>CM024758.1:101172766-101234922 GCA_014218235.1 Colocasia esculenta | reverse complement strand
AAACCCTACTTGACATCTACATGGACGATAGGGGTAGGTTACTTGCCTTCTCAAAACTCTCCAAAGGATTGAATGGGTTGGTGATGCTCTCCTTGGGCAGTCCCAAGAAGCCCCCAAGATTGCCTTCCTCTGGTTCTAGAGCAATCTCCACACAGATCGAGGTCGGGGATGCCTTCCTCGATGTTCCAGCTACCTCCTTGTCATGGTAGATGGCCGGAACAAGCTTCAGATTGCCGGATTAAAGGTTGCAAAGGTGGGGTTTTGCTCACAGCAGTTAGGGCTTTTCTCTATCTCCCAAAAGAGGTCAAGATAGGGGGGTTTAGGGCTGCACTCGGGTTCAGATTATGAGAGAGGCCTCTCCTGTCCCGCAGGGTTGATGTGAACCCTTCAGACTGTTGGGGACAGCTCCCCAATGGGTGAGCTAGCTTGCTCTCGGAATCCGGCTCTGCAACGCATGCAGATCAGAGAAATTAGCTTCCACATCGCTGGACGCTGGACTTAGTGTTGGCTTCCATATGGTTGACGCCGACACAACACAAACGTCTATTGATCTGACGCCAAGTTGGCCTTTCGGCCAGAACTCAAAACATGCAGAAACCATGCACAACTTATACCTATATACGTGCCATGCATATGTATTATCATGTACATACTACCACCATGCATTTCATACATTATTTACAACTAATTATACACATGCATACATAATTATTAGTTAATACATACGTAGATATGTACATCTATGCATACACAACATGAATTATTTACACGAAATTAAATAATACACAAAATCAAGGGTCTTACACCCTCTACCCCCTTAAAGAAACTTCGTCCTCGAAGTTAGAACAAACTACTCAAACAAAGGGGATACTTCTTCTTCATCGCATCCTCAAGCTCCCAAGTAGCCTCCTCTCGTGAGAAGTTCCGCCATAGAACTTTCACCGACGCAATACTCTTGTTCCGAGGTGCTGAACCTTCCGTCAAGAATAGCTACCGGTTGCTCCACATACGACAGATCTGGCTGAATCTCCACTGGCTCATGATTGATCACATGAGATGGATCTCGGACATACTTCCTGAGCATAGAAACGTGGAAAACGGTGGACACTAGCTAGAGCTGGGGTAAAGCTAGCTCATATGCCACGCTGCCCAATCGTCTGAGAATCTCATACGGGCCAATGAATCTAGGGCTTAGCTTACCATGCCTGCCAAACCTGACGACACCCTCGAGTAGGTGATATCTTTAAGAAGACATGATCACCCACCTCGAACTCAAGATCCTTCCTCATGTTGTCGGCATAGCTCTTCTGCCTATCCTGAGCCGCAACAAGCCTCTTTCTGATAAGCTGAATCTTATCCGAAGTCTCCTGAACTAACTCCGGACCGATCAGCTGCCTATCACCGGTCTCCTCCCAACACAAAGGAGATCTACAAGCCTACCATACAACGCCTCAAATGGAGCCATACCAATACTCGCATGAAAGCTGTTGTTGTATGAGAACTCCACAAGAGGTAATGACGCTCCCAATCACCTTCCATCCAATACACACGCTCTCAATATCCTCGAGCGTCTGGATAGTCCTCTCGGACTGTCCTCATTCTGGGATGAAACGCCGAACTGAGCTTCAGCTCCGAACCTAACGCATGCTGAAGACCCTTCCACAACCTCGAAGTAATCTCGGATCTCAATCCGAAATGCGACTTCGGCACACCATGCAATCTAACCACACTACTAACATACAATCTAGCTAAGCTCTCAACCGACTGCTTCTTCTTCATAGGCAAGAAACACAGTCTTTGAGAATCTATCTACGATCACTCACCAAATCGAGTCATTGCCCCTTCTAGATCGAGGCAAACTCGAAACAAGTCCATAGTGACAGCTTCCCACTTCCAAACTGGATCTCCATCCTTTGCATAAGGCCGGATGGTCGCTGTCGCTCGGCCTTCACTTGCTGGCATACCAACAACTGGGATTGTAACGACCCTCTTCATACCGGTACGATTATACCAATCCCCATCGGTATAAAGGCGTCGTCACAGTGGGACATTTACCCAACACTGGTCGATAGGTTGATATGTACCTGGATAGCAATAGAGTACGCGGAATAAGTAAACAACTCAACTCTTAATCCGTCACCAACACACATTCCATAATCTAATAGCAAGATAGAAGACAATGTCCACATTAATACAAAATAAAGAGAGTTACAATGTCCAAATATTGCCCATACAATAATCCTTTTTGTGCAAAAGAAAAGTACAACTGGTAACAGCTCCACAAAATAGTCTTCTAATGATGATCCTCGCCACGCTACCTTCTAGTGCACGATACCTGTCAACCTGTACGCCGAAGCAAGAGTGAGTCCAAAGACTCAGCAAGCGACACTACTCATGATATACACATACAAGTCTTAGTGGCTTCTACATGCACTTTTACAATTAACAACACATAGCATGCCACAATTCAAGTTTTCTACTTATCATGAAAGTTCTACAATTTTATACATAACTCATGCTTTCAGATTTGTAAAATGAAATTCACCTATCACATGATCTCTATTCCATTTGCTCAAGAACTTTAGTCTTTTAAAGAGCTAAAACATGAAAGCTATCCACATGAACAATTTACACACATAAAAGGGAACCACTACAGCATGGATTTCACATAGTTTTAAACACATACACGAACCTTTTCACATGCTTTAGATTGCTGATTTCATATGATTCAACGACTATAAATCTACACATGAGAGCTACAATAATACATAAAACACATCATGTGAATCAAGTAATCAAGCTATCTTGCACTCATTTTCACTAATTATCCCTAACATGGATTCTAGGCATTTTGTGCACACATAAGCATGATAATGACAACATGAGTTTACTGATTTCACATGGTTTCCAATAACACATTCTCACATTCTCGGTTTCACATGATTTCATACTTACTCATTCACGTTGTTCACTTTTACACATTTGACACGTACACATGTTCACACTTATACAATTTACTCATTTCCACATCATTTTCTCTTTCACTTTCACTTATCACATCATCATATCGATTGCACTTACCACGTGCCATATTCCATATTTCACATTTTACTCATTTTTCATTACTTAAACAATTTGCCATGACACATAGTCCTAACCACCAGTAGAGGACACTAACAATATCTCATAGCTCGTGCTCATTCCTTAGCACAGCTCTCACACAACTCATAACACAACACATGACACAACACTTACACAACTCATACACATACTCACCACCTAGGCAATACAGCGGTGAATCTTGGTAACTGCGCAGACCGGAGAAGCCCTCTCCACCCTATCCAGTGGTACTTGTCCACCTCCGGGTTTTCCCAATGCCTTTGGGACAAACTTATATCACATGGAGCCTTCTATAGGGACTTTTCTATATACGGCTCCCGATGCCTCTAGGGTAGCATGTCACATAGGCACAACTTTTACACTTTTACACATTACCGTTTTACACATGGTTTTACACATAACTCTTCTCATTTCATTCACTTTCTCACTCACATAAACATTTCTGTTTTTCCCTAACATGGTACTACAGGATTTCAAGAATTTACACATAGTAAACCACTAATCATGTTGGTGTTTAGACCATAACTAATCACATTGCGATCATATGCATGAATTATCACATTTCACATGAAAATACATAACTTTTTATTTACTGGTCCAATGACCTGAAATTTTAACCACATGCTGTTTTCGGGTTCAAGATAATACCCTCAATTTTTCAGATTTTATGAGCTAAATAGGATTTACAGAAAATCAAACACCTAATTAGCATATTATTCACAACTTAAGCTAACATGGGTCTAACACATTTTGCAATTTATCCACTTACTGTTTTGCACAGAGACTACTATATATGCATGATTTTAGAATACAACATCACCCTAATTCATACATCTATAAATCAATTACCACAAACCATTTTTTTTTGCATGTTTTTATTTTACCGAACCGAACTTATTTACAATTTCTCAAGCATGGATAAAACTAAATTTTGCAAACACATATGCTGACCCACTATTCTTCATGATCAAACCGAAACCAAGGCATTCACACAAAACCCTAATCATAAATCATGAATTTTACAAGATTGTCTACAAGTCATGCTCACATTTAAAAGATGCTAATAACCCACATTCACCATCACACTACATTCTTCACACACCACAATGCAAATATACATCTTATAGGAATACCATATATCCTCATCACGGAAATCATAACGAAATTACGTACAAGAGGGACAGAACAGCTCACTGTTCTGTCCAGAAGAACTAGACGGCGGTCTCTGGCCGCTGACTCAGAGTCAGCGGCATGATCGATGGACGCCAAGGATGAACTGGGCGTCCAGGGACCCTGCCGTTTACTCAGGTCTGTGCAGAAACACAGACCCGAGCTCTAAATCTTGGGTGAATTGGAGGGTCTAGGACTCGAGGAAAATTCCATAAAAATGTCAAAACCACCTAGACTCATACGAGGACACCATAGATAGGTCACTTGCCTCTCTAAATTCCTCCAAGGGATTTGTGGCTCGAAGAAGACCTCCTTGGGCAGTTCCAAGAAGTTGCAGAAGTGCCTCCAAGATCGCCTTCCTCCGGTTCCTGGGTGATCTCCACGCCGAGGGGATGATGGGGAAGCCTTCTCCTTTGCTTCAGCCTCCTCCTTGTTGCAGTAGATCTCCAGATCCAGCTTCAAAGGGTCGGATTTGAGGGTTCTAGAATGGGGTTTTCTCACAGAATGCTCTAGGGTTTTTTCTTCTCTCTCCTCTCCTCTTGCAAGGGTGAAAATAGAAGTGGGGAGAGGCCAATTCGGGTTCAGGATGTAGGAGAGCCCCTCACCCACTCACCATGCTGCCGATTAGACAGCCTTAGATCCGTGGGGAACATCCCCCAATGGGTGGCCATGCCTTGTTTTAGAAGACAGCAGCTCTGCTGCGTATGCAGGTCAGAGAGGTTGACGTCCACATCGCTGGACGCCTGGGTCAGGATTGGCGTCCAGGTCTGGACGTTGACTCCACCTCGGCGGCCAGATTTGACGCCAAGGTGGCCTTTGGCCAGAACCTTAATTTATGCAGAACCTATGCATACCAAGCTTATATACAAGCATATGTATATGGTATTATACTCATACTATCACCAGGCAATACATACCTTATTTATATTTAATATAAACACATGCACATTAATTATACTAATTAATATGTACATAAATATCTATATACATACACAAGCATACATAAGCATACTAAGATAAAATGTACGTAGACCCTACCTGTACGTACGTGATATTTTACACATGTATGACTCAACACACGGCAATTTAAATGCGAGAATTATGAGGGCTTCGCAAATCATTAGGAGGTGATATGATTTATGCTAGCTAGGAATAATCCATTCGATAAAATAGTCCTCACATACACACACTTGATTTGTCATATATATAGTATACGCACACTGGTATAGCATACTTATGTACATTATGATTGAAACAGATGGGTACATATGCGCACCGTAATTAGATTAACTTACACAACTTTACCTAACATTGCTTAAGTATTACATGTATAGGATTTCTTAATATTATACTATATGCATAATTTATCCAATTGACTATTCTCACCTAATCATCATAAAGATACATGCATGTTATCCATGAGGAGTATAGAATCCCAATGTAAACTACTAAAACACACCTACCATGCTTGAACTCTTTATGCATATGCAATGTACGTAGTACAATATTCACATTAGCTAAACCATGCAAATGAGCAACGCTTACAACTAATCATACACATGCATACACAAATACACCAAGGTGTTATGCATGTAGAATTAGGTATACAATCGTCACACGCATAAGATAACGTACATATACATATCTACTACTTCCTATATTCTCATACAAAATTCCATGAAATAGGTAGTATAGGATATTCTTCAATATTGATAGCACACGCATAGTACTATTCAGTATCCTAAGTCAAGATTCTTGGTATCATAATACACTTCTAATTAGCTAATTGTTCACTTCCACATTAATCATCATATACACTATGTATACATATATAGATATTCGCACATGCTCAGCTCAAAAGAAGATAACTTATAGTAGGCACAATGAAACACGCATGCTAAGCACCAACAACCGAACACCCAACACACCCTTCATATACTACAGATATATAAGAGAGTAAAAATCCGGGTCTTACAGGGATACATAATCCGCTACATCCTTCTTCATGCCAGACCACCAAATGATCTCTTCAAATCCTGGTACATCTTCGTGTTACCCGATGAATAGAGAATCGCGATCTGTGAGCCTCCGCTAACACATGCTCACGGACATCTACCAAATCAGGGACACAAACACGGTGATGGAATCTAATCACACCCGTCCTCATCACGAGCAATGCCTGCCTTGCCCACTAACTCTAGGAGTCTAGGGTCGGCTTTCTGTTGCTCGATCACCTCATCCAAAACCGAGGACCTAAGAGAAACTGAGCTACAAAATCTTGCATAGCGATGGCTCTAACTCAGTCAACGCGCAAGCCGCATCCTCCAACATCTTCCAATCCTGCTGGAGAAATGGCCTCTTTCTACTCAGAGCATCCGCTACGACATTCGCCTTTCCAGGGTGATACTGAAGGTCGAAGTCATAGTCCTTCAAGAACTCAATCCATCTTCTCTGCCTCAGGTTTAATTCCTTTTGGGAGAAAAGATACTTCAAGCTCTTGTGGTCGGTAAACACCTCAAATCTGACACCATAAAGATAGTGCCTCCAGATCTTTAGTGCATGAACCACTGCTGCGAGCTCCAAATCATGAGTCGGATAGTTCTTCTCATGCTCCTTCAACTGACGAGAAGCATAAGCCACTACCCTTTCCTGCTGCATTAGCACACAGCCTAAACCAATCCGAGACGCATCCGTGTAGATAGCAAAACCCTCTACACCGCTCGGTAAGACTAACACCGGAGCTGACGTGAGCTTAGTTTCAACAATTGAAAACTACTCTCACACTTCTCGGACCAAACAAACTTCACTCCCTTTCTGTGAGCTGAGTCAATGGGGCGGCGATGGATGAAAATCCCTCAATAAATCGCCGATAGTAACCAGCTAAACCAAGAAAACTACGAATCTCCGAAGGGGTCTTGGAACCTCCCAATCCATAACTGCCTGGACCTTTGCTGGATCCACTGCTACACCAGCACCGGAGATAACATGCCTGAGGAAATGAACCTCGCGCAACCAAAAATCGCACTTGCTGAACTTAGCATACAGCTTGTGCTCATGAAGAACCTCTAACACTACCCTCAAATGCTGACGGTGTGTGGCTCATCTGGAGAGTAGACCAACACTCATCAATAAACACTACGAAAAAGCTATCTAAATAAGGCCTAAACACCCTGTTCATGAGATCCATGAACGCTGCAGGGGCATTGGTCAATCCGAAAGGAAGAACCAAAAACTCATAATGTCCATAACGGGTTCTAAATGCCGTCTTGGACACATCCTCACTCCGAATCCTCAACTGATGATAACCAGATCGCAAATCAATCTTAGAAAAGACTGCGCATCTTGCAACTGGTCAAACAATCAATACGAGTAAGGGATACTGTTCTTCACAGTCACTTGGTTCAGCTTTCTGTAATCAATGCATAACCTAAGTGACCCGTCTTTCTTCTTGACGAATAATACAGGTGCGCCCCAAGGGAAAAACTAGGGCGAATAAATCCCTTATCTAGCAACTCTTGCAACTGCCTCCTCTAACTCGGCTAACTCCGCAGGTGCCATCCGATATGGAGCCTTCGAGATAGGAGAGGTGCCCGGAAGCAACTCTATGGTAAACTCTATCTCTCTATCCGGTGGCAATCCAGACAAGTCATCAGGAAAGACATCTGGAAAATCCTGCACTACCTCAATCTCTGCAAGAGTAGGTGACTCATCAGCCTCTGGCACTAATACCACCACTGGCAAGAAAAGCGTCACAACCCTTGTTTACCATGCGCATCGCCTTCATGGCAGAGATGACCATCTTTCCCGCCAAGTTCCTTGGCAAGGGATGAGAGAACTCGTCCTCACCAGGAATGCGGAAAACAATCCTCTTCCGACGACAATCCACTAACGCATAGTGCTCCTCTAGCCAATCCAGACCAAGAATAGCATCATAGTCCTTCATCTTTAGCAAGAAGAAACACCCATCTAGGATTCTATCCTCAATGCACACAGGTAACGACGGAATGCACTTCCTAGTCGATACCGTACCCGCAGGGTGTGCACAGACAAAGGGACCTCTAAATCCTCAGACTCTATGCCGGACTCTAGGGCTAACTGCCTAGCGAACCGCTCGAAATGAACGAGTGAGTAGCACCCGTGTCAAACAAACCCGAGCGTGCACTCCTAGAAGCAAACCGTACCTTCGTGACATGCTCCGCCTGCTCGGCGTCCTCGCGCGCTAAAGCAAACACTCGAGCTGGGGCTCGAGGCCTTCCTGGTCTTCCTGTAGCTGGCGCTGCTGCCGCTACTGCTGCTGGGGCTGGCGCTCCGCGCTGGACTCCCTGCTGAAGTCTCGGACAATCCTTGATCTTGTGGTCGCTGCTTCCGCACTTCAAGCACTTTCCCGTAATCATCCAACATTCGGTACGCCATGTGTCTTCCCCGCAGTGGGGACACTCTTTCTTCACACCAGGGGAACGTACAGAAGGTACCTGAGAACTGCCGACTGCCACTGATCGCTGCTGTGTCTGGTACACACTTTCTTCTTGTCCTGTCGCTGGAACGTAGCTGCAGGTCTCTTCTGCGAAGCCTTCTTCTCTTCAAGGTATTGCTCCATCTCACCCTCCTGCCTACACGCAGCGCTGAGGGCCTCGTCCAAAGTGCGGTGGTCAAACGCCACGAGCCTCGTCCTCAGTGATGGTTTCAGGCCCATCACGAATTTCTTTGTCTTCCTGCGCTCATCTGCCACGATATGAGGTGCATATTTAGAGAGTTCAGAAAATCTTGCCTCATATTCTAGCACGGTCATGGAGCCTTGAGCCAGGAGAGGAACTCCTGCTCCATCCGATCTTGAATATGCTCGGGGACGAACTTGGCCCGAAAGAGCCTCACGAACTCGTCCCAAGCAACATCAATAGCTCCGTCCTCAAACCGGGTACGCAGCAATGAAGCCCACCATACATCAGCTCTTTCCTGCAGTACACCGCTCATAAGCACCATCTAAACAAATCTAGCTTAACAGAACATACAAGCATATAAACTAAAGCATACCTGTAGCATGTAGGTGGCTAATGTGACCTTATCCTCATCTGCACACCTGATGGCTCGGAAGATCTTTTCTATCTCCCTCATCCAGCTTTCTGCCAACAATGGGTCGCTCTCCCCCTTAAAAGAGGGTGGCAGCATCCTCTTGAATCTTTCCATGGTAGAAGGTCCACCATGGTCCTGAGCTGGTACTTGAGCCTGCTACAGTACACAGCAAGCAATACACAATTAACATAATATCGCATAATTAAAAAATAGACTATTAATCATTTTATTATCTAACCTGAGCCTCCAACTGTGCCTGGAGTGCCTGAGTATGAGCCTGCGTCTGCATGGCTTGCACCAGACCTTGCATGAATACTCCATAATCCACAGGCGGCGGTGGGGAAGTACAGGACCCTGCGGTGCCGGGGCTGCTGCTCCGCCCGCTCCTCACGTCTCGGCTCGTCTCACGGGCCGGCGCTCCGCCGCGCCTACCTCTCGAAGCCATGGCTGTAATAAATTTCAGCCACCATTAGAGCTACTTTAATTTATTTCCTAACCGCTTCTTATCTATTTTTTTCATTCATTATTAATCAATTCTACACGTGGACATTCCTATGTAGACTTAGCATGTAATGAAGATGATGACTTATATATATTCATGTGCAATCTCAACCGTTCTCTCTGATACCAATCTCTGTAGCGACCCTCATTATATCGGTACGGTTATACCAACCCACGTCGATATAGTGAACGTTGCCACAGTGGGACATTTACCCAAACATAACATTCAGCTGAGATACACGTGAATATAAGAACAGAGTAGCGGAAGTAAAAGAACTACTGTCTTCATTTCATTCATCATCCACATTTAACATACATGATTCGATTGAATTTAAGAGCTAAAGTCCACATAATCCATATAGAAGAAGTGCTAAGATAAAATACATAGTTTGTCCAAGTTTACATGATAGTTCTAATACAATGCCTCAATTACATACATCAAATGTCAAAATGTCACAACTAAGCTCCACCAAGCTAGCTACTCCCCGCGCTCGGAGTCGCTCTCCACGGTCTCCTCCAAAGGTGTGTCACCTACTACACCTGTACGCCGAAGCAAGTAATGAGTCTAAAAGACTCAGCAAATAACACTACATCTATCACACATGCACATATCATAGCAGTTTTTACATACCATTTACAAGACACAACATGTAGCATGCGTGACATTGAAATTAACACCTATCATGGTAATTCTATTAATGAAATACATGATTCATGCTTTCAGATTTCCTAAATTAAAATCTCCTATCACATGCTCTCTAATCATTCCAACACATGAAAGTTCTACTTTCAATTAAGCTAGAACATGAAAGCAATTTAGCATGACTAGCTTACATACATGAAAGAAAACATTGCTAACATGGTTACTCATTCTTACACATGCACATAACCATTTTACATGCTTTAAGCTTGCTGTTTTGACATGGTTTAACACTTTACAATCTAACACATGAAAGCTATGTTCTCATTCAAACCACAACGTGAGAGTAAACACACATGGAATGGTTTACACATAAGTAAGGATTGTCCCTAGCATGGATTCTACGCATTGTACCCATATAGGACATGATCATAACCACATTTATGTTGCTGTTCTAACATGATTTCAGATCATCATATCATGGATTTCAATCTCACATCCTCACATTTTGGTCTCACATTTTTACACAATTTCTTATTCACATAGTTCACACTTTACTCATTCACAATTTCACATGTTCACATTCTCACTTTTCACATGCACATTCACATTTCACATTTTCACATCTTACACTTTAGTGCCGTGACACATAGTCCAAACCACCATAAGAAGGACACATCACATCACATACACATAGACGTCACCTAGGCAATACAGTGACGACTCTTGGACTGCGCAGACCGGGAGAACAAGTCTCCACCCTAACCAGTGGTACTTGTCCACCTCCAGGATTTCATCCTAATGCCCTTAGGATCACAACACATTGAACCTTCTCATGGGGACTTTTCCATGATACGGTTCCACTGCCCTCTATGGAAGCAGTGTCACACTTGGCACAATTTTACACATATCACGTTTACCGATTTTTAACACATATTTTTACACATGACGCTCATATCTCATTCATTCTCTCATTCACACATGACTCTGTTTTCCTAATCATGCCACTACAGATGACAGAATTTATCATTCAGGAAGTTTCACCAATCAGGTTGGATTTCAGAAATTAAATCATTTCACAATGGCATGCATTAATTACCCATTTTTTGCATGGAAAATTCATATTGCATGGTATAGTTGTCCAAATGACCTGAGATTTAACCACATGCTGATTTCGGGTTTAGGACCCCCACATGAAATTTTCACATTTTCTGATCCAAAATGCAATTGCAGAAAATTTAACATAAAGTCCATATTATTCAAATTCAATTTATCATGGTGTATAACATAAAAGTTCAGTTTAACAGATCATAACCCTGAACCCAATATACACAATACCACAAGAAATTTCCCCGGATTTATTTCAACAACACATTTTACTGGAAATTAACAAATCCTACACATGTTTTCTATTTCCCAAGTATAAATTTTCAGTAAATCACATTGACATGGGAAATTCCAGAAAATTCAGAGTAGAGACTGACGTATATAGACATGGTTCAACGAGATTAGGGCATCATCTTTCCCAGGATTATTAGGATCATGGGTGAACATACATGGCCATTCTTCCACATGCATTTTAAATAAACAATAACTCAACATCCACAAAATAAATGCACAACCATTCTCCCACACATCCCAACATTCACATTACGTAGCATAATAGGTTTACAATATATCCTCATCGCAAAACACATCGAAAGTAATCATATATAGGAGAGAACAGTTCACTGTTCTGTCCAGACGACTTAACGGCAAGCCATGGCCGTTAATGGAGATTGACGGCAAAATCGCTGGCCGTCAATGAAGATCTTCACGGCAATTTATGTTGCCGTCAAGTTCAGTCTCTGCAGAATGCAAGACCCGAGCTCCAAATTCAAAGAGAATGGGGGATCTAGGACACGAGGAAAAATACATAAAATGATAAAACCCTACTTGACATCTACATGGACGATAGGGTAGTAGGTTACTTGCCTTCCAAAAACTCTCCAAAGGGATTAATGGGTTGGTGATGCTCTCCTTGGGCAGTCCCAAGAAGCTCCCAAGATTGCCTTCCTCCGGTTCTTGAGCAATCTCCAGCAGATCGAGGTCGGGGATGCCTTCCTCGATGTTCCAGCTACCTCCTTGTCGTGGTAGATGGCCGGAACAAGCTTCAGATCGCCGATTAAAGGTTGCAAAGGTGGGGTTTTGCTCACAGCAGTTAGGGCTTTTCTCTATCTCCCAAAGAGGTCAAGAGAGGGGGTTAGGGCTGCACTCGGTTCAGATATAGGAGAGAGGCCTCTCCTGTCCCGCAGGGTTGATGTGAACCCTTTCAGACCGTTGGGGATAGCTCCCAATGGGTGAGCTAGCTTGCTCCTGGAAATCCGGCTCTGCAACGCATGCAGATCAGAGAAATTAGCGTCCACATCGCTGGACGCTGGACTTAGTGTTGGCGTCCATATGGTTGACGCCGACACAACACAAACGTCTATTGATCTTGACGCCAAGTTGGCCTTCGGCCAGAACTCAAAAACATGCAGAAACCATGCACAACTTATACCTATATACGTGCCATGCATATGTATTATCATGTACACACTACCACCATGCATTTCATACATTATTTACAACTAATTATACACATGCATACATAAGTATAATTAGTTAATACATACGAGATATGTACATCTATGCATACACAACATGAATTATTTACACGAAATTAAATAATGCAACAAATTCGAGGGCCTTACAAGACCAGTGAGCTGTGAATTTTTGCTACAAAAATTGTTTCAAGAATGTGTGTGACAGGCTGGTCCATATTCTCCCCATGTCATTTCCGAAGACAAGGGGCCTTTGTCATGGCATATTTATTTGTTGATAAATATTCTCTACTAGGCAATTGTGAAAGACTTGACAGGAAGTCAGGGGGAACAATGTCTTGTTTAAGCTAGATAATGTAAAGCTTATGACACTGTAGAGTGGGATTTCCTGTTGGCATGATGAAGAAATTGGTTTCTCTGTCGGTTCATGTCTTATGTGGGGATGTTGATCTCTAATTGTTGGTTTTCAGTCATGTTCAATGGCTCTCCTCATGGGTATTTCTGTTCTACCAGGGTCTTAGACAAGGGGACCCCATTACACCCTGCTCTGTTTATTATCATGGAGGAAGCTCTTAGTAGGGGCATCAGCAAAATGATCCGCACTGGTCTCATTCAGGGTTATGCTGGCCCTCGCCAATGCCCTATGATATCACACCTTCTATATGCGGATGATACCCTTGTTTTTACTAATGGTGGTTCTCCAAATATAAAGAAGCTGATGGAGTTCCTGAACAAATATTCCAACAGTTCGGGGCAGCAGATAAACGCTTCGAAGAGCTGCTTCATGATCTCGGAAAAAGCTTCTGTGCAAATAGTGCAAAGAATCATTGCGCAGACTGGGTTTAAGAGACAGCAGGGCCCCCTTCTTTATCTGGGCGTTCCCCTAAGATCTGGTAGATCTCAAGCTGTTGACTTTAAAGGTCTTATTAGAAAACCAACCAGAGACTAGCTACCTGGAAACCTAGATTACTTTCACAATTGGTAGAGTGACCCTTATCAACTCAGTCATCAATTCTATCCCAGTTTATTTGGCTTTATCTTCCTCTATTCCTAGGAGTGTCCTCAGCTACCTAGACAAAATTTATGCATCTTTCGTTTGGAGCGGCTTGGATGGGTTTCATCGAAGACACTAGTTTTCCTGGCAGGTGATCAACGTCCTGTTGAGAAGGTGGTTTTAGGGGTTCGCGACCTCAAGCTGGTTCAGCTGGCGATGACTGTGAAATCTCTCTGGAACATCATGCATGGGTCCTCTCTCTGGGCAGTTTATGCTAGAAGATGCCACCAGTCTACCAACTTCAAACAACTTCCTAGCTCCTTTTCTAAGGATAGGACTGCAGTGCTCCAGATAATTAAGGAGAACACCCGTGGATTCATGGGAATGGTAGACAGGTGAATTTTCTTTCTGATATCTGGCTGGGGAGAGGCCTCTGCTGGAGTCGGTGAACTTAAATTATGAAGGTGGCAAGATCACTCTTGAGGAGGTTATGATGAATAATGAACATCCTATCAGATCTATTATTCCTATTTCGGATGGAAGAGGAAGACATCTGTGTGTGGAAGGCTTCAAAGGATGGGATCTTCACTTCCAAATCGGCCTATGATCTGGTTCGTTCTCAAGGTGTCCACCGCCCTTCCCTTAGGAGGATATGGCATCACTCTTTCAATAGAAGAGCCTCTATGTTATGCTGGAAATTGATCAACAGAGCAGCTCCTGTTGACCAACGTATTATGGAAAGTGGCATTCACCTTGCTTCTTGCTGCGCTTGTTTCAAATATCCCCAGCCAGAGGATCTCAACCACCTGTTCTTGCATGGAGATTTGGCGGTCTCCTTATGGCATGGCTGCTTCCCCTTGTCCCTCCAAATGTCCACATCCAAGGAAGCATCACGGCTACCATTTGGTACTTTATAACAAAATCCAGCACTTCTTCTCCTCTTGGCTTTGTTTCACTTCACTGCTTCATTGTTATGCTCTGGGAGATATGGAAGGGAGATGCCTGGCCAGATTTGAAAACAAGAATATCTCTAGGAAATTATTATTATTAATATCAAATCCAGCGTTGCCCATTCTCTATCTAAACTGCACTTCTCAGTTGAGGCTATTCCTAAGAGATCAGTATTCTCCAATAGTTGGGTTTCTTCCCCCGTTGCAAAGTGAAGCAATGTAAGTTCATCCGATGGATCCCTCCTATACTGGATTTCTCCCTCAATGTGGATGGTGCTTGCAAGGGGCAACCCTGGGGCCTGTGGTGGGGTTGCTGCATAAGGGACAGCATGGCTCTGTTGTTATAGCTTTTTCCCTTTTTATGGCTATGGTAGCAGCATGTTGGTTGAAGCTCGGGCTCTGTGGGATGGGCTTAGGCTGGCGGATTTCTTTGGTATTCGGCTCTCCATGATCAACTCGGATTCTATGGCTTTGGTCACCTCTCTTTCAAGTCTGGCCGCTGCCCATCCTGGCGGGCTTACCGTTGGTGGCGGGATTCTCAATCTAGCTTCAACAGAAAAGGTTACTCTTTGTGTCATGTGATAGGGAGTCAAATCAAGTTGCTGATTCCCCGGCTAACCTTGGGTGTAAGACCAAAGAAAATAAGGTCTTTTGGGGCGCATCATCTCTCCCCTCATTTTGTAAAGGCCCCACTAGGCTAGATAAAATAGGCTTATGCCACATTCGTCTGATGTAATTATATCCTTTTATAATAAATTTTGGCCCAAGTTTCCTCTCTGGTGGAGTGAGGCCATTCGCCCCCTATGGGGGAGGGTGCACTTCTTGGATTGAGGCCCTGAGGACTGCTCCTACTAAAAAAACAAAAACAAAAACTTGATTCCACTCGAGTTCGGCCGATCCCACATTAAATACTTGATTTTGGTGGACTTCCCCCCGGAGTCGGATCCATAGCCATCAATCCGATCCAAGGCCGATCCTGGCGATTCTACTTTCCATGAATTGGAGGCATCCCCCCCCCCCTCAGTTGGGGTGCCAACTGGAGGGGGAGGGGCCTTCCAGTTGGGTGCAACCAGAGGCACCCCCTTCGGTTGGGGGTGCCATCCAAAGGTGCCTCCAGTTGGTCCTCCCAAACCGGAGGTGCACCTCTCCTCTATAAAAAATGGGCTCCACCCCATTTTTCCTCCACTTGGGCCATTTTTGCTACAGTAGAGAGAAGGGAAAGTTCAAGGCATTTTTAGGGGGGCTAATTTCTGGAATTTAAAGGTAAGTTTTCATGGATTTTGTCTAGTGTTTGGCTAGTATTTTGGGGGACTTTGGGGGATTTCCAGATTTCTAAAATTGGGGATTTTAAGGGCAATTTCTGATATTTATTCCAGAAATTTGGCCTTTCATGGATTTTGGGTTTTTTGGTAAATTTCTGGATTTTGTTTTTGGAGGGTTTGGGAATTTTGAAACTTTGGCCTTTTTGGGAATTTGGAATTTTGGAATTTTAGGGTTGATTGGGCCATTTGCCCCTTCCCCTGCATGGACATGGTTTTGTACCACTCGTCCACGTAAAATTCCCTTTTTTAATTGTGGGAATATCCGTGTGAATTCTGATGGATATTTTCGAGGCCAACATATCTTTATAAATAAAGATCTCTAGGGGTTTCTTTACAACAGTGTTATGAGGACTTTTATCATGTAAGAATACCTCATATATTTAATTATCTTTCATCAATGAGGTGGGCATCATTTAATGCCCCTCATTTAATATATACATTCATTTGATACACAATTGATAAATACATTTGATAATAATTTGATAAATGAGGATGTTCCTCATTTGATAGGTACATTGAATGATAAAAAAATGGGATTTATTCCCATTGAGAATCATTACAAGTGTCACTTGAAGAACTTCTTGTGCCTTCTTCTTTTTCATGTGTGGGAACCATGGCGGGCTGGAGGTTCTTGGCATTCTTGGACAATTCTGCGTTTTCTAGAACTCCAAGCACATTTGCCATTTCTTGACTTCCCCAGACATTTATGCCATTTCTTGATATTCCCAGACTTTTCTATCATCTCTTGACTTTCCGTGGGTTTCCGCCATTTTTTTGGCATATTTGGCATTCTCTGGCATTTGTGCCATTTCTTGGTGTTTCGGAGTACTTCTAGTACAATTAACCTTGAGCCGAACTCAGGAGACCACACGTCGCTTCAAGGGAGAGTGACGTAGATCTCGCTCCATTGAGTCATGCAAACGACATACCAACAGTCGTGCCAGGAGCTTACATTAATATGGTCGGGGATATTTGGTAGTAATACTGGGGTGCACGAGGGACTTCTGTGCAATCTCCTATGGACGGGTCCTTTCTATGATCTCTGATGTTTTGGGGGCTTTGTGCAATTTTCCACAAACAGGGTTACTGGTATTAGCAAATATGATCAGAGAACTCAAAATTGGCCTAGTTATCTTTTGAAGAAGTTGAGACAGCAGGTGTTTATGACCATCCAAGGGATTTTCTACAATTCTTGTCGTTTTAAGTACTTCTCTATGATTTCTATCCTTTTAAGGACTTTTCTGTAATTCTTCATCCTTCTAGAATGTATATGCAATTACTGTCCTTTTGAGGACTTTTCTACAATTTCTATCCTTCTAAGAACTTTTGTGTAATTTCTCGTCCTTCAGGGATGCATATGCAATTATTGTCCTTTTGAGGACATTTATGCAATTCTTTGTCCTTTGAAGGGCACTCCAATAATTTCTCACTTTTTAAAGGCTTTTTGTAATTTCCACTGAGTAGGCGCTTTTGCATAATTCGTGGACAAAGATATCTTTGCAAATTTGCCACCTTTGGAGGGGTATATATAATTTTCCCATAGATGGGACATTTCTACAATTTCCCAAAAATTGGGATATTTCTGTAAATCTTGACCAGCAGAAGGCATCTCTACAATTTCTCACTTTTGGGGGGCCTTTCTGCAATTTTCCCAAGCATAAGGTTTTTGTGCAGTTTTCCCTCAAATGGGGATACTTCTGCCATTTCCAACAGACTGGGCTTTTGCACAATTTTGGACTGATCGGGAGTCTTCATATAATTTTCCACTCTTCAGGTGCTTTTGTGTAATTTCCCCATAATAGAGGGTATTTCTGTAATTCCCCACTTTTTGGGGCAATTTTGTCATGCCCCAACGCGGAATATCGGAGCGCGAAGGCAGTTGCAAGAAAAGGTATAGAGCGTATACTAGACATCAAACCATTGCGCACTGAATAATACTAAAGCAAATCTTTCTCATTAATAATTTTCCAAACGTCTAGTTACAACCACTAATATCAGAACCATTCTACAGGGCCCAATTACATTGCAATAAAAGGAAATAACTAACTACAACTTTAACATAACGACTCCAGGGTACTCCTGGCTTCACTCTTGGTCATTCCCTCCTCGTGAGTGTATGTGTTATCCTCGGTCTCACCTGAGAACACAACATCAAATAATGTAGGGTGAGCGATAACGCCCAGTAGGACTTAAGTCTCAGGCTCAAGCAGGCTTTAAATAATTAGTGCATTAAATGGCAGAGTAACTAAAGATAGAGAGAGTTATGTAAGTCGAGAAGTAAGAGCACAAGTAGCATGGTTCAATAGCAGATGAATAAGATCGAGTCACGATATAAGCAACACAACAACACGATGGTAAATAACGTCAACATCAAGCAATAGCAAGCAACATGTATAGCAAGGAGAGAGAAAGTAGTTGGCCTATAGAGAGTAAATTGCACTTTGATTGATTTTCTAATCAATCGAAATAGTCTGGCACTTTTTATTAACTTTCGTCAATCGAGATAGCAATTGAACTTGGTTATCCGAAGATAGAGCGGAGAGAGTATAGCACTTGTTTGTCAAAAGACAACGAGAGAATATAGCACTTTGTGTTGATTATCTTAGATTAATCTTGATAGTATGGCACTTGGATGTAATGCCGACATCTTGATCATTTAACTCCCGCGGGCAAATGGCACTTTCGGGCGCTCCTCCCAGGACCTGATCGGGCCCTATTGTGTTGGCATTAGTTATATTGTTTATCTTTAGACAATCAATAATGGCCAATTTGAGAGTACCAAGAAATAGATAAGAGCACTAGATGAATAGATGAGATAGTAGAGTGAACGTGAATAGGTGAGAGCTAGTGGACAATTGTGCGTAACACGACGAGTAAACAGGCGATAGTAACAGTTGCACACACGCACACGTCGTATTGGCAGTCAGGTGGAATTCACGATCTTCCCGCTGGCCATGTTATGCACAAGCCCAGAGGTCCGACGTGATTCAAGGTAAGAGCGAACTTCTAATAGCCGTTTAGATCATATCGATCCCTAAAGGGGTAATGGTGGTGGGGTACAACCGGCTCGTTGACCATGTGGGAATCCATGATCAGAGGAGACTTACGGAGGCCTTGTGCAAGAGTTCACTAGTCCGGCGAAAGGAATATCCGACGGAGAGTTCACCACAAGCCAAGAAAAGTGTGTATATAAAGCAGGTGCTCGACGTTCTAGAGGAATCTAGGACAGTGGAGCGTCGATATCGGTATTATAAACAACGCAAGAAACGAATACAAGTCCTTTAAAATAGGGCAATTAATGTACTTTATTTCAATAATTTACCAGATACATTATGAGATATTTCCTGCAAGATTTCAGCCATAAATGGATGGTTTTTGTGTGTGCAAGTGCAGAGAAATCATAGATAGAAATAAGTCATGAAGATGTATTTAAAATTATTCAATATTGCTCCATTTTTAGGCAAGGTTTTGACCGGGGGTATAACTGTAAAAAGGCGTAAGGATTATTAGAAAGTGATAGAAATATTTTTATAGGTTTTTCACCAAAATTCCTGTGAAGGCGACATAGGGCAGTACGGATTGCAACAGGGGTAGGCAGATCGCGACATGGGTACTGTCGCGACGGCCTTGTGAATGCGACAGAGGCGGGGAAAGGTCGCGCAAGACAGACACAGGGATAGTAGCGACGGCTTACCTGTCGCTTTCTGAACGCGACGGGTAGACTGTCGCAATCAACCTCCAAAAGGCGACATATCGGCCCGTCGCAATCTGGTGGTCTGTGCCTGGATCTGACAGGAATCAGACCAGGCTTTGGATTGCGGGCAACTTGAATCAAATTGATACAGGGTCGTTTAGAAAATCATAACTAATTATATACATGATGAAAAATCACGAAATCAGGGCAACTGAAACTAGACATGCGAGAGTACTTCCACTAAATAGGGATTCGAGAGAGAGCATGGTTGTGGTTGAACATGGTTGAGAACGCACAAGAATGAGTAACATAGAACATGACACAGGGAGCAAGATGGATTTAAATCGAGTAACATGTCAATAGAAATTAGGGCTTTATGGGTCAAAAGATCCCTAACAAGATCAAGTATTTACAATAAAAATTTCATAGCATGGGATCAAGTATAACAAGGAGATATGGATTTAACATGATGTCTCGGGGTTATCATGTTTGCAGAACTTCAAAATTAAGAACAAAAGATAGGATGGATGGAAAAATATGAAACTTGGGGGTTTCGTTCAAGAGGGTAGGAAGAACCTACAGAAAAAGTTTCATGGTTTATGCTTGTGAGAATGCCTACCTTGACTCGATTTGTCTTCTAGGGCTAGAAATTGAAGAACAAGGAAGAAGCTTCAAGCTCTTCTTCTCTCCACGAAATCCTCTCCTCCTTAGCCTCTTCTCCAGTCCAGCAACTCTTGGCAACGAGCTAGGGTTTCCAAGAGAGTTTAAGAGGTGTTTATGCAAGTATGTATTCTATTTCTACTACTACTCTAATTCTCTTAAATTACGAAATTTCCTTACTCCCACCTTCCTTCCTTGCTTTCCAATCTCTATTAGACTTGGAAAAGATCCAAATTCGTGCTAACCATATGGGGTGGGTTTAGGAATCCAATTCCAACTCTAACTTCCTATTTAATGCATTAAATACCCCTTTTCTATTTAGGTAATAATTTAGTTACGAATTTAGGGTATTTCCTATTATTCTCCCTTTGTAAATCATATTTTTGACCCAATAAATTCTAGAAGATCCATTAAGCAAAGCCCATTACTCTTTTCCATTTAATGGGTTTTATTTAATGTTCTATTCAAATATCCATTTAGCCAGATTTTAATTCTTTATTTAAATTTTTATTTTTCGCAAAAATTCAAGTTGCTACAAATTTCCCCACTGAACACGGGCTTTCATGTAATTTCCCCATGACAGTGGTATTTCTACAATTCTCCAATTTTTAGGTATTTTACTGCACTTTTGACCCTTTCTGGGTACAATTGCAACTCCCTCTTGTTTATGGGTATAACTGCGATTTTACACTTCATAAAAATACAAGCCCAAAGAAACACTTATTTTTTTTCCTTTATGTCATTTAAAGAAATACATACTTCATGAAGCCCTATGAGTATCTTTGTAACTAGAGATCTCATAGGGGCTTCTTTACATAAGTGCCACAAGAGTTTTTACAAAATGCAGCACAATGAACAAATGGGATTATTGCCCATTGAAGAATATTTGTTTCGTTTTGTTCATTTGTGTGTATATGACAAAAAAAAAAAAAATACTTGGAGAAGAACCACTTGTAGAACAATCGCTTGAAGAACACCCTAGCTTCTTCTTCTTTCCACTGCTTGCACTTGAGAAGGGCTTGGCCGATGGATGCTTTGGACACTTGATGTTACATATGTGTCTCGTCCTCTCAAAAGGACGCAACAATGAAACCGCTTGTGCATGCGGTTATTGGAGAGGCTGGAACGGGTCTTCCTCCTCACCTGATGGGAGTTAGCTCCCATACAATAATGAGCATGGCCATGGCGTTCAAGAAGCATGCATTAACGTGGCTATTCCCTGTACAATGGAGGAACCCATCCAAGCTGCAACGCATGCATTATTGATGTTGGGAGTTTGGATCTAAAGAGGACTGTTTCCATGGGTTAAGTCCTCTCCAACGCAGCAGCATAAGGGGTGTCGACCACTATAAAAGGATAACCTCTCCTCTTTGTTTTAGTGTATCCACGGTGAGAGCCAAGAGAGCTTCTTAGAGAGAGATCTAAGAGAGTCTTGGGGTGTGTGAGCTTGAGAGAGTTCTGTAGAGGATTTGTTCCTCTAGATTGGGGGTGTGTACTTCTTGTATTATTCTCACATCTAGTGAAGTTCCGCTGTCGCCATCGCCCGTGGACGTAGGAAGACATACTGTCTCTCCGAACCACGTAAATCCGTGTGTTCCTATCTTGTGTGATTGTTCCTTTTTTCCCTCTCCTTGCTTCTTGTCGTACGGATCAAGATCCTTAGGCATCACTGTGTCTGTCGGAGTGGTCTTTGTCATAACAAACTAGTATCAGAGCCCGAGGATTTTTTTTTTTTATCAGTGTTCTTTGTTGATGGCTACAAAGTCGACATCGGCAATGAAGTTCGACGTTGAAGTGTTCGATGGAAGGACGAAGGATTTCAGCATCTGGTGACTGAAGATGCAATCCCTGTTGGTCAACAAAGGACTGAGCAAGGCAGTAAAGGCAAGGAGGTTCTACCGCCGAGTGGAAAGACGAAGAGAAAAGAAGAGTACTTGAGCATGCTCTTGCGGCAATCGTTTGTGCTTGGCGGATGATGTGCTGAGAGAAGTTGCTGATGAAGACACTCCAGCGAAACTCTGGCTCAAGCTCGAGTCAAGGTACATGACAAAGTCTCTCACAAACTGTTTGTACCTAAAGCAACGGTTGTTTGCTTTTCGCATGAAAGAAGGTATGTCCATTGCTGATCATCTGAACGAGTTTACTAAGATTGTTATAGATCTTAAAAATGTCGGCGTTAAAGTAGATGATGAGGACAAGCCCTCATACTCTTATGTTCATTACCTCCTTCGTATGAACATTTCATTGATACTTTGTTGTATGGAGAGATGATATTCTCTGTAGAAGATGTCAAGGATTCCTTGAACTCTAAGGAGTTGAAACGGCGGAGTACTAGAAACTCATGGCGAAGATCGAGTAGATGGCCTGATAGTCAGAGGGAGAACTGAAAAAAAAGAGTCTGGTAAGAAGGGCAGGGGTAGATCAAAGTCCAAGTCAGTGAAGAAGGTAAAATGTTATGAATGCAACCAAAGAGGGCATATTAGGAAAGATTGACCAAAATTAAAGGGGAAAGGCAGGTTCAGGAGGAGTCTTCTTCTGATGCAGCAAATGTTATTCAAGAGGAGACTGTCGATGACGAGACTGTTTTGTCGGTCTCTACCAGTACTACAGGGGATGATTGGATACTTGATTCTGGTTGTACCTTCCACATGTGTCCTCACAGGGAATGGTTTTCTACTTACACATCAGTAAGTAGTGGTATCGTAACCTTGGGAGACAATAGAACCCTTGCAGTTGCTGGGGTTGGTACAATTAGAATCAAGATGTTCGATAATGTCATCAGAACTCTGGAAGTGCGGCATATTCCAGAGCTGAAGAAGAGTCTGATCTCCTTGAGTATTTTAGACGTGCATGGATACTGATTCTCTGCAGAGAATGGAATCCTCAAGGTTTCTAGAGGTGCATTGGTTGTAATAAAAGGGAAGCTGATTAGTGGCCTTTATCATCTACAAGGCAACACTGTGATGGGCAGTGCCAATGTGGCACGAAGTTCAGATGATCCCACCCAATTGTGGCACATGCGATTGGGCCACATGAGTGAAAGAGGCATGATGGAGTTGAGCAAGCATGGTCTGCTTGCTAGTTAGAAGACTGGGAAACTAGATTTCTGTGAGCATTGTGTGTTCGGCAAACAATGTAGGGTGAAATTTAGCACGGCAGTCATAGGACTAAGGGCACTGTGGATTACATCCACTCTGACCTTGGGGTCCTGCTCCAGTTTCTCGAAGGGTGGAGCAAGTTATTTACTAACCTTTATTGATGATTTTTCAAGAAAGGTTTGGGTATATTTTATAAAGAAAAAAGAGTGAGGGTTCGTCACTTTCAAGCAGTGGAAGGTGTTGATTGAGAGGCAGACTGGTAAGAAGATCAAGCGCCTCTGTACAGATAATGGTATGGAATTCTGCTCGAAAGAATTTGATGAGTTCTGCAGGAATGATGGCATCGTTCGGCATCACACTGTAGCAGGAACACCACAACAGAACGGTATTGCAGACGGAATGAACAGGACACTCTTAGAAAGAGCGAGAAGTATGTTATCTCAGGCAGGTCTGTCAAAGGCATTCTAGGCAGAAACTGTCAACACGGCTTGCTACTTGGTGAATAGATCTCCATCCACAGCCATAGAGTTGAAAACTCCGAGGAGGTATGGTCTGGTTCTCCTTCCGATTATTCTCACCTTAGAATTTTCGGTTGTCTTGCATATGCTCATGTCACAGGTGACAAGTTGGAGCCAAGGGCAAAGAAGTGCATTTTCGTAGGATATGCACAAACACAGGGTGTGAAGGGGTATCGGTTGTGGTGTACCGATCCTCAGTCACCCAAGTTCATGATTAAGAGAGATGTGACCTTCGATGAATCTGCTCTTCTCCGGCGGGAGGGAAATCAACAACAAAAAATGGAGATCAAGTTAGTAGCAAGCAGGGAGAGCTAGAGGTGAAGCTCTCAACAGAAAGTGCAGTGCAAGAGGAGACAGTTCGAGTCCCAGATGTGACAGTTGATGTGCCAGAGAGTAGTACAACACAACAACAGGCCCCTCAGAGGCAGCATAGTATTGCAGCAAACAGAGAGTGAAGGGTATCAGGCCACTAGCAGGTATGGTCATACTGATATGGTAGCTTTTGCTTTATCTGTTGCAGATACTATTGAAGGGGAAGAACCGAGTTCTTATAAAGAGGCATACATAGGACGAGTCCTCTAATGGTAGTTGGCCATGCAAGAGGAGATTGAGTCTCTAGAAAAGAACAATACATGGAAGCTGGTGTGAAGTACCACCTGGTCAAAAGATTGTGGGGTGCAAATGGGTCTTCAAGAAGAAGGAAGGAACCCTGGTGTGGAAGATGCTAGATTCAAAGCACGACTAGTGGCGAAGGGTTTTACACAGCGAGAGGGTATTGACTTCAATGAGGTATTCTCCCCTATTGTGAAACATACCTCTATTCGTGTGTTTGCTATAGTGCTTACTGATTTAGAGTTAGAGCAATGGATGTTAGACAGCGTTCTACATGGTGAGCTGGAGGAGGAAATCTACATGCACCAGCCAGAGGGGTTTCTGGTTTCTGGTAAGGAAGACCATGTGTGCCTGTTGAAAAAGTCTGTGTATGGCTTAAAGCAATCACCTAGACAGTGGTACAAGAGATTTGATACTTTCATGCTATGTCATAGTTACTCGAGAAGTGATTATGATAGTTGTGTGTATCATAAAAGGCTTCCAGATGGTTCATTTATTTATTTGTTGTTGTATGTAGATGACATGTTAATTGCTGCTAAAAACATGTCAGAAATTAATCATTTGAAATCTCAGTTGAGTAGTGAATTCGAGATGAAAGATCTCGTGTAGCAAAGAGATTTTGGGCATGGAGATTTACAGGGACCGTAGCACTGGAAAGTTGTACTTGTCACAGAAAAAGCACGTGGAGAAGGTGCTGGAGCGGTTTGGCATGAAGGATTGCAAGGCTGTAAGTACTCCATTGGCAGCCCATTCAGAATGTCTTCAGAAGATTCACCAAAGATAGAGAAGGAGATGGAACTAATGTCCAAGGTTCCATATGCGAGTGCAGTTGGTAGCATTATGTATGCTATGGTATGTACTCGACCTGATATTTCTCATGCTGTTAGTATGGTTAGCAGGTACATGGGAAATCTGGGAAGGTCCATTGGGAGGCTGTGAAGTGGATTCTTCGTTACCTCAAAGGTGCTTCAGATGTGAGCCTCGTATTTCAGAAAGGAAGCAATGATGGCGGTCAGCTGGTTGGCTATGTCGATTCAGATTACGCTGGTGATCTGGATAAGAGGAGATCCCTGACAGGTTATGTCTTTACTTCTCAAGTTGTGCTATTAGTGGAAGGCTGTTTTGCAGTCTACCGTGGCTTTGTCTACTACAGAGGCAGAGTATATGGCAGCGGCAGAGGGAGTTAAAGAGGCCTTGTGGCTGAGAGGTTTGGTTGGCGATCTGGGTCATGTACAAGAGACTACTCCAGTGTACTGTGATAGTCAGAGTGCCATACATCTGACCAAAAATCAGGTATCATGAGAGAGGACCAAACACATCGATGTCAGGTATCACTTTGTCGTGATGTTGTGTTGTGGTACTATAGCTGTTCGGAAGATTTCTACAGCGGAGAACCCAGCAGACATGCTGGACGAAGTCTATTCCTTCAGAAAAGTTCAGGCATGCCTGAGCTTGGTCGGCTTGCAGAGCACGTGAGGTGGCCCCCGGCGGGGGCATGGATGGCGACGGCGGTCGTGGCAGAGTTGGCACTAGATGCGGCTTGTGAAGACGAGCCAAGAGGAGAATTGTTACATATGTAGGGGTGTTCGATCTCGGTTCAAACTCGAGGAAACCGAACGAACCGAACCGTTCGGTTCGGTTCGGTCAACTAGTTACATTTCGGGTCAATGAACCGAATCAACCGCTTTAACAGGAAATGGGTCGGTTCGGTTTTTTCTTACAAAAAATCGAGCCGAACCGAACCGATAGAATCGAAATAACCTAAAATCCCCTTTGGCCTTTGCTACGCACCTTCCCTGAATCCCTAATCCCTCCCGGCTCCCAGAGTCCAGATTTGGCTCTCCTCTTGCTGACGGCGGGAGTGTGGGACTCGCCGAGCAGGCGAGCGTCTTCGGCCAGGGTGGTTGTCGCCGTCCGTGGAGTCTTTGACCAAGGCGTCTTTGTCGTCTTATCTTCGTCGGCAGACGAGGTGGAAGCGGCGGTACCCGTCGCCGTCGGAGAAGGAGCTTGATCGGGGAACAAGAACCTCATCCAGACTGAGGTGGCGAAAGGGAGAAGAAGGTTTTGGAGGCTATACAGGCTCAGCGTCCCCGCTCACAAGGACCCTGGAAAGGACTTCCTCGGCGTCTCCCTCCATTGTGGAAACCGTCGCCAAGGTCTCAAGTTCGGTAGGGTTATCCCGCCGTTTCGCCTAACTATCTGTGAATGGAAGTAGAAAGGGATGTCTATTTTAGGTTACTGTGGTGCATGTCCAATGGTCTGCATAAGGTGTGCTTGTGTGCTTGGAATCGGAAGCAGCCAAAGGGGGGAAGGAGGAGGAGAGATGAGGAAGCCGGAAGGGGATGAGAAGAAAAGGGTAAGGAGGACAGGGATGGGGGATTTGTACAACAGGGACATAGCAGAGAGCCCAGAACCCTGGACATCAGATCTAAATTTTGGGGTTTTGGCCTCTTCTCCTACCTGGGATTGAGGAATCAGGAACCGCTACATTAGCCCCAACAAATTATTCAATTGGGTTTGTCAAACTGTCAATTGGGTTATCTCCCTCCGGTTGTGAAGGGCTTGCGGCTCTGTTCAGCGTTTGATTTTTCCAACATGTTCGTCTCCTTGGACTAGAGAAGTCACGTTATGTATATACTTCTTTTTAGAAGGCATTTTATGTTTTTTTTGGAGTTTTATGGATACATATCCATGTTGCTGTTGAATTCATAGTGTTAGAATTATTATGTGAATAATTCAATTATATAATATATATTGTATGTATATATAATATATATATAATAATATTAATCTATATGTGAACAGTTCAAAAAGAACCCCAGCAGGCCCAAATGATGATTCATGTGAACAGTCCAAAAAAAAAAACAGCAGGCCAAAAACAACGATGAGCAGCCCCAAAAAGTGCCCAGCAACTCAAAACCGATGGGTGACCCGAACCAATTCGGTTCGGTTCGGGTCATTAACATCTCGGTTCGGTTCGGATTAATAGAATGCGGTTAGGTTCGGGTTGACCCGAATTGACCTTAACCGACCCGAACCGAACCATGAACAGTCCTATCCATAGACGACCTGTTGAAGCATGATCAACGAACAACCATTTCAGATCCCCGTAACTATGTCAGGATTCAACCCAGAGAGGGCAGCAACAGCAAGCAAACAGGTTTTTCACCACTAGTTTTTGAACCATAGGTAATGAATTACTTTCTGACGTGAATACAAGTACCAGAAAAGTCTATAATCTCATAGATCAGAGCCCTTATCGGATCGGATACAAATTATTTACCAAAATGAATTTCTCATGCCATGTAAATCTCCTCTTTTGGCAATTTGTATAATCTGGTGTGTGGGTAAAAATCTGTGCAGAGGAGGAAACATCCGCCATTTCAGAGGCAAATGGTAAACCCCACCCACGTTTCCAAGGCAAACCAAAAGGTCACCTTTATCCTTCATCTATCAATTCATGGCCGAAACCGGAGTTGTATGGAGAGCATTTTTCAGAGAAGGGGGTCTCCGAAAACATCAATAAATCGGAGTCCAGTGGCAGGGTTTTCATAAAAATTCAATCTTTCGGTCGTGGGGTCAATATGGAGCCAAACATTAAAACAATTGAACAAAGAATACCGAAAAAGAGAAGATTGTGCATCCATCAAGTATGTTGAATGAGGAAATGTTTCGAGGCCCTACAAACTCATTTGTCCAATCTGAACTATGATCTCGGCCTACCTTGAAACTTGAATGGAAAAAAAAAAAAAAGACCATGAATAAAGAGCACATGGACACACAAAGAAACAGCACTTATACCAATGTAAAATGCCAACTGCATGAGCTCCTCAAAATTGAGGCTGCGACAATTTTTTTTTTTTTTTTACTTATTCACGTGCAACTCAAAATGGTATTACTTGTTGACGAGCTGGACTTGCTTGCCCAGCATTGTAGAAAACAAATGCAGTGAAGTGACTTAGTACTGGGAAAACAACCAGCGAGTCAAACTTCCTCCACAGGGACACTCTTCCCTCTCGTTCCTTGAGTGTCACCAAAGACCAATCTGTAGAGTATGTCTGCTTGCTTTGTGTTCCCTTCTGCAATGAGGCTCTTGATCAGAGCTTGGCATGCTTTCTTATTTGTGACACCCCCTTTCTTCTTAATCTTGCAAAGCAATGAGTAGGCGTTCAGCGTTTTCTGTGCTCCAGAGAGAGCATCCAAGACACGATCAAAGCTTGAGAAGCTAATATCACAGTCCCTCTCCAGCCCAAACTCCGCCAATTTGAGTGCTGCGATGGTCTTGTCCTTGTCACAAAGAGAAGCTAGTAGGCTGTCGAAGTCGGGGCCACAGTTGTTCATCATAAGTAGATTGATGCGACCAAGAGCCTCCTCAACATGGCCCCTCACGAGAAGTGCTTCGAGGATCCTATGAACCAGGTCCAAGTTCTCTGTAATGCCCATCTCTATCATACTCTTCATCAACCGGCTAGCAGTCTGAACTCGGTCGTCATCAAAGAGTGCCTCCATCACCGATCTGAACAGGGATGAACCAGGCAAGTGCCCTTGTTCAATCATACCGTCTAAGGTGGTCTTTGCCACAGCCGGATCCCCTTTGCGCAAGAAACTCTCAGCCAATGACGTGTAGGCATCTCCCTCTGTGGCAACTTCCCGACGATTCATGATGGCAAGGAGCTCGACGGCAGACTCAGGAGTGTCCTCCTTTGAGTGCCCACGTATCAGATTGTTGAAGGCAACAGAATCAGTGACACCTTTCTTCATCAACTGCCTAAAGAAGGTCTCTGCCTTCTTCGTGTAGCCATTGGAGCACATGTACTCGATCACTGGATTATATGCAGAGGGAGGCATGTCCGAGGTGCTGCGCGGATGAAGAAGCACACCCCTCTCAACAACTGCATCCAACATCTCAACTGCCTTATCCAACTCGCTGCCTTTGCACAAATTCTCTATCAGCACAGAATAATGGGATAGATCCACCCTAACCTTCAATCCTTCCATCAAGAATACGACTTCCAGAGCCCCATCCAAATTGCCAGCCTCGCAGAGACAAGATATCAACTTCAAGTATATAGAGCCATCTTTTGTGCTGATACGCCTTTCTATCATCTCGCCCAACAGCTTCTTGGCTTCTCCCACCCTCTCCACTTCGCTACAGAGCCCCGGCAGCAGCGCCGAATATGTCTGCTCGGTTGGCTTCATCTCCTTCTCGCCCATTTCCGCAAAAAATCGCAAACCATCCTCCACCTTCCCACCCGATACATATCCCTTGATCATGAGGCCGTAGGTGATCGAGTTCGGGTTCACTTCACCACTACGCATTTCCTCGAACAGCTTCTCGGCATCCTCCACTTTCCCCGCACGCACCCACCCACCGAGTAGGGTGTTATATGTGACGATGTCGGGCGTGATCCGACGTTCCTTCATCTCCGCAAAGAAGCGCGCCGCCGTCTCCATTCTCTGGCAGAGGCAGAAACCCCAGATCAGATGGTTGTAGGTGTAGAGCGTCGGGGTCACGCCTTCCCGGAGCATCTGGTTGAAGAACCGCTTCGCCATCATTGCCCTTCCGCTCCGGAGAATAGCCTTGAAGAAAGCGTCGTAGGAGCGGGCTGTCCTCTCCACTCCGAGCTCGGGCATCCGCCGGAAGATCTTGACGACCTCCTGGGGAATGCCGGCGCGACCGTACCCCTCGATCAGCGCCGCAAACATTCCCTCGTCAGGGTCCACGCCGCGCTTGGACATGTCGTCGAGGAGGAGGCCCCGCGCGTGGTTGAGCATCTGGTGGCGTGTCAGTAGGGGGATGATCTCGCCGTAGGTGACACGATCGTGGCGGAAGCCCGTCTTCTCTACCCATCGGAAGAAGCGAAGGGCGTGGTCGGGCTCGCGCGCTCCCTGGACGACGGCGACGACGAGCTCCCGGTCGAAGGAAGCGGAGGGGCACAGCGAGCGGATGGAGTTCTGGAGTCGGGTCGTCCATGGGCGCTTCGCCATCACGTAGCAAATGGTCTCATGCAGCGGCTCCGAGCCCGTCGGACGCTGCCTCCTCCGCCTTTCCCCATCCTCGGCAGAGGAAGTCACCGCGACGGACTCGGCAGCCGGTGCGAGAGGCTGCGACTGCCCGGAGGGGGCGGGCGCCTCGGTATCGGGGGATGCGGCGCTGCAGAAGCCGCGGAGGTGGGGGTGGAGGAGGAGGGGATGACGGGCCGGCGAGGGGATCCGTCTGGGAACCAGTGGAAGGCTTCTGAGGACCTGGAGGAGGGCCAGGACAGGGTCGGCCACGGCGGCAGCCGCCATGGCAGGGGCAGACATGGGCGGCGGAGGTGTGGTTTTAGTTTCAAGTCTTGGAGTGAAGCTCAGGTTTTAGGGTCTGAGCTGCGCCTGTTAAGCCGAGCACCAGACACAACCATCACACAGCCCCGAGGTGTCGGTGCGAAGTGTCTCGCACGTCTAATCCGTCCAGTAATTTTAGTTGGCGTTTGATAATATTTAGGGAGAATGAATACTTATTTTAAATGACTGATATTATTTTTTAATTTCTGTTAAAAATTTTAACATTATATTATTTTTATTTTTTACGAAACTTATTTTATGTCTTCCCTTATATAACTATATAAATATGTAACTATATAGATATATAAGTAAGTAACTAGTGTGCACGCGGGTTGTCTAGTGGCTAGGAGTCCGAATGCACACCAAATTGGGTAGGGTATCCAGGTTGTGCACATTGAGGTGTTTAAAGGGAAAATAAAGGATAAAGCGTGTGGCGCTCCAATGAGGTATTTCGAGAGGTTTTTCTGGGTTTCGAACCCAAGTTGTTTTGGTAAGTAGGGGGAGGTTTAAACCATCATACCAAAGTACAAAAAAAATAAAACATTTACATAACTATGTAAGTTATGTAATTGTGGTGGTGTTTCCTGTTCGGCAGTGAGCCGAACGGGCCTCCACTAAGAGAGAGGGAGTGAACGGTCGCCGGTGCGGACGAAGGCCTGCAAGACCAGAGAAGACGTCAGGGGGGCCCGGTTGAAGAATTGGGGGGAACCCTCCGATGCCTAAGTCGGGTCAGAATATAAAGAGAGGGCAGGAAAGGAAGGTTCCTTGGTGTGTGTGGATTCGCGCGTGAGCGATTGAGTGTGAGAGATGTCTTGTACCTTTGCATGAAGGTTACATGTTCCTTTTATAGGCGAGGGACCTGAAGGGTCCGGACATGTCCTTCTCCAATGATAACCAAAGGGACGCGTCAGTTGAGTTTCCGAAGCAGGGGTTGTCTGTCTGAGACGCCCGTTGGGATTCTAAGCTGTTAATGCCCCAGATCGTGGGGTGGCGTGCCACGCCGTCGCATCAAGTGCTGTGGTAGGCGAAGGGCCGCCTAGAGCTGCAGGCCATGGAGGTGCCCCGCAGGGGCTAACGGGCATGCTCGGCACTCGGTGAGGCTGCCCAGTGCTCGGTGCTCGGAGCTTGGAGCGGCTGCCCAGTGCTCGGCATGGCTGTTCGGTGTCCGGTGCCTTGACGCTATGGCCGTAGAGGTCCGAACAGAAGCCTTGCGGTCTGCTCGGTCCACCGTGTCTTGTTCGAATAGGTTTGGAGGTGTTCGGAGATCACCTTTGGGACCCTTAGGCGCTTGATGGCTGAAACGTGTTAGGAAGCCAGCAGCTGAACCCGAGGACACGTGGCCAAATGGCCAAAGCCTGATCGCCTTGCTGGACCATGATGGGTCAATGGGCCCAGAAGGCTGAAAATAGCCTCTACACTTTCCCCCCACCCTCTCAAGTCTGCTCAGATGTGATCATGAGCACTTGAGAGGGGAGATGAGTGTTCGGCGTCGCCTGTGTCGCATTAAATGTGATGCTGACTGCGGCGGTGTGTACAACCCTCAGCAACGCCGTTGGAGCTCTCCTCGGGACTGGCGTTACATGATGGCGGAGGAGATGCAACGTGGCCAGGAACTGGAACGGCCCGTTTGAACAGGCCATTGGAGCAGGCGAACCGCCATTTTCCACCTTCGAATTTCACGCCTCTTCTTCCTTATAAGGAAGGGAAGAGGGGAAGTGAGCGCCCTACGCCTTCCTTCTTCGAAAAGCTCTTCTCCTGCTCTTATTGTATGTTTCCTTGCCCCCCTGCACCTTCTTCTTCAGTCTTCTTCTTCGCCGACTTCCAGTTCTGATGGCGCAGTGTGAGGGGAAGGCCGTTCTGACGATAGGAACGAGCGGGAAAGTGCCGGCAACCACGAAGGGGCCGAAGTACCCGTGCTTCGAGAACCGCAACGAGTGCTATCGTATTGGTAAGGAATACGACATCATCTTACCTACGAAGACCAGACGTACCTGAAGGGCAGGCCTGGGTGTTTCGCACTCTCCTTGGACATCTTGGAAGTAGGGTTCCATCTGTCGTTGTCAGAGGTGGCGAGGGACCTGCTGAATGCGTGGAAGATCGCCCGATTCAGCTGACGCCCAACTCATGGAGGACGATAAGCGTCTTCTGCATCATGTGCCGGAAGAAGGGGGTCCAGGCCACGGCGGACCTCTTCCGAAACCACTTCCGCCTCGCATCCTCGCCGCAGTCCGAGAATGCGGTCATGTACACGAAACACTGGACGAATAGGATGTAGATCCACTTCTCCGGACGCCACTCAAACAACAAGGGATGGATGGGGCGCGTCTTCTTCATTGGTCAGAGGAAGGGCGCCGGAGCTCCAGAGTGGGGGTTCCCCACTCGGGTGTGCGAACCCATGAGGAAGAATATCGTGTTGGCCCTTTTGGTACGACAGCAACTAACCTAAAGGGGGGTGAATAGTTTTCTGAAATCTGAAACAGAAACTTAAACACAGAAAATTATCACTTGAAAGTTTGGTAGTTTAGTGTGATAAGAGAGTAGTGCGGAAGCAAATAAACAATCACACAAATAACACAAGGGATTTATCCTGGTTCGGCCCTTCCCACATAGAAGTCCTACGTCCAGTCCCCAAGCAACCTTTTGGGATTTTACTAACCAAGGGAACAGTCCCCCTCAAGGACAATACAACACCCAACACCCCAGCTGGTCTTCTTCTCTTCCTGGGCAAGAAGGCAGCCCACTTCTCTTACAGGTAAAGAAGCCAACCTCCTAGTACAAACCCCAGTGCGGTTCTGCTAGACACAAACCCTAGCTAGGTTCTACATTGTATACAGTCCTACAACTAGACAGAAATCTTTCTTAGAAAAAAAAAGAACAAAGCTGAGAGTTGGAACAAATGAAAACTAACTAAAAGAACTCTCAGCAAAAAGACTATCTCCCCAGATTACAGAGATGCACACAGAGAGAGTGAAGAGATGAGATGGAGCTTGAAGCTTGAAGACTTCAGATGCTTTAACACTTCTTCTTGCTCAGCTCTTTCTCTCTTTTCCTTTGAGTGTATGTGGAGTTTTGGTTCTTCACAGGATGTACACTCCTTCAAAGATCTTCAGGAAAAGCTCACTTTTTTGTTCAACCTTGCTTTCTTTTATATGAGCAGCTTTTGAAAAGATCCGTTGAAGAGATCCATTGGAGCTCTTCTAGACGTTGCTGATCTTCTCTTCATTTGTCTTAATCAGAGTCTGGTGGTCTTCGAGGTCTGTAAGCATAGAAGAGAGTGTTAGCATAAAAGAGTGTTTACAAGATAACAGTGCATGCTACTGTGTTTCTGCTACCATGATAAAAATAGCAGTTCATATCTTTTCTGACAAGACTTTGAAATACGCATGCAGCTTTTTCTGTCAGAAGATATTTGACTTCTCTGTAGGTGCCAAAAAGTACTTAAATAAATTGTGTTTGAATTGAAGTGAATCGTTGTTTAAGTTACTTATCAATCATTATACTTATAGGACTTAACAAATCGATCTTAGCAAATCGATGTGAGGGCAAATCGTTACGATCACTTATCAAATCGTTATGAGAAAAAATCGATGTGATCACTTGAGAATTGATGTGAGAACAATCGTTGTTCTCTCTTAAGAAATCGATGTGACCACTTAGGGAATCGCTACGGCAAGCAAATCGTTATGAGCCTTAATAAATCGATGTGAGAAGCAAATCGTTGTTCTTACTTATGAAATCGTTATGATGCCTTAGCGAATCGTTATGGAAGGCAAATCGATGTGAGGGTAAATCGTTGCGCTTACTTATCAAATCGTTATGATGCCTTAGCAAATCGTTATGGACGGCAAATCGATGTGAGGGCAAATCATTGCGCTCACTTATCAAATCGTTGTAGCGGTTATAAAGTCGATCAAAATAAATCGTTGTAGTGCTTATTAATTTGGCACTTGAACTGAAATCGATGTATATAGATTAGACATCGATTTGTCATTTTAGTGCGCCATATTGCATCAATGGGAGACTTAGCATTTTGCTATGAGATTGATGCGACACAGATGAAACAAAATATTTAATTTAAGTTACATCATAAATTTTGTAGCACCAAAATATGAAGATAATAAGAGTGGTTCAACAATCTCCCCCTTTTTGGTGATGACAAAATTTATGAGAATTTTCTGACTTAAAAATACTATAGAGACTACAGAAAATTCACATGACTACATACTCTCTCCCCCTTTTGTCACTAACCAAAAAGGAAAGATCTTACCATCCATTTCTCTCCCCTTTGAGAGAATTTCTTACCATTTAGGGGTTCAACAATGATTGTCATTTATTGAATAACTCTCCCTTAATCTGTGCTCCCCCTGAGTGAGACTCCCTCTTAATCTGAGGCAAGTCAGATCTTGTTGCTCTTGACCTTTGACATGTTGTTTGTCAAGTCTTCAGAATCATTGCCTGTATTTATCGTAAAAACTTGCAAACATTGTTAGTAGCAATATAAATAAAAAACATTTTTGACTACTCTCCCTCTTCAGATATGAGATGGATGAAGGGCTGGCAGTCATCAGTGCCTTGAGCATCCTTGATCCTGATGCTCTAAGGCTATCCTGCAAACAATCTTATTCAAAAATAGGTACCCAAATCTTTTTGGGTCCTTGATGGTTAGATGCATAAAAGTATCCTTTCGGAATCCAAACTAGATGCCTAGTTATGCAGGTGTTTACTGTGTGTCCTAATTATTACAATGAGAACAACAATGAATATAATCTATTTGCAGTTCTTACTGTTTTTATGATGTCTGTTTAGGACATAATTTTTTGAAACATTTTCTTTTACAGGGGCCTTTTTCTGAGGCAACTTGGTTTCTTTTACAAATTTCGGCAAATGATATTTTCCTGAAATTAGGCTTATTTTCCTTTTTCCTGAGGTATGTATCCAAGCCCTTGTTTATTATTTCCAGATTTTGACCCTTTTAAGCATAGGCTAAAGATGTTTTCCCTCTAGTTAATTTTCTAACTGATTCTTTAAATAGAGATTTTCTTCAGTTAGAGTTTTTAATTTTTCTTCTAACTCTAACTTCTCATTATTCTTGCTTTTCAAATCTTCATTTAAAAGATATTTTATCTTTACTATCCTTTAATTATTTTTCTATTTGCTCCAATTCGGATTTAAGATGAGAATTTGTGTTTTCAAGCAAGTAGTGTTGTTTTTTCAGATTTTTAATTCTTTTACAACACCCTTATGTTTTCATATAGTTCATTAAAGACTTCTTCTAAGTCTTCAGACTCTGACCCTGAATCAGTACATGAATCAAAAAATGGGTCAGAATGTACCTCATCTAGTCCTAACATGAGGGCTAGACTTACTTGCTCTTTCTCCGACTCTGAGCTTGATGATTCTGAGCTTGTGGCCTCTTCATTTTCCCAAGCAGCCGCCATGGCTTTTCTTTTGAATTTCTTGTGCTTCTTTTTGGACTTTTCTGGTTGACCATCTTCTTTAGTTTAGGACAATCTGGTCTTAGATGTCCAGGTTTTTGCTGCATCAGCAGACTGGTTCTTTTTCTATTCTCTCTTTCTTTTGAATCCTTCTTGATCCATTTTCTTCTTCTTGAGAATTTTCTGAAGCTTGGACAGTACTTCATCTACGCCACTGTCTTCAGAATCTGCATTTTTGGAACTAGAAGAAGAAGAAGTGGAAGGAGCAGCTGCAACTTTAAGAGCATTATTACATTTTTTCTTTGATGAGCTTTCAGATAGTCACTCCATATTAATTTCATATGCCATGAGGGAACCTATTAAGTTATCAATAGAAAGTTTGGTTAAGTCATGAGCTTCTTCAATAGCAGTTACTTTAGGTGTCCATGAAAGAGTTAAGGACCTAAGTATCTTTCTAACAGTTTCCTCATCAGAAAGATTTTTACCAAGAGAACTCAGACCAACTACTATGCTCGAAAAATATTATACATCTGAGTGATATTTTCATTTGGAAGCATTTTAAATTGTTCATATTATGAGACAAGAATATCTATCCTAGTTTGTTTTACTTTATCTGTTCCTTCATAAGTTATCTGCAGTTTATCCATATTTCTTTAGCTGATTTACATGCAGATACTCTACTAAATTCTCTTTTGGATAAGCACAACATAAGTAGTTATTAGCATTAAAGTTTAAAGATAATTTACTTTTATCTACTGCTGTAATGGTAGTAGTGCCTGGAATAGGAACAATAACATAATCACCTACCTGATTCCCTGCCACAGATCAAAGTCTGTTGCCTCGAATGAAGCATTTCATTCTCATCTTCCAATATTGGTAGTCCTCTCCATCACAGATGGAGGTCTAGTGACTGATTGACCTTCAGCATATCCTTGAGCTACCATGGATCTTCTCTAAGATCGTTAGATCTTCTGATCAATCAGAGAACCTCGCTCTGATACCATTTGTTGGCTCTTTTGGTACGGCAGCAAACTAACCTAGAGGGGGGTGAATAGGTTTTCTAAAATCTAAAACAAAAACTTAAACACAAAAAATTATCACTTGAAAGTTTGGTTAGTTTAGTGTGATAAAGAGTAGTATGCGGAAGCAAATAAACAATCACAAATAACACAAGGGATTTATCCTGGTTCGGCCCTTCCCACATGGAAGTCCTACGTCCAGTCCCCAAGCAACCTCTTGAGATTTTACTAACCAAGGGAACAGTCCCCATCAAGGACAATACAACACCCAACACCCAGCTGGTCTTCTTCTCTTTCCCGGGCAAGAAGGCAGCCAACTTCTCTTACAGGTAAAGAAGCCAACCTCCTGGTACAAACCCAAGTGCGGTTCTGCTAGACACAAACCCCTAGGTAAGTTCTACACTGTATACAGTCCTACAGCTAGACAGAAGTCTTTCTTAGAAAAAAAAGAACAAAGCTGAGAGTTGAACAAATGAAAACTAACTAAAAGAACTCTCAGCAAAAAGACTCTCTCCCCAGATTATAGAGATGCACATAGAGAGAGTGAAGAGATGAGAAGGAGCTTGAAGCTTGAAGACTTCAGATGCTTTAACACTTCTTCTTGGCTCGAGCTCTTTCTCTCTTTTCCTTTGAGTGTATGTGGAGTTTTGGTTCTTCACAGGATGTACACTCCTTCAAAGATCTTCAGGAAAAGCTCACTTTTTTGTTCAACCTTGCTTCATCTTTTATATGAGCAGCTTTTGAAAAGATCCATTGAAGAGATCCGTTGGAGCTCTTCTAGACGTTGCTGATCTTCTCTTCATTTGTCTTAATCAGACTCTGGTGGTCTTCGAGGTCTGTAAGCATAGAGAGAGTGTTAGCATAAAAGAGTGTTTACAAGATAACAGTGCATGCTACTGTGTTTCAGCTACCATGATAAAAATAGCAGTTCATATCTTTTCTGACAAGACTCTGAAATACGCATGCAGCTTTTTCTGTCAGAAGATATTTGACTTCTCTTTAGGCACCAAAAGTACTTAAACAAATTGTGTTTGAATTGAAGTGAATCATTGTTTAAGTTACTTATCAAATCGTTATACTTATAGGACTTAACAAATCAATCTTAGCAAATCGATGTGAGGGAAAATCGTTGCGCTCACTTATCAAATCGTTATGAGAACAAATCGATGTGATCACTGAGAAATTGATGTGAGAACAAATCGTTGTTCTCTCTTAAGAAATCGATGTGACCACTTAGGGAATTGCTACGGCAAGCAAATCGTTATGAGCCTTAACAAATCGATGTGAGAAGCAAATCTTTGTTTCTCAACTATGAAATCGTTATGATGCCTTAGCGAATTGTTATGGAAGGCAAATCGATGTGAGGGCAAATCGTTGCGTACTTATCAAATCGTTATGATGCCTTAGCGAATCGTTATGGAAGGCAAATCGATGTGAGGGAAAATCGTTGTGCTCACTTATCAAATCGTTGTAGCGCTTATAAAATCGATCAAAATAAATCGTTGTAGCGCTTATTAATTTGTCATTTTAGTGCGACATATTGCATCAATGGGAGACTTAGCATTTTGCTATGAGATTGATGCGACATAGATGAAACAAAATATTCAATTTAAGTTACATAATAATTTTGTTAGCACCAAATATGAAGGTAATAAAGAGTGGTTCAACATATCGCACCCTTCCTGATCTAGGACGCAGCAAAGGCGTCAATGGAGTTGTTCTTCGTGCTCGTGAACAACGTCGAGCTGTATCTGATGGAGTATAAACTCGTTAAGTACCAGCTCAGCGAGCATAGGGTAAGTTTCCTTCTTTCCTCTGTTCTATGCTTTGTAGTCGTATGATTTCTAACTTTTCTTCCTCTTTTATTTTTCGTTGCAGATGACGCCAAGCTGGCCGTGGGTCATGACCAGAAGGACCTGGCCACACCGAGCAGATCACCGTCAGTTCATACCTGACGTACTTGGGCGAGGACGTGCCCCTGACCGTAGCCGGGGCTGGTCGGTCTGTCATCAATGGACGATTTGCCAAGCAGAGGCCCCTGAAGATCAGTCTTCAAAAGGAGACTACCGCCCCAAAGGTGGCAGCGAGGGTCCCACATCAGGAGGTCGAGGAAGAAGAAGACGCTGCCCCCCAGCTCTGACTCCGCAAGAAGAGGAAGCTGATGAAAGTGGCAGAACAGGAGAGGCTGAGGACCCCAGCTGTGACGGAGCACCTAACAGTCGAGGGAATGCTCTCGGAGATGGGCCTTGGTGCTGACGTGGTCGTCATTGGCGACCATTCAGACGGGGACTCCTTCGAGGAGCTCGTCGGGGAGTTGGTGCCCTTGGCCCCCGTTGGCGGCAACGGGGAGGAGGTGGCTGCTGAGGGAGCACCGGTGGCCGCAAAGGGTGAGCTGAGCACAGTGGCGGTGACGGCGGGGTCTGCAGCCGAATAGACACCGGACTCCACACCGACCCCAGAGCTGGCAGCAGTGGGCCCCGCGGAGGAGCGGGCCCTTGCAATCATGGCTGAGCATTCATCCGGTCACAACGAGGTGGCGACACTGCAAGGGGCACCTTCGAGGGACACCGTGGACACAGAGATAACGATGGAGAGTGCAGTCACTGGTCAAGTGGTCGTAGGGCCAGTCGTCGTCTCCGAACAGGCCGCTGAGATGGCTAGTGGGAGGGAAGGATCGGATGAGGACTGCGCGACCCTATCTCGGGTGTTCGCGGTGAGAGTCCCTACGGCAAGAGTCCCCGCGCAGCCTACAGCAGCACGTATGGAGGCCACCCTGGAGCGTCTCCAAGAGGGTCCCTCCACGAGGAGCTTACCCCCTTGCCCCATCGCCGAGCAATTAGAGGTGCTCATACGATGTCAGGGATTGAGCTCAGAGGAGACTCTGGAGAGAGCAGAAGAGAGGTTTCGCCAGGAAAGGAGCCTCACGGAGGATGACGCCGAGCTCGACGTCGACGAGCTGACTGATTGCATCTTGCGATCGGTGGAGGCGCTCCGGAGACTAGTGTCGTGGGCGCAAAATCATTGGCACCTGTGGGATGCCGAGATCACGTTCTCGGCGGAGCAAGAGGAGCAGCACCGCCGTCAAAAAGTCGAGCAGCGGAAGGAGAACGAGGATCTCTGAGCCGCGCTAAAGGCCGCTGAGCGGAAACTCACCGTTGTCAAGGCAGAGAAGGCTGCCCTGGTGGGAGTTCTCCAAGAAGCCGAGGCTCAAGGTGTTGCCGGGTACAAGGCCGGGTCAGAGTTCCAAGAAGACCTGGAACAGTACGACGTGACTTGTTACAAGGTCGGGCTCGAGGTCGGCGATGCGCAGGGACGGCTGTTGGGTTCTCATGTGGGAGAATGTTGGGTTTACATGAGAATGTTATATTTGTTTTTGATGATGAGCATTTCATATGTTTGTTTTTGATGATGAGCATTTCATGAACAATACAAATTGATGTGATGTAAATATGTGAAACATATTGAGAATGTTAAGTCAAGCAATCAAGAAAAGCAAATGCTAATCAAGAAAAACATGTTTAACTTGTTCATTTAAATGTTCATTATATCTCACTAATAATGTTCTTAAATGTAGGTGAGATTCCATGCAAGACAAAGCCCAATATCCAAGTGCAAAAGAACAAGACAAGCTGCTGGAATAGTGCCCTGTCAACAGATGAATAGTGTCCTGTCAACAGATGATAGTGCCCTGTCGACAGATGAATAGTGTCCTGTCGACAGATACACACAGAAATCTGTTTCCAGAAATCCCAGTCTTCTGGATCTTGCAACACTGTCTGTTCCTGTCGACAGCAGCAAGTCGGCTGTCGACAGACGGAGTTTGGGAAGATCTAATGGCCGGGATATGATCTATATTTTGGTGTTTCCTTTTAGCACGACTCTCTATGCTTGGACACCAATATATATGGATCATATGAGGCTATTTTCGCAGCAAGAAGCCACCATACCAAAACCCTAAGCAAAGGTCAAGAAGAAGGCTTCTTCCTGCTGCTCTTCTTCAACTCTCTGTACTGCTCAAGGAAGATCCATCTCACGAGAGGAGTTGAAGTCAGTTTGTCCATGAATCAAGCTTCGTCTACATCGTCTGATCATCATCAACACGAAGCTTGGAGTTCTTCTGACGACCACACGAAGAGTTCTTCATCTCCGGATTTGTTCTACAACTCAGAACTCTTCTTTCTTTCTTGTTAGACCGAGCCCCTTACCGTTGCACCAAAAGCTCGAGCTGGTAGTGAAGGCGGTAGCCAAATCTTTAAGGCGGAAGCGCAAAGCACCACGTCAACGCTGTGGTCGGCATGAGGGGCTTCGCACAAGGTTTTACCCCTGTGGCGGGTTGGGTTGCCAGCCCCGATGTCACTATGCTGCCCCATAACAGCATAGTGGCAGTGATTCCCTAAGGGATCGATGGCAGTTAACCAACAAACTCCCCCCCAGCGGCACCCGGGGGAATTGAACCCGCAACCTCGCTCTGATACCACTTGTTAGACCGAGCCCCTTACCGTTGCACCAAAAGCTCGAGCTGGTAGTGAAGGCGGTAGCCAAATCTTTAAGGCGGAAGCGCAAAGCACCACGTCAACGCTGTGGTCGGCATGAGGGGCTTCGCACAGGGTTTTACCCCTGCGGCGGGTTGGGTTGCCACCCCGATGTCACTATGCTGCCCCATAACAGCATAGTGGCAGCGATTCCCTAAGGGAGTCGATGGCAGTTAACCAACATTTCTACCTTCATATATCTGTGTGTGTGTGTACTGATTGGAGGTCAGTACGTGGTGTTTGTGGAAGTGGTGTGTGTTTTGTGATCTGTACAAGGGTTGTGTACAGATCATAGTGTGTGGTGTCTTGGTCAGATCAAGGCTAGAGGATCTGATCTATTCTGGAATTGATCTAGCGTGTGTGTGTGTGTGTGGTTGAGCCGTTGTGCTCGTGTGTGTGTGTTGTACTCAATTCTTGAGTAGTGTGTCCTCACTGTGTGGGGGGTGGACGTAGGAGTCACGTGGTGTGATCTCCGAACCACCTAAAAATCCCTTGTGCACTGTGGTTTGACTTGTGGTTTACATTGTGTTGCGCTAGATGCGTGCCTAGGGATTTCGTTTACACACTACTTGTTAATTTGTTCACACACATTACATCAGATCAAAGGGGTTTTAATTGAGTAGATCTTTTAATCCGAAGTAATTTTTAAATTGCTTAAGTTTCCGCTGCAAATCTATTCAACCCCCCCTTCTAGCTTTGCCATTACCGAATATCCGATCCTAACAATTGGTATCAGAGCCAGGTTTTTCTGTTCATCGATTGTGATTTGGCATATCTGTTTATGTGTGGTTAATTACTCTGATTGGGTTTATATTTGATTATGATTCTCATCTGATTATCTGATTCTGTTGGTTGGTTTATTTATCTAACACATACTCAGAAATATGTCTAAGTTCTCGAGTATCATAAATCGACCAATGATTATTGAGTTTGATAACCATGTTGATAAAATGCAGGACTCCTTTTGAAACAAGCAAGTCTGGAAGGGATTCAATGAAAAATGCTACATGGCTCATGGAGCTCAAGAGGCTCTTCCCGTTCAGACGAATCTGAAGGATCACAACTGTCAGAGAAGTCAAGAAACTCTCAAAGGTCAGGTAAATCCAATTCAGATCCATTTGATGCATCAATATCCAATTTTGATTCAGAGAATGATATATCTATGATGAATTGATAGAATGCTATGAGCACATGTGCAAACAATTTAAAACTGTTAAACATCAAAACAAGAAGCTAAAAGAAAATCTGGAAAAGAATAGATGATAATTGATAATGCTCAAGCATTCTATGAAGAAAATGAAACATTGAAAATGGAGAATGAAAAATTGGAAAAGGAAGTCAAAAACTATGAAATCAAGTTTTCTAAGTTGAAAGAAGATCATGATCAGTGGAATCTGAAAATTCTGATTTGAAAAATCAAAATGAAAAATTGATTGATCATAATGAAAATCTCAAATTTGATAATGATCAATTGATCAAACAAATCTCCAACATGGCTCATGATCATCAAATAAAAGAGAAATGCAACCAATTGATTGAGGAAAATAATCATCTGAAAAAGAAGATTGAATGCATGTATCATGACAGACCATTAAATGACGAATGGAACAATTCTAAGAATAAAATTGTTGATCTGGAACAATAAATTGCTCAATTTGAAAATGAAAAGAACAAAATGAAAAATGGTTTGGATGTCATGCTAAACAAGCTTCAGACTTCAGAAAAAGAGTTGTTGCATTAAAAGCTAAAAACAGAAGATTCAAAATGATTGAAAAACACAGTCTTCTTCTTCTGTGAAAAATAAGAAAATGTTCAAAAACAAAAAAAAATTTGAACAAAAATGCAGCAATTAGAAAGAATGTTGTTACAACTGAAAATCTGAAAAAGGAGTGAAAAAGAAAGCAGATTGTACAAGGTTTCAACTCCTCCAACAGCTCAAAAAGCTTCAAGGCAATCTCCAACTCCACATCATGCCAAGAGATACCAAAGGGTACCACCTCCTTCTTCTCAACCCAAGGGTGATCAAAGGTACTCTAAAGGATCTCAGAGATTCCAGCAAATGCAATCACACTATGATAAGCTCCAGGTAAATGCTCACCCTTTGCTACAAATGCAATAAACTTGGTCATCTTGCTAAATTCTGCTGGAAGAAAAAACAACTCTCATAAAATCATGATGTTGTGCATGCTTCAAAGCTCCATAATAATCCATGTGTTCATACACACAAGGATAAACATGTTCATAAAGATCAGAATTTCATGTATCCATGAACAGGAAAACTGCACAAAACAACAGAAATCCAAAAATCAAATCACTTTGGATTTTGAAATCTTTGTTATATCCTAACATTAATGTCGTTGCAGGACCCAAGCAAGTGTGGGTCCCAAACAAGCTTGATCAGCAAGCTGAGATGTCTTGCAGCCAAAAATTAGAAATGGATTCATGACATTGGCTGTGCAAGGCAAGAAATGATGGAGAACAAAGGTAAAAATTTTTTTGACTATGATTGAAGACTGTTCAGGTAAAATCTCCTTATCACTTCATATTTGAACTGCTGAAATTGAAATGGATTCTTACCTTTATCTGAGCATGCAAAATGTGCCTTAATGCTACCCCACATGACAATGCCTCTTAGCAATTGGAATCATGTCATCTTGCTTGCATAACTGTGCACATGACCTCTTGGTATATCAAATGATGACATGTGGAAAAACAGTTATGCTTGTTTGGAAACTATCATTATGCGTGAGTAAAATACTCCGCCAAGTACCAAAGTCATGTAATGCATAAGGCTAGTTGTGTGCTTAATAACGTGTGAATTGCTTGATACATTTTCTATGCATGTGTTATGGGGGAGTAAGTTTGAAAATGCTCATGAATGCTCATGAAATTTGTGTGCAACTGCTTGTGATGAATGTGTAAATCATGATTGAATTGCTTGAATGTTATCTCATCACATGCACACATTATGGGGGAGTAAGTTTAAGGCTAGGTGAGTGAAATTCATAAGGGATACCCTTCATATTCAATATGTACTTATCCCTCAATCTTATGGTTCAATCACACTCAATTCAAGCCTTAAAGCTGAAGTTTCAAAGCCCCTGTCGACAGCCAATTCTTCTGCTGTCGACAGCCAGGCACAGTTCCGAACTTCAACATTTTTGTCTGTCTGTATCTGTCGACAGGTTCAAATTGTTGTCGACAGATACCCATTTCACATCAAATCTTCATCTTTTCTAATCCTTTCTTTATGTATGGTCATATTATTGATGCAAGGGAGAATTGGGGATTAATATTCATTACAACCTTTCATATTCACATAGTATCAAAGACATTTAGTTAATCACAATGATTTTGAAATAATTTTGTGCTTGAGTCTAGGTTGTGTCATCTAGAACACATTGATCAAATCTAATGATTTTAACCTAACTCACTTGAATAACTCCCTTGTGGATTATCATGTTTCTAAAATGGTTTGATAAGTAAGAAGGTTTTTGAACTTAACGTTTTACATTAACCATTGACATTAAATAACCATTGACCTTGATTGTTTAAAAAAAAAATTGAGAAAAGCTACCTATTTCAAACACTCAAAAGTTCATAAAAAGTATTTGAAATTGGACAAAGGCAGAAAAATGATGAGCATCACTGAGTAACCGGGGACATGGGCATCTCAATGTCTGTCTTCGCGTCAAAAAGTCTATTCATTATCTTTGCACAATGGTATGATGTCACTTACACTGAGTAACTGGGGGTACGGGCATCCCCAAATGTCTACCTCACGTCAAAAGGTGGAAGTGATCCTAATTACCACATTTCCCACATTAACTTGACAAAAGAATTGTTCAAATGCTTGAAATAGAGTGGAGCCTCCAGATTTAAATCAGGGCAATGGGTTGTCAATTGTCAAATGTTTATGTGGACATTACTTTCCTTTACCAACTGAAAATCACCACTAAGGTATATGATTTTCTTAATGGTTTTATTCAAGGGGTTATCTTACTTTCATATGTTTTTGGACGATGTATTCTAAATGCCATAACTTAGATTCCCAGAGTATTATCTCTTAACCATTGTAGAATTTTTACGTGTCTTCATACTTGTGTTTATGGCACTTTGTAATGAGCATAAACCTATGCTCCACCTTGACCCCATTTGAACACTCATTCCCCACTCATATCTTTCACAATTCCGTTATGTGGTCATATAGTTCTTTGCTTCATTCTTATCCATTTGTGCATGACTTATCTTTTTGGATGTTGCCAAAAGGGGGAGAAACATCAATTGTAAGTTTTGTCATCATCAAAAGGGGAGAATGTTGGGTTCTCATGTGGAGAAATGTTGGGTTTACATGAGAATGTTATGTTTTTTTTGATGATGAGCATTTCATATGTTTGTTTTTTTTATGATGAGCATTTCATGAACAATACAATTGATGTGATTTAAATATGTGAAACATATTGAGAATGTTAAGTCAAGCAAATGCTAATCAAGAAAGAAAATGCTAATCAAGAAAAACATGTTTAACTTGTTCATTTAAATGTTCATTATATCTCACTAATAATGTTCTTAAATGTAGGTGAGATTCCATGCAAGACAAGCCCAAAATCCAAGTGCAAAAGAGCAAGACAAGCTGCTGGAATAGTGCCTGTCAACAGATGAATAGTGCCCTGTCAACAGATGAATAGTGCCCTGTCGACAGATACACACAGAAATCTGTTTCCAGAAAGCCCAGTCTTCTGGATCTTGCAACACTGTCTGTTCCTGTCGACAGCAGCAAGTCGGCTGTCGACAGACGGAGTTTTGGGAAGATCTAATGGCCGGGATATGATCTATATTTTGGTGTTTCCTTTTAGCACGACTCTCTATGCTTGGACACCATATATATGGATCATATGAGGCTATTTTCGCAGCAAGAAGCCACCATACCAAAACCCTAAGCAAGGTCAAGAAGAAGGCTTCTTCCTGCTGCTCTGCTTCAACTCTCTTTACTGCTCAAGGAAGATCCATCTCACGAGAGGAGTTGAAGTCAGTTTGTCTACGAATCAAGCTTCGTCTACATCGTCTGATCATCATCAACACGAAGCTTGGAGTTCTTTTGGACGACCACACGAAGAGTTCTTCATCTCCGGATTTGTTCTACAACTTAGAACTCTTCTTTCTTTCTACCTTCATATATCGTGTGTGTGTGTACTGATTGGAGGTCAGTACGTGGTGTTTATGGAAGTGTGTGTGGTTTGTGATCTGTACAAGGGTTGTGTACAGATCATAGTGTGTGGTGTCTTGGTCAGATCAAGGCTAGAGGATCTGATCTATTCTGGAATTGATCTAGCGTGTGTGTGTGTGTGTGGTTGAGCCGTTGTGCTCGTGTGTGTGTGTTGTACTCAATTCTTGAGTAGTGTGTCCTCACTGTGTGGGGGGTGGACGTAGGAGTCACGTGGTGTGATCTCCGAACCACCTAAAAATCCCTTGTGCACTGTGGTTTGACTTGTGGTTTACATTGTGTTGCGCTAGATGCATGCCTAGGGATTCGTTTACACACTACTTGTTATTTGTTCACACACATTACATCAGATCAAAGGGGTTTTAATTGAGTAGATCTTTTAATCCGAAGTAATTTTTAAATTGCTTAAGTTTCCGCTGCAAATCTATTCAACCCCCCCTTCTAGCTTTGCCATTACCGAATATCTGATCCTAACAACGGCAACAAGCCACCGTGGAGTATGCCCATGAGGCCTCAAGGTCGCCCTCCGAGAATGCCTCTGGCGAACCCAAGATCCTCGTTTGGATGGGCTAGCTTTCGGTGCAGGATGGATGGCTTCCGATGCCAAAGACGTCAGCCCCTCCGACCGAGCTCCTTGAGCTTTATGTATGTTTACTTTTTCAGCATGTAATTTGCCTTGATAGGCTATGTACATTCTTGAAAATGAAAATATAAAATTATCCTTTTTCTATCCCTTTCCTTCTTGTCAAGTTCTTTTCAAATCGGAATCCTTCGGTGTTTTAAGGCTTTTGGGTATCGCGCAAGCCATCCGAGCTGAAGAGCTCTGGCCAGGGGTTGTACTGCACGCCCTTGGGTGTTTTAGGATTTTTTAGGTACCGCGCAAGTCTTCCGAGCTGAAGAGCTCCGACCAGGGGTTGTACCGAGCACCCTTCCCACAAACTGATAGAATGAAAATAGAAAAGGAGAAGTAGGATTTTGACCCAAAAAGACCCTTCTTATAAATAATAAGCCTTTAGGTTTGACACATGCCAGGTCCTCGGTATGGTTTCTCCGCTAAGGGTAGACAGCTTATAGGAACCTTTTCCAAGAACTTGGATGACCTTATAAGGTCCTTCCCATTTCGGGGCGAGTTTGCCTATTGCTCTTTCGGGGATCCGAAGCCGAGCAACGACATAGAACCAGGCCACCTTCGAAGAAGTGCCATTCACGAACCTTGGAGTTGTAATATTGCGCTAGCCTCTGTTGATAGGAGACCAACCTTATGCTGGCATCGCTTTGCCACTCACCGAGCATGTCTAGGTTCTCCCTTAGTACGCGATTGTTGGCTACTTTGATGAAGTGGGTTGTTCGGAGTGTTGGGAGAGTGACTTCCAAAGGCACAACAGCTTCTGTGCCATAGGCCAAGTGGAAGGGAGTCTCTCCAGTAGCCACCCGAGCAATTGTTTGATGGCACCAGAGTACGTTAGGTAGCTCCTCCATCCACGAACCTCCTGCTGCTTCCACCCTCGTGCGTATCCCGTACAGCAGTGTTCGGCTGGCATTTTCTACAAAACCGTTAGTCTAGGGATGTGCTACCAAGGTGAAGTGGTTGCAGATGCCAAGCTCCAAGCACTTCTGTTTGAAGAACGTGTTGTCAAACTGTTTCCCGTTGTCGGTGGTAAACATCTTCGGATGCCAAACCGGCACAGGATGCTCCTCCACAGGAATTTCCATGCTGCCTGATCGGTGATGGTGGCGACAGGTTCGGCCTCGGTCCACTTTGTGAAGTAATCGATGGCGACCAGCAGAAATTTCTTCCGACCTTGAGCTTTTGGGAATGGTCCCATGATGTCAATTCCCCAGCAAAGGGTCGAGGTTTGAAGAGGGAGTGTAGCCGCTCTGCAGGTTGCCTACACGACCCACTTCCACCCGGTACGGTTATACCAACCCACATCGGATGAGAGCAAGCCGCTACAGGGGAGAATACCCCAACAAGTAACAAGTGAGCTGAGATAACACAAATAGAATCAAATAAATGCAACAGAATTTAAATGAATCTTATTCCATCAACTTTTAAATCCACATACCACAGTCTGTATAGTTCAACAAGAGATAACATAAGCACAATATTTTTCCAAATACATAGCCGACTCCAAGTACATTTGATCAAAATTCAAATTTCAATTGTAGCATTACATACTATGAAAGATAAATTACAAGTCTTCAATCACTGAGTCCAGCTCCACTTCAAATCTTGCTAGCTCCTCCGCTGCTAATTTCTGAAATGTTTAGCAAGAGTGAGTCTACACAATAGACTCAGCAAGTAACTTAAGATTCAATACATCATACTTTTATCAATTAACACAATAAATTTCAGTAGTTAAATCATACATGATCACGCTATAACCTAAATAATTTCACATGGAATTTCATTAAACATTATCCTACACATGCAAAACTAAAATCTAAACAAGATCACTAACATCATGGTGTCATAACATGAGTAAAATATACACTCACACGTTTTTTATACTTTATCCAAGTCATTGTAAAGTTTGCACAACTAAACCATGGAACATATACCAGATAGGTAGCACTCCTAGCATGATTTCTAACTTACTTTGCATGCAATCATAACAATTTACTACACATTTAGCTTGCTGATTTTATACAAAATTTATCGCATTCATATTACCTTTGCATAGGGATCACTTTTAACTACTCAACATAATACTACACATCTGTACATCCAATAATTCAAACTTCATGAATATAAAGCATATACTTACATTTTGGTACTAACAGTAACATCACTTTTAGCATTTGACAGTTAATATATCAACACATACACACAGAGGAATAATCTAATTCATGAGGAAAATCACACATTTTTACACATCAATAACAAATATCAATTAACACTATTGCCATTCACACTTATACTATTTTCCCGTTACATACAACCATATGATTAACCTTGGCTTTCACATACCCTCACTTTTGTTCTATCACACAATACTTATACACATTTCCCATTATTTCCTTTTTCACATTCACATACTTCTTATCATTTCACTTTTGCACATAACATGTGCCACATTTACACATATCTTGCACATACCTTGTGCCATGAACATATCACTTTTCACATCACACTTATGCTCATTTTTACACAATGCCAAGACACAGCCCAAACCACCATTAGACGATCATATAACACACACATTCACATTCACGTACTTAATCACCGGCGCAGTGATAAAGTCTTAGTTCCTGCAGAAACCGGGAAAGCCCTTCCCACCATTACCAGTGGAACTTGTCCACCTCCAGGATTTCACAAGACCTTTGCCAGGGTATAACGATTTATCAAGACCCTTCTCTAGGGTATCACATATCATATTGAGCTTTCCCGTAGGGGCACTACTACAGTACAGCTCCAAGCATCTAAGGTGGCAGTGTCTTATGGGCACCATTGTTTCTCTTGTCACATTTAACCATTTTATACACATATATCACTTGTTCTCGCACTTCTCATGCATGCACACCCTCCTACATAATTTATACACACATAAACTTTCATTTACTGATTTTAACCTTACTATTGCAACTGCCAAATAATCATAATATAGATTTAATCATACTGAAATTTACTGAATCACATCAAATCACAATTAACATGCTCACATAGTCATTTTTCTCATTAAAAATCCATAACAATACTTACTGTCATCAAAATAATGAGATTTTAACTACAGACAAATTTCAGGTTTATAATCACACATGCAAATTTTTCATATTTTCTGAATCATATTACATTTACAGGAATTAAAACATGCAATCTCATGCCGTTCATAATTTGATTTAACATGGAACATAACACGAACATCAGATTTGATAGTTCACAGCCCTGAATCTGACATACACGTTGTCACAGAATTTTTCCCTGGATTTATTGCACATCACACAATTTTCTGTACATTTTACAAATCCTACGCATGGTTTCTATTTCCAAAACAGAAATTGCAATAAATCACCTGAGCATGGAAATTTTCCAAAATTTCAGAACATAGACTGAGATACCTACTCATGGTCTAACAAAGTTATGGCGTTCAAGCTCCTTATGATTACGTAACAGTAACTAACATGATCAAGGTCTTATCGTACATGCATTTTCATAAATAAAACCATTCATGCCATTTACAGATATTCATAAGAGTCTCACCACACATTCCACCATTCATATTACATAACGTATACGTTTACAATATATCCTCATACGAAAACACATCGGAAATTTATCATATAGGAGGAGAAACAGCTCACTGTTCTGTCCTGAAGAACTTAACGGCATAGTCTGGCCGTTACAGGAGATTAACGGCAATATCGTTGGCCGCTAATCGAACATCTTGACGGCAATGGATCTTGCCGTCAAGTTCTGGTCTGTGCAAAAAAAAAACAGACCGAGCTCCAAATACAAGAAGAATGGGGGAATCCAGGACGCGAGGAAAAATCCAGAAAAATGCTGGGACCTAGGGCACATGTATAGGATTGAGATCTATAGGTTACTTGCCTATGAAAATACTCCAAAGGGATCTAGGGTTCGTAGAAGCTCTCCTTGGGCAATCCCAAGAAGCCTCCAGAACACATCTTCCTCCGGGTTCTTGATCAGTCTTCTCAGCAAGCCAAGGTCGGGGAACTCTTCCTCGATGTTCCAGCTACCTCCTTGTTGCAGTAGAACGCTGGGAACACCTTCACACTGATGGATCCGAGCTTGCAAAGTCCAGCTTTTCTCACAGACCAGAACTAGGTTTTCTTCTTCTCCTCTTTGCAAAGAGCCAAAGAGAGCTCTGGGGTTTGCAAGGGGAGGTTGGTTTAAAAGGAGAGGGGTCTCTCCTTTCCCGCAGGGGTGATGTGAGGCTTTCACAGCCATTGGGGACAGCTCCCCAATGGCTGGGGTTGCTTGTCCCCGGAAATTCGGGCTCTACATGCCTGCATGTCAGAGATCTTAACGTCCATATCAATGGACATTGACTTAAGTCTTGGCGTCCATCGAGGTGGACGCTGACTCAGCATGGGCGTCCATCCATGTGGACGCCAACTGGGTCCTTCGGCCAGAACTCAAAACATGTAGAAATCATGTTCAACTTATACATATATACATACAATGTATGTAACATAGTATACACACTATCACACCATGCATTCAAACCATATTTACCATATAATTATTCACATGCATACATAAGCACAACTAGCTAATACGTACGTAGATATCTACCTACGCGTACATGATGTTTTACATAAGCATGACTCAACATGCGGCAAAATAAGTGACAAGAATTGCGAGGGTTTCAAAATCATAGGAGGCAATATGAATTAAGTTAGCTAGGAATAATCTATTCAATAAAATAGTTCTTGCTTGCACTCACTTGATTTGGCATATATATAGCATACACACACAGATGTAACATACTTATGTACATTATGCACGAAATAGATAGATACAACACGTGCACCGGTAATTAGATTAAACTTGCACAACATTACTTAAGTACTATATGCATGGGATTTTTAATATACACAGTATGCACAATTTAGCTAATTGCCTATTCTCACCTAATTATCATAAAAATACATGCATGTTATTCATGAGGAATATAGAATTACAATATACACTACTAAATACACCTACCATACTTGCACTCTATATGTACATGCAATGTACGAAGTATAATGTACCATTAACTACACCATGCAAAGAACAACGTTTACACTAACATACACCTACATAGGTATACCAAGGTGTTATGTATGTAGATTAGGTATACAATTATCACATCCATAAAATAACATACATCCACGCATATACACATGCGAAATTTATAATTATGACATGCACCATTTTCATGCACGCCATTTATGCAAGAACGAGCAAACATCATATACATAAAATATAATGGGGGAAATAAAAAGAAATTTCGGGGCCTTACATGCCGAATAAGCTGCCTGAACTTCTGGCACTCTGCCGGACACTTCTTAGCATAGGACATGCAGTCCTTTTGCAAAGTAGGCCACCAGAACCCTACTCGGAGGATGTTGCGCTCCAAGGTCCTTCCACACAGACCCTCATATACCTCCTCTATAGTCGGAGCTGCCTCGGAAGGACTAAGGCACCGTAAGAGGGGACTGGAGAGGGAACTTCGGTAAAGCTGGCCTTCGACGATAGCGAACTTTTGGCTGCGTAGTTGAATTTTCGGGCTTCGGTCTGGTCGGAAGGAAGCTTTCCTCAGAGTATATAGGCTAGAATAGGGTCCTTCCAGCTCAGGGCCGGTTGGATAGTTTCGATGGCCTTAATATCTATCTCCGTGCTCGGTGAGGCGAGCTCTTCAACGAAGATAGAGCGAGAATGAGGGATGTCGCCTGAAGACGCTAGTCTGACGAGTGCATTTGCCTGCTGATAACTACATAAATTTTCGCGTTAAATCTCATACACATAGTTGATTTTAGACATCTTTGTCCATAAATAATGCGCAATTTGATTTACATTTCATTTCGTTCACAAATAAATTTTTGAACATTTTAGTTAGAACATATATAGTTAGATTTTCATTGAATGTTGTTAATACTTTTTGAATAAAGTGTTCTCACTTTTTATAAGTACATTGTACATAAATAATTTTTTAAACATCTTTCAATTCTTGTAAATAGTAGTTGTAAATAAATCAAATTTAATAAGTTTTTAATACATAACCCACTCCCATCTCATTAAATAAATAATAGTATACCTCACCCCTACAATCATACCCCAACCTAATAAATAAATAAAACACTTTTAACACCCCACTTTTAATCATATGATGCCCAAACCCCCATACCCATTTAAACCATTTTTTTTTTTTTAAAAGTCAATATTAATCTAACCATTTTCCCCGTTTTTATTATAGTCTTCTGCCTCATCCATTGGAAGCTTCACGAAGAAGCTGGAAGAGGCCAGGGTGGCTGGTTCGTGGGGAAGCTGCTAAAAGGCCAGGGCGGCTGGGAAGTGTTGGGCTTAGGCGGCCAGCAAAGCAAGCAGGTGCAGAGGTGATCTGCTGCTGAGGAGAGCAGCTGCGGCGGATGCAGGAGCGCTGGCTGGGGCGTCCATGCGATGCAGGGAGCTTGGGCGGCCGGATCTCCATCTGGCGGATGGAGATGGGTGTGCTGCATCTGGCGGAGGGCTCGTGCTGAGACCAGGGCGACCAGGTGTGTGCTGAGGCTTGGGTGATGCAGGCGAGCAGGTGCAGGGCCTGGGCGGCCTGCGCCCAGGCGAACCAGCTGGGGCTGAGGCCGTGCCCAGATCTGTGCTGGAGCGGCTGGGCAGGGGCGCGGATGGCATGGCGATTTGGAGGTGTGCTGAGCTGGAGGCGGACTGATGGATGCGCTGGTGCAGGGGGTTGGTAGAGGACCCAGATCTGCTGGGTGTGGAGCACTGCTGACCAGGAGCGCTTGGTGCGATGGCGAGGCGAAGCTGGGCTGGGTGTGTGCACGGCGACATGGGCGATGCAGGAAGCGGCTGTTTCGGGTGGACCCGTGCGCGGTGGAGCTGGCTGGACCAGGGGTTGCTGAGGTGGCGCCGTGTGCTGATGGAGCTGGGGCGGATGGCGATCCTGGTGCAGACGGGAGAGGAAGCAAGAGGCCCAGATGCCTATATAAGGACCTCAGGTCCTCTTCTCCGAGGTTGGACGGTGGGGAGGCTAGGAATTTTTGAGGATTTTAATTCCCTTTTATTCTGTAATTTTCCTTTTGTCAGAGCAGTGAGGGAGATGCTTCATCAGTTCGATTTCTTTGGAATTTATTTTTTTAGTGTTCTTCTTCCCTATTCTTCCAGAATTCAGAGAGTTAGCAGTGGAGATTTGTTTTGGGTTTTAAGCTGCCATTTATTTCTGTGATTGTTTTCTTTAACATCTGTTCTTGGTTCGGATTATGGAGGTTTGCTTCTGCTCATATGTAGGGAGTTCAATATTTTTAGAATTTCTCAGTTTTTCATGTTCTTCCCGTAGTGCAGAGTTGGGCTTAGCTAATTTAGATTTGTAATTTTCTTTGCCATTTTATTTTGTTCTGCACTTTTCTTTCTATTAGCGTTTGTGGGAGGGAGATGAGTTGCTTGTTTAGATTTTTTTTGTTTTTGATTGTTCTTCTTTGCTGGAAGGGGAGTTCGGATCATCTTGGAGATTGCTTTGTGTTGTTTATCTAATTCTCTTCTTCTGTGTTCATCCGGAGAGTGACTACAAATTTGTGGGATTTTTGTTTCTTACATCTCTTTTGATCTATTCTGTGAGGAATTGGAGGCAAGTTCTTCGTTTTTTGTGCTGTGTGAACCCATTCAGGTGGAGTTCTCTTTGCTTCTGTGTTAAGATTGGTGAGGACGATCCAGAGGGCGCTGCAACTTCTTGTTTACTTCTTCCTTTTGTATTTACTGATGAGAGGGAAATCACTGCTGTTGGTCGAGAGAGAATTTGTTCTGCTGCTAAGAGGAACTGGGCGATTTTAATTCTTGAGGTTTTCTTCTTGCTGTGAGCAGAGGTAGGCGTTTTAATTTTCTTTTGCATCTTCTGCAAATGGTTCGGCTGCCGTGAGGAGGATCCAATAGCATTTTCCATTTCTCTTGTGCTCTAGAGTTTGTTCCAAAGTTGAATGCGAGATCCATAGTTCTGTTATAGCAAGAGATGGGGTTAATTTAGTGAAGATTTCTAAGTTGTTTTAGTTTTATTTTCAAGTCATTAATTTGTTCGTCCTCCCTTTTTCATAGCATGAGAATTCTGATTTGATGACAGTAAATTGTTGTTCTATTTGTTCTGGTTTTCTTTTCGATCCTTGAGTTGTGAGGATATGATCCGGTGTTTGTGGAGAGTTACAATTGTTGATTGTTCATCCCCTGTGCTCTAGGGGTACATTGATTTAAAAATTTTCTTTTAAAGATTTCTATCTACCGATTTGATCCCTCAATTTTGAGAGGGTACATTGATATCAATTTCCATTTTCATGTCAATTCCACTTGTTATTTCATTAAGTTTGATATGTCTCAGTGTGGGGGATTTGATTGATGCAAATTACATAGTTAATTCTCATGCAGGGTGATTTGAGTTAAGAGTGTTTGTTAGAATGATTTCAAGATAAAGTAGTTTAAATCAAGTTCTATTCGGCCTCTCCGTGGATATGACCTGTGCTCACCATTTTACTAGTTCATATTTGCTATTTTAATTTGTGAGACAGTTTAGAGAAAGTGCGCATATTGATTTGTACGAGGAACTCTGGACAACGAAATGCACAATCAACAATGTCGCGCGTTCACCTGCACATTCTGCTCTCGGGGAACATGCACGACTTCGAAGTAAGGAGGCCTTCCACCTGGCGCTTGACTTGTTCAAGGTATTGCGCCATGCGAGGCTCCCTTGCTTCGAACTGCCCGTTGACCTGGCTGGCGACCAGTTGGGAGTCGCTGAAGGCCCGTAGCTGAAGCGCTCCAAGGTGCCTTGCCATTCTGATGCCGGACAGAAGTGCTTCATATTTGGATGCATTGTTGGAGGCGGTGAAGCGGAACCTGAGGGCGTACTGGAATTCCAACACCTCTAGGGAGGTAAGGACCAGCCCTGCACCACTTCCTGTGACACAAGAGGACCCGTCGACGTAGAGCTCCCATGGGGGTTCGTCTGCTAATGGGGGGTCCGTCTCGGTCGGAAGAGTGCATTCCGCCACGAAGTCCACTAGCGCCTAAGCGTTGATACCCATTCTCAGTTGGTAGCTGATGTCGAACTCTCCGAGCTCGATGGCCCCTTTGATGAGCCTTCTAGAAGCCTCTGGGGGCTGTAGGATAAGCTTCAGTGGCTGGTCGATTAATACCGTGATTGGATGAGCCTGGAAATATGGCCTGAGTTTCCGCACAGCTGTGATGAGCACCAGAGCGAGCTTCTCTGCTCGGGGATATCTTCTCTCAGCCTCTTGAAGCACCATGCTTACATAATAGATAGGGTGTTGTGCTGTCACTTCTTCTCGGATCAGTACCGTGATGGAGTGTTCGGTGACTAAGAGATACATGAACAGTTGTTCTCCGAGCACCGGCTTTGAGAGAATTGGAGGATCAGCGAGATATGCCTTCAGCTCGGTGAAGCTGATTCACACTCCTCGGTCCACCGTACTTGTCCCCCTTGCGGTGAGGTGCCTTAGGGGACTCGCAGCAACTTGACGAAGTTGAAACTCCTTTCTGCTGCTCGGGACATGAAGCGGTTGAGGGCCGTGAGGCGTCTAGTGAGCGTTGACGTCACGTACAGTCTTTGGACTGCTCATCTCTAGTATGGCTCTGATCTTCTCGGGGTTGGCCTCTATTCCTCGGTTGGAAATGAGGAAGCCGAGGAACTTCCCCGAGCACACTTCGAACGCACACTTGGCTGGATTGAGCTTCATATTGTACCTTCGCACAGTGGCAAAGGTTTCTTTCAGGTCAATAATGTGGTCGGTGTTGGGTTATGATTTTATAATGATTGACTTGATGCTTGAATGCTTAATGTTTTTGATAATGACATAATTGATGTTGAGAAGAAAGATCAAATGAAATAACTCTATGACCATATATGCCTTCATGATATCTACTTGAAGTGTCTTTATGTAGGTGAGAATGAAGGTACAAGACAAAAGCAAAACTCAAGCACAAAAGAACTGGAAAAACACACAAGTACTCAGCTGTCGACAGGCCTGAAGCTATATGTCGACAGCTAGTGAAGATAGTGAGCAGACAAGCTACTAGAAAATAAGAAGATCAGTAGTTATTGACAGACAAGGTTCATATGTCGACAGATCAGTCCAGCCTGTCGACAGCCAGAGGTTGCCTGTCGACAGCCCAGCCTCCCAGCCAGAACATGGTTCTAGAAGCCAGGATTGATGTAGTAGCTATCGACAGCCAGAAGGCATCTGTCGACCCCCAGGTTAAGTCACAACATGTGACAGGCATGTGATCTATGTTAGGGTGTTCTCTTCTCTCACGATTCTCAAGACTTGAACACTACTATTATAGATCATATGGACATATTTTTGTGGTAAGAAGCCTCCACACAAAAACCTTAAGCAAAGAACAAAATCAAGAAGGTTTCCTGCTCCTCTGCTTCAAGTCTCCAGTCTGTTCAAGAGAGATCCATCTCGTACGAGGAGTTGAAGCTGATTCGTCCTCTAACCTCAAGCTTCGTCATCATCTGATCTTCATCGACGTGGAGCTTGGAGTTCTTCTGGACGAACACCCTGAAGAGTTCAACCTTCGGATTTGTTCTTCAACTCTAAACTCTTCCTTTATCTCATCTTCTGTTATATGTGTGTGTTGTTGGTTTGAGCGTTCCTTGTGCTCAATCCACGTGTGTGTCGTGGATCTGAGAGTGTGTTTGTCTCAGACACCGTGTGTGTGTTGTTGCTAGGTTGAACTTGCTAGATAAGCAGTTTTTCCGCATGTGTGTGTTGACGGTGGACGTAGGATACACGAGTTGTATAGTCCGAACCACCTTAAATCCTTGTGTCCTGTGGTTTGCATGATCTTACGTTAGATGTATGCTAGGCACGATCACTTGTTCACACACTTGTCATACTGTTAATTTCCTAAGCACACCCTACACACACATCGAAGTTTAAATTTGATCCATATCAATTTAAATCTTCTTAAAGTCAGTCATAATCTCGAAAAGAAGGTTAATTTATTTTATTATGTAGTAATCTATTCAACCCCCCTTCTAGATTACTGCTTTAGGTAATTCCGCACACCTTTCAATTGGTATCAGAGCGAGGTTTCTCCGATTTTACATCTTTAATAGCTTGATCTAACGATCAGGAGAGATTCTGTTCAATGGAAACTAACAAAGGTTTTATGGCTTAAGGACACTCAGTGTCTAAGCCTCCCTTTTTTGATGGGACTAACTATATGTACTGGAAAAACCGCATGCAGGTGTTTCTGAGAGCTCAAGACTATGAGCTGTGGAAAATAGTAAGCAAGGGACCCTATGAGCTGCCCGCTGATGAAGACACCTGGACAAGGGAACAAATACGCAGGGGAACCTTGAACTGGAGCGCGTTGAACATGATGCAATGCGTTGTGCATCCGAAGGAATACTCAAGAGTCTCCACATGCAAGCCTGCAAAGGAAATGTGGGACAAATTGGAGCTGATATATGAAGGTACGTCCGAGGTAAAGGAAACTAAGGCTAGCATGCTTGTGTCTGAATATGAAATGTTTAAGATGAAAAATGAAGAAACAGTTTCAGACATGTTTGCTAGATTCATGATTATAATCAATGGTTTGAAAGGTCTTAAGAAAGAGTACAGTGAGAGCGACTTAGTAAGGAAGATACTTCGGTCTCTTCCATCCTCTTGGCATACTAAGGCCACTGTCATTGAGGACTCTAAAGACCTGTCCACAATGAAATTGGATGAATTGATAGGATCCCTGATGACGTATGAAATAAATCTAAAAAGAAAAGAATCTGAGGTCAATCCCAGAAAGTCCATTGCATTGAAAGCCTCTAACAAAGCCTCTTCAAGTTCCAAGAAAGAGATTCAACAAGGAAATGATGAAATTGAAACATCTAGTGAAAGTGAGAATGATGAGATGGCTATGCTCACTAGACAATTCAAGAAATTCCTCAAGTTCAAAAAGAAGGGGTCAGGTTATAGCAACTCTGATTTTTGAATCCCAAATAAAATAAAAATATTTAATAAATTTGAGAAAATAGATTTAAATAAAGGAGGAATAAATGGAATAAAAGGAAATTAAACTAAAACCCATTAAGCTAAATTAGTAAATGGGTTCAACTAATGGACCACACATAATGTAATGGGCCAAAATGTCAGGAGCCCATCTTTGGATGGGAGATCTTTTGCCTAATTTCGGAGTTAATTAATAAATAAATTAAATAAGGGCAAGATAAATACTAAAATAGTTGTAAATATCCTAAAAGGAGTCCTAAGCCTATCCTAACCCATTGCCCATGATTTAGACTTCTCCCCTATCCTATTAAGTAGATATGGTAGAAAATAGGGAGATAATAGTGAAAATTCAGAGTTTGGAGGAGAAGGAAGAGTTTTAGACTATAGGACTCTTACACTAGCTAAAACACCCCTAATTTGTTCCCTACCAAGCCATAACTCGTTGTTGGAGCTCTGGAGAATGAGGAGAGAAGGCTGAGGACGAGGAGCAAGGAGAAGGGCTTGGAACAAGAGGATTTCTACTTCATTCTTCATCAAAAACCCTGGGATTTCTTATCAGCGAGAAAAGGTAGGCAATCTCTCAAGCACAAATCACATAACTTCGGCCATAGGTAGCCCATACATCTATCTTTGAAAGCCCTATGATTTCCCCCTTTTCGTTGCTCCATGAGAGCGAATTAAATGTTCAAATCTCTATCATCATCATGTACCTGAACCTTTATGTTTGCTTTCAATCCATGCATGTACTTGATCCCATGCCATGCGAATATTCTCATAAATACTACATGTTGTTAGGCTTCAAACACCCCTTTTTCCCCCAATTTTCATCATGTATCCATTTCTAATTAATTCATTTTCCATGACTGTGCATGTTTAGTCACTGAAACATAACCTAATTAAAGCATGCTCATGACTCATCTATTTTCTAATTAATCGGGCTTGTAGATACTCCTTCATGTCTAGTTTCGTTTAAAAGTAGTTTCATGATTTTTGGACTTGTGTGTGATTTATTATGATTTTTAAAGAGACCTGTATCATGTATGGAAGAAAGGAACCCAACCCAAAAAGGCTGAATTCCCCTTTCTGGGCTCGGGCCGCCTTCTGAAATCGCGACGGCCCGTCGCGATCTCAGAAGGGGTAGCGACAGGGGAGGACCGTGCATCTTAAATGTGATAGGCCGACCCGTCACGATTCCCATTGGTTCACACCCACCCTGTAACAACCCCGGCGCCCGGATCCCCGGATCCCCGCTCCCGCCAAGAATCCGAACATCGGGACCGCCGCCCACGGTTCGGAGACCCGAAGGGCTAACAGATCAGTCTAACAAGATATGTAATAGAATAAATAACAACAAACGTACTAAAGTGCACCACAAGTGAACAAAAGTGTCCAACACTAAGTAACAGTCTAGTACCATCCCAAAGTAAATAAAGTACAAGTGCTGAAATAAACGGGAAGGAACACGTCCCTTAGGGGCATACCCCGAGGGTGAAGTACAAATGCTGGGAAACACTGCCACTAGAGACGCCGACTACTGCGAGCCCGTCTCCTCAGTCCGCCGTGGAGAGAGCTTCTGTGAAGTCTCACCTACAAAAAAGGAGTGAGCTTCATAAAGAAGCCCAGTAGGGACTACCAATCTCCCACTGGTCTAACAGCAGAATAGAACTAAGTGCAATAATTAAATAAAGCAGTAAAGTCTATCTATCAAACAGAGTCAAGTGTGGAAGCATGAAAGAAACTACACGGTCGTCAGTCTAGGCTACACGGCGGAATTGGAAAACCCGTGTAAACCAAGGCACCACAAGAACTAGCTGTAACACAGACAGTAGACACCGTCTGGACAAACTCACAAGCTACAGAACCTACACTAGTCAGCCGGTCAGGTGCGCCACGCGCCTTACCTCGACCAACGGTCCATGTCTAGCACCTCCGTCGGAGTGAGACGCAGAACAAGAACAACCACAACTGTCGTAGTCTGGCCGGACTACGGTC
>CM024758.1:100801883-101172666 GCA_014218235.1 Colocasia esculenta | reverse complement strand
CGATTTCTTTAGACTTCGTAACAATTTTCTCATCGCAACGATTTCTTCAGACTTCGTAACGATTTACTCATCACAACGATTTCTTTAGACCTCGTAACGATTTGCTCATCGCAACAATTTCTTTAGCACTCATAATGATTTACTTTGCGTAACGATTTATTTAAAGCTCACAACGATCTGTTTTCTATAACGATTTCTTCAGTATTCATAATGATTCCTTAATGAATACAACGATTTTCTTTCTATAACGACTTGTTAAGTGCTCATAACGATTTCTTCAGTAAACACTTGATCATAACGATTTCATAAGTCATAGGGCATCGACTTTATGTTTTATATCGACTTGATATTTATCTTATTTCTGAAAGTGTTGAATAGTCAAAGTCTTCACATATCTGTCTGACTGTTGTGCATTTAATGAAGACAGAACGTATCTCTGCATGCATGCAGACGATCACTCTACCATTATTCTTACTTTGTGTGTATCTTTTAGAACAAGCTATTTGGCATTACTATTTTGGTGAATATTCACATCAACGTTTACTGACAATAAGAGACAGCCTAGCTGTCTATTGTTCTAGCATTTAATATATGCAGGGTCCTAAAGACTTTCTGTCATACAACTTGGCCATATAGACGCCAGAAGATCCTATCTCTTTGTGTGCACAAATGGATAAAAGTCTGTTGACTAGAGGCTTCCAAGTTTCAAACAGTCTAACGTCTATCAAACAAGAGACAACAGTTACTTCAACGACTACATTTCAATTAGAGATAAATACAAGATAGCAGCTCCAGAAGAAGAGACATGCAACAGAAACTTAACCTTACCATCGAATACTACAAGCATTTGCAGATCTTCTGAAAAATTCGAGAGCCAGAATTCAATTCTAGTGTGTCTATAGCTCTTTGCTCTCTGTGCTGTAATAGAAATCCTAAGAGAGCCAGTGTAGTTATGAGAGAGTGCCTTGTTTAGATTATTTGCTCTCAGTGCTAGTAGCTTCAGATCTTGTCTTGCTAAAGCTTGATCTAGTAGCTTCAGATCTTGTCTTGCTAAAGCTTGATCTTCAGGAAGACCTAGTGGAATCCACGAACTTGTCAAGATATGGCCGATATATGATGTTCATGAGTTTCATAAAGGCTGCAGGTGCATTGGTTAGACCAATAGGCATAACGATGAATTCATAATGTCCGTACCTTCTCCTGAAAGCCATTTTGAAGATATCGTCATCCTTGATCCTCATTTGATGATAACCAGATCGAAGATCCATCTTGGAGAAATATTGAGCTCCATATATTTGGTTGAATAGTTCATCAACCCTAGGCAATGGTATTTATTCTTGATGTCAGCTGGTTGAGTTTGCCGATAGTCGATGCAGAGCCTCATCGATCCATCCTTCTTCTTGACAAATAGCACAGGTGCTCCCCATGGGGCAGTAACGTGGTCTGATGAACCCCTTTTCTAGTAGTTCCATCAGTTGTGTCTTCAACTCCTTTAGCTCGGCAGGTGACATCCAGTACGGTTGACGCGATCCGGGGTAGCTCCAGGGATCAACTCTATGGCGAAGTTGACATCACGTTCCAGGGGAAATCCCTGGTAGATCTTCACAGGAAATACATCGGAGTAATCCTGAACTATGTGAACGTCTTCTATCTTAGAACCCTTCTTTTCCACCACTATGGCTGCTAGGAAGGCAATACAACCTTTCCTTATCATGTTATGAGCTTTTATGGTGGAGATTAGAGACATCCGTCTCTTATGTTTAATCCCAGATAATGCCATTTAGGAAAGTCACTAAAGGTAATTTCCATTTCTTACAGTCGACACTTGCCCCATAAGCGACAACCAGTCGGCTCCTAAGATTACATCATAGTCTTCCATGGGCATACATACCAGGTCGACCTTTAAGTTTTGGTCTCCGATCATTACATCGACAGATGAAAGTATTTGTTTAGTTTTTCCTTCTCTCCTAGTGGCATAGTGACAGAGATTTACATCCCATGGATGTAGGTTTGGTATTCACGCTATCCGCAAAATTTTGAGATATAAATGAATGAGTTGCTCTAATATCAATAAGATAAATGCAGGTAGAGAAAACTTGAAGGGTACCTTCTACCACACCTCCTTCCTCTATGGTTTCTTCATTATGCAGGGCTTGCAGCTTCCTTGTTTCTTAGGCGCATTAGGGCGCCTTTCATTCTCTTTCAGTAGCGGGCACTCGGGATGTGGTGCTCGCGACTTCCACAGTGCAGACATGCGCCGACTTTCCTCTAGCACTCGTCAGCGTTGTGACCGGGCTTGTTACAGTGGTTGCAGTTGCTCTTGGTTGGAGTGTTGGGTAAGAAGACCTGGGTTTCCTTTCTTGGTCGGATCCCTTCGTGATGTGAAGGGACGCTCCTTGTCATTGGTAGGCTTAGTAGATGACTAACCCGAGGTCACTTCCTTCTTGACGAACTTCCCTTTGATATGGTCGGTGAAGTCTGTAGCATCTTCCAGTAGTTGGCTTTCTTACCATCTCGGCATAGGTCTGGATGTCGAGAGGTGCCAGTTGAGTGATGTAGTGGGGCTTAAGGCCGTTTAGAAAGCACTTAGCCTTCATCCTTTCAGTGTTTACCAGATGTGCAGCATAGTGTGCCAGTCTTGAAAATTGGGCTTCATATTCGCCCACAGTCAAACTCCGCTGTTTAAGAGCAGCGAATTCCGTAGCCTTCCTTTCTTGGACACGCTCAGAGAGTATTTGGAGTTGAAAGCTTCTTTGAATTTGTTCCAGGTAATTTCCCATTCTCTCTAGTAGCTTCCACTGACTCCCACCACGCGGGCGTCCTTCTCCAGTTGAATGTAGCTAGTAGTAGCTTATCCCCGCTGCACATTGCATAACACGGAAGATCCTTTCCGTTTCCATGAGCTAGTGCTCAGTTTCATCTGGATCCATGAATCCCTGAACCTAGGTGGGTTCAGACTCCTGAAGTTGCAATGCAGGTCGCCTGCACCACGATTGCCACCTCCTTGGGTAGCTTGCAGGATGGCGCGCGTCAGTTCTTGGATGGTTTATTGCATGCCCCTCATTTGAGCACGTTCAACCAGTCATCTTGATTGCTTAGTTCCTACAAAAAAACTTATTGTCATAATATCGATGTGGATTTAATTTGTGCGTGTGTGAGTTCATTTTAACTAGTTACCCTTGGCTCTAACCACATCTCACATAGGTAGGATAATTGACTCTAGTCAAGGAAGGTTAACCTAGATCATCCTATACTTAAGAATAACCTAGGCTCTGATACCACAAAACTGTTACGCCTCGACGCGGAATATCGGAACGCGAGGCAGTTGCAAGTAAACGGGTATAGAGCAAGAACTAGACATCAAACCTTTGCACAAATGAATAATTCTGAAACATCTTCTCATAATAATTTTCCAATGTCTAGTTACAACCACTAATATCAGAGCCAATCTATAGGGCCCAATATATTGAAATAAAGCAAAGACTAAACTTCAACTTAACCACTACAACGCCATTCATAGTGTTAGGACGCTAAGTACTCATGACATCACTCTAGGTCGTTTCCATCCTCTTGAGTGTATGGTTCATCCTCGGTCTCACCTGAGAACATAACGACAAATAACGCAGGGTGAGCGATAACGCCCAGTAGGACTTAAATCTCAATAGTCCAGCAGGCTTTAAATGATAATGCATTAAAGGCAGAGTAACTAGAGACAGAGCGAGAGAGTCACGTAAAAGATAGCAGGATAGTACATGATCGAAATAGCAAGACTTTCTAAATATAGACTTCCAAAATAACACAAGTGTCGAGAATAGCACAAAATAGTAGGATGGCCATACACAATAGCACAACGAGTACAACATAGCACGTTTTGTCAATAGACAATGAGAGAATATAGCACTTTTGATTGTCCTTTAGATAGTCGAGATAGATAGCACTCGAGTGTAATGCCCAACACTCTGATCATTTAACTCCATGGGCACTAGCACTTCGGGCGCACATCCAGGACCAGATCGGGCCCTTTATATATTGCCAGGCATTGGTTGTATGTTTATCTTTAGACAATCAGCAATGGCCAATAAAGAGTACCAAAGATTAGATAAGAGCACTAGATGACTATGCAAGATAGTAGAGAGAACGCGAACAGATGAGCGAGTAAGGATAGATGAGAGCTAGTGGACATTGCACGTAACACGTCGAGTAAACAGGAAATAGTAACAGTTGCACAACACCGCACTTGGTGTTGGCAGTCAGGTGGAACTCACAACCTACTACTTGGCCATGTTAAGCACAGGTCCAGAGGTCCGGCGTGATTCAAGATGAGAGCGAACTTCTAATGGGCGTTGGATCGTATTGATCCTAAAGGGTTTGTAATAGGTGTTAGGGTACAAACGGCTCGTCGACCATGCGGAATACATGGACAGAGGAGACGCGGAGGCCTTGATCAAAGACTCACTAGTCCGGCAGAAGGAAGTATCTGTTGGAGAGTTCGTCCAAGTCAAGAAAGAGGGTAATTATAGAAACAAGTGCTCGACGTTCTAGAGGAATTCTAGAACAGTGGAGCGTCGAGATCGGTATTCAAAACCTCACACGAAAACGTGGCATATTACAATGAGGCAATTTAATTACATAAATTACCAGATAAATTATGTAACATGTTCATGCCAATTAAGCCATATTTGGATGGTTCAAAGTGTATGCTTTGTCGTGAATCATGGATGGAATTAGTCATGTGTATGCATTTTAAATCACATATAAATGTCCAATTTATATTAAGTGAATTTACTGCGGGTATATTGGAATTAAAGGTATATGCACAATAGGCAAATTGAGCATTTCAATCAGGGGCTTTTCTGGCAAAATCCTGTGAATGCGTTGCACCCCAGTAAGGGTTTGCGGCGGGTTTCAGGGTAGATCGCGACAGGTGTTTTAAATGGATCGCGACGGTCTGTCATAACAGGGGTCAGATTGCGACAGGGGCCTCTAAGGAACGCGACAAGCCCGTTCAGGCCAGGCACAGCGATCGTGACGGCGATGCCTGTCGCGTTCAGAACTTGACTGGCAGACTGTCGCAACCAGACCACAGAACGCGGCCTATGGGCCGTCGCGTTCTGGTGGTCTGTGCTCGAGTCCGACAGGAATCAGACATGTCTTGGATTGCGGTCCAAGAGTTGCCCTTCTTGACACAGAGTTGTTCTAAATTTAAGAACAATTAGTACAGTTCATGAAAAATCATGAACCAGTTTTAAATAGATCCAGACATGCATGGGTACTCCAATAAATCAGAATCTGAAAGTAACGATGGTTTCAACATGGTTTAATAAAGAGTATTCATGATGAACATAGAACTATGTATAGTTTGGATCAACGAATAATTCACAAGATAGGATGGGTAGAAATTAGGGCTTTCAGGGCAAAAGAAACCTAACATCCATTAGAATCTCCAAGAAAATTTTCGTGGCATGAGATCAGTGTAGAGGGAACAAGATTTAATAAGGGGGTTCGGGGTCAAGATAAGTGCAGAACTTCAAAAATCAAGAAGTAAATATTGACTCGATGATAAATCATGAAACTTGAGGGTATTGTTCCTGATGGTTGGAAAAACCTATAGACAAAATTTTAGGATTTATGCTATGAGAATGCTGCCTTTCACATTTTTCCTCTGCTAGGGTAAGAACTTGAAGAACTCGGGGAAGAACTTGGGAGATCCCTCTTCTCCACCAATTCTCCTCCTCTTGTCCTCTCTTCCTAGTCCAACAACCCCTTGGCACGAGCTAGGGCTGGCCATGAGGGTTTTAGGAGAGTATTTAAGCTTCTCACCTTTCTATTTCTTAATTGGACTCTAATTCCCTAAATTCCAAATTTCCTCTTTCCTCTCCCTTTTTTAAGCAAGAAATCTATTAATTGGTTGAGAGAAAGGAAATTTTGTGGCCAAGCAAATTGGGGTAGGTTTAGGATTCCAAATCCAACTCAAATCACTTATTTTAATGCATTAATACCCTCTTTTTATTTAAGTAATAATTAAGTTGCAAATTTAAGGTATTTCCCATTATTCTCCTTTTAAAAATTCCTATTTTGGCCCACTAAATTCTATTGGGTCAATTAATAAAGCCCAATACTTCTTTTTCTTTTAATGGTTTTATTTATTTCTCTTTCCATTGATTTTCTTTTAATTAATTTTCTAATAAATCAAATTTTTAATATTATGTAATTTTTTTGGGTTCAAAATGTCAGGTTGCTACATCCTCACTATGGTCAAGAGATAATTTTGACAGTAAACGGCCCAATTTATACTTTAATTCACTCTTTACATTAATGGCTTAAGTCTAGATTATACATCACACTTAAGCAAACAAGAGAAGAAAGGAAGTTCACGCTATGTCCAGACAACTTCAATGGTACAACCAACTCAGTCTCCATGAGGGAATCCACGGAGTACAGAGATTTACGGAGGTCTTAGAGAAAAGGTCGCCAGTCTACCGATACGGAATGACCGATAGAGAGCTTCCAAATCCCCAAGAGAGGGCTGCATAGATTGGCAAGTGTATAGTGATGTACGTATCTCAATCCCATCCATCTGTTTCAAACTTGTAGAAAACAATTAACATGCTAACATGAGACGAGACTATGCAATTAACTAACATGGTTTGCAATATTTTAATATAACAATTCTCATTTTTTGCAAGATAGAATAGTAAGAAGAGTAAATCACTAGTTGCATGAATGGTCACATCATTAACGAGCAATTAGAATAACATTCATGTAATTATAGCTTTTAATAGGTTAATTACTTTTAAGCCATAAACATACCTCATGAAATGATCAGAACTAAGACATGCAAATCATGCACTTAATACTATGTAAACAGTCCACGGGTAAACCTGGAAATACGCGTCTGACATAGTGGACGCACTTCATATCAAGGTGTACAGTTGATGCCTGAGTTCGGTGAAGAGACTAAATCGCGTCCACCTTGGTGGGCCGCGTTCATACTTGAATCGCATTGGGGGACCCCGACGCGTTCATGAGAAATTGTTAATAAGGCAATGGGCGGGAAAACCGCCTGAATCGCGTCGGGGAATACCGCCGCAGTTCAGACATGCACAGACTCCCATGCAGCGCAAAGTCTCACGCACACCGTTGACTGGTCAGATGCTTAATCACGTCGTACCAGATGGTCGCATTTATTGAATCGCGTCGGCCAGGGTCGACGTGATATCAGGCGCTGGAATCGCGTCGCCTGGACGCGGCGCGGTTCAAACATCAGCCCGAAAACGCAGGAAACACAGAAACACAGGTGCTCGATCTATGCAACGCTTATATCTTCTAAACTAGGGCTTTTTTATAAAAGTGTCAACATGAAAGTTGTCAGGAACATGGAATAGGAGATAACTATGATTTTTAAATAATTTAAAAAGGCCTCGAGATGAAAGAAAAATCCAGATGAACATAAAAGTCCCTATCATGCGCGACTTTGGTAAAATGCTTATAACTCAAGATGTACACATTGGATTCTATGAAACCACTTGGAAATGAAACTAGACATGATTTCTACACATTGGTATATGATTTGTTAAAGTTTGGCCCAAGACAACCTACCTTTTCGGTTTGAAGAAGTCACATTTTTCCAGAAAACTTGTGTTCAGACCACTTGGAGGAGAACACTTACTCCACCCGATCTACTGAATGAAATAGTCAAACCAGTCGGATTAGGAAGTAGACTCGACTCTCTTCCAGGGGTATAAGCCTTGCAAGTTTTGGTTATGGTTTGACTCACCTTTGGTCGACCACAAGAAGGGTTGTCTGCACAGGTTGAAGCAGAACGCAGTAGGGAAGAAGCTCCGAGTTGGGGCGGTTTCCTCCTCCCTTGGGTGCTCAAGAATAGCCTCCCACAACCCCAACAGTGTATATTTTCATCCCCTAGGGTTTTATAGCATGTATATATGCATCTAGTGTGTTTTGGAAGTCCCTTTGGGTGAAGGAAAGGCTAGGTGCATTCTAGCATTCCACCTTCCTTATTTTGAGGATTTCTCACCCCAATAGAGTGTGTGAGGCTTTAGGAAACCTCCCCCCCATGGTTAAGCACGAATTTGGGTTGCCAAGAAAGGCTAATTGCCTGGGTTTGCCCTAATTACCCCCTTCTATTTTCAGCTTAATTAGAGTTGCAAATTTCTGGTATTTTTTCTTGCTCTATTTTGTTCTTGGGCCAAAAAGTGATCCATTGGCCCAATTCCGATAATGGGTCATCCATATATGATGTTGGAAGCCTCTCCAACATGTTTATTAATTTATGATCATGTTATATTTCCATGGTAACGGTTTTCCGACTTGGTTTCCTAATTAGGTTAATTAGTCACAATAACTCTTAAATCTAGCCCAAATGATTTTTATTGACCCAAATTTCTTATGGGTCGTTAGAGTATATATTTGAAGTCCATATATGATTTGTATTAATTTTCTGACTCATCCATGTACGTGTGTATAATGTTTTTCAACTTATTTATGAATTACAATAATAAGTCGCAAAATGCTTTAAACTTGGCTAATCCAATTTTTCTTGGCACAAATTTCTTTTTGAAACATTTAGGAATAATGTTTGGGGTTGATTTATATTTTTACGGAATTTTTTGATGTGTTCTTGCACGTACGATAGTGGTACGTATGTTCTACTACGCATTCTGATAATCGAAAATTATCTATTTTCCATTTATTTTAAAAATAAATTATTAAAATTTTCGGGGTGCTATAGGCAATGCGCTCTATTTGTTTCTTCAATTTTCTTTTCTCATTTTTCCTTCTATTTTTCTCTTTGTTCTTCATTGTGCGATACTTCAGCTGGACTCATTGCTTTTGCTTGGGAGGTGGCTTAGAGATGCTCCCTTTCTATGTCACCTTTTGATATGGATTTCTTGAATGCTTTGGAGCTTGTTGACTTTCGAGGGCCCACAGTGACCCATTCGCCCTTCGAGACTGTGTGTCGAAGGTTCAATTGATTGCATCTTGAATACTTCTTGTGGGAGTTGGTAGAACTCATCCACAAACTCCTCTGCTTGTTGCGAGTTGGCTCCGCCACAGCTTCCTCTCTTACTTGATTTCTATATCACAAAATGGCAGCTTTGCGCTTGTCCATTTTAGCCTTGCCTTTTCTTTGTCTAAGGCTAAGTTGAGATTGATATATTTAGCCTCATTTTGATAATTTGATTGATAGCTTTAACTTATCATGCTTGAATCGTACACTTGTTGTGACGCCTCACCGAAGTGTCCTTAGAACCAGAGAGTTTCCAAATTGATCAATTTTCCCCCTCTCGAATGAATGTTTTGATCAGGTCTTGGTCCTCCGGACATTCTTTGGTGGGGTGCATGGCTCTAGAATGGAATTCACAGTAGCAATCAAGCATCATTTCACTTTTGGATTAGCTCTTGGCTCATGAGATTATCAAATATCAGCTTGGTATTTTCTTTAGCAACGAGTGTTGGTGTAGGGGATGCCAATCTGAATACCATCAGCTAGACAAGTATGGATTTAGAGTTGATTCCTCCATTTCTGATTCAGGGAGATCAGAGGTAGAGATGCATTAATGACATTAATCGAATGAGACGTAGAATTGTTTGGTCCACTCGGCGGCTACCAGATATGGGGCTATGGAGGGCTGACCAAAGAATCACCCAGGTCAATTACCCCATGTTTGATCATACCTTTCACATCATCCTTGAAGTCAGTGCAGTCTTCAATGGCGTGATTTGTTGTCTAATGCTATGGATAGTACTTGGATAATGCATTTGGTAGAGCAGAGTAATCCACCATCCGGCCGTAGGCACAACCGGAAAGTGCTAACATTTCATGTCGAGGGAAAAAATATAATTTTTCTGCCTCAACAAGGTTTGGGGATCCTTCGGATAGCCACCCTACTAAATCTGAGTAAGGTGACATCAAAGGCAGCTCCTGAGTCGCTTGTGTATGAATGGGGGTGGTCTGTGGAACATAGAGTCCCTGAGTGGAGCATCTTGGTGTTCCTCTACAGTTTGTATGATTTGCCGCAACTCCTGCTGGCCTTGTCGTAGTCGCCGAAGTTGCTTTTCAACTTTTCGAATAGCTTTCCACATTGTTTGATGCCTAGATCTTGGCAGAGAATGAGCTCCAGAATTGTCCTGAGGTGGGTCACATGAAGGGCCAACCTTGGATCATTTGAATTTCTAGCGGCTCTCCGGCATGTATCACATTAACCGATTGCTCTGGTCGATCCCAAGCATGAGGTTGAGGAGGGTCCACTAGACCGCTTTGCATAGATATGAGGCCACTTTGGATCATCTTTTGAACCTCATTTTTGAAGATATAACAGTCTTCAATTGCATGCCCCAACATGCGATGATAGGGACAATAGTTGGGTTCATTAACCCTACTAACATTTGTCGGCTTCTTAGGTTTTGGCAGTGATATTAATTTTGTTGTCCAGGCAGGGATCAAAAAGCTTCTTGGTATGCTCCTTTTTGAAGGAATAAGGAGCTTTCATATGCTCCGCCAATGTTGGCATTAGTGCTTTTGATTCTGATTTCTTCTTCGGAGTGGCAGACATTACCACTCCTTTTGCTTCATTGCCAAGTGAGAAGTCAATAACATTGCCCCTCCTTTCTTGTAGATTGCACTTTTTGGGGAGCTTGCCTTTGTGAGATGTATGAGCCATTTGCTCAGCTAAAAACATCTCAATCTCTGCCACGATGGAATTTAATTAATCTAAACTCTTCATATTTGCCTCTAAGAGTTTCTCATTGATTACCGTCGTCAGACCTCTTTGGAAGATGGTAATTGCATCTTCTTGGGTAGGAGGGTTGTCGCATTTCATGCTAAACTCTCGCCACCTTTTAATGAAGTCTAGGGCCGATTCCCCTTTCTTTTGCTTAAGGGAACATAGCTCGGCAAGAGAGACTTTTCTTTCAGCCGTTTGGAAATGGTTGATGAATTTCTTTTGTAGGTCAGCCCAATCAGCAACTGAATTAGGCTTCAGCTTCGAATACCATTGAAATGCAACACCAGTCAAGGAAGTTGGAAAATATCGAAGAAGATAAAACTCCTCGAAGGCGAGATTGCCCATGGCAGTTATATAATATGCCAAATGCTCCCTTGGTGACCCCTGTCCGTCAAACCTTTGTAGTTTTGGGACTTTGGGGCACCCAGGTGGTAACTTCTTGAGTTGATGATGCACGGGATATGGGATAGAGTATAAGTCCATAACCCGGATCCCTTCGCCTTGTTGAGCAAATTTTTCTTCAATGATTTTTTCGATCATATGCCTTTGTATGGCAATATCTTGTATTGCTCCCGTTTGAGGAGGTATGGTGTTGGACGGATCAATGATATTATGACCCGTAGCATGACGGAGAGGGCCACTTATAGAAGCCGTCGGATGATTTGTCGGGACAGACCCATCCGGATGTTGACTTTGTTGTTGATTTTGGATAGGAACTGGCTCCACAAATTGCCGAAGGCTAGTAGTAGCTGTACACACGCAAATTTGGCTCCACCGCGGGCAAATTCATATTGCGCCATAATGCCACAAATGGCCTTCATTTTTCCTTGCAAGAGTAGTTTCCCATCTTTCTGGATCACCCCCTTCTTCTCCGTGCTTCCCCCCCATTTCAAAGGCCCCTCGGGAATTATAAGCATCATTTTCAAGTCGCGACAGGTATGGCAACCGCCTCTCTAAATGCGCCCAGTACCCCGGACGTGATTCAAGATGCTTAACGCGACGGCCTTCATGGGCGCGACCTTACGTGACATGAAAGTCGGCCGCGACTATATCTTAATACGTCGGACCTACACGACGCGACAATGAATTCTTATTTTATTTACGGAAACTACCCCTTTCATGAACTCGTCCGCCATGGGCGACGCGATTCTAATTTCATTCGGAAGTATTTTCATAAATAATTAGGAAAGCTTATCGCGTCGTGTCGTGCAGACACAATTCAGTTTATAGTTGTGTCTTGCCGATCAGACGCGATTCAGAGCCGGCTATCAGCCCAGAAAGTCGTCGCGTGCAGACCCGCAATCATAAGAAATCCTGTAATCGCATCTTTGTTAGCAGGCGCAATTTAGAAGGTCAAATCCGAAATCCCACCTTAGCAGAACACGCATTTATGAGCCGATTGCCTCGGAATCACACAAGTTGTAATCGTGTCGGGCCAAGCCGTCGCGTTTCAAGTCGCGGCAGCCTGACCCGACGTGATTCCAAAGCGTAGCTGGGGCTACGATCATCATGCGCCTATCACATCAATTCGACCTAATGAATCGCGGCCTGCCGCCCGGACGCAATTCATTCAAGTTGCGGCGCGCTTGCCGACGCTTTTCACATCGCGGTCTACCGCCCAGACACGTTTCACTCTGAAGGTCACGTCCGCTGTGTCGGACGAGATTTAAACCTGTGTTGCCTATAAATAGACATTGAGGGTAGCCATTTGAACGAATCTACCTCTACCCCGGCGGAGCCCTACCAGATTCTTCCCACGACTTCCCTACGGCGGAGCCCGCCGGACCGGCGACCCAACTCCGAACCAAGGCGTTTGGAGCCGTCGTCTTCCTCTCGTCGAATGCGGAAGTTTCTTCCTCTTCCTCCTCCATACCAGTCAGTCGCACCGCTGCGCCATCAACTTTTGGGGAAGCACCCCCCTCTACTCTTTCCTATCTCGTCCGGCCCCACGTGGCCCTTCTTTATTCCTTTTTTATATGCACACATGCATGCATACACACCACACCTACATTTAGGGGTTTAAAAGCCACCACACGGTGAGTTCTCCCATTCTTTATTTTGTTATTCCATTTTTTTAGGATTGTATACTACACGCCCGTGGCTAATCCCCTTTCATTTTTATCTTTTTTCTTGTCAGGTAAATCAACACGGAAATGCCCTCTACCACGGTCGGCCGTGCTTGTAGAGGAAGAAAGGACCCACATCCCTCGCGCAATCCCCTCACGCTCCAAAAGGTATGCTCGCGATCATTCTTCCATCCCGTACCTCTCACCGTGCATCTTCCATTCGGCACCCTCGTGTGCTTGGCGATAACGATCACCCCACCTTCATCTATCCCTCTTTATGGACCACACGTCGTCCATCGGCGGTGTCTACAAATTGGCGATCACGGTGGGACCTCTTTTGTGTTTTTCCTTTTGATTACCCCCTCCTTCGTGCCCCACGTTGCACTCTTCTTTTTATTTGCTTTATACCCTGCAAGCATGATGTGTATTTAATTTCATTTTTCTCTATTTTTTGCCTTCTTTCTATGCATACCCTACAGTTCCTGCATCTTCTTTTGTTTCTCGGTTGCCTGTGGAATCGGGTCCAATGCAGTGGACGCGATTCAGTGTGAGAACGCGGTCAGACAACCGGACGCGTCTCGATTTTGTGTCGTGGTGCAGAAGCCGACGCGTCACTATTTTCTTGTCTCGCCGGCCAAAGCCGATGTGTCAAGCTTTCTTGTCGCGGAGGCCTTAGCCGACGCGTTTAGGTTGTCGCGGCGGCCAAGGCCGACGCATTTATTTCCTTTTCCTTGTGCACATATCATGTGTTTACTACTTTCTTTCCTGCTCTTAGGTGCCTGTTTAGAATCACGTCCCACACAGAGGACACGATTCAGTGCTTGATAACGCGACTGGTAAACCGGACGCGTTTCTGTTTTTTTCTCGCGGCGGCTAAAGCCGACGTGTTTCGGTCTAATAGTCCATCCATAGGACCGACCGCGTCTCTGTCAGCCTTCGGCTTCCAGTCCGCTCAGACCGGACGCGATCTGATCAAATCGCGTGTCATTGTAATCGCGGTCATTGTCCCGATGCGATTTGACTGATTGACAGAAACGTGCCCTCTTTGCTGCCATTTTTACTATAAACTGTCGCATGCAGGGCATTTTTGCATTGGTCGGGGACCTCCTTCCCTCACATCCTAGGCTCCACACACCCTTCCGGTGAAGGCAAACTCTCCATTTGGCATTCCGTCCTTTGGACTAGCAAACCTTCTCCTGGAACCCTATAAGACTCCGTACCCCGTGGATTCCCTCACGACGGATCGAGCTGGCGGTACCCCTCCGTTGACCCGGGTTTAGACATCCCATTATGTGGTGAGAGGTGATGCTAGTTGTGCCCCAAAGTATTCATACTCTACCCAACTAGGAGCTCACCTGGAGTGACACAATGATTTTTCAATCCATTAATTAATTGTGAAACTCCTAAAAACAAGCGTTAAGCATCATAACTTGATTGAACCATATTGCTTGATTAATCTTTGTCCAACTTGTTTGTCTACTTGCCTTGTCAAAATGGACCAATATTATCATGCTGATTTTTATTATGAGCACTATGAGGATAATTCAAGCGTCTAATCTTTCCAATCCCATGTCTGTCCATTTCACCACCATGAGGGACACCTTCCACTTCATACGGTCATGTGCGCACACTACGCACTAACCAATCTGATGTCCCTCCATATCTCACTCCAATCAAAACCAGCAAGAGCCTTCCCCCCACCATGATCCTACAGTCCAAACTGTCCTGCATGCACTCGATCAACTTACCCCTCAACAACTAAATTTGATCCAATCTTTAGTTGAGGGTGTGACTCCCTCTCCCTCTTCTTCTCCCTCTCCTTCTCCCAGGCACCCACCTTTGTATATTCTGGCGACTTCGCCACATACCCCTATACATTCTTCATCACCTTGGCCTCTTGCCATTTGCACTCCCGTGCTCTGGTCCGTATGAACTGTCCCTTGGGAAGACCCACTAACTCAAGGCTGCCCCATGTACTCCCTCATATGCCCAACAACAACCCACTCCACTCCAAAATGCTCTTCTCAACAAATTGAACAACCTGGAGAGTTAAATAAATAAGCTTTCAAATCCCATGGGTAACCCTGTCGCCGCCATGCCGCCTCTCCCACAGATTTATATATCATCCTTCGGAATGCCAACGTACAGATTGTACAATGGCACATGCAATCCCTACCTTCATGTCAAGGAGTTTCTCTATGAGTCCTCGCATTGGCAGCGAGACCCCATTACTTGGCATATTTACTTAGAAAATCTCTTGACGGCCCTACACTCGAATGGTTCTACTCCCTAGAACCAAATGAGGTAGGAAACTTCCGCCCCCTGCACAAAAAATTCTTTCAGAGGTACAAAGAACGCGTCAGCCCTTATTTGTCTATCACGGATCTAGCATCTGAGAAGATGGGGGCCAACGAGGCCTTTGTACAATATGCTGACCGTTGGAGGTCAATGGCCACCAGAATGCAGCATGTGCTCTTGGAGTCAGAGCAAATTAAAATAATTATTTCTAACTCTACTCCGAGGTTCAGGCACATCTTGGCCATGAACAGATCACCTCCATGGAGGAGCTCTACGAACGGAGATGTTACATCCAGACACATCTGACGGACTCCCCGATCGTAGAGTTTTTTAATCAAATTAATCGAGAAAGAACGGTTCAGTGGACGCCATTCACCATCCACCTCACCACCCTACAACATACCCCATATGCACCTTTGCAAATTCCCATCTACCACAACATGCCGCCACCCAGGCGTCCACTGATTCGTCCTTTTCAGACCTAACAACCTCCAACTGGGCCCTACGATGCCCTATTTTTCATGAAGAAGCTCCCATGCCCTACCTTGCACCTGCTCCGGCTCCCACGCCGATTCCCGTACCTCCACCACAACAACCTCCACCACAGTCTGTTGCTCGGGCTGACGTTGCCAATGCCCAACCCATCCAGGAAACCACCTGGTGTTATGACGATGAAACTTCGGAGGTCATGTTCGTATGCCATTTACCTACCCCTCCTACATTGCCATCCATTACCATTAAACCTTCCGTAATTAAGCCTCCACCAATCATTACACCTTCCACTTCGCCAACACCATTTGCAACCAAACTGAGAAAAACTTCCTACCTATCGCGCCTCCACAGGCCATACAACCTCTCATTACACCCACCATATCCACCCCCATCCAACGGAGCGGGTGCACCCCTTTGAGGAGCAATAAGCAGAATCAGCAAAAGAAGGAATCCCCAGGACCGGGCATGCTTTTTGAACTCTGAGATTGCATCCCTCACATGCCGGTCATTGTCAATATACTGGGCATTTTTATTGAGTGGGAGTCCTCCCCTCCAATCCTGGCCGTCAAGAGGCCTTCTAATGATATGCCACTCATACCCGTTGCCAACCGGGTTTATATCAAAATACTCATAGGGAATCTTTCCCTCTAGGCTCTCATGACCCTCACACCATTGTCGTGAACTTTTCCACTCCAGTGAAGGGGTCAGCTTCTCAGATTGTGCTCACGCACTCCACCGCCAAATCATCGGCACAATCTGTTATTCAAGGGGTCATGCCCCCTTCCATAATCAACGCTATACAAACTTCGGGCACGGCCCCCTTATCGTTGCTTCTGACTCCACCAGTGGAACTCCCTACCCTTTCATTAAAATACATTCCAAGGGAGTTACCACTATCGCTTGAAACTTCGACTGAAATCAACAGCCCTCCAATCATTGAGAGCCACTTAATCCCTCAGAGAAGACCAAGACCATCTGCCCACTGGGCACATTTTATGATTAAGTACCTGAGGGTTAGAACGCCGATCCCTAAGTGGGAGCCTAAATGCCAGGCAAGGCAAAAGACCAAGGGGTCTCCTCCATCTTTTCCATTTCCTTTTCAATCATCTTTTATGATGCTTTGCACCATTCTGTGGGTTTCTCCACATCTCCTCCCCACGGGAGGCATTTTTTTCATTTGTTCTATAATCCATCCTCTTGCACTGGGCATCATGCCCCTTTTTGTACTCCTGACTCTCCCTTCCGTGCCCCTCGGGCACATCTTCCCATTGTGCCACGACTGGCACGTCTCCCTTCTGTGGCCCTCGTGGCGCATCTTCCTGTTTTGCCACGCCTGGCATGTCTCTTCCCGTGCCCCACGTGGCACAACTCCCTCTTGTGCCCTACGTGGCACCTCTCCATCTCGCGCCCCACGTTGCACACCCTCCTTTCTGGCCCCTCGCGGCCCGTTGTTTCCTATCTCCCCTCCGGCCCTGCCGGATTCTCTTCTTCTTGCAGGGCACTGCGCCTCCTTCTTTTGCAAACCCCTCCGGCCCAGACGGAGTCTCCAAAATCTTTCCTCCACTCTCTCCTCGCCACCTTTAATCGGGTCCTTTGACCCTTCTTGCATTGTTTTCGGGGCTTTATCTCCCACTTGTGTTTTTTAATTTTCAAAATAAAATGTAAATTCTTCGTAGACCCCCGAGTCTCGCCCCAACGCAGGGCATTCATCCCCTTTTACCTTCCAAAAACTCTTATTATGTTGAAAATCCAAAAAAATGAATGTTCAGCATTACCATGCCGTCGCAGCATTTCTATTATAAGAATCCCGAGCTAGGAATCCAAAATTCCTTCCCGGGTCATTAAAGTTTGCCTTGGCATGGGCACTTGCACACACATCATGGCGCCCTAAGCCGATTGCTCCGGTAGACACCGTCACCGTCACAGCCACACCTGAAGCGCGCAAAATGTCTGTTTCTTCTCCTATTCAGCCAAAGTATGTGTAGAAGAGGCAGTCTGGGCAAGGCACCAACCCAAGGCACTCCATCATAAGCGGATGTCCCAAATGGGCAAAGTCAAATGACCAATAAAAATCAAAGTCAAAACGCATGTCAAGAGGGCAAAGTCCCCGCAGGATCCAAATGGACCTGGACGTATGCATGCAAAAATTAAAATCAATCAATGATAATAGGGCATGTCAAGAGGGCAAAGTCCCCGCAGAGATCCAAATGGACCCAGGCGTATGCATGTCCCTACAATCAAATGGTCATCACTCAAGATTCTAAATAATTGGAAAAAGCCCCAGCGCTTAACGAGACTGGATCTTTTGACGGTTGTGCCAAAGGAAAGAAGTCAAACCCAATTCCTCAATACCCATACCAAGCTTACCTCCAAGCTTTCTTCCCTTCTCCCTGCCAGACTTAGTCGCCTTTTCAAGCATGGCTTTGATAGTGCATCGTTAACCAAGTGCAATCAGTCGTGGGCGCCACGTTAAAATGCACACACTACTCTGGGCATTCTTTAATGAAACGGGAGGCAACAAGGACTCCCCGCCAGTCGATTTTCATAACTTAATGCCGCCATGGCATGGCAATGTCCCAAAAATCACAAAAAAAAAATCTTTTCAAAAAAATCAACAAAAATTAGATATCTCTAAAAATTTCATAAAAAATTCAAATATTCCAAAATCCAAACATTTCCAAAATCCAAAAAAAATCAAATATTCAAAATCTCCATAAAAATCAAGATATTCCAAAATCAACAAAAAATCAAAATATTTTCCAAAACACCAAAAATTCAAATATTTTTTCAGAATCCATAAAAATTCAATACTTTCAAAATTCCAAAAAATTCCCGATGGTATTACACATGGCAAGCAGATCCTGTTTATGCCTCGCATCAATTCTTCCAATCATTGGTACCTCATCTCTTGCACTCCAAAACTCCCTCATCCAGACCCTTTATCCTCATGGATAAAACAAACAAACTGAATGAACCATGGTTGTTTATTTAATGCTTTATTAATGCCCCAAGCCATGAATGCTGTTATGCCATGTTGTTTGTTATCTTTGCTAATGAGTTTTGAGCGCAGGATTTGAATTACCTCATCTAGCACTATGTCAAGCTGCAGCTACTGCACCCACCATCAAGTTATCTATAATGTATACCTTTAGAGCATACCAAGGACCTTGTGGCTCTGAGGAATCTGGGGTTTGAGTTCCCCTTTAACAAAAACGATGATGATCCCAGAGGATCCTTAGCCGCACGGATAGGCCATTACACTTGGCATGTGAGGACGACAGACCCATGCATAAACCCTGGTCCTGACTCACCGGCGTAACAATATTATCCTTGGTTATTTTCTACTCCTCTTTTAATCTTATTTTTCTTTTAGCCCAGCATACATGCATATTGAAATCACAGTGGAAATCCACTCTTGCAATGCAATTTGAGGGCCATCCACGCCTCAAATTCAAAAGCAACCTTCAAATATTCCATTCCAGGTCGAATACCCAACTCCTTTTGTTGTTGCCTCCTGGCCGATTTTCTTAAGAATCCTTTGTTTGGACTTATCCCTTAATTTTTCGCCTTTACTCCCAGAGATCCACTTAAGGCAGTGGCAGACGCCCCCGATGGTGCAACCTAACGGATTGTGTTCTTAGGTACTTCTACTTCGCTAGAAGTTGATCTCTCCCTCTCTCCCAAAGATCCACCTGCGGCAGTGGCAGACGCCCCCAATGGTGAAACCTAACGGATCGTGTCCTTAGGTACTTCCCCGAGGCTGGAAGTTGATCTTTTCTTTCCTTTTATGCTGCGCGTGGCACCTTTCCTTTCTTATCCCTTTCCTTTGTCCAAGCATTTGTTTCTTTAGGTCTTCTTCTCCGGTGGTGACTTCCTTGGGTGTTGGGAAAAGATTCTTATCAGTTGGCAGTCATCAATGATTAAGCCTGTCTATTTTTCACCTTGGCATCTACTTTCCAGTCTGCTCCCACTGCACTCCACTTCGCAGCGCTTCATTTCTTTCCATTTCATTACACTCCATTTTACTCCATTGCACTCCACTTTGTGTCCCTCCGCTTCGCTCCCCTACAAAGCAGACACCAAGGCATGGCAGCTGTAGACACGCGAATTTGGCTCCACCGCGGGCAAATTTCATATTGTGCCATAACGCCACAAATGGCCTTCATTTGCCTTGCAAGAGTAGTTTTCCCCATTTTTCTAGATCACCCCCTTCTTCTCCGTGCTTCCCCTCCATTTCCAGGGCCCCTCGGGAATTATAGGCATCATTTTCAAGTGGCGACGGGTATGGCAACCGCCTCTCTAATGCGTCCAGTACCCCAGACACGATTAAGGATGCTTAACATGATGACCTTCATGTGCGCGACCTTAACGCGACACGAAAGTCGATCGCGACTATATCTTAACACGTCGGACCTGCACGATGCGATAATGAATTCTTATTTTATTTATGGAAACTGACCCTTTCATGAATGCGTCCTCCATGGGCGACGCGACACTAATTTCATTTCGGCAATATTTTCATAAATAAATTAGGAAAGCTTATCACGTCGTGTCGTGCAAACGCAATTCAGTTTCTAGTCATGTCTTGCCGACCGGACGTGATTCAGAGCCGACTATCAGCCCAGAAAGTCATCGCACGCAGGCCCGCAATCATAAGAAAATCATGTAATCGCGTCCTTGTCAGCAGACGTGATTTAGAAGGTCAAATCCGAAATCCCACCTTAGCAGACAGCACATTTATGAGCCGATTGCCTCAGAATCACGCAAGTTGTAATCGCGTAGGGCGAAGCCGCCACGTTTCAAGTCGCGGCGGCCTGACCCGATGCAATTCCAAAGTGTAGCTGGGGCTACGGTCATCATGTGCCTATCACATCAATTCGACCTAATGAATCATGGTCTGCTGCCCGGACACAATCAATTCAAGTTGCGGCATGCTTGCTCGACGCTTTTCACATCGCGGTCTGCCGCCCAGACGCGTTTCACTCTGAAGGTCGCGTCCGCTATGTCGGATGCGATTTAAACCTGTTTGCCTATAATAGACCCTGAGGGTAGCCATTTGAACAAATCTACCTCTACCCCAGCAGAGCCCTGCCGGATTCTTCCCACAACTTCCTATGGTGGAGCCTTGCCAGACCGGCGACCCAACTCCAAACCAAGGCGTCTGGAGCCGTCGTCTTCCTCTCGTCAATCGGGGTGGAATGCGGAAGTTTCTTCCTATTCCTCCTCCGCACCAGTCAGCCGCGCCACCACGCCATCAACTTTTAGGGAAGCACCCCTCTTTCCTATCTCGTCCGGGCCCCACGTGGCCCTTCTTTATTCCTTTTTTATACGCACACACATGCATGCATACCACACACACCTACATTTTAGGGTTTTAAAAGCCACCACGCGGTGAGTTCTCCCATTCTTTATTTATGTTATTCCATTTTTTTTAGGATTGTATACTAAACACCCGTGGCTAATCCCCTTTTCATTTTTTGTCTTTTTTCTTTGTCAGGGTAATCAATACGAAAAACGCCCTCTACCACGGCCGGCCATGCTCGTAGAGGAAGAAAGGACCCACATCCCCCGCACAATCCCCACACACTCCAAAAGGTATGCTCACGATCATTCTTCCATCCGGCACCCCTCACCGTGCATCTTCCATTCGGCACCCTCGCGTGCCTGGCAATCATGATCACCCCACCCTCATCTATCCCTCTTTGTGGACCATACATTGTCCATCGGTGGTGTCTACAGTAGCGAGTTGTTTCATTTCATGCAAAAAAGTGGCCATTTCTGAATACCATTGTTGCATAACTTGATATTTGTCATCGTCTGACATTTCATGGAAATTGTCCCTTGTAGGCAAGTCGACGACGAAATTGGTAGTGGAGGCAGGGAGTCTGCCTTCCTCAACTTGAATAGTTCCATCCTCAAAGAAGGGGATTTGAACTTCCTCATGTTGGGGCTCAACATGAAGGGGAGCTTGACTAAACATCCTAGCTTGCCCACCAGGTTGGCAGTTTCTTCTAGTAAATTGTCTGGTATTGTGATGAGTAGTCTCAATGGGAATATTTGGATTGGCTTCAGTGATTGTTCTGCTGGTTCATCAGAGTCCTTCCCAGAGGCGTAGTGTGATGGAACACCTCATCCAAGCCCGTTAAACCAGTAATGTGCCTGACCCGAGTCCGTCTCCCGCGAACAGGCCGAAGCCTCGCAAGGCATACCACACACTAGTCCGTGAAAACACAAAGGAACACACCATTCCATATATATATTTCACAAATTTACATAGCCATATTTCCACAGAACTGAAAGAAAGTACAAGAGCCTGGGGCATACCCCAGGGTACAACTGGAAGAAGTAAACAACTAACTACACTACACTGCTAGAGGTGCTGACCCTGCACCGCTACGATGCAGCTCTGAACTAGACGACGGTCGAGAAACGTCCTCCTCACCTTCACCTGTAGGGGTAGGGGTGAGCCTCTCTAGTCACTGGCGCAGTAGAGAACTCCCCCAACACCGAGCAAACCAAAAACATAGGTATGTAAGCAGTAAACTATACTAACAGTTTATAGAACAGCTAAGTAGGATATTAAAGTTGTAAATATACTCACCGTTTAACGACTACGTAAAACAACTATATTAAATAAACGACAAACCCAAACAGGTGTACGAGCTACAGTAGAGACCGCGACACATGAGCCACGTGAACTGGTTCTCGACACCAGTAACTGACTCGGACAAACACACACAGGTCTACCTCTCAGTCTCGCAGCCACAAACGAAAGGTCCAGCTGCCGCTCCACGTGAAAAGGTTAAGCAACTATGGAGACCACTAAACACCACCACCTGCGGACCACACGGTCGCAGGCCCATGCCTGGCACCTCTAAAGACCCTGGCCTGGGCCCTTTAGAGTGAGGCACTGGAAAAGGACTAGCTGGGGACTAGTGTCGACTACTGGTGTCCGTGCCCCCAACTAAGAGCGCGCTACAAGTGACCAAAGACAAGTACCATAGTCATTGTCCCACTGTCGTCATTCCCTCAGCCGGACGTACAACTTAAGCAAAGGAGTGAGGGTGTCCAGGTCAGACGACACAGACCTCGACGGTACGACACAAGTACCGGGACAAAGCCCCGAGCTAACAGCCTGGCTCACAGAGTACCTGGGGCACCCCAACTGGAGAGGTAACCACGGTAGGCGTCGTACTACTTGCCATGTACACAAAACCGCGTGCACGTCACACACAAACCACGTGAACTCTCACGTAAACCGCGTGCACCAATAGTCCACTACACGTGAATATCACGTAAACTCATGAAGAACCAGTTAACTGTGTACCCAGTACGCTAATCTCACAAACCACGTGCACTAGGTGCACCACAATACCAATGCACCACTTGATATTGTTAAATATTCATTATAAACAACATTTAAATAAAAGCATGCTGGGGACAACATCGACTGCCGTTGATGGGATGTAGACGGCAAGATCGCTGGTCGTCTATCTCCCAGCTGAAGAACCTGGCATCAATCGATATTGACACCAAGCTCCTCAGCTATCAACTCTCACAGAAACCCTAGGCCGACTCCTCAGGTATTCTCGGCCCTAAAATCAACGGAAAAACACGAGGAAACACTTCCTCTAACATACATACATCTCAATCAAACCAAAACTACAAGTTTTACTTGTTAAACTGCTCAAACCACCCATTGTCCCCACATGGAGTACCTTTACCCAAAAGCATAATTAACATGCAAATTCATGTGTTCCAGATGCATTATCACAACAAAAGGAATTAAAAGGGATCGTCCCCTACCTGAAGACGCACTTAAACCTCCTAAATCCTCCCGATTTGCACCTAACCCTCTGCGAGCTCCTACAGAGATTACACCTCGCTACACACCACGTTACATTACTATCATCTAAAAAGAAAATTTCGACCTCGAAATTCATAGCACAATTTAAACATAAACAACTTAAATATGCACATTTTTACAAGTACTATCATCTAAAAAGAAATACAAAACTTTATTCAAACAGATAGGGATACCCCTTAGCCATCTCCTCGGCTAATTCCCAGGTATCCTTACCACCCAACCTATTTTCCCATCTCACTTTAACTAACTCAATTTCTTTATTCCTTAGCTTCTTTGTTTTTCGATCAGTGATCTGCACCGGGTACTCTGGCATAGGCATATCTGGTTTCAAGTCACCACCTTGGTAACTAATTATCTGTGCTGGATCTTCAATGCATTTTCTTAACATAGAAACATGGAAAATATTATGAACATCTGCAAAATCGGCTGGCAAATCAAGTCTATAAGTTGTTTCTCCAATTCTTTCAATCACCTGGAAAGGTCCCACATATCTCGGGCTCAATTTTCCAGTCTTGTCAAACCTCATAATACCTTTACTAGGGGAAATTCTTAGAAAAACAAAGTCTCCCACTTCAAACTGAAGTGGTCTTCTCCGATTATCGGCATAACTCTTCTGCCTGCTTTGAGTTGTTTGCAATTTTTCTTTGATAAGTTTTACTATTTTTGTGGTTTGCTGAATCAATTCAGGACCCATCATTTGTCTTTCTCCCACTTCATGCCAGTTTAATGGGGTTCTACATGGCCTTCCATATAGAGCTTCATATGGTGCCATTCCAAGACTGGTATGATAACTGTTGTTATAAGCAAATTCAACCATTCCCAGATGCTGCTCCCAACTACCACCCAAAACTAAACAACATGCTCGCAACATATCTTCAATGGTCTGGATAGTCCTCTCTGTCTGACCATCCGTCTGTGGGTGGTAAGCTGAGCTGTATCTCAGCTCAGTGCCAACTACTCTCTGCAACTCCTCCAAAAACCAGAAGTAAACCTTGGATCCCTATCAGATACAATAGACTTTGGAACACCGTGTAGTGGAACAATTCTATCAACATAAACTTTTGCTAATCTGTCCACTGTCCAAGACATACTTACTGCCACTAATCTGCACACCTTGGTCAATCTATCAACAAATACCCATATTCCATTATGCCCGGAACTCGATCTTGGTAAGCCTGCCACAAAGTCCATGGCAATATCATCCCATTTCCATTGCGGAATGGGCAATGGTTGCAATAGACCTCCAGGCTTCTGATACTCTGCCTTAATTTGTTGACATACACACATCTTGAAACAAACTCAGCTATTTCCTTTTTCATATGAGGCCACCAGAAATGTTTCTTTAAATCCTGGTACATTTTAGTACTACCTAGATGGATAGTGTACCTGGATTTATGAGCCTCTTCTAATACTCGCTGCTTAACCTCTCTCTCTGCTGGAACAAACAACCTGCCTCTGAGCCTAACCACACAATTATTATCAATGGTAACTCCTTCCATTTTCACAATTTTGATTAAATTTGCATCTGCTTTCTGAGCTTCCACAATCTGCCAATACAAGGACGGTTCTACAGCACTACTAGCTAATACTGCCCGTCGTTGACTGCTTGGCACATACAAGGAATTCTCCGCTATCTCCTCACACAATTTCCATTCCTTGATCATCATTTGACTTATATATGCCTTTCTACTCAAGGCATCCGCTACCACATTGGCCTTACCCGGGTGATAAGCCAAACGAAAGTCATAATCTTTTAAATACTCCACCCACCTACGCTGACGGAGGTTCAAATCTTTTTGCGAGAAGATATACTTCAAGCTTTTATGATCTGTAAAGATCTCAAATCTCTCACCATATAGATAATGCTCCACATTTTCAAAGCAAACACAACTACTGCTAATTCTAAATCATGGGTGGGATAATTCTCTTCTACCGGCTTCAATTGCTTGGACGCATAAGCTATCACTTTACCATGCTGCATAAGCACTGTGCCAAGCCCTCTTCTAGATGCATCTGTATATATAACAAAACCACCATTACCTGTCAGTAATGTCAACACAGGTGCCGCTGTAAGTCTTTTCTTTAATTCCATAAAACTTCTTTGGCATTCACCAGACCATACAAATGGCACACCCTTCCTGGTTAGTCTAGTCATGGGTGTTGCAATCCTAGAAAAATCTAGAATGAAATGCCTATAATAGCCTGCTAACCCTAAAAAGCTTCTAATTTCAGTGATCGTCTTTGGCACCTCCCATTTCATCATTGCCTCCACTTTACTTGGGTCAACTGCCACTCCCTCAACTGATATACATGGCCTAAGAACTGAATTTCTTTCAGCCAAAATTCACACTTACTGAATTTGGCAAACAACTGATTATCTCTTAATAACTGCAAAGCACATCTCAAATGCGCTACATGCTCCTCTTTAGATGCTGAGTAAATTAGAATATCATCTATAAAGACCACAATAAATTGGTCCAAATACGGATGAAAGATTCTATTCATCATATCTATAAAGCTACAGGGGCATTGGTTAGCCCAAATGGCATAACCACAACTCATAGTGACCATATCTAGTTCTGAACGTGGTTTTATCTATATCCTCCTCTTTAATTCTCAACTGATGGTACCCGGACCTCAAATCAATTTTAGAAAATACCTTTGCTGATTGTAACTGATCAAACAGATCATTTATTCTTGGTAACAGGTACTTATTTTTAATAGTCACATCATTCAATTTCCTATAATCAATACACATACGAAAACTTCCATCTTTCTTTTTCAAAATAACACTGGTGCTCCCCACAGGGAATAACTCGGTCTAATGAACCCTTTCTGTAACAACTTTTCTAATTGCTTTTTCAATTCTTTAAGTTCTACTGGTGCCATCTGATATGGTGCTTTAGAGATCGGCATGGTACCTGGCAGCAACTCAATGATAAAGTCCACCTCTCTATGTGGAGCTAAACCAGGCAAAACTTCCGGAAAGACATCAGCAAATTCCCTAACCACGGGAACTACCTCCATTGATCGACTAGCCTCTACCAGACTAACTGAGGCTAAATAAGCCACACACCCTGCATTTATTAGCTTTCTAGCTCTTATTGCAGAAATTATAAACTTAGAAGTACAGAAAGGCATACCTTGATACTCAAACACTGAACCATTAGGATGGCAGAACCTAATCCTCTTTTTTCTGCAATCTAACATTGCTCCATAAGCCTCAAGCCAGTCCATTCCCAAGATAATATCATAGTCGGTCAACTGCAAAGCATATAACCGATCTGACATCTGATTTCCTTCAATCACAACAGGAGCTTCATCTATATAGCTCGAAGTAAGCATAACCTCACCTGAGGGAACTTCCACTACCAACTCACAGGATTCCTCTTTCAAAGGATGAACCATACAATCCAGGAATTCTTTGGAAATAAAAATTGAGAGACATCCGAATCAAATAAAACTCTTGCTGAATAATCATAAATGGGTATAGTACCTTCGATCATATTTGATGCCTCCGCCTGGGCTCGGATGATAGCCATAACCCGGCCCCTTCCCTGCTGTCGCGGTACTCCTCTGCCACGACCTGCCTGTGGCTGATGAAACTGCTACGGCTGCTGCTGCTGCTGCACACCTCTTCCATATCCATACTCTCTCGGATAGGGGCAATTATAGATCAAATGCCCGGCTGATTACAGTTATAACATCTATACCCTGGTGGAATAATGGGCTGTCTGGCAGTACTCTGCTGCGACTCCTCCACCTCTGGCCTACCACGACCTTGCTGAAATTGCTGTCAACCTCCCCATCCTCTTCCTTTACCTTTAAATGCTTGCTTCAATTTCTGGCCCCACTTACCAAAACCTGATGGAGAAGGTCCTGCTGGTGCTTTACCCTTACTCACACCCACTGACTGCTGTGGTAGCCGAAAACTACCTGAATCTGACTCGCCTATCTAACGAGTCCTAATAGACCTTTCCAATGTAGCTGCCCTTTGAGCTGCTTCTTCCACTGACTTACACATGAGTGGCACTATTGCATTCTGCAATTCTACCCTTAAACCCCGAATAAAGTACTCAACCATCATATTATTATCCGATACTACATAAGGCGCGTATCGGCTAAGTGCCATAAACCTCATCTGATATTCTAAAACTGATGAGTTACCTTGCTGGAGTGTCCAGAATTGCTCTCTCTTCACTTGCTGCACTTGAATTGGAAAGAATGTATCATTAAATACATTAAGAAACTCCAGCCAAGTGATAGTCTCTTCTATTCTGCCTGCGAAGGTGGTCTGCATCTTCAATCGCCACCATTCCAGTGCAAAACCCCTCAACTGATAAGCAGCTAGCACAACTCTATCTGCTGCCGGGCACCTCATATTCGTAAAGACCCTCTCATTCTCATGAACCCAGTGTTCCGCTGTATCTGGATTCGGCCCTCCTGAATAAGTAAGCGGCTGCAATCTCAGAAACTTCTCAACTTGCATCACTGGTTCCTCTGCTACTAACACTGGCAATGGTGGTGGCAAGGGTGCTACAAAAGGCACCTCCACTCCTGGCAGTGGCGGAACTGGAGCTATAGGTACAGTCTCTCCGTCCCCAGGTGGTATGGCAACGGGTGGTACTGGCGCTTGCTGATACATCCTCATTCAAATATCGGTGAGGCTCTCCCAGATCCTCTCTATTATACGCTGAGTGTTATCCTCTGGATCATCTCCTCCACCACCCCAATCTCTTCAATCTGCCATTTCAAACTTCTACATAAACAAAACACCAAACAAAAACAAAACAACAGATCATTAAAACCAAGGTCACTACCAGCAGTGTACTGTTACCGAAATAAGGCTATGTAACCTTCTAGTTCCCTTATATTAACACGGACCTTGCTCTGATACCAACTATGACAAATGCCTCGTCCAAGCCCGTTAAACCAGTAACGTCCTTGACCCGAGTCTGTCTACCGCGAATGGGCCGAAGCCGCGCAAGGGATACCACACACTAGTCCATGAAAACATAAAGGAACACACCATTCCATATATATATTTCACAAATTTACAGAGCCATATTTCCACAGAACTGAAAGAAAGTACAAGAGCCTGGGCATACCCCGGGGTACAACTAGAAGAAGTAAACAACCAACTACACTGCTGGAGGTGCTGACCCTGCACCGCTACGATGCGGCTCTGAACTAGACGACGGTCGAGAAACATCCTCCTCGCCTTCACCTGTGGGGGTATGGGTGTGCCTCGCTAGTCACTGGCTCAGTATGGAACTCCCCCAACACTGAGCAAACCAAAAACATAGGTATGTAAGCAGTAAACTATACTAACAGTTTATAGAACAGCTAAGCAGGATATTAAAGCTGTAAATATACTCGCCGTTTGCCTACTACGTAAAACAACTATATTAAATAAACGGCAAACCCAAATAGGTGTACGAGCTACAGTAGAGACCGGCACACACGAGCCACGTGAACTGGTTCGCGACACCACTAACTGACTCGGACAAACACACACAGGTCTACCTCTCAGTCTCGCAGCCATGAACGAAAGGTCTAGCTGCCGCTCCACGTGAAAAGGTCAAGCAACTGTGGAGACCAACTAAACACCACCACCTGCGGACCACACGGTCGCAGGCCTATGCCTGGCACCTCTAAAGACCCTGGCCTGGGCCCTCTAGAGTGAGGCACTGGAAAAGGACTAGCTGGGGACCAGTGTCGACTACTGGTGTCTGTGCCTCCAACTAAGAGCGCGCTACAAGTGACCAAAAGACAAGTACAACAGTCACTGTCCCACTATTGTCTTTCCCTCAGCTGGACGTACAACTCAAGCAAAGGAGTGAGGGTGTCTAGGTCAGACGACACAGACCTCGACGGTATGACACAAGTACTAGGACAAAGCCCCGAGCTAACAGCCTGGCTCACAGAGAACCTGGGGCACCCAACTGGAGAGGTAACCACAGTAGGCGTCGTACTACTTTCCACGTACACAAAACCACGTGCACGTCACACACAAACCACGTGAACTCTCGTGTAAACCTCGTGCACTAATAGTCCACTACACGTGAATATCATGTAAACTCATGAAGAACCAGCTAACTGTGTACCCAGTACGCTAATCTCACAAACCACGTGCACTAGGTGCACCACAAATACCAATGCACCACTTGATATTGTTAAATATTCATTATAACAACATTTAAATAAAAGCATGCTGACGGCAACATCGACTGCCGTTGATGGGATGTAGACGGCAAGATCACTGGTCGTCTATCTCCCAGCTGAAGAACCTGGCGTCAATCGATATTGACGCCAAGCTCCTCGGCTATCAGCTCTCACAGAAACCCTAGGCCGATTCCTCAGGTATTCTCGGCCCTAAAATCAACGGAAAAACACGAGGAAACACTTCCTCTAACATACATACAACTCAATCAAACCAAAACTACAAGTTTACTTGTTAAACTGCTCAACCACCCATTGTCCCCACATGGAGTACCTTTACCCAAAAGCATAATTAACATGCAATTCATGCGTTCCAGATGCATTATCACAACAGAAGGAATTAAAAGGGATACCTCAAGACGCACTTAAACCTCCTATATCCTCCCGATTCGCACCTAACCCTCCGCGAGCTCCTACGGAGATTACACCTCGCTCCAACATTTCCTTGCCCGATTCGACACCACCTCACGTTCTACGATCCTCCAACTAGCCTTCTGCAACCATTGGAAGCAGTGGGAAAGCAAGGGCATAAAAATTGGGCGAGGGAGAAGGAGAATGGAGTGAGGGAAGCTGCCCTTGGGTAGACCTATATCCTGCAGGTCGCATAGGTTGGCGTCAACCCTATTGTCGTTTAGGGAACCGCCCCAATAAATGTCCACAAGGCCCACCGTTAAGTTCTTAAAGTTGACGTCACCTTCGATGGACGCCAAACCAGTCAACGACCACACCTGGCCGTCAACCCCTACTCAACTGCAGTAGGTCCTATATTGTTTCAGGACCAAACCTGCATGCACCACACTTCCAAACCACAATGGCCTCACGATGGCCACCACAACCATTACACACATGATCCATAAGGATCCGAAAAACACACGACGTTACACATAGCATGAGAAGATCCTGAACCTGTTTTCTCTCCCACTGCCCAGGTGACACGCCGTCTTTTTGACGAGCGGCTACCAACATTAGAAGTTGTCCCCAGCCTGTCGAAGACTGAGATTTGCATTATACATTCAAGGACCGACACGCGAGATTTGGATTGTTGAGGAAGATTTTCTTTGACTACCCAGATATTCTCCGGGTCTTGAGGGGTATAGTTTTATCTTCTATACACCCCTTTTCTCTTTTGTTCGTTGAGGCACTTGGATACAGCATGTTAAAAAGAAGCGTATTTGGCATCGCGTCTCCTTCCAACCACCTCTGGTGCACTTGTTTGAGATTTCTTGAATTTCTGGGCCTCCGTTTAAGGAACCCAGATTTTCTTGACCTTGGTGGACTGCCGGGTCTTTTGCATGATGTCGACTTCCACCTTAGAATTTTCTTGTTTCCCTTGAAACCACTGTGAGACTGAGAAGTGGTTCGAGGTGGAGATTGTAGGAATATGCCTATCACGAGGAATGATAGGCTGGTTTTTGTCAAACCACACCCGTAGGCTTACGACCATAATGGACTTGTCGGATCTTGAGGTAGCAGTGAATGACCTCTTGTTTTTGTGATTTTTGTATTGCCCCCGTTGCAGGGGACAACAGTTACAACTTCGGAGGAGATTGCTTGAACACAGTAATTTCAAACTTGAGTTGGGCAGGCCTTAGCCGAAGTTGTTGTGTTGAGTGTGTATTGGAATTTCTTAATGATGATCTTTCAATGATCACTAATGAACATCACTCATACTTTGATTTTGATGATGACATATTGGACATATTGTACATATTGAATATATTAGAGTAATGCTCAAACAACATGTTCTTGATATTTTATATCTAATATTTTATTGTTAATGACATGTTTTGATGGTCTACTCTTCATTCATACAGTTTTCCAAAGTTCTTGTCAAAGTAGGTCGACCCTAGTTGACATACAGGTTGACTCTAGTTGACAAACAGGTCGACTCACAAAGTCTGCCCAGCAAGTTTCTGAAGAGTAATTGTCAGTTGTGTCTACTCTATTTTAAGATGAGGTCGACACTAGCCTCCATCCAGTGAATCAGTTTTGGAGGAATGCACAACATGTCAACTCTAACAGTTGAATAGGTCGACTCTAACTGTTGAGCAGGTCGCACTAGTGGTATGTCAGTTCGACACTAGTGTTCTTCCAGTGAGATGCTTTTGGGGATTAGTATGTAGTGTCGACTCTCTTGGAGACTAGAGTCGACTCACTTTTGTATGCAACCCAGAATCGCACAGAGCATCATATCCAACAGATGTGATCTCTTTCTGAGAACTTTATGGAAGATGCTAATTACCAAATTGCTCTCTCATCCAAGTGGCAGTGTGGTAAGGACCTTTTGGACACGTGGTAGCCCAGGGTGCAGTCTAGGTTATGTACACAACCTTTTCACGTATATGGACTGCGTAGTGGCTATATAGGCTGGGATTTGATCTGGAGCAAAGCACGAAAAATGGGAGAGCGGGAAAAAGGCATCTGCGTCCAGAAAGGGAGCAGATCATCGCCGCCAGGACGAAGAAGAATAGGAAGAAGAAGGAGAAGAAGAGGAGGAGTTCGGGATTGAAGAATTTGTGATGAAGATAGATCTGAAGAACTTGGAATCATTTTAGAGTCTGTAATTCATCTAGTTAACACTTTAATTGGGTGATCTGTGTATGCGTTCTACACAGATCAACAAATTCTATTTGTTCCATTCTTTTCATTGTACTGAGATAGATCGCGCTAGAGAATCAATTCACTATTTGTGCTTGTTCTAGCAGAACTTGGATTTGTCATGATCCAAAGGTTTTGAGCACAGTGTGCTCAGGGTTGGAGCCGTAGTGCTCTAATTTGAAGCCGTAGTGCTCTGGTGTTTGAGTCGTCGTGCTCAATTGCTTGTGAGTTGTTGAGCTCACAATTGGTATGTGGAGTAGGTTGTTGTGCCCATCTCCTAGGTTTTCTTTGAGTCGTCGCACTCAAAGGTGTTTGGAAACGTCGTGCTCCAGGTTGTACTACTCGAGTTAGTGTTTCCTCCATCGTGGGGAGGTAGACGCAGGAGACACAAGTTGTGTTCTCCGAACCACCTTAAAATTCTCTGTGCTCTGTGTTCTGTGGTTTGCTTGTGGTTTGTTGTCTCATTGTACTCTATACTCACACACCACAACTTGATCTAATTGAATTGTGTGTGTCACTTGTTTTATTTCTGTTGCTATACACACACATTCGCATTTAACACTGATTCAGTCACCTATCCGATCCCAACAACTGGTATCAGAGTGGGTTAGAGTCTATACTCTGAGGTGTTCTATTGAATCATCTGTGTTTCTGGATTTGATTTACCCAATTGCATGCTTAATTTGTGCTGATAGTTTCATTTAATTTCCTTGATTATAGATTCCAAGGTTTCATTGCAGAAGGTCATTCAATGAATAGACCTCCATTTTTTTATGGTACTGATTACCCGTACTGGAAGAACAAGATGATGGTATTTCTTCGAGCACAGAATTTTGAAGTATGGAGGATTGTGGAGAAATGACTAGTAGAAATCACTGGAGATGAAGATACATGGACAAGGGAGCAGATCAGAAAGGCTACCCTGAACTACAGCGCCATGAACATGTTGCAATGTGCCATCCATCCGAAGGAGTATTCTAGAATTTCAATGTGTAAGTCTGCTAAGGAGATGTGGGATAAATTAGAAATGCTATATGAGGGCACATCTCAAGTTTAGGAAACTAAAGCAAACATGTTAGTTTCTGATTATGAATTGTTTGTTATGAAATCTGATGAAACCATATCTAAGATGTTTGCAAAGTTTATGGTTATCATTAATGAACTTCGAGCTTTGGGTAAGGAATACTCAAATGAAGATTTGGTAAGGAAAATTTTGCGTTCTTTATCTCCTGTGTGGCACACTAAAGCCACAGTCATTGAGGATTCAAAAAATTATCCAAAATAACATTAGATGAACTCATTGGATCCTTAATGACTTATGAGCTAAATCTTAAGAGATCTGAAGAACACATACTGAAAACAAAACCCATTGCTCTTAAAGCTTCCTCAAATACTAAAGGAAAATCTAAAGAAATTTTTGAGTCTGAAAAATCTTAATCTGATGATGATAATCTTGCTTTGATTACTAGACAAGTTAGGGCATTTTTGAAATCCAACAAGAAGAATTTTGGTAATAAGCAAAATGTCATGTCTGGTAAAAAGAAACACTTTTCACATGTTGATCACAAGAAGAATGATGAAATTCCTGTGTGTTACAGGTGCAACAATCTGGACACATGAAGGCTGAATGTCCAGAGGCTAAGAAGGATAAGCACAAAAACCACAAGAAGGACTTTTACAAAAAGAAGAACAAGGCCATGGTTGCTACATGGTCAGATGAGGATCAAAGCTCAGACAGTAATGAAGAATCCTCTAGTTCAAAAGGAAATGAAGTCTGCTTCATGGATGGAAGCAGTGAAGAATAGGTAGATATATCTTTCGAACTATTTACCATTGAAGATTGGCAAGAAGCATATGATAATTTGGTTAAAAATCTATCTGAAGTTAGAAAAAGAAATAAATATTTGAAAATAAAATTCACAGCTCAAATTTCAGACCAAATCAAAGAAAATGATGAATTGTTAATTTTTGTTGATGATCTAAAACTGAGAATTCAAAAATTGAATAAAGAATTTATCAATTATGTCAAGAAATTTGAAGAAAAAGAGATGGAAAATCAAGAAAATTTAAATCAAATTGATCATTGCCTTAAAGAAAAAGAAGACATCATCAAGAACTTCACACAAGGCAAAGATAATCTAAATGCTCTACTGGGAATGAAGATGAATTCAAACAAACATGGTTTAGGTTTGGAACCACAAAATTCAAAAAAAATTGAATCATCTCCAAAGAAAACAAAATCATCAAAAGTTCCTCTAATAAAATTTGTCAAGGTAGGTTTCTCTGAAATAAAGGAAAAATAAAAAAAACAAAAAGAACCTATGAGGTCGACACACAAACCACCAAGTCGACACACACACTACCCAGGTCGACACACACTTTGCCTAGGTCGACCTACTCAAATTATGAAAACAGATAATCTGCATCTAAAAATTCTTATAAAAATAAAAAAAACTTTCAAAATAATAAAGAATCATTTTTCTCATGGAAATTGGAATGCTTACACATTTTATAATTCAAGATGGAATAATCTTTGGAACCAAAGGTACAATGGTAACCAATGGTTCAATCCTTATCTTTATCACTCACATTTTCTTGCTCATCAACAGCATTACATGCCAAGATTTTCACAGTGGAAAAAACTAGCTAAGAGGTATAATGTTCAGAAATTTGTAAAACAAAGGTTGAATCTTCTGTTCCGAAGAACACTGTGAAGAAAAATGTTCAAATATTGGTTATAAAGGATTTGATTTCTCTTCTGACTCAGGATGTTGGTACCAATCACATCTGGGTACCAAAAACTTTTCTTGTCTAATTTGTTGTGTGTAGGAAAGCCGTGCATCCAATTCAAACATCTGGATTCTTGACAGTGGATGCTCACGGCACATGACGGGAGACAGAAATAAATTTTCCTGCTTGTTTGAAAGGGAAGGTGGATCAGACACCTTCGGAGGTAAGAATAAAGGCAAAATAATTGGCCAAGGAAAGATTGGTATGTCTTGCATAACCTTGAGTGATGATGTTTGGTTAGTTGAAGGGTTGAGTTACAACTTGCTTAGCATAAGTCAATTGTGTGACAATGGTCACAAAATTCTTTTTGAATCTGATTCATGGAAAATAATTGACTCCTCTTCTGAGAAAATCAAATTGATTGAAAAAGAGAAAATAATGTTTACATGATAGATTTGAGTGATAATTCTTTTTCAAATGTTTGTTTGATTGCAAATAAAAATGACATTGTGTGGTTATGGCACAGAAGGTTGTGTCATGCAAGTTTCTCAACTATAAGCAAACTCATAAGAATGAATCTTGTAAAAGGTCTTCCTGAATCTTTCCCAATTATTGACAATCCAGTTTGTCGGATATGTGCTCAAGGAAAATAAACAAGAAAATCTTTTAAAGTGTTCAATGATGTACTTACATCTAAACCACTTGAGTTACTTCATATGGATCTTTTTTGTCCAACTAGAACTCAAAGTCTTAGTGGTAATAGATATGTATTTGCGATCATTGATGACTTTACAAGATACACTTGGGTCTTATTCTTATCCCATAAAAGTGATGCATGTTCAGAATTCAGAAAATTTTACAATTCTGCCTTAGTGGGTTTGTCTTTCAGATTAAAATCTATTTTAACAAATCATGGGGGTGAATTTGATAATAAATCTTTTTATGATCTATGTACTGATCTGAACATACTCCATAAGTTTTTTTCCCCTAGAACTCCAAAACAAAATGGGGTTGTAGAAAGGAAAAACAGAACACTTTTAGAAATGGCCAGAACTATGCTCTTAGAAAGTAAGCTTTTCAAATCTTTTTGGGCTGAAGCTGTAAATACAACTAATTTCATATTCAATAGAGCATTGTTAAGAACAAAGATCAGAAAAAACCCCTATGAGTTGTTAAAGGATAAAAGCCCAGTGTGTCATACTTCAAAATTTTTTGTTGCAAATGTTTTGTTCATAATAACAACAAAGAAAATCTTGAGAAATTTGATGCAAAGAGTTTTGAATCAATCTTCTTTGGTTATTTTGAAAATTTAAGAGCTTACAGAGTTTATATTTTGAAAAATAAGACTGTGGAAGAATCTCCATATGTCATTTTTTATGAAAATTCCACAAAGATTGACATTCCTAATTTTTGTAGAACTCAAATGTGTGATGATGAAGATGATTTTCTTGAACATCCATCCACAAATCTTGAAGAGCAGGATGTACCAAATGCAAATGAGGTTATCGAAATGCCAACTTCAAGTAATTCAGGTAATCATGTTCCTGAAATTCATGCAAACAATGAGGTAATTTCTGAACCCAGATTCTTAAGAGACCATCCTCTTGAAAGCATTGTTGGTAATTTGGAAGATGGACTTAGAACCAGATCATCTTTTCATTTTGTATTAGATGAGGATTCTTTGGCACTATTGTCCCAAATTGAGCCCAAAAATATTGATGAAGCTTTATCTTATGAAAACTAGATAAATGCTCTGCATGAAGAGCTTCATCAATTTGAAAGAAATCAAGTTTGGGATTTAGTACCAAAACCCTCAGATCTAACTACAGTCATTGGAACTAGATGGATTTTCAGAAATAAATTGAATGAATCTGGTCAAATTGTTCGTAAAAAAGCTAGATTTGTTGCTCAGGGGTACAACCAAGAACTTGGTATTGATTTTGAAGATTTATATGCCCCTGTAGCAAAACTTGAAGCTGTTCGAATATTTCTTGCATTTGCTGCTTCTTTGAAATTCAAGTTTTTCAAATGGATGTCAAAAGTGCATTTTTGAATGGTTACATGAAAGAAAATGTTTTTTTCAAACAACCCCCTGGGTTTGAAAATAAAAAATTTCATGATCATGTTTTTAAGCTTAATAAGACTTTGTATGGTCTCAAACAAGCTCCAAGAGCTTGGTATGACTGGTTGAGCTCTTTTTTTATAAATAAAGGTCACATCAGAGGAAAAATTGATCAAATTTTGTTTACAAAAACTATAAATAACCATTTCATTGCTGTTCAAATGTATGTTGATGATATCATTTTTGGATCAACAAATAATCATTTGTGCAATGAGTTTGCCCATCTTATGCAATTTGAATTGAGATGAGTCTAATGGGTGAACTTACATTCTTTTTAGGTCTACAAGTGCATCAAATTTCTAAAGGAATTTTTCTAAGTCAAACAAAATATGTCAAGGAGTTACTCAAAAGATTTGATTTCCAAAACATCAAGCCATCTAGCACACCAATGGCCACAAGTGTAAGACTTGAAAGTGTTGCTTCTGGTAAGCATGTTAATGCCAAAACCTATAGAGGTATGATTGGCTCTTCTTTATTTAACTACTTCTAGGCCAGACATTCAATTTAGTTCCTGCATGTGGGCCAGATTTCAAGGTAATCCTAAAGATAGTCACATGACTGCTGTTAAAAGAATTTTTAAATATCTTCTTTCTTCATATGATTTGGGACTTTGGTATCCTGCTAGATGCAAGTTGGATTTAATTGCATTTAGTGATGCTGATTATGTCGGGTGCAAGCTTGATAGGAAAAGTGCTAGTGGATTGTGCTTATATCTAGGTGGTTGTCTTATTTCTTGGGCTTCAAAAAGCAACCTTCTGTAGCTCTTTCTACTGCAGAAGCAGAGTATGTTGCTGCTGGTAGCTGTGGTACACAAGTTCTCTGGGTCAAACATCAACTCCTAGATTATAATCACACATTAGGTTGCATTCCCATTCTTTGTGACAACACCAGTGCTATAAATTGGTCCAAGAATCCTATTCAGCACTCCCACACAAAGCACATTGATATCTGACATCATTTCCTTCGAGATGAAGTCTCAAAGAATTCTTTTAAACTCCACTTCATTGACACAGAAAAACAAATTGCAGACATTTTCACTAAGCCTCTTGTAGAACCTAGATTCACTTCTCTTAGAAGAGAACTTGCTTTGTGCAAGTTTTCACATGTCTGATATCTTCATCTCATTTCTTTGTGTAAATAAAAGCCTTATGTTCTTGCAAATAAATTCCTACTTCTCACATTGCATTGGTACTCTTGGTATATCAAATAGTGATTTGAAGAAAGGCAAGTTAGGCTTGTCTGGACACTTGCACTATGCGTGAGTATATGTCTCTGCCAAGTATCAAGAGTCTTTCTATGCAATTGTTGAGGGGAGTTTTTGTCTTTCAATAAAACAATCTTGTTGATTCTGCTCTAACTTCATTCAATTCCTATTTCTTCAATAATCTTCATATTCACCTGTGAGGGGAAGCTATATGAAAGGGGGAGTTTCTGTTAATTTTTCACTCACTTTCCTTGCACTACTTGTCTATCTTGAGCCACTTATCAGAATTTTTGAGTCTTTGTGTTATTTTCATGTGAGAGAATTAAGACATTGAAACTAAATTGATTGTGCATTTAGTTGAATTTCAAAGATTCACTTTCATATCAAGGTTGTGCAATCTTAATACTAAATGTATTTAAAATGATTTGCAAAACACTTGTAGGCACATGAGTGGCTTTAATGTTTAACTTGTGCATGTTTAAGCTTCATTTTTACCACATGTTAAGAATAATATCTCTACATTCATATTCATGACTTTTATGGTCAAAGCAAACATATTCCGAAAAAACATCAAAAGAATATAAACAATAATCTGGAAGGATACAGACAGAGCAATGCAAACTTGTATATTACTGAGTAACCAGGCCATCTCACCTACCAAGTGATTTGTCTCGCGTCAAAAAGTGGTCAACAGTTTGTCATCTCTATGCAAGGTAATGAAAGTTAAACCACTAAGTAATCAGGAGATCTTGCATTTGGTAAATGTGATCTCTTGCACTAAACAGTGAGATTTAACTAATTTATTCATGTATTTCTTTTCAAGTAAAAATGAAAGATATTCAAAATAGCTAGGACAGAAAAGCTTAAGACCTAAATCAGGTTCATGTATACTGAGTCTAGACCTATTATTCTACATTGTGTTAAACTTCAAGCTTATAACATCCTTGTTAAATACTTTTGCTTACTCATATAGGTCACATTACTTCACATTTGCATCTTCATTTTCACTACATTCAGACCATTATGTCTTGCTATGCTTTGTGTTGAGTGGGTCTTTGTGATTAAACTTTATTGCACAATAACAAAAACACAATAGTTTCTCTCATTTGACAATAACACTTTGCCTCACTTATTTTGATTATTTCTAACCATTCATTTCCTCAATTTCATTTCTTGATCTCATACCATCTTTGTTTCTCTCTCTTGTCTATCTTTTTGATGTTGTCAAAAAGAGGGAAAAAGTTCTTTATAGGGGAGAAAATGCAAGGATAGGGGAGTTATTGCAGTTAGGGGGAGAATGAGTCTTTGTAAGGCTTTTGGCAGATTTCGTATGAAAAGACCAAGTCTGTGCATTTATTTTGTCATCATCAAAAAGGAGGAGAATGTTGTATTGAGTGTGTATTGGAATTTCTTAATGATGATCTTTCAATGATGACTAATGAACATCACTCATACTTAGATTTTCATGATGACATATTGGACATATTGTACATAATGAATATATTACAGTAATGCTCAAACAACATGTTCTTGATATTTTATATCTAATATTTTATTGTTAATGACATGTTTTGATGGTCTACTCTTCATTCATACAGGTTTACAAAGTTCTCATCAAAGTAGGTCTACTCTTGTTGATAGACAGGTCGACTCTAGTTAACAGACAGGTCGACTCACAAGTCTGCCCAGGAAGTTTCTGAAGAGTAATTGTTAGTTGTGTGAATCTATTTGAAGATGAGGTCGACAATAGCCTCCATCCAATGAATCAGTTTGGAGGAATGCACACAGGTCGACTCTAATAGTTGAACAGGTCGACTCTAACTGTTGAGCAGGTCGACACTAGTGGTATGTCAGGTCGACACTAGTGTTCTGCTAATGAGATGCTTTTGGGGATTGGTCTGTAGTGTCGACTCTTGGAGACTAGAGTTGACTCACTTTGTATACAACCCAGAATCGCAGAGAGCATCATATCCAACAGATGTGATCTTTTTCTGAGAACTTTATGGAAGATGCTAATTACCAAATTGCCCTCTCATCGAAGTGGCAGTGTGGTAAGGACCTTTTGGACACATGGCAGCCCAGGGTGCAGTCTAGGTTCTGTACATAACCTCTTCACGTATATGGACTGCACAGTGACTATATAAGCTGGAATCTGTGTAAGGAATAGATCAGAGCGCAGCGAAAACGCGATTCCCTCAGGTAGATATCGTTGCCGGCAGTCGGAATTGAACAAAACGGAGAACCCGCACGTAGGAAGATCCGATCTTTACCTTTGCGGGGTTGCGAAACTCCCGAATCCGGGGAGGAGGTAGCGCTGGAGGCGCTGGTGCTTCAAGCCGTTCAGGTGTACGGCCTCTAGATGTATCCACGCGAGCTCCGGACGCAGACGGGATCTCCTCGTTCTCCACACGTCTCCGGATCTCAACTCCACCATGTGCCAGAGAGAGGAGGAGAGAGAAGGTGGGGGCGCTCAGGGAGAGAGAGAGAGGGGTGGCGGCCAGGGAGGGAGCCTGGAGCTTGGGCCAGGGCCAGGTATATATAGACTCTGCGGTTTTTCACAAAAACCCAGTTATGTCTATATCGGTCATCCTGCCCAGTCTGCTCGGAACTCTATTGCGTGTGACCCTCTAGGCCCAAGTGCTAGTCCAGTTTTCAGCCCATTAAGCCCAATAACTCTTTATTGACTTACTGTGATTAATTAATATCTCATATTAATTAATTACACAATCAATTATCGTCTCACGATAATTGACCGGGCTTCCAATCAAGTTGGGTGCCAAGCAACACCACTTCATCCTAGAAAGCATTGGGGTTCAGCAACCCATTCAAGGAACCTTTTGTGTCAACAGATACCACGTGACTATAATCCTTCGCTCGTTCAATGCTCTCGAGTGCACTTAGGGTATGGTCAACTGTCAAACCCTAATATGTGCACTCACTTGGTTAAGATGCCACATAACAATATCAAAAAACTCCTTTTCTGATAAGTAGTCTTGCCCTGGACAGGGACTATCAGGCATCTTTCCTTAGAGCATTCACTATCTTATTACCGAGAGCGAGCGATCCCATATTGACCACACAATCACCTTCGAAGGTATTCTGCTAGATTCGAACACTTAACTGATTAAGACCTCATGGCTAGAGATCTATAAGTCAAGGTCAAAAGCCAGAAGTCCACCAACAAGGTGTCCTTGGTGTCTCAGGTCTAAGGACCAATCACGCCACTGTGACAATGAATCTAGTTGGTTGACAGTTAGGTAACATTACCATCCAGCGATTCATAAAGGATCAGTTCTGTGAACTCATTCTCCAATGAGCACCTACAGATTCACCTTAGTGTCTCCACATAAGTGTCTATGAGACCAGTCACCCTCATCATATGAGCAGGTGCAACCTGTACTAGTCTAACCAGATATTCGATGTCCTTCTCGAATATCCTCTGACTAGGAACAATTAAGAATATGCGTTTAAAGGACATTAATCTCATTGTTATGATCTCATCATAATTAGTATCCATTGCGCATATTCATGGACTTCATAATGAAACGATAAACGAATTACACATAATGAATATAAAAGCCTTATTATTATTATTAAAGAACAAGATTGTACAAGTTATGATTGGCTTGAGGACACCCATAACTAACAATCTCCCACTTGGACTAAAGCCAATCAGCTTTATGTCTTAAACCCATAGACTCTAGGTGGCGCTCAAACACAATTTGAGTCAGAGGCTTCGTCAGTGGATCTGCAATGTTGTCAACTGAAGGAACCCTTTCCACCAGTACATCTCCTCTAGGATAATCTCCCTGATCAGGTGAAATCGCCTCAAAATGTGCTTCAACTTCTGATGAGACCGTGGCTCTTTCGCTTGCGCAATGGCCCCATTGTTGTCACACAGCAATGGGATCGGATCAGAGTCACCGGCACCACACCAAGGTCGGTGATGAATTTCTTCATCCACACTGCCTCCTTGGCGACTTCAGCTACAGCAATGTACTCAGCTTCTGTCGTCGAGTCTGCAGTGGTTTCTTGCTTGGAACTCTTCCAGCTTACTGCACCTCCGTTTAAGGTGAACACAAACCCAGATGTAGACTTGCTATCATCTGGATCTGACTGGAAACTCGAGTCAATATATGCCTGAAGTTTCAAGTCTCCTCCTCCATAAACCTGAAATATATCCTTAGTCCTTCTCAAGTACTTAAGGATACATTTCACTGCCATCCAGTGTGTTTCACCTGGATTTGCCTGATATCTGCTCGTAACACTTAGAGCAAATGCTACATCAGGCCTTGTACATAGCATGACTTACATGATAGACCCTATAGCCGAAGCATAGGGGACTCTATCCATGACAGCCCTCTCTTCAGGAGTCTTAGGAGACTGCTCCTTAGAGAGATTAATCCCATGTCTCATTGGTATGAGACCTCTCTTGGAATTTTCCATGCCAAACCTTTTGACAATGGTATCTATGTACATGGATTGGGTCAAGTCAAGCATCCTCGTAGATCTATCTCTATAGATACGTATTCCCAATACTTAGGATGCTTCTCCCAAATCCTTCATGGAGAAGTTCTTTGACAACCAAACCTTTACTGATGATAACATCCCTACATCATTCCCAATGAGCAAGATGTCATCAACGTAAAGTATGAGAAAAGTGATAGCACTCCCACTGATTTTCTTATACACACATGGTTCATCTTCATTCTTAATGAAGTCATAAGATTTGATAGCCTTATCAAACCTTATGTTCCAACTACGAGAAGCTTGCTTCAATCCATAGATGGACCTTTGAAGCTTGCATACTTTATCTGGACACTCTTTGGATGTAAAACCATCAGGCTGTATCATATACACTTCTTCCTCAATGTTTCCATTGAGGAAAGCAGTCTTTACATCCATCTCCCAGATCTCGTAATCAAAGTATGCAGCAATGGCGAGAAGAATTCTGATCGACTTTATCATGGCAGTTTGTGAGAAAGTTTCGTCATAGTCAATTCCTTGCCATTGACGATACCCCTTTGCCACCAATCTTGCCTTATAAGTGTCGATCTATCCATCTGCACCGAACTTTCTCTTAAAGATCCACTTGTACCCAATAGGTACAGTACCTTCAGGCAAGTTTACCAAGTTCCAAACTTGATTGGTGTATATGGACTGCATCTCAGAATTCATGGCATCTCGCCATTTCCTTAACTGAGGACTATCAACAGCCTCTTGGTAGGTCTTTGGATCATCATCCTCATTATAAGACATGCCTTCACTGATATGTCCAATATATCTTTCAGGCTGTCTAGGTACTCTACCAGACCTACACTGAATGTGTGTATGATTCTGAACAGATTTCGGAACCAATGTTTCAACTGGTGGACTTTGCACAGTTTGTGGATCTAGAACCTCTTCTAGATCTACCTTACTCCCACTATCCTCTTGGGTAAGAAACTCCACTTCCAAGAAGACAGCTTTCCTAGTGACAAACACTCTTTGTTCACCAGGATGGTAAAAGTAGTACCCAAACGTTTCTTTGGGGTATCCAACAAACCTGCACTTATCGGTTCTGGATTCCAGTTTATCTGGGTCGTGTCTCTTCACGTAGGCAGGACAGCCCCAGATTTTAACATGTTTAAAATCAGGCTTTCTACCCTTCCATATCTCATATGGAGTAGAAGACACAGATTTACTGCGAACTTTGTTCAGTAGATATGCCGCTGACTCTAGCGCATATCCCTATAGGGAAGCTGGTAACTGCGAACGGCTCATCATGGATCGTACCATGTCCAACAAGGTGCGATTCCTCCTTTCCGATACACCATTCATCTGTGGTGTATAGGGAGGAGTCCATTGAGAAAAGATAACATTATCCTTTAAGAATTGTGTGAACTCTGTACTCAAGTATTCACCTCCTCGGTCTGACCGTAGGATTTTAATGCTTTTTCCAGTTTGCTTCTCAACTTCATTCTTAAATTCTTGGAACTTCCCAAAAGCTTTAGATTTGTACTTCATTAAGTAAACAAATCCGAACCTTGAGTAGTCATCCGTGAATGTAATGAAGTATGAGTAGCCACCCTTGGCTTGGGTAGGCATTGGACCATATACATCCGAGTGTATTAGTTCCAATATGTCCTTGGCCCTATCTCCATGTCCACTAAATGGAGATTTGGTCAACTTACCCATTAAACAGGATTCACAAGTTGCATAAGATTCATAATCAAATGGATCCAAGTATCCATTCTTATGCAACTTTTGAAGCATATTCTCGCCAATGTGACCAAGCCTGCAATGCCACAAGTAGGCAGTGTTCACACTATTCTTACTTCTCTTAGGAGAAACATCAACATGGAGATTTTCATAAGAAACATCAAGTAGACACAAACCATTTACCAAATTTTCTAAAGCAACTAGTTTATTTCTCAAATAAACTGAACAACTATTGTTCTCAATGGTAAACTTGTATCCAACTCTGTCTAAACATGAAACAGAAACAATGTTCTTAATAATGCTAGGCACAAAGTAGCAATCATCTAATGAAAGTAAATCTCCTGAGGGTAACTTGAGCTTCACTGTCCCCACAGTAAGTGCAGCAACACTCGCACTGTTTCCAAGCCTCAAGTTCACCTCACCCTTGTTCAGCTTCCTTCTACTTGTCAACACTTGCATATCATTGCAGACATGAGAAGCACATCTAGTGTCTAAAACCCAAGATGTAGAATCTCTAACAGACAAGTGAAGATCTATCATATAGATACCTGAAGCTTCACCAAGCTTCTGCTTCTCCTGAGCCTTCATTGCAAGGTAGTCCTTGCAATTTCTTTTCCAGTGCCCCTTCTTTTTGCAGTGGAAGCACTCGCCCTTTTCTGCTCCTTTGCTTATGTCCTTCTTTTGTCTTTGCTTGGACTGTTTCTTTGCATTGCCTTTCTTAAAGGCTTGCATTGCTCTCCTCTTCTTGTTGGACTTTCCAACCATGAGAACAGTGGACTTTTCCTTCTTAAGGTTGCCCTCAATAGTCTTCAGCATGTTAGCATCTCAGCTAAACTCACCTTCCAGGACATAGGCAATGCGCTCAGACCTGAGGACAATCTTCAGGTTCTTGAGCCATTCCGAGTAGTTCGGGCCTGTCAATTGTTGGCATCCAGTATGCCACGGAGTGGGTTACCCGACGACATTTTTGCCTATAAAGGAAATGTAAATACAACTAGCAGATGTTTATAATAATAATAATTAAATCTAGATTAGGACTTTAATCAAGATTAGCTCCCACTATTTTCTGATAGACTGTATAACCTTCAAATATATAGAATGGGAGACTCCGACGGTCTCCTAGTGGGGATCGGAATCTTAGACTCATAGCATGACCTTGTGGATAGCACAACAAATCATACTATGATCTGAAAGCGGTCAACTCTTGACACTTAAAACTCTTGCAATATCCGATCTTATTTTGGCCCCTGAATTTAATGACCTTGTGGATAGCACAACAAGTCATGATTAAATCCAGTCTAAGCAGTACCATCATTACGTAACGAGCATAGATTTGGATGTAGCCCTTGTGGATAGCACAACAAAGCTACACCATTCCTCTACCCCGTTTAAGGCATCACCATGCCATAGTTTTAGTCTGTCATCAGATTTGGCAAGCCTTGTGGATAGCACAACAAACTTGCATGATCTAATGGGAATCCTAAAACTATAATGATGGAGGGCCACATAATTCATTCTTAATGATTACGCTACGGCTTAAAATTTAAACGAGGAGGAGATTTTGACATATTTTATCTTGGTCTCTATATCTGCGTGCTATTGATATATAGAATTTGGAATATCATATATTTAATTATATATATCATAGCACATTCCACATATATCATATATATGAAGAAAAACGATGGATGATCATGGACTTTAACCTAGAGTGGCATTACCAGAGCCAGTTGGCAATCCACAAACATGGCAAACATATGGCAACGCCGCATCGTATGCTCTTGCTTGATGTAACTCTATCTCCATGAAGGTCTTGCATGGTACTCTCCTCCATCTCTGCCAATCCGCTTCTTAAAATTACAAGTAGCATTTAATTGGGCTCGCAGGCCCATAAATGTACATCAGATAATAATAAGAAACCTTGAACAAGTCAAGGGGAGTACATAACAGGAGGGAGATAGAATGTACAACCCATATTTAAAGAGGAAGAGAGGGAGGCACGCAGTCCTCATAAATTACATCACATGCCATAAAACATAAACATCATCACATGATATCTAAGTCCATGATCATCCATCCACACATCAACACATCACATGCATCAATAAGCAATTATCACATAATTACTTCTAAAATAACTTTTATTTCAAAAATATAATAATTATATTTTGAAAACCATTTAACTAAACAATTTAGCTAATATGGAAAGCATCTAATCAACATTAGATAAACGCCATTCACAGTTACTGCATGAATCCTCCAAAATTTACTGTTAATTAATTTAACAAGAATCACATTCTTAAATTAATTAACATGCATTAATTAGATGGTAGGAAATAACTAAAGTGATTTTAGATTTCCCTTAAACTAATTAAGCAAAGGGTCAAACATATGAAAAATAATTTACAGAGAGTTAAAACATTTTAAAACTCTTAAAACTAATTTCCATAATTTTTCTGAAAATTTTAAGAATTTTTCTGGCTTTTTAAACAATTTAAAAAACCATAAAAAATGGAAAGGGGGGGGGGGTGGACCGGATCCGGGCGGGCCGGATCCGGTAGCCGGTCCGCCCAGGTGGACGGTGCGGGCACCCGCGCGGGTTCCCCGGGCCTCGCCCGCGTCCAGGTAAGTCAACTCGGACGGGGCGGGCCCGCGGGGCGACCCGCGAGGGTCGCCCCTCCCGCCGACAGGCCCGCGGCCGGCTGGGGAAACCCTAGCCGCCACCCTAGCCAGCGCTGGGGCAGCGCGGGGAACCCCCCCCCCCCCCCCTCAGGCCGCCGGAGATGGCGCCGGGCCGGAGACCTCCGCCGACGCCGCAGGTGGCCCCCCAAGCCCAAAATTCCCGAAAAAACCATCAAAGACCTGCAAAAATCGCCCTATCTTGGACTGTCCAAGAATGTGAAACCAGTGCGACGGCGGCTTCATGCAGGGGTTCGTGTGGCCTCTACAGAGGGCCAAACGACGCTACGAAGGGTTTTCCCGAAGCCCTTGATATCGGGAACAACTTCCATGTACCAAATGGGAAGTGCACATCCCATGTGCGACCCAAGACGAAGTAAAAATTAGGGATTCATGCAGAACGCGAATCGACAAAAATGCATAAAATGACATTCATATGAAGCCGATTCAGACCGAGCCAGCAACTTGTCTCTGATACCACTGTAAGGAATCGATCAGAGCGCAGCAGAAACGCGATTCCCTCAGGTACATATCGTTGCGGCGGTCAGAATCGAAAAAAAACGGAGAACCCGCACGTAGGAAGATCCGATCTTTACCTTTGCAGGGTTGCGAAACTCCGAATCCTCGGAGGAGGTAGTGCTGGAGGCACTGGTGCTTCAAGCCGTTCAGGTGTCCGACCTCTAGACGGATCCACGCTAGCTCCGGACGCAGACGAGATCTCCTCATTCTCCACGCGTCTCCCGGATTCAACTCTACCATGTGCCAGAGTGAGGAGAGAGAGAAGGTGGGGGCGCCCAGGGAGAGAGAGAGGAGGTGGCGGCTAGGGAGGGAGCCTGGAGCTTGGGCCAGGGTTTAACTCTCCACGTGTATATAGACTCTGCGGTTTTTCACAAAAACCCAGTTAATGTCGATATCGGTCATCCTGCCCAGTCTACTCGGAACTCTATTGCGTGTGACCCTCTAGGCCCAAGTGCTAGTCAAGTTTTAGCCCATTAAGCCCAATAACTCTTTATTGACTTACTGTAATTAATTAATATCTCATATTAATTAATTACACAATCAATTATCGTCTCACGATAATTGACTGGGCTTCTAATCAAGTTGGGTGCCAAGCAACACCACTTGATCCTGGAAAGCATTGGGGTTCAGTAACCCATTCAAGGACCCTTTTGTGTCAACAGATACCACGTGACTATAATCCTTCGCTCGTACAATGCTCTCGAGTGCACTTAGGGTATGGTCAACTGTCAAACCCTAATATATGCACTCACTTGGTTTAGATGTCGCATAACAATATCAGAAAACTCTTTTCTGATAAGTAGACTTGCCCTGGCCAGGGACTATCAGGCATCTTTCCCTAGAGCATTCACTCTCTTATTACCGAGAGCGAGCGATCCCATATTGACCACACAATCACCTTCGAAGGTATTCCGCTAAATCCGAACACTTAACTGATTAAGACCTCATGGCTAGAGATCTATAATCAAGGTCAAACACAGAAGTCCACCAACAAGGTGTCCTTGGTGTCTCAGGTCTAAGGACCAATCACGCCACTGTGACAATGAATCTAGCTGGTTGACAGTTAGGTAACATTACCATCCAGCGATTCATAACGGATCAGTTCTGTGAACTCATTCTCCAATGAGCACCTACAGATTCACCTTAGTGTGTCCACACAAGTGACTATGAGACCAATTACCATCATCATATGAGCAGGTGCAACCTGTACTAGTCTAACCGGATATTCGATGTCCTTCTTGAATATCCTCCGACTAGGAACAATTAAGAATATGCTTTAAAGGACATTAATCTCATTGTTATGATCTCATCATAATTAGTATCCATTGCGCATATTCATGGACTTCATAATGAAACGATAAACGAATTACACATAATGAATATAAAAGCTTATTATTATTATTAAAGAACAAGATTGTACAAGTTATGATTGGCTTGAGGACACCCATAACTAACAATCTCCCACTTGGACTAAAGCTAATCACCTTTATGTCTTAAACCCATAGACTCTAGGTGGCGCTCAAACACAATTTGAGTTAGAGGCTTCGTCAGTGGATCTGCAATGTTGTCAACTTAAGGAACCCTTTCCACCAGTACATCTCCTCAGGATAATCTCCCTGATCAGGTGAAATCGCCTCAGAATGTGCTTCGACTTCTGATGAGACCGTGGCTCTTTCGCTTGTGCAATGGCCCCATTGTTGTCACACAGCAATGGGATCGGATCAGAGTCACCCGGCACCACACCAAGGTCGGTGATGAATTTCTTCATCCACACTGCCTCCTTGGCGGCTTCAGCTGCAGTAATGTACTCAGCTTCTGTCGTCGAGTCTGCAGTGGTTTCTTGCTTGGAACTCTTCCAGCTTACTGCACCTCCGTTTAAGGTGAACACAAACCCAGATGTAGACTTGCTATCATCTGGATCTGATTAGAAACTCGAGTCAGTATATACCTGAAGTTTCAAGTCCCCTCCTCCATAAACCTGAAATATATCCTTAGTCCTTCTCAAGTACTTAAGGATACATTTCACTGCCATCCAGTGTGTTTCACTTGGATTTGCCTGATATCTGCTCGTAACACTTAGAGCAAATGCTACATCAGGCCTTGTACATAGCATGGCATACATGATAGACCCTATAGCCGAAGCATAGGGGACTCTATCCATGACTACCCTCTCTTCAGGAGTCTTAGGAGACTGCTCCTTAGAGAGATTAATCCATGTCTCATTGGTATGAGACCTCTCTTGGAATTTTCCATGCCAAATCTTTTGACAATGGTATCTATGTACATGGATTGGGTCAAGCCAAGCATCCTCTTATATCTATCTCTATAGATACGTATTCCCAATACGTAGGATGCTTCTCCCAAATCCTTCATGGAGAAGTTCTTTGACAACCAAACCTTTACTGATGATAACATCCGTACATCATTCCCAATGAGCAAGATGTCATCAATGTAAAGTATGAGAAAAGTGATAGCACTCCCACTGATTTTCTTATACACACATGGTTCATCTTCATTCTTAATGAAGTCATAAGATTTGATAGCCTCATCAAACCTTATGTTCCAACTACGAGAAGCTTGCTTCAATCCATAGATGGACCTTTGAAGCTTGCATACTTTATCTGGACACTCTTTGGATGTAAAACCCTCAGGCTGTATCATATACACTTCTTCCTCAATATTTCCATTGAGGAAAGCAGTCTTTACATCCATCTGCCAGATCTCGTAATCAAAGTATGCAGCAATGGCGAGAAGAATTCTGATCGACTTTATCATGGAACTGGTGAAAAAGTTTCGTCATAGTCAATTCCTTGCCTTTGACGATACCCCTTTGCCACCAACCTTGCCTTATAAGTGTCGATCTGTCCATCTGCACCGATCTTTCTCTTAAAGATCCACTTGCACCCAATAGGTACAGTACCTTCAGGCAAGTTTACCAAGTTCCAAACTTGGTTGGTCTACATGGACTGCATCTCATAATTCATGGCATCTCGCCATTTCCCTAACTGAGGACTATCAACAGCCTCTTGGTAGGTCTTTGGATCATCATCCTCATTGTAAGACATGCCTTCACTGATATGTCCAACATATCTTTCAGGCTGTCTAGGTACTCTACCAGACCTACACTAAATGTGTTTATATTTCTGAACAGATTCCGGAACCGATGTTTCAACTGGTGTACTTTGCACAGTTTGTGGATCTAGAACATCTTCTAGATCTACCTTACTCCCACTGTCCTCTTGGTAAGGAACTCCTCTTCCAAGAAGACAGCTCTCCTAGCGACAAACACTCTTTGTTCACCAGGATGGTAAAAGTAGTACCCAAACATTTCTTTTGGCTATCCAACAAGCCTGCACTTATCGATTCTGGATTCTAGTTTATCTGGGTCGTGTCTCTTCACGTGGGCAGGACAGCCCCAGCTTTTAACATGTTTAAATCAGACTTTCTACCCTTCCATATCTCATATGGAGTAGAAGACACAGATTTACTGGGAACCCTGTTCAGTAGATATGCTGCTGACTCTAGCGCATATCCCCATAGGGAAACTGGTAACTGCGAACGGCTCATCATGGATCGTACCATGTCCAACAAGGTGCGATTCCTCCTTTCCGATACACCATTCATCTGTGGTGTATAGGGAGGAGTCCATTGAGAAAAGATACCATTATCCTTTAAGAATGTGTGAACTCTGTACTCAAGTATTCACCTCCTCGGCCTGACTGTAGGATTTTAATGCTTTTTCCAGTTTGCTTCTCAACTTCATTCTTAAATTCTTGGAACTTCCCAAAAGCTTCAGATTTGTACTTCATTAAGTAAACAAATCCGAACCTTGAGTAGTCATCCGTGAATGTAATGAAGTATGAGTAGCCACCCTTGGCTTGGGTAGACATTGGACCATATACATCCGAGTGTATTAGTTCCAATATGTCCTTGGCCCTATCTCCATGTCCACTAAATAGAGATTTGGTCAACTTACCCATTAAACAGGATTCACAAGTTGCATATGATTCATAATCAAATGGATCCAAGTATCCATTCTTATGCAACTTTTGAAGCCTATTCTCGCCAATGTGACCAAGCCTACAATGCCACAAGTAGGCAGTGTTCACACTATTCTTACTTCTCTTAGGAGAAACATCAACATGGAGATTTTCATAAGAAACATCAAGTAGATACAAACCATTTACCAAATTTGCTAAAGCAACTAGTTTATTTCTCAAATACACTGAACAACTATTGTTCTCAATGGTAAACTTGTATCCAACTCTGTCTAAACATGAAATAGAAACATGTTCTTAATAATGCTAGGCACAAAGTAACAATCATCTAATGAAAGTAAATCTCCTGAGGGTAACTTGAGCTTCACTGTCCCCACAGTAAATGCAGCAACACTTGCGCCATTTCCAAGCCTCAAGTTCACCTCACCCTTGCTCAGCTTCCTTCTACTTGTCAACACTTGCATATCATTGCAGACATGAGAAGCACATCTAGTGTCTAAAACCCAAGATGTAGAATCTCTAACAGACAAGTGAAGATCTATCATATAGATACCTGAAGCTTCACCAAGCTTCTGCTTCTCCTGAGCCTTCATTGCAAGGTAGTCCTTGCAATTTCTTTTCTAGTGCCCCTTCTTTTTGCAGTGGAAGCACTAGCCCTTTTCTGCTCCTTTGCTTATGTCCTTCTTTTGTCTTTGCTTGGACTGTTTCTTTGCATTGCCTTTCTTAAAGGCTTGCATTGCTCTCCCTTCTTGTTGGACTTCCCAACCATGAGAACAGTGGGCTTTTCCTTCTTAAGGTTGCCTTCAACAGTCTTCAGCATGTTTAGCATCTCAGCTAAACTCACCTTCCAGGACACAGGCAATGGGCTCAGACCTGAAGACAATCTTCAGGTTCTTGAGCCATTCCGAGTAGTTCGGGCCTGTCAATTTGTTGGCATCCAGTATGCCACGGAGTGGGTTACCCGACGACATTTTTTCCTATAAAGGAAATGTAAATACAACTAGCAGATGTTTATAATAATAATTAAATCTAGATTAGGACTTTAATCAAGATTAGCTCCCACTATTTTCCGATAGACTGTATAACCCTCAAATATATAGAATGGGAGACTTCGACGGTCTCCTAGTGGGGATCGGAATCTTATAGACTCATAGCATGACCTTGTGGATAGCACAACAAATCATACTATGATCTGAAAGCGGACAACTCTTGACACTTGCAACTCTTGCAATATCTGATCTTATTTTGGCCCCTGAATTTTAATGACCTTGTGGATAGCACAACAAGTCATGATTAAATCCAGTCTAAGCAGTACCATCATTACGTAACGAGCATAGATTTGGATGTAGCCCTTGTGGATAGCACAACAAAGCTACACCATTCCTCTACCCCGTTTAAGGCATCACCATGCCATAGTTTTAGTCTGTCATTAAATTTGGCAAGCCTTGTGGATAGCACAACAAACTTGCCCGATCTAATGAGAATCCTAAAACTATAATGATGGAGGGCGACGTAATTCATTCTTAATGATTACGCTACGGCTTAAAATTTAAACGAGGAGGGATTTTGACATATTTTATCTTGGTCTCTATATCTGCGTGCTATTGATATATAGAATTTAGAATATCATATATTTAATTATATATATCATAGCACATTCCACATATATCATATATATGAAGAAAAATGATGGATGATCATGGACTTTAATCTAGAGTGGCATTACCAGAGCCAGTTGGTAATCCACAAACATGGCAAACATATGGCAGCGCCGCATCGTATGCTCTTGCTTGATGTAACTCTATCTCCATGAAGGTCTTGCATGGTACTCTCCTCCATCTCTGCCAATCCGCTTCTTAAAATTACAAGTAGCATTTAAATTGGGCTCGCAGGCCCATAAATGTACATCAGATAATAATAAGAAACCTTAAATAAGTCAAGGGGAGTACATAACAAGAGGGAGATAGAATGTACAACCCATATTTAAAAGAGGAAGAGAGGGAGGCACGCAGTCCTCAAAAATTACATCACATGCCATAAAACATAAACATCATCACATGATATCTAAGTCCATGATCATCCATCCACACATCAACACATCACATGCATCAATAAGTAATTATCACATAATTACTTCTAAAATAACTTTTATTTCAAAAATATAATAATTATATTTTGAAAACCATTTAACTAAACAATTTAGCTAATATGGAAAGCATCTAATCAACATTAGATAAACGCCATTCACAGTTACTGCATGAATCCGCCAAAATTTACTGGTAATTAATTTAATAAGAATCACATTCTTAAATTAATTAACATGCATTAATTAGATGGTAGGAAATAACTAAAGTGATTTTAGATTTCCCTTAAACTAATTAAGCAAAGGGTCAAACATATGAAACATAATTTACAGAGAGTTAAAACATTTTTAAAACTCTTAAAACTAATTTTCATAATTTTTTGAAATTTTTAAGAATTTTTATGGCTTTTTAAATAATTTAAAAACTATTAAAAAAATGGAAAAGGTGGGGGGGGGGGGGCGGGCACCCGCGCGGGTTCCCCGGGCCCCGCCCGCATCCGGGTAAGTTAACCCGGACGGGGCGGGCCCGCGGGGCGACCCGCGAGGGTCCCCTCCCGCCCGACCCGACAGGGCCCGCGACCGGCTGGGGAAACCCTAGCCAGCACTGGGGCGACGCGGGGAACCCCCCCTCCCCCCCAGGCCCGCGGAGATGGCCGCCAGTGCCGGAGACCTCCGCCAACGCCGCAGGTGGCCCCCCAAGCCCAAAAATTCCCGAAAAACCCTCAATGATCTGCAAAAATCGCCCTATCTTGGACTGTCCAAGAAAGTGAAACCAGTGCGACGGAGGCTTCTTGCAGGGGGTCGTGTGGCCTCTACAGAGGGCCAAACGACGCTACAAAGGGTTTTTCCCGAAGCCCTTGATACCGAGAACAACTTCCATGTACCAAACGGGAAGTGCACATCCCATGTGCGACCCAAGAACGAAGTAAAAATTAGGGATTCATGCAGAACGCGAATCGACGAAAATGCATAAAATGACATTCATATGACACCGATTCAGACCGAGCCAGCAACCTGCTCTGATACCACTGTAAGGAATCGATCAGAGCGCAGTGGAAACGTGATTCCCTCAGGTAGATATCGTTGTCGACGGTCGGAATCGAACAAAAACGGAGAACCTACGTGTAGGAAGATCCGATCTTTACCTTTGCGGGGTTGCGAAACTCCTGAATCTGGGGAGGAGATAGCGCTGGAGGCACTGGTGCTTCAAGCCGTTCAGGTGTCCGGCCTCTAGACGTATCCATGCGAGCTCCGGACGCAGACGGGATCTCCTCGTTCTCCACGCGTCTCCCGGATCTCAACTCCACCATGTGCCAGAGAGAGGAGAGAGAGAAGGTGGGGGCGCCTAGGGAGAGAGAGAGGAGGTGGCGGCCAGGGAGGGAGCCTAGAGCTTGGGCCAGGGTTTAACTCTCCACGTGTATATATAGACTCTGCAGTTTTTCACAAAAACCCAGTTAATGTCTCTATCGGTCATCCTGCCCAGTCTGCTCGGAACTCTATTGCATGTGACCCTCTAGGCCCAAGTGCTAGTCCAGTTTTCAGCCCATTAAGCCCAATAACTCTTTATTGACTTACTGTAATTAATTAATATCTCATATTAATTAATTACACAATCAATTATCGTCTCACGATAATTGACCGGGCTTCCAATCAAGTTGGGTGCCAAGAAACACCACTTGATCCTGGAAAGCATTGGGGTTTAGCAACCCATTCACGGAACCTTTTGTGTCAACAGATACCACGTGACAATAATCCTTCGCTCGTACAATGCTCTTGAGTGTACTTAGGGTATGGTCAACTGTCAAACCCTAATATGTGCACTCACTTGGTTTAGATGCCGCATAACAATATCAGAAAACTCCTTTTCTGATAAGTAGTCTTACCTGGCCAGGGACTATCAGGCATCTTTCCCTAGCGCATTCACTCTCTTATTACCGAGAGCGAGCGATCCCATATTGACCACACAATCACCTTCGAAGGTATTCCGCTAGATCCGAACACTTAACTAATTAAGACCTCATGGCTAGAGATCTATAAGTCAAGGTCAAAACTCAGAAGTCCACCAACAAGGTGTCCTTGGTGTCTCAGGTCTAAGGACTAATCATGCCATTGTGATAATGAATCTAGCTAGTTGACAGTTAGGTAACATTACCATCTAGCGATTCATAACGGATCAGTTCAGTGAACTCATTCTCTAATGAGCACCTATAGATTCATCTTAGTGTCTCCACACAAGTGACTATGAGACCAATCACCCTCATCATATGAGCAGGTGCAACCTGTACTAGTCTAACTGGATATTCGATGTCCTTCTCGAATATCCTCCGACTAGGAACAATTAAGAATATGCATTTAAAGGACATTAATCTCATTGTTATGATCTCATCATAATTAGTATCCATTGCACATATTCATGGACTTCATAATGAAACGATAAACGAATTACACATAATGAATATAAAAGCCTTATTATTATTATTAAAGAACAAGATTGTACAAGTTATGATTGGCTTGAGGACACCCATAACTAACAATCTGATGTGTAGCAAAGCACGAAAAAGGGGAGAGCGGGAAAAAGGCATCTGCGTCTAGAAAGGGAGCAGAGCATCGCCGCCAAGAAGAAGAAGAATGATAAGAAGAAGGAGAAGAAGAGGAGGAGTTCGGGATTGAAGAAGTTTGTGATGAAGACAGATCTGAAGAACTTGGAAACATCTTAGAGTCTGTAATTCATCAAGTTTACACTTTAATTGGGTGATATGTGTATGCATTCTACACAGATTAGCAAATTCTATTTGTTCCATTCTTTTCATTGTACTAAAATAGATCGTGCTAGAGGATCTATTCTCTATTTGTGCTTGTTCTAGAAGAACTTGGATCTGTCGTGATCCAAAGGTTTTGAGCACAGTGTGCTCAGTTTTGGAGCCGTAGTGCTCTAGTTTGGAGCTGTAGTGCTCTGGTGTTTGAGCCGTCGTGCTCAATTGCTTGTGAGTTTTTGAACTCACAAGTGGTCTGTGGAGTAGGTCGTCATGCCTATCTCTGGGTTTTCTTTGAGTCGTCGCACTCAAAGGTGTTTGGAGTCATCATACTCCAGGTTGTACTGCTCGAGTTAGTGTTTCCTCCTTCGTGGGGAGGTGGACGTAGGAGGAACAAGTTGTGTTCACTGAACCACCCTAAAATTCTCTGTGTTCTGTGGTTTGCTTGTGGTTTGTTGTCTCGCTATACTCTATACTCACACACCACAACTTGATCTAATTGAATTGTGTGTGTCACTTGTTTCAATTCCGCTGCCATACACACACATTCGCATTTAACATTGATTTAGTCACCTATCTGATCCCAATAGAAGTATCTTTCGAGGGCATTTTGGTGCCCTTATTTATGGTAGCAGGACGAGTTTTGACATGCCCATGGGTCCTGCCGGTCTTGTTTGTTGATTTGTTGGAGGGAAGCCGTTGAGCAGCACCCTCCTTTTGTTGGGCCGGTACCACCCCTAAGAAGAAAGGGGACCTGACGATGGCTGGAAAGTCTCTAAATATAATCATAGTCGTTAGGTAGCCGAACCTAACGTGGTTGTTGACGACGAGTGGTCCGTAGGTGATGTCTCCAAGAGTTTGAACTTTACCTTTAGTCCGAGTTTCACATTCAAAGAAAACACCAGGATTAGATTTTTCATAAGAAAAATGCATAAACCTCCACTTTGCTATGAATGGTAAGATAGGGTCCATCGGGCGTGCCAGTTGTCGACCGCAGAAAATTTTGTGGTTGATTTTTTTTATGGGGTTTGAATTTGGTTTGATTTTTATTTATTTATTTATTTTACTTTGTGGGGCGTGCCAACCTATCTAACAGACAGAGTTTGAAACCTGCGCGATGCAGAGAGAAAGTTTTATGTCCAAGGAATGGACAAGTGCACCAGTTTATTTTGAACTTTGTTTGTTCTACGATTTTATTTCATCAGGCGATTAGAGTAGCGTGTGCTGGACGGACCCCTTTCTCCATCGATCAGAATCAATGTTTATTTACATCGGGTTAAAAGCCTTTGATGTTGTTTATATCAATTTTAACCCGAACACCATTGATAGCAAAAGTCGAGAGGTTTACATTTTTCTAGAAAACAATAATGTAGTGTTTTATTATCTTTTTTTATCGGACAAAATGGATTTTGTTTTGGAAGGGGATTTTATTTTGAAAAGAGCATGGACTCCATTTGTGTGTTTAGCATGCAATTTGAGAAATGGGTGGGTGTATACCCGTGGATTTACTTCATTATTTGAATATGTTGTGCATTTGGGCAGGGCTTCCGCATGGGCAGAGTTACTGCGCAAACACACGAACAAATATTTGATGAACATATGACCGTATTATTGTACTTATGGATAGAGTCTGCCCATAAAATACGCAAATATGTACATATATTTTGTGGACATTTGAGTATGCTTTCGGGCAGAACCTCCACTTGGGCAAAGTTTCCTTAGAAAGACATACACATATGAGCATAAAAACTTACCTCTTGGAGACTCGCTGAATGAAAGGTATTTAAACACCAAAGCACACAAGCACGATTTAATTTTATCTCCACAAAGACTAACTCGATGTGGAGATATGGATTATTTATTTGGATTTTTAGAATCCTCCGTGGAGACTAACTAGACATGAAGAGAGATTAGGGAAATTTCGTAGCCAGAGGGGAACGACCTTTCGACTTTTCGACTTGCTGGGGACGAGTACCTTCATGCCGAGCAAAGTTTTCTTCAATAAGCAAGCCTTTTTTTTTTTGAATTTCAGAAAAGTTACCTGATTGCCATCGGGCTACATGTGCTATTTATAGTGGTTTTTGCCCCTTTACATTGAGAGAGGAGAGAGAAGTAACTGATGGAAGGGTTCCATCGGTTAAGGGCTTAACCAATGGAACCATTCCATCGGTTAAGGGGCATTTCCCCAACCGATGGAAGGGTTCCATCAGTTTGGGGGTGCTCTCCCAACCAATGGAAGGGTTCCATCGGTTCGGGGATGCTCTCCCAACCGATGGAAGAGTACCATCGGTTGGGGGATTCCCCTTAATCGATGGATAAGTACCATCGGTTGTGAGATTCCCCCTAACCGATGGATGTGTACCATCAGTTAGAGGGGCTCCCCTAATCGATGGAGGAGTTCCATCGGTTGGCGGGAACCCCCCTAACTGATGGATGAGTTTCATCAGTTGGCGGGAACCCCCCTTAACCGATGGATGAGTTCCATCAGTTAGGGGACTCCCCTTAACCGATGGAAAGACTCCATCGGTGGGGATTTCCCCCTAACCGATGGAAAGGCTCCATCGGTTGGGGTTAAAACCCCTTAACTGATGGGAAATTTCCATCGGTTAAAGGGTGTTACATGGTTTTTTTTTCTCTATAAATACACCCTTGTGGTTTTCTTACGAGGGGTGTTGATGCCGTGAGATCTTTGTGTTTCCTTGGAGATCTTTCGATGAGGAGTTGTATTTGCAATTTGCAAGTGCTTGACGCTTCTTCTTGCACGTGTTTCTTGAGTTGTAATATTCTTTGAACTTGGTCTTATTGACCTTGTGCTGCCGAATTTCTTCCGCAACATATTTCCTTCGAAGCATCGTTCTTTCTGAACTTCTACTTCACTGGAGATATTTGATGTCGGCTTCATTAATAAGTTCCCTCCCTTAATTTGAAATGGATTTGGACCCAACATTACCTAAGTAATCATTGGATATAAATAACTTTTGGCATATCCGCTGTGAACTTTTTAGGGTTCAACAGCCGCTTTACCCTGTTGGATTGAGAAGTAGCAAATCTAAATTATTAAATTGCATTTTTGAAGTTATTTTATAGAGTTTTTTTTTATCTTCATTGCCATTTTTTTTGGAAAGTGGATAGTACCACTGATATTATAAAAGGAAAAAAGATGTACAAGTAAAAAGGGTAGCTCCGAAAACTCCCCCAAGACAAAAGATGGCAAGCCAAAACCTACCATGGGAGCAAAGAAAAAAAAACTATGACACCCTCAACAAATCACACCCAACAACCCAAAGACAAAAAGCACACCCAACAATCCAAGATAGAAAATACTCCTCCGCTATGAAATCCACCCACATCATTTAGCTTTCAAAAACCAAAAAGCCGCACAAAAAGAAATGTCAAACAATCCTCGAAGATGCCTCCTAGCTTCACAAATCTCCTATGCTTCAATTCTTCATAAGTCTTTTCCTGTCAGCCACATCAAACTTCTCCTTCTTAGTGATATTTATGTAGTTAGAGGCGTGAGGCGAGTGAGGTGACCAAGGGGTCGCCTCAGCCTCAAAGGCCTAGGCGCTTGAGGTGATTTATTATTAAAATAATATATTAAAAAGTAAACCTATATATTTAAATGCCACATAAATACAAGCTAAAAACAAATGTACTTCACAAACTTGATTTCTATGGGCCAAGTTATTGTATAACCAATTAAATCTATTCATTTACAACTAAATTGTAAGTAAACAATTAAAATGCATTCATACATACATGTAAATATGAAAGGAAAATAAAAAATGTAATTCTAAATTACAGTGAGAAATTTAAAAAAAGTCATACATGTCTATGGATGCACTTGTAGACATGTAAAAAAATGAGAACAATGCCATTTATATGTGATGGTTGCCCTGTTTGGCCCCTTCACTATGCCACTATGTAGCCTGTGTTACATAGTGACATAGTGTCTCCCAGAGAGAAAGGGAGATAGAGAGTCAAAGAGGGGAAGAGAGGGATGTACGTGTGACCATGTGTATGTGTGTGTGAGAGAGAGAGAGGGATGTGCTTATGACCATATGTGCAAGAGAGAGAGAGAGAGGCACAACCTTGGCTTGCTGGAGAGAGGGAATCGAAGAGGGGGAAAGACCTTGCTGGAGTAGGTAGGACACTTGCCCTCGCCAGAGAAGTTCATCCTACTGCTCACCCGCGCCGGAGCACATCCACCGCTCGTTGGAGGTCAGTTGGTAGAGCTTCGAGGAAAGGAGGGGGAGAGCTCAGAGTTAGGGAGTCGATCATGATAGTTTATGCACTTTTGGGTTCTAGGAGGGTTTTAAGGGTGGGACTGAACTGGATCAGATCTTATTTGGTCTTGCTAGGCCAAGCTCTTGAAGTGCTCAAAGCACCCAGAGCAGCCAAGGCAATCGCAAAAGCGACGGAGGCAATCGCCTCAGCACTCTTGGCAAACGTGAGGCACCGGGCTGGCGCCTCATCTCATCACCGAGCGATCACCTCCATCACTTTTGATAACATAAAGCAATATCTGGCAACCATCTGCACTTAATCAGAAACAATGTGGGCTTTTAACCTTTGTCCATGCCTTCGTCCAAGACACCAATCAATCTAGCAATTTCGCTCACCTGTGTTTTCATATAATTTTAAATTTTGGACAATGTATCTATTACTTCCCTCTTGGAGAGCCTTCCATTCTCCACTAAAATTGTAAGGCCCTCATTTTCTGTGCATATTATATCCGTTTGATGCTTTGATTGTTCTGCCGAAACTCTGTTTAACGTCAACATCCATTGACGTTAAGGGGTAGTTGACAGCAACTTTTGTGTCGTTTACCCTGTGGCCAGAGGATCTAGACGTCAACATCAATTGGCGCCTATTTCTGGTTGACTGCAGCTATGTGGCCTTTACTTCTCCAGCTGTGTTTGGGATTTCAGTTCTGAAACTGCCCCGTTTTCTCCGGAGTCTGTTTAGGATACCCATCCCCAACGGTTAGGACTCTTAAGACCTAGGTTTACCCCGACTCTATTGTCTATATAACCGAGACATCTCGGTTAGGAGAGGACTTTTTTCACCTAGAGCTATTTGGGTTCCAGGGAGAGAAAAAGAGAGAGCTTGAGAGGCTTGATCCGGCGATTAGGAGGGTTCACCGGTGATCTTCTGCATTTGGGAGATTCTTATGAAGGTGGAGGAGCTCTCCTAACACCGGGGAATTGATTGCACAAGCGTGGGGATCAGATCAAGGCGAATGACATCACCTCTTTGGCTTGGCCGAGGAGGGCTTCATCGCCAAAATTTGATCTTCAGAGGTTTTTAGAGAGGCAAGTAACTTAGGGGTTTCGTCCCTAGACTTATCACCTAGAGTTTAGGTATTTTTCTGGATTTTTAGTTCGTGTTCTGAACCCCCAAATTCTGTGTTTTCCTGTGTTCGGTCTTCATTGTCTGCAGACAAGAGGTTGACGACAACCTTATTGCTGCCAAGTTCTTGAGTTAACGACAATCGATTGTGCCGTTAACCCACCCTGAGGGCAAGCCCGTTGCCATCAAGTTCATTTGGTTTTATAGAATATTGTTTTCAATCATGTAATGTGATTTTTTGAGGCTTTTTGAAGGTATGTATGTATGATAAAATTTTGCCTAGTGAGATATGGTCTTTAAGTCAAACCATGAATTTTTGTTTAATTTCTTATCATGATTACATATAATAGAATTTCTGTTATGGGGAAATATGTATATTTTGACAGATATAAATTCGGAATAAATAGATATGATGCATGATATTATTATAGGAAATTCTCATGAACTTAGGGTTACTATATGCATGCTTTGAAACTATTAGATTCATCTGTTCACTGTCTATCATGTTTAATTGAAATATCTTGTTAAATTGCATGAGATCTCAGTTAAATGTTAAAAATAAATATACTATCAGGAAAATTCTAAAAATTAACCATGTGATATGTTCCATGCCTAAAGTTTATGGTTAAAATTTGGGACTGTTCTAATATCTATAAGTACTATTTTTAATTGTAATGGTATTAAAGGGTGTATTAAGTATGATTATCCAAGAAATAATAAATTCAGTTATTAGTATCATGTTTAGGTACTGTTATGCATGTTTCAGTACTGTTAGATAGTCATGATAGGTTCTGCAAACTAAAATATATGTGCTTGAATGGTATGCATGTGAATGGATCAATAAGTGCATGCAAAATGATGTTAATCATGTGATTAATTGAGATAATGTGATTAAGTGAATGTGTGCTGAAATTGACATTGCTACCATAGAAGGCTGTGGAGCTGTACTGTAGTAAAGTCTCTATGGGAAGGTTCAATGTGTATGTGATATCCTGTGGGCATCATGATGAAATCCTGGAGGTGGACAGGTACCACTGGTTAGGGTGGAGAGGGCTTCTCCCAGTTCTGCACAGTTACCAAGATTCGTCAATATAATGCCTAGGTGATGGGTATGTGTTATGTGATATGTGTGTCCTACTTTATGGTGGTTCGGACTATGTGTCATGGCAAAAAGAAAGATAATGTGTAAATGACACCCCCCGAAGTGGAATTTCGGAACGCGCAGTTATATTCGAATCAAAAATAGAGGAAAAAAACTAGGATATAGAATTAATTAAGGCAATTTCCTAATCCAAAAAACAACCACAACAAAATATAACCAAGAACGCCAGGGCCAACCTTAGGCCCCACAAAGCAAAAACTATCGTCCTCTAAGAAACATATGTCATTACAACAAATACTACTCAGACATCTACTCAGTATCTTAACTTCAAGATGATGGTATGCTCTTCAGTCAAGCCCCTCCCCCTCCATGTCCACTAGAACCTCATCATTTCTTGAAATGTTTAGGATAATAGGGTAACAAACTAGCCTAATAGGATTTACATCTCAAGGTGCGGGCAATAATATACATGATTAGCATTTAATTATGCAGGAGTTTACAGGGCAGGATAATCATACATGCTTGCATGCTAACCAATGAGTTATAGGAACAAACTAGGATTTTGTCAACAGTATCATAACGAAACATATACTGACGTTCAAAGGTATTGAACAATGAATTTCCCAAGATAAGATAGTATCACAAAATAAGGATTGGCCATATGCACACAAATATCAGATAATCACGTGATCAAACTTATCATATTGAACTCAACATATCAAACGAAGACACATTTTCAAAAATCTTTCACACATATCAATGCCATGCCAAGCACCACAAGTCCATACTTCTGCATTTAACAAGTATGTTGTGGCGCTCCTCCCTAGGATGTGACAGGGCCCCATTTTTGCATAGGCATTAGTCAAATGGACCGAAGTCCCACACTGTTCCGATCATATACATATTATGGCCACAAAATTTCAAGAACAAGTTCACAGTAAAAGAATATGATCATTCATAGAGTTCGACTTATAGAAAGCTAGAGTTTTGGACATAATTCATATCAGTCTCATGGTAGAAAATCAACCACTAGAATTTCTTAGAATAGAATTCATGTTCTTATGGATTTCATGTGCATTGATCACTTTTCGGCCACTAACTAGATGCATAACATAATATGTCCATTGTTGCCCAGTTGACGAGCCCAGAGGGGGGGGGTGAATGGGTCTTTTAAAAAATTATTTGATTAGTACCTGTACTTAAAACATTCACACAAGTACGGTCTTCGAAGAAGGTTAGAGAAGGTTAGTATAAAAGACAAACACACAATAAGCAATCACACAACACAAGGAATTATCCTGGTTCAGACCTCCTCTCCATAGGAGTCCTTCGTCCAGTCCCTGAGCAACAACTCAGGATTCTACTAACTAGGGTACAGTCCCCCTACGGACAATACAACACCCAGCTCAGCTGGTCTTCCTTCACAAGAAGGGAACTACAACACCCTGGATCCCTCACCAGGTCTTCCTTCACAACAGAAGGGAACACCACACCCTGGCCCTCCACCAGGTTTTCCTTCACAACAGAAAGGAACAACAACACAAGAAGAATAAACAGGAATTCAAGCCCCTAGATCAAGCTTTAGCAAGACAAGATCTAAGACTACTAGCACTAAGAGCAAATAATCTAAACAATGCACTCTCTCAGAACTACACTGGCCCTCTTAGGATCTCTATTATAGCACAGAGAGCAAAGAGCTAAAGACACACTAGAATTGAATTCTTGGCTCTTGGATTCTTTCAGAAGATCTGGAAAGCTTGTTTTCTCAATTGTAGATCTCTCTCTTCTGTCTTTCTTCTGGAGTTGATATCTTGAATTTATATCTCCAATTTGAAATGTAGTCGTTGAAGTAACCGTTGTCTCTTAGTTTGGTAGACGTTAGACTGCTTGACACTTGGAAGCTTCTAGTCAACAATCTTTTATCCAATTGAGCACGCAAAGAGATAAGATCTCCTAGCGTCTATATGGTCCAACGTTGTATGACAGAAAGTCTTTAGGACCCTGCATAAATTAAATGCTAGAACAGTAGACAGCTAGGCTGTCTCTTGTTGTCAGTAAATGTTGATGTGAATATTCACCAAAATAGTAATGCCAAATAGCTTGTTCTAAAAGATACACACAGAGTAAGCATAATGGAGGACGTGATCGTCTGCATGCATGTAGAGATACGTTCAGTCCTCATAAATGAAAAGATGTCAGAACATATGCTTGACTTTGACTTTTCAACGCTTTCAGGAATAAGATAAATATTAAGTCGATGTAAGACATAAAATCGATGACTACATGACTTATGAAATCGTTATGATCAAGTCAGTTTAACTAAGTCGTTATAAGAAGCAAATCGTTATGTTCAATGACGAAATTGTTATGAACACTTAACAAATCGTTATAGAAAGCAAGTCGTTTGTGGACGTGAAAGAAATCGTTATGAGCGCTAAAGAAATCGTTATGAGCGCTGAAGAAATCATTGCGCGAAGCAAATCGTTATGAGCGCTAACGAAATCATTATGCAAAGTAAATCGTTATGAGCGCTAACAAAATCGTTATGCAAAGCAAATCGTTATGAGCGCGAATGAAATCGTTATGCAAAGCAAATCGTTATGAGCGCTAACGAAATTGTTATGCAAAGCAAATCGTTATGAGCGCTAACGAAATCATTATGCAAAGCAAATCGTTATGAGTGCTAATGAAATTGTTATGCAAAGCAAATCATTATGAGCGCTAACGAAATCATTATGCAAAGCAAATCGTTATGAGCGTTAACGAAATCGTTATGAGCGCTAAAGAAATCGTTATGCAATAAGCAAATCGTTGCGAAGTTTCAAGAAATCGTTGCGATAAGCAAATCGTTACGAAGTTTGAAGAAATCGTTGTGATGAGCAAATCGTTACGAAGTCTGAGGAAATTGTTGTAATGAGCAAGTCGTTGCGAAGTCTGAAGAAATCGTTGCGATGAGCAAATTGTTACGAAGTCTGAAGAAATCGTTGTGATGAGCAAATCGTTACGAAGTCTGAAGAAATCGTTGCGATGAGTAAATCATTATGAAGTCTGAAGAAATCATTGCGATGAGCAAATCGTTGTGAAGACTGAAGAAATCGTTACGATGAGCAAATCGTTACAAAACCAACTTTTTTTATCCAAGCAATGTTATGGGTAAATCGTTATGGCTCTACTGAAATCGATGTAACATGAATAAAGTCGATGTGACTTTCAACAGAAGTCGATGTGGACTTAGAGAAATATAATCTTGAAATAATTAATGCTTCAGAAATATGATACTTACCAATATTGGCTTGTTTGACCTTGGTATATTTTCTGTACTTAAGACTTATGAAAAATATGTTATAAATTTCGATAGGGTTTTGTTAATCACCAAAATAAATATTTAATTAATTAAAATTGGATGGAGACAGACTGATCATCAATCTCCCCCTTTTTGGTGATGACAAAACTTATCAGAAAGCATGAGTTTGCATAATGTAATATTTCAGACATGCTAAGAATGTTTCTCCCTCTTTTTGTCATTAAGCAAAAAGATAAACATCGACAAAGAAGTAGAGAAAAGATGGAAGGGCACTCAACCAAATATATTGATCAGTTTTGAGGAGTTACAGATAAATAATAAGCAGGGGATAACAAGGAGCCAAAGCGCCTGATGACAGGGAGTGCCTGGCGTTCCTGCTCTTCAAAAAAAGCTTGAAAGGCCCCAAATTCAATTTGATAGGAGGGTCCCATGGTGGGAACCATCCTTTTGATATGAAGCTGCCTTTATCTGAAATGAAATCCCCATTCTTAGCACTGCCAAGGGCTAACTTGTAGGTTAAGAATGACCCCAAACTGGCAAACTGAAGGAAGGCATCAATCTTGAGGGGATAGTCAATCTGAAGCGACCTAAGCTCTTTCTTTAAACCTTGTATCTTTCAACCTAGGTCAGATAGGAATCCCGGATGAGGTGAAGAGAGTTGGCATCCAAAAATTCACCGGGAGTCAAAGGTGGTTGATTTGAGCTGGCCTGAGAAGCATTTAGATCTGCTAGCTGCTGAGCAGACAAGGGATAGACCATCGTCCAATCATCTGGAGACAGCATGTCACATTCAGAGAGAATGGGGGCCAGGACATCTGCCTTGATATGCCCCTGAATATATTGCTTGAAGACAAATCTTTGGAAAGATAGGTCACGGCCATCTTGCACAAATAACCTGGCCATTACCCTTGCAGCTCGCTCAAAGATAAGTGTCCCCACAGAAGAGTCCATAATCAAAGCATGGAGAGGGGGAAGGAACACTACAAATCAACTCTAAGGGAGTCTGAAGGAGCTGTGCATGAACTGAGAGCCCTGATAGCTGCACGAAACTGACCCAGCTGAGATTCAGAGAGGCGATTTACATAGCAGTAGTTACTGTACATCTGATACTGCCTGATAAACTTAATTTCTTTCTGAATGAAGGGTCCAAATAGATGTTTGTGATGGATCTGGAACCACTCAGAAAGGGGAAGAGGAGCTTCCCTAGTGGATATCTGGCAGCTTGAACTCGACGGAATTGACTATATAGATCTTTGTTACTCCGAGCCCACTGCTCTTCAGTTTTGGCTTCAGTCATGGAAAATTTTTTTGACTGTTGAGCCTTAGAGAGATGGGTGTAAGGAAAGATGGTGGCAAGATGATCAGAAAGATTTTGGAAGGGAAGGCCAAAAATGTGGGCAAAAACTACCTTTTGAAGATATTCTTCATAGATAAGTTTCTGCTTATTGGAGATAGAAAGGGAAAACCAAAGGGGAGGATAACAGAGATCAGAGGAGATAGGATGAGTGGAGGTGAGTCTCCTCTTTTTAGAGACAGGACTAGAAGAGCCTGTCCTGTGAGTGTGGGTGCCAACAGCCAAGACTGAATGAAGTATTGCTACCTCAAATTCACCCTTGATATCCTGGATTTCAACCTGAGTGAGTTGGGCACCCTCAGGAATGATGGTAATAAAAGAGGGAGGTGTAGGTGGATTGAAGATAGAAGCAGGAGTTATGGTAGGAAGAGCAAAGGTTTCTGAGGAAGAAGGACCAGAAGAAGATGGCCCAGCTGAAGAGGATGCTGGTGGAAGCTGAGGAGAGGATGGTGGAGAAGGAACCATGGAGGAAGAAGCAGGAGATAAGGCAAGTTGAGAGGGAAATGGTTGGGGAGAGGAAACAGATCTTGGACGAGGTCGTTTAAAGGTGGTTGGAGCTGGAGGTGCAGTGGAAGAAGATGGTGGAGAGGGAGTAGTTGGAGTGGGAAGAGTAGAAGAGGCAGGGGGCTCAGGAGCTACAGCCTGGTCTACTCTTTCAGCTACCAGTTCCACTGGATTAAGTGACTCCTTCTCTAGCCCAGACTCCTTACAGATAACAGAATCTTCAATAGGCAAATTCTCAGAAGGCTGAATTGCAATACTTGGACCTGATGGCCTTGCTGGAGCATCAACTGAAGGCCCTGGTGGCCTTGCATTATCTTCACTTGCCCTTGAAGGCTCACGCTCTTGAGGAGTAGGATCTTTGGGCCCTACTGCCTCCAAAAACTCAGACACCATTATCTTCATAGAGCTCAGTTCCTTATTGAACCACTTCATGGCATTATTTATATGAGAAATGTCATTTGACATGGATTCCTGGCGCACAATGACAGAACTCACAGCTGACTGCACTGAGTCTAAGACTGCACCTTTATCATCCAATTTCTTCAAGATGGGCTTCAAGTGCACCTTCTTTAGAAGTTTCTTTTGCCTTCTGTGAGAATTTTTCTTGATTTAGCTGCTCCTTTCCATTTGTTCCTCGACCTCTATTTGAGCTTCAAAATGTCCTTCATTTACAGGAGCATCATCAGTATGTGCCCCTTGAGATGCTGCTTCCTTCTCAATACTTTGCTCCCCCTGAATAGGAGCCTCCTCCACAATTCTTTCTTGCTCCCCCTGAATAGGAGCATCTATTAATACTGAATCTTCAATGTGGCCAGATGCCAGAAACTGTTCAACCAAACTCTCACCAGTGTTTTGAATCACTGGGGAGGAGTGAATGGAATCTAATACTTGACGGAGTACAGATGCCACAGAGGAGGTGGGAAGAGGATCCTCTGAACTTCTGACAGAATCTGCCACTGCTACATTTTCTTGAGCTACCGGAGTCTCCATTGCAACTTCTCTGTTGGCAGCTACTTCCAGTGAAGCTCTAGGTACTGCGGCCTCTTCTGCTGCTGGTTCTGCAACTGCTGATGGACCCTCTGACTCTGCTGCTACTGCTTCGAGCTGAACGACTTGGGCTTCCCCTAGGATGGGTTCACCCTCAGCCACTGAGGTCTTGGTCCATACTCCATTGACCACAGAAAAACCATTTTTCCTTAGATTTCGGGACCTAATTGCTTGGCCCATCTTCTCTACAACGGCGCCAGAAACATCTACTCCAAAGTGCTGAAAAACTTTGGTGAGCAAATGAGCATAAGGCAGGGATACATTTAGCTTACTTATGGTATCCCAGATTTGATCACGGGCAAACTTCATTCTTTCCATCATCACTTCGGCCATGTTGATTTCTTGGTTCTGAACGGCCCAAAACCTCATATCAGAGTCTGCCTTGGTGCATGTCGAGAAAGTAGCACTTCTAGGAACAAGAATTTGACAGACTACGAAGTGTAGAAGGTGATTGAAGGCATTCAACTGATTGATATCCAATTTGCCATCTTTCAGTCTAAATTCTGAACCAACAATACCTAGACCCTTTGCCTGGGTGTCCACTGAGTGGATTCCACTATGACCAGACGTGCTCACATCAAACAGGGTCTTCAAAACTTCATGATCAATCTTGATTTGGGTTCCCTTGACAGATGAAATCAAGGACCCGTCTGCCTCTGTTATCAAACACACATAAAATGCCTTCACGAGGTCCGGATAGCTTACCTCAGAGAAGGTGGTGATTCCCATCCACTGCATCCTTCTCATAGCAGCTACTACACTGATCATACCATTTTTCTCAAGATCCGCAACATCTACTGCCTTATTCACGCAAAGCTTGGTCTTCACGAAAGTAAACCTTTCCTGCTGCTCTGTCGATAGAAACTCAGTGCTGTAGCCACCCAAACTGCCGGAGATAATGGACGATGCCATGGACTTTGGGTGAGGAAGATTTTCTGGGGGTTGATGTGGAAAGAGGAGAGAAAAGCCCTCAAGAAATTCTTCGCGGGAAGAAGAGAGGTGCTTCAAATTAGCAGAAAGTCGATGTCGGAGTTGTTAGGGCATCGGCTCAGGCAACCAGACGAAAGAGGGAAAAATGTGTAAGGCAGGAGATGAATCATTTTCACATCGATTTTGGGGTTAAATAAAGGTTTTATCGAAAAGCGAAGCGCCAAAAGGTGGCAGAAAAATGACAAATAAGTTTGACCAACCTCAGCAGACTTTATAAGGAGAGCGACCAGGAAGGAATGATTTAAATTTCTTTTGCTTAAAGCCATGGAGAGAAAGTTTACTTAATTCTAAAAATTTATATGCCAGTTTTAAACAGAAATCTTTTCACAAATTACACATGCCCAATTCCCTTCTAAGAGATGTGAATCTCTCTTCGGGTAAGGCTTTTGTGAAAATATCCGCTAACTGACCATTTGTGTCAATAAAAGATATTTCTATGTTACCATTAGCTATATGATCACGAATAAAATGATATCTAACCTTAATATGCTTGGTTCTTGAATGCTGGACTGGATTTTTGGTGAGATTGATAGCACTGGTGTTGTTACACAATAGTGGAATTGATTTGATATTTAGTCCAAAATCCTCAAGTTGTTGCTTTATCCGTAGGAGTTGTGTACAAAAACTTCCAGCAGCCACGTACTCAGCTTCAGCTGTAGACAGTGACACTGAATTTTGTTTCTTGGAGGACCAAGATATCAAACACCCTGCAAGGAATTGACAACAACCACTGGTGCTTTTTCTATCTACTTTGTATCCATCGTAGTCAGCATCAGAGTATCCTACTAAATTAATTTCACAGGATTTTGGGTACCACAGACCTAAGTCATGAGTTCTAGCTAAATATCTGAAAATTCTTTTGACATTGATCAAATGAGATTCTCTAGGATCTGCTTGATATCTAGCACACATACATACACTAAATAAAATATCAGGTCTACTAGCTGTTAAATAAAGTAATGAACCTATCATACCTCTGTAGTTCTTTAGATCTACTTTCTTACCATTCTTGTCACTATCCATCCTTGTTGATGTACTCATAGGTGTTGATAGTGGCTTGGCATTGTCGAATCCGAATTTCTTAGAAGTTCCTTGGTGTATTTTGCTTGACATATGTGGGTCCCATCTTTTCCTTGCTTGATTTGTAGTCCAAGGAAATAATTGAGTTCTCCCATCATGCTCATTTCAAACTCTCCCTACATCAACTTTTCAAAATACTTGCAAAGGGATTCATCAGTAGATCCAAAGATAATGTCATCTACATAAATCTGTACAAGTAATATACTTTTAACTTTCGATTTTACAAATAGAGTGTTGTCTACCTGTCCTCTAGTGAAACCATGGTTTAATAGAAAAGAGCTAAGCCTTTCATACCAGGCTCTTGGCACTTGCTTTAAACCATATAAAGCCTTATGAAGTTTAAAAATATGATTAGGAAATTCTGTATCATCAAAACCTAGAGGCTGTTCAAAATACACTTCCTCCTTAATAAAATTATTTAAAAAAGTGGATTTAACATTCATTTGAAATAACTTTAAATCTAGAGCAGATGCATATGCAAGTAAAATCCTAATAGCCTCAAGTCTAGCTACAGGAGCATAGGTTTCATCGAAATCAATGCCTTCCTCTTGGGAATAGCCTTGAGCTACCAGCCTGGCCTTGTTTCTTAAAATCACACCAACCTCATTCAATTTGTTTCTGAACACCCACTTGGTGCCAATAACTGGATGGTCTGATGGTCTGGGAACAAGTGATCATACTTGGTTTCTCTTGAACTGATTAAGTTCATCTTGCATGGCTATAATCCAGGATTCATTAGTGAGAGCTTCATTGACTATCTTAGGCTCTATTTGAGAGACAAATGCTAAATAATCACAAGGTATTACATTACCTCTTGTTCTTACCCCTACAGATAGATCACCAATAATGTTCTCAGGTGGGTGATCTTTCTTGTATCTCCACTCCTTTGGAAGATTTTCATGTGTAATATCTTGTTGTTGCAAGTCTTCCAGAGGTGGATCATCCCTGTCTTCAATTGAGGTATCCTTTAGTTTCTTGAACAGTTCGTCTGCATCATCATTGTCACTTTCTTCTTCCTTAAGGAAGGGTTAGTCTCATCAAAAATAATATGCACAGACTGTTCAATCAATAAGGTACATTTGTTAAATATTCTATAACCTTTGGGTTTAGAAGCATACCCCATGAAGATGCCTTCATCTGATTTGGCATCCAACTTACCAATGTCTCTTTTGCCATTGTTGTGGATGAAGCATGGACATCCAAAAGTTCTGAAGTAACTGATCTTTAGTTTCTTCCCTTTGAATAACTCATAAGTGGTTTTCTTCAATATTGGTCTGATCATTACTCTATTAATGATGTAGCTTGCTGTGTTTACTGCTTCAGCCCAAAAATACCTTGGTAAGTTATATTCTGACAACATTGTCCTAGTCATATCCAATAAGGTTCTATTCTTCCTCTCAGCAACTCCATTTTGCTGTGGTGTCCTTGGTGCTGAGAAATTATGTTCAATTCCTTCATTTTCACAGAACTTTGCAAATTTCTCATTCTGAAATTCACCTCCATGATCTGATCGAATACTAATAAAACTGGATTTCTTCTCTTTTTGAACCTTCTTGCTAAAACTGATAAAGCTTTCAAATGTATCGTCTTTATGTTCTAGGAATGACACCCATATAAATCTCGAGTAGTCATCAACAATAACAAAATCAAAGTTCTTTCCTCCAAGACTGGTGGTCCTCATTGGCCCAAACAAATCCATATGAAGGAGTTCCAAAGGCTTTGAGGTAGTTACAATAGTCTTCGACTTGAAGGAGCTCTTAGAATGCTTTCATTTGGCACAAGGTCTACAAACACCTTCCATCTTAGTGCTGACTTTTGGCAAACCTTCCACAAGATTTTTCTTCAACAACTTTCTCATACCATCTATGCTGCAGTGTCCCAATCTTCTGTGCCACAATTCAGTTGATTGATCTTTATTTGCTGCTAAACAGACATTTTGATCCTTGAGTTCTTAAGATAGAGCACATATAGGTTCTTTTCTCTATTTGTCTCAAAAATTACTGCTCCATCCTTTAATATGCTGCATTTTGACTCTTGAAACTGGATCTGATGACCTCTGTCATAAAGCTGGCTGATGCTAATAAGATTATGTTTTAGCCCTTTGACACACAATACATCTTCAATAACTGTCTTTCCTTTGTTGTTCACAGAACCACTGCCTATCACTGTTCCTTTTCCGTTATCTCCATATGTAACAGTTCCTTCTTCATTTTGAAGATGAGAGAATAGCTTTCGATTACCTGACATGTGCCTTGAGCACCCATTGTCTAGATACCATTTGGATGCTAGAGAGTTATCCTGAAATGAAAACATTAAGTTTTAGGTACCCAAGTTCTTTTGGGTCCTGATTGGTTAGTATCACTGGTTTCCCTTTTTATTATCCATTTCTTATGTTTAGTTGGACATGTAGTTATAATATGTCCTAATCTGTTACAGTGACTGCAGTAGGACAATTTGGTTATTTTTTCTATATATTTGAAATTTGTCTTGTATGTAATATCTTGTTCAGGTACAAATTTTGGTGTTGGATATATTTTAGGATAATCTATGGTTTCTTCATTATCTGGGGGTATATATCCTAATCCATTTTTCTTCTTACCTGATCTTCTGGCACCTTTTAATATTAGAGAGTTTTTTCCATTAGTGAATTTTTCTAATGTGCTGGATAACTGTATATTTTCTTTTGTTAGTGTCTTAATTTCAGTTTTCAATTCGTCTGAACTTGCTTGTTTTTCTAATTTAGTTATTTGTTCATTCTTATCCTTTAGATCTTCACATAACAAGTCATTTCTTCGTTTAAGTTCAGTTAACTATTTTTCTAGCTGTTCATTTTCTGATTTTAGATTTGAGTTTGTGTTTTCTAGACAAGCATTATTTTTCTTACTTACTTTTAATAGTTTGGTTACTTCTCTATATTTATTGTATAGTTCATTGAATGCTTCCTCTAAATTATCCAAATCAGAATTATTGCAGGAATCAAACAAGGAGTCAGATGTTACCTTATCATCTGTATTTGCCATGAACGCCAGGTTGGCTTCTTCTTTATCACTGCTCGAGCTTGACTCACTGTCTGAGTCGCTGCTATTTTCCCAAGCGGCTGCCATTGCATTTTTCTGATATTTCCTGAATTTCTTGGAGCTCTCTCTTTTTCTGAATTCAGGCTTCTTGAGCTTTGGAGATTCAGCTTTGATATGTCCAGGTTTCTTGCACTCATAGCATATTGGTTCTCCTTTCTTCAGATCCTTTCCTTCTAACTTCTTAAACTCTTTGTTTTTCTTAAAGAATCTTTTGCCATATTGAAATTTCTTTTTCTTGGCTAAAATCCGCTGCAGTCTTCTTGATAGCATTGCTTCTTCATTTTCACTGTCCTCAATACTTTCATTTTCATTTGAGCTTGCTTCTGATGAGTCTTCTTCAGCTTTTAAAGTATTGGAGTGCTTCTTTCTACTTGACGACTCTCCTAGCCTTTCCATATTGATCTCATGGGCCATAAGGGACCCAATGAGCTTTTCCAAAGACATCATTTTCAAATCATTAGCTTCCTCAATAGCTGTGACCTTTGGGGTCCACGAGGATGGTATGTATCTAAGAATTTTCCTCACCATGTCTCCAATCTCATAGGTTTTCCCAAGTCCAGCCAATCCATTTGTAATATCTGTGAATCGACTGAACATTTGAGTTATGGACTCACCTAATTGCATCTGAAATCTTTCATATTGAATAACAAGAATATCAATTCTTGTCTCCTTCACCTTGTCTGTGCCTTCATAAGTAATTCTAAGCTTTTCCCACATCTCCATTGCGGATTTGCAGGCTGAAACTCTATTGAACTCCTTCATTTGGTTTTATAGAATATTGCTTTCAATCATGTAATGTGATTTTTTTAGGGTTTTTGAAGGTATGTATGTATGATAAAATTTTTTCTAGTGAGATATGGTCTTTAGGTCAAACCATGAATTTTTGTTGAATTTCTTATCATGATTACATATAATAGAATTTCTGTTATGGGGTAATATGTATATTTTGACAGATATAAATTCAGAATAAATAGATATGATGCATTATATTATTACAGGAAATTCTCATGACCTTAGGGTTACTGTAAGCATGCTTTGAAACTATTAGATTCATCTGTTCACTGTCTATCATGTTTAATTGAAATATCTTGTTAAATTGCATGAGATCTCAGTTAAATGTTAAAAATAAATATACTATCAGGAAAATTCTAAAAAATTAACCATGTGATATGTTCTATGCCTAAAGTTTATGGTTAAAATTTGGGACTGTTCTAATATCTGTAGGTACTATTTTCAATTGTAATGGTATTAAAGGGTGTATTAAGTATGATTATCCAAGAAATAATAAATTCGGTTATTAGTATCATGTTTAGGTACTGTTATGCATGTTTCAGTACTATTAGACAGTCATGATAGGTTCTACAAACTAAAATATATGTGCTTGAATGGTATGCATGTGAATGGATCAATAAGTGCATGCAAAATGATGTTAATCATGTGATTAATTGAGATAATATGATTAAGTGAATGTGTGCTGAAATTGACATTGCTACCATAGAAGGTTGTGGAGCCATACTGTAGTAAAGTCTCTATGGGAAGTTTCAATGTGTATGTGATATCCTGTGGGCATCAGGATGAAATCCTGGAGGTGGACAAGTACCACTGGTTAGGGGGGAGAGGGCTTCTCCCAGTTCTGCACAGTTACCAAGATTCGTCACTATAATGCCTAGGTGACGGGTATGTGTTATGTGATATGTGTGTCCTTTATGGTGGTTTGGACTATGTGTCACAGCAAAAAGAAAGATAATGTGTAAATGACATGCCCCGTAGCAGAATTTCGGAACGCGCAGTTATATTCGAATCAAAAATAGAGGAAAAAAACTAGGATATAGGATTAATTAAGGCAATTTCCTAATCCAAAGAACAACCACAACAAAATATAACCAAGAACGCCAGGGCCAACCTTAGGCCCCACAAAGCAAAAACAATCATCCTCCAAGAAACATATGTCATTACAACAAATACTACTCAAACATCTACTCAGTATCTTAGCTTCAAGATGACGAGATGCTCTTCACTCAAGCCCCTCCCCCTCCATGTCCACTAGATCCTCATCATTTCTTGAAATGTTTAGGATAATAGGGTAACAAACTTGCCTAATAGGATTTACATCTCAAGGTGCGGGCAATAATATACATGATTAGCGTTTAATTATGCAGGAATTTACAGGGCAGGATAATCATACATGCTTGCATGCTAACTAATGAGTTATAGGAACAAACTAGGATTTTGTCAACAATATCATAGCGAAACATATACTGACGTTCACAGGTATTGGACAATGAATTTCCCAAGATAAAATAGTATCACAAAACAAGGATTGGCCATATGCACACAGATATCAGATAATCACATGATCAAAGTTATCATATTGAACTCAACATATCAAACGAAGACACAATTACAAAAATCTTGCACACATATCAATGCCATGCCAAGCACCACAAGTCCATTCTTCCGCATTTAACAAGTATGTTGGGGCGATCCTCCCTAGGATGAGACAGGGCCCCATTTTTGCATAGGCATTAGTCAAATGGACCGAAGTCCCACACTGTGCCGATCATATACATATTATGGCCACGAAATTTCAAGAACAAGTTCACAGTAAAGGAATATGATCATTCATAGAGTTCGACTTATAGCAAGCTAGAGTTTTGGACATAATTCATATCAGTCTCATGGTAGAAAATCAACAAGTAGAATTTCTTAGAATAGAATTCATGTTCTTATGGATTTCATGTACATTGATCACTTTTAGGCCACTAACTAGATACATAACATAATATGTCCATTGTTGCCCAGTTGACGAGCCCAGAGGGGGGGGGGTGAATGGGTCTTTTAAAAAATTATTTGATTAGTACCCGTACTTAAAACATTCACACAAGGACGGTCTTCGAAGAAGGTTAGAGAAGGTTAGTATAAAAGACAAACACACAATAAGCAATCACACAACACAAGGAATTATCATGGTTCAGACCTCCTCTCCTTAGGAGTCCTACGTCCAGTCCCTAAGAAACCACTCAGGATTCCACTAACTAGGGTACAGTCCCCCTATGGACAATACAACACCCAGCTCAGCTGGTCTTCTTTCACAAGAAGGAAACTACAACACCCTGGATCCCTCACCAAGTCTTCCTTCACAACAGAAGGGAACACCACACCCTGGCTCCCCACTAGGTCTTCCTTCACAACAGAAGAGAACAACAACACAAGAAGAATAAACAGGAATTCAAGCCCCTAGATCAAGCTTTAGCAAGACAAGATCTAAGACTACTAGCACTGAGAGCAAATAATCTAAACAAGGCACTCTCTCAGAACTACACTGGCCCTCTTAGGATCTCTATTACAGCACAAAGAGAAAAGAGCTAAAGACACACTAGAATTGAATTCTTGGCTCTTGGATTCTTTCAGAAGATCTGGAAAGCTTGTTTTCTCAATCGTAGATCTCTCTCTTCTGTCTTTCTTCTGGAGCTGATATCTTGAATTTATATCTCCAATTTTAAATGTAGTCGTTGAAGTAACCATTGTCTCTTAGTTTGGTAGACGTTAGACTGCTTGACACTTGGAAGCTTCTAGTCAACAATCTTTTATCCAATTGAGCATGCAAAGAGATAAGATCTCCTAGCGTCTATATGGTCCAACATTGTATGACAGAAAGTCTTTAGGACCCTGCATAAATTAAATGCTAGAACAGTAGACATCTAGGCTGTCTCTTGTTGTCAGTAAACGTTGATGTGAATATTCACCAAAATAGTAATGCCAAATAGCTTGTTCTAAAAGATACACACAGAGTAACCATAATGGAGGACGTGATCGTCTGCATGCATGCAAAGATACGTTTTGTCCTCATAAATGAACAGATGTTAAAAGATATGCTTGACTTTGACTTTTCAACGCTTTCAGGAATAAGATAAATATTAAGTCGATGTAAGACATAAAATCGATGACTACATGACTTATGAAATCGTTATGATCAAGTCAGTTTAACTAAGTCATTATAAGAAGCAAATCATTATGTTCAATGAAGAAATCATTATGAACACTTAACAAATTGTTATAGAAAGTAAGTCGTTTGTGGACGTTAAAGAAATCGTTATGAGCGCTAAAGAAATCGTTATGAGCACTGAAGAAATCGTTGCGCGAAGCAAATCGTTATGAGCGCTAACGAAATCGATATGCAAAGTAAATCGATATGAGCGCTAATGAAATCGTTATGCAAAGCAAATCGTTATGAGCGCTAATGAAATCGTTATGCAAAGCAAATCGTTATGAGTGCTAACGAAATCGTTATGCAAAGCAAATCGTTATTGATACGCGCGACATTGTTGACTGTGCATTTTCGTTGTCCAGAGTTCCTCGCACAAGTCAATATGCGCACTTCCTCTAAACTGTCTCACAAAATTAAAATAACAAAGATGAACTCATATAGTGGTGAGAACAGGTCATATCCACGGAGAGGCTGAATAAAGCTTGAATTAAAACTACTTTGACTTGAAACCATTCGCATTTTCACCAAAAATCATATTACATTAAATTCAATTGTGCAAATAACATCAATCAAATCCCCCACACTTGATAGATTAAACTTAATGAAAGAACAAGTAGAATGGAGAAGCAAAGAATTGGTATCACTGTACCCTCACAGCTCGAGGGATCAAACAAGTAATAAGATGCAACCAGCTTCAAAACAGCGAGGCGAAACACATTGGATCTCATCTTCCTCACAGTCTAGTGAATTAGTAATAAAATGACAACAGAAATATAGACTGCAATGAACTCAGAATTTATCCACAGGGAAGAAATAAAAACACTGTAGAAATAGAAATAGACAACCCCTAGATCTATCTCTCCCAATCCCCAGAATCACCCACAGCAACAAAGAGGAAAAGAACACAATGCTTAAGCCCTCTGGAATCTCAACTATCCGATCTGCTGAAAGAAGATAAGTACGAGAAAAATGGCAAATAAAACTGGAATTCTGAAGTAGCAACATCAGAACAACAAGAATTTATAGAAATCGACCCAGACAACTCCATGCTCTACTGAAAGAAAGAGTACAGAGGAAAACTGCAAGAAAATAGAATTCTAAACATTTCTACTAGCTAAACCCGAATGCTGAGAATTGGAATAACAAAAAAAAAAAATTTAAAACTCCCTCAACATCTCACTGCTCTGCGAAACAAGAAAATACAGAAAATTAAACTGAAAAAATTAAAATCCTAAAAGTTCCCTAAAAGCCGAACTCCCCTGGATTAATCTTACCAACAGAAGAAAGAGACAAAGCACATAGATAAAATGGACAATTAACTGCAAAAGAAATGAACAATCTCATGGATCAAACTCTCCAACACATCCATCTGACAGAAGAAACGAAGAAGGCCAAAAATGAAATGCAAAATACTAAACTAGAATCCCCTCCAAATGCTGAACTCCAATTCCATGATGCCTACAGAAGGAAGAAGAAAACATAAACTCTAACAGTCGAATCCCAATTGCTGAACAGAAGAAAGAAAGAAGAAAATGAAAAAAATTGAACTCTGATCTGAACTCCCTTCCCTGCTTTGCCGCTTTAACAGGAAAAGGGAAATTAAGAACTCCTAAACTCTCCAACTCGTCGAACCCTCACTGCTCTGCTAAAACAAAAGATACAGAGAAGAAAACTAAAATCCTAAGAGATTCCTACTGCAGAGCCCCAAATTGCTCTGCACCAAAGAACAAGAAATACAGGTAAAATGGGAATTAAAAACCTAAGAAATTCCTACCCAATTCTCCCCCACTGCTCTGCTCTCCGAAACGAAAATTACAGGAAATGGGAAACTGAAAATTCTAAAAATTTCTAACCAGACCGAACCAGGGAACCTTGTGAAGAGGACCTTGGGGTCCTTTTATATGTGCCCGGGCCTCTTGGCGAGCTTCTTCCCGCCTTCCACCAGGATCACCATCGCACAGCACACCCGGATCGCCAGCACAGCAGTCCGCCAGACCAGCACCTTCCATGCTTCGCACACAGGAGCCCTGCTCTGCGCACGAACCCAGCCCAGGATTGCCATGGCCTGGCCACCTCAGCACACCATGCCACCTCAGCCACCCTGCTGCGCACCGCCATCTAGCCTCCACATCACCAGCGCCATCGCTCCACCATCGGCCAGACCACAGCCATCGGCCCAAGCAGCAGGCCCATCTGCTTGGCCCAGTCCCGTGCACAGCACCCCAGCCGCTCAGCGCACCCATTGCTCAGCAGCCCCTGGCGCACTGCCCGCCTAGCTTGGCCGCACCGGATCTGGCCTCCTCACACCGCCGCCCAGATGCACCCAATCGCCAGCTTCCGTACACCGCAAGCTCCAGCTTTGTGCACCGCCATGCCCAAGCTTCACACCAACCAGCCGCCGCTCTGCACATCTGCAAACCGCCCCTTGTACACAGCAGCCCGCCAGCTCAGCACACCTGGCCCTCTGCTGCTTACCCGCACGGCCAGCAGCTCCAACCGCCATCACCACACGCGCCGCTCCAGCCTTCGGCGCCCAGCTCTGCATGCGTCAGCCAGTGCCATCGCCAGGGCTCCTCCCAGCATCTCACCAGAGCTCCAAACCCTAGCGCCGCCTTGCTTCCAGTAGCTTCTGAAGAAGAAATAAAGAGATAAGGTTTAATTGGGGTTTTATCCGTGGCCAAAGAGATGGTGGGATTTATGAAATTGGTGTGGTGGGGTATGTGGCATTATAAGATTTGGTGGGGTGTGGCATGATATGATTTAAAAGGATGATATTGGGTGAGTTATTTTATTAAAATATTTTTATTTATTTAAGATTGGGTGGGGTATGTGTCGTGATTTGGTGAGATGAGAGAAAATAGATGTGCCATGATATGATGAGATGGAATATGTGACATGGTTTAAAAATGTGATTTATTTACAACTAATATGTACAAAAAGATATTTATAAAAGTAATGATAAGACTAAAAATTATTTATGTACAATGTATTTTACAAAAAGAGAAAACACTTTACTAATCAAACTATTCTAAAGGCATTGACTTTATTAGATGAGTATCTAACTAAGTGTTCTACCCAAAAATTTAACTAAATGTTCACAAATTTGTTTCTGAATGAAATGAAAATTAAAATCAAATTACACCATATTTACAGATAAAAGATGTCTAAAATTTCTATATGTATGATATTTAACGCAAAAATTCATGTAGTTATCAGTTATGAGCGCTAACGAAATCGTTATGCAAAGCAAATCGTTATGAGCGCTAAAGAAATCGTTATGCAATGAAAAATCGTTGCGAAGTCTGAAGAAATCGTTGCGATGAGCAAATTGTTACGAAGTCTTAAGAAATCGTTGTGATGAGCAAATCGTTACGAAGTCTGAAGAAATCGTTGCAATGAGCAAATCGTTGCGAAGTCTGAAGAAATCGTTGTGATGAGCAAATCTTTACGAAGTCTGAAGAAATCATTGCGATGAGCAAATCGTTACAAAGTCTGAAGAAATCGTTGCGATGAGAAAATCGTTACGAAGTCTACAGAAATCGTTGCGATGAGCAAATCGTTGCGAAGTCTGAAGAAATCGTTGCGATGAGCAAATCGTTACGAAAACAACTTCTTTTATCCAAGCAATGTTATGGGTAAATCGTTATGGCTCTACTGAAATCGATGTAACATGAATAAAGTCGATGTGACTTTCAACAGAAGTCGATGTGGACTTAGAGAAATATAATCTTGAAATAATTAATGCTTCAGAAATATGATACTTACCAATATTGGCTTGTTTGACCTTGGTATATTTTCTGTACTTAAGACTTATGAAAAATATGTTAGAAATTTTGATAGGGTTTTGTTAATCACTAAAATAAATATTTAATTAATTAAAATTGGATGGAGACAGACTGATCATCATCCATAGGGCATGCTTGTGTTTTACGGGATAACTCAGTAGAGCAATCTGGATTACCATAAGATTCATGTGTAAATGATTACAACCGAAATTGATGTAGTAACAACTACAACGGAATCGATGTTTACAACCAAAGTCGATGCTTATGATTAGAGTCGTTACATATGACCAGAGGCGATGCTCACGACAGAGTCGATGTGAGGGAAAATCATTCTAAGAGCAAGTCGTTGTGAGGGCGAGTCGATGTGAGGGCAAATCATTCTAAGAACAAGTCGTTGTAAGGGTGAGTCGATGTGAGGGCAAATCGTTCTGAGAGCAAGTCGTTGTAAGGGCGAGTCGATGTGAGAGCAAATCGTTCTGAGAGCAAGTCGTTGTAAGGGCGAGTCGATGTGAGGGCAAATCATTCTGAGAGCAAGTCATTGTAAGGGCGAGTCGATGTTTACAATGATTCTGAAGGAATCTATGTTCACAACGATTCTGAAGGAGTCGATGTTTACAACGATTACTGAAGGAATCGATGTTCACAACAATTCTGAAGGAGTCGATGTTTACAACGATTGCTGAAGGAGTCGATGTTCACAACGATTCTGAAGGAGTCGATGTTTACAACAATTACTGAAGGAGTTGATGTTCACAACAATTCTAAAGGAGTCGATGTTTACAATGATTACTGAAGGAGTCGATGACCGAAGGAGTCGATGCAAAATCACTTATGACTCGAATCGATGCAGGATCGATTCCCAATCTTCATAGACTCATAGGACTACAACCTTACATGAGCGGGCTTGTAACTTGGAAAATAGGAATCCTTGGGCAAAACTCTGAACTAGAAAGGTGTAGAGGACAACAGGTAGAAAAGATCCATAGTTTTGGTTTAACCAAATTTGGCCTTGGTTTATGTACGACACTGAAAGAACACAGGAAGCCTCAGTATTGCACGACTCTTTGAAAAACACTTATATCTCAATCATCTAGGGCCACTGGAAGGGAACTATGATCATGGAACTAGATGAGTGCAAGGAGCAAAAGGGAACTAAAATTTCTAGTTTCACAGGGTTGGGTCTCCAGGGGTGTGAGACACAACAAGAATGCAAGTTGCCATGAACATGCTTGACTACGAGAAAACTCTTAAAACACTGGGCACACTCAGTAAAACTTGGGGAAATAGATGTATGTGGAAATAGACTCGATGATTTCTCTATAAGGATGTGCAAGATTTAGTTTTCGCCCAAGAAAACCTACCCTTTTGTGTTGCTCTTGAATCCACTCCTATTGTCTGATGCCAAGCTTAGGGAAAAAGAACTCCTGAAGTCCAACTCCAATCAGGTCGAAGTAGCAGTTGATGGATGAAGAACTCCCAAGTCCTCCAAGCTTCAAGTTCCAAGCTTCAGGATCATCCTTCCAGCTTCGGAGCTTTCCACAGACTCGGACTTCCAAGCCTCTTTAACAAAAGCTCTTGAGAAAGAGGAAAAAAGCTCTCAAGCTCCAAGACTTCCCTTTGAGGAAGGGCATAAAGTTTGGCCAAGAAGGGCCGTGTAGCTTATTTAAGGGGTCTTTGGTTTCCTTCAGGACCCTTCTTCCTAATTCCCTCAGAAGGGACAAGAGAGGATAGAAGGTTCAAGCTGGCCATATGCATGCCAAGCCCAAACACTACCATGCCATACCTAACACTGATTTAGTCTATAAAAAGGACAGATCTATCGTACCTATCATGGTCAAAATCTGGAAAAAGGATAGGCCCACCATGCCTGGGCCATGCCCTGACAACTCTTAGAGTGGTGCGCCTAAAGGTCAAGTTCAGGTACCACCACTTAATTACTTTCCACAACTAATTCTCCAAATGATTCTGCCACACTGGGAGGGCACAGCCTTCACCATTCTGTGTTCAAGGGCTATATCGCCTACTATATAACATGGAAATCGATGGTTGATATGACATTGTGTGTTTTCATTGTTGCCCAGCTAGCAAGCCCAGAGGGGGGGTGAATAAGATTCTAAAAATTTGTTTAGATAAAACCTGTCAACAAAAATGCTTTGACAGAAAAATAGTGAGATCGATAGTTAGTGTTAGTGATAAATGAAGACAAGCTAGCAAATAAACAATCACACGACACAGAGGATTTTATCCTGGTTCGGACCTCCTATCCTAAGGAGTCCTACGTCCAGTCCCTAAGCAACAACTTGGGATTTCACTAACCAAGGGTACTATCCCCTTAAGGACCCTTACACATCCAGCCGCAGCTGGCCTTCTCTTCTAACCCCGAAGAGGTACAGCTACCACCTGATACAATGGGTCTTCCTTCCTCAAGAAGGGAATTACAACCACCTGTTTCCAATAGGTCCTCTCTTCACAGCTCAAAGAGAAACTTCACAACAGATGTGAATAAAAGCAAATGGCCCCTAGACCAAGCTTACAACAAATGCTTGATCCGAGGCAATGTCTGAGAGAGAATGATTTTCACTAGATGAAAACTCTAAGAACTACAAAGGCTCTCCAAAAGCTAAGCAAATGAACGCGGAGAGCTAAGAGCTACAAAAGATTATGGAGTGAAGCTTTGGGGCTCTTGTTTCTGATGCTCGCAAGTTGTAGGTTGGTTCTCTGAAAGCTCTAAGGTACCAAAAGTTATTCTTCATGGAGACATCAATCTTCTATATATCTTCTCCTGAAAAATATAGCCGTTGAAATGGTCGTTGTCTCTAAGTTTGAAGCACGTTAGACTGCATGGTCCGAGGTGTACTACAAGTAAGTCTACAGCCATTTAATACTATATTAGACATGCACGCAAAGAGAAGATTTGTCCAGATATCCTTCAGCTTCTAGTTGTCCAACATTGTATGATAATGCACTGACAAATACCTGCACACAATAAATGTCGAAGCACAGACAGCTGAACTGTCTCTATGCTTGTCAGTCAACGTTAGAAAGAATATATACCAAAATGGAAATGCCATTCCGCTATCCTGAAAAGTGTTTTCTATAGAAACATAGGAATAGAAGGCACCCAGATATGCAACGTGCAGAGATGTGTACAATCACATTAAATGCAAGGATATTAGTGATGCACGCAGGAAGACTTTGACTTTCACAGTATTTGAAAATATGTTTGAATATCATGTATAAAATCGATGTAATCTATGAAGTCGTCATGACAATGAAATAGTTGTTCAACTTATGAAATCGTTGTTTATGCAAATCGCTATACAATATAGGCAAATCATTATACAAGCAAGTCGTTATACAAATATAGGCAAATCATTGTTCAAACATAAACAAATCGTTGTTTGAGCAAATCGTTGATCAAACATAAACAAATCGTTGTTTGAGTAAATCGTTGTATAAACAAATCGATGTTTGAGTAAATCGTTGTTCAATAATAAACAAATTATTATTTTACTTATCAAATCATTACAACAATCAAATCATTTTTTTCTCTTAAGAAACTGATGACCGAATCGTTGTTTTACTTATGAAATCGATGTGAAACTGAAATTGTTGTGAGTCTGAAATCGATGTTTTACTTTACAAAATCATTGTGAGACCGAAATCGATGATTCACTTAAAAAATCGTTATGAGACCGAAATCAATGATTCACTTATGAAATTGTTGTGAGACCTAAATCTATGTTTCACTTACGAAATCGTTGTGAGACTGAAATCGATGATTCACTTACGAAATCGTTATGAGACCGAAATCGATGATTCACTTACGAAATCATTGTGAGACCAAAATCGATGTTTCACTTACGAAATCGTTGAAGCGATAGAATCATTCATACTCACTTATCAAATCGTTATAAGATGAAATTGTTGTAGCGATAGAATTGTTCTTTTATAATGGAAATCGATGTGGACTTAGAAGGAATTCATGTTTTAAACTTTAAATGGTAGTGTAAGAGAATAACTTACAGATTTTGCTTGACTCATTCCCTGTGGATGAACTTCAGAAAAACTTATTAGAAAATGATTGTTAGGGTTTTTTTAATCACCAAAATTGTATATAATTAAATAAAATTATATGAGGATGGACTGATCATCAATCTCCCCCTTTTTGGTGATGACAAAATATAACATAAAGATATAAGGCTCTAAAATGAATCTAAGTAAATTTGCTAGAGAAATTTAAAGAGTGTATTTCAGATCATTTTACTTTCTCCCCCTTTTTGTCATTAAGCAAAAAGATATGAAGATAAACAAAGGAAGAAGAGAAGAAAGATAAATGGTGGCCAAACATCAATCTATTATATCACTGCGGGGGTACAGGAAGATAGAAGGTAGGAGACAAGAGAGAGGCATGGCGAGTAATAATCGGCCAAGCCTTGCATGCCTACTCTTCATAATAATCTTGGAAGGCTCCATAAACCATAGAGTAGGAAGGTCCCATAACAGAAGCCATTCTCTGGATGTGCAGTTGCCTTTGAGCTTCCACGAAGTTACCATATTCATCCTAGCCAAGAGACATTTTGTAGGAGCTAGAGGTACCAAAGCTAGCATGCTGGAGAAACTGATCTACTATAATGGGGTAGAAGATCTGCTGCTGCTTCAGTTCCTTTTTCATAGCCACATACACCTTGTATCTCTCAACCCATGTGGTAAAGGGGTCTTGAACAAGGCGAATGGAGTTCAGATCGAGGAATTCTTCAGCAGAGAGAGGAGGTTTAGTAGCTCTGTCCTGAGAGGAGTTGAAATTAACAAGCTGCTAAGCAGAAAGTGGGTAATGCCTTTCCTAGTCAGCTAGAGACAGCCGCTCACAGTCAAACAACAGAGGGCAAGAACATCTGATTTGATGTGGCCCTGATGATATTCCTAGAATAAAAAATGGTGGAATGCAAGAAAATTACCTCTCTGAATAGAAATGCGGGCCATGACTCTGGTAAATCTTTCAAAAATGATGGGACCGACGTCAGAATCCATGACTAAAGAGTGAAGTGGAGGTAGGAAGACCACATCTGGCATCTTCAATGTGGCGAAATCCACTTGAATGGAGGTGGAATGTGCAGTATCCGAACCAAGAAGAGAAATAGCTTGCCGGAATTGGCGAAGCTGAACTTCGGGCAGATTATTGAGATATCTGTAATCGTTAAACATCTGGAAATAGAGGATAAGCTTGATCTCCTTTTGAATAAACGAACCCCAGGTATTCTTGTGATGAATCACAAACCACTCAGAGAGAGTGAGTGGGTGATCCCTGGGTGGGAATCGAGCAGAGCTGGCAGGTATGAATTTCCTATATAAAGATTAATGGCCCTGAGCCCACTGATCTTCATTTTTAGCCTCAGTCATAGAGAAAATTTTTGACTGTTCAGCTTTTGAAAGAGAGGAGAGGGGAAGAACAACATTTAGGTGGTCGGTGAGATGTAGGTAAGGAAGGCCAAAAATGGTGGCAAAAGTGCATTTCAGGAGGAATTCACAATAGATAGACCTTCTTCGATTTTCAACAATGAGAGAAAACCAAAGAGGTGGAAAACGAGGCTCAGAAGAAATAGCAAGGTTGGAAGATATTTTTCTCTTTTTAGGAACATGGTTGGAAGAGCCTGTCCTATGAATGTGAGGGCCAACTGATAGGACTGAGCAAAGTATGGCTACTTCAAACTCATCTCTGATGTCCTGGATAAAGGGACCTTCAAGTTGGGCACCCTCTGGAATGATGGTAACAAAGGAGGGAGGAGTAGGAGGATGAAGAAACAAGTTAGAGGTAGAAGGAGGTGGTACAGATGGTCTAGCTGATGAGGGACCAGAGGATGAGGCTCCAGCTGAGGAGGATGCTAGAGGTGCCTCAGAAGTGGAGGAGGAATAGATGAGAAGGAAGCAGGAGAAGAGGATGAGGTGGCAGGGAATGGAGGGGGTAAAGAGATATGTTTTGGAAGTGGTTGTTTGAAGGTGGCAGGGGCTGGAGGTGCAATCAATGAGGATGGTGGAGAGGAAGGGGCTGGTGTTTTGAGAGGTAAAGAGATAGGGGGGCTCTAGGGGCACAACCGGATCTTCAACTCTTGCAGGCTCCACTTCAAATTCCATTGGCCCTGATGGCCCAGACTCATCCATAACTGGCCCTGGAAGTCATGACTGCTCAGCTGATGGCCCTGGTAGCCCAGATGCTGCCGGTGCTGGCTCAGACTCCCTAGATTCGTCAGCAATCTTTGGCCCTGATGGCCCAGCTGCCTCTTCAGAACTTGGCCCTGATGGCCAGATTTCTGATACATTGCTTGGCCCAGATGGCCCTAAGCTGCACTCTGGTATTGCTAAAGTGGGAGCAGGAGGGGCAGAACTGGGCAAGTGCTCCCTCACAAAAACTGATAGATCTTCAACTAATTACTTTATGCTTCCCAACTCACCCTTCAAACCTTGGAGTTCAGCTTTCATTACTCCAATCTTCTTGGCTCCTGTGCTTTGGCTCACAAAGATAGATGATACTTCATTTTGCAGTGAGCACATGATCTCTCCACTAGCATCTAATCTGTCTATCACTGGCTTCATGTTGACCCTCAGCTTCTTCTTCTTGGAACTATGGTGTGCCCTTCTGGTAAGCAAAGGAATCTGAGGGGCTACACCTTTGCCTTTATCATTGGTGCCATCAACTGGCTCTACATTATCAACAAGAACTTCATCTTCATCTGAGGTGCTCTCCACAACACCTTCTTGGAATTGATCAACATGGGGGCTAGCCGCGGGCTCCCCTTGAACATTTGCTGCCATCTCAGCCACATGCTCCCCCTGAGCAGAAGCATCCTCCACCTCAACATCACTGTGGCCTGGTGCCACAACTTCCGAAACAACTTCTTCTTGCTCCCCCTGAATGCTGGCGACAGTATCCAATACTTCATGAAGAATAGATGTAATAACTGTCATGGGGGTATCAACCTCTGATGATTGCCCAATGGGCTTAATGTGTTCTAGAGGAATTTCTTCAATTCTTCTTGGACTAGCCACTGGTTCTTGTGGCCTGACTACTGCTGCTGCCTCTTCCAGGACTGCTGGGGCTGCTGGAGCTTCTGCAATAGGGTCTTCAGCCCTCACTTCTGCCTCTGTCTCTGCTTCTGGAACAGGAACTTCTTGAGCTTCTCCAATAATGGCCTCACCTTCAGTGACTGAAGTCTTTGTCCAAAGTTCGGCTACAAGAGAAAAGCCACTCTTTTTTAGATTTCTGCTTCTGATGGCTTGGCCCATCTTCTACGAAACTTCACCACTCAGGTCTATGTTGTAATGTTGGAAAATTCTTGTCAGCAGGTGAGCATAAGGAAGGGACACGTTGAGCTTGTTCTTCTTGTCCCATATCATCACAGTTGCAAACTTCATTCTTTCAATAATCACCTCTGAAATATTGATATCTTGGTTCTGAATCGCCTAGAACATCATGTCGAAGTCAGCTTTCGGGCAAGTGGAGAAAGTTGCACTTCTTGGTACAAGGATTTGGCACACTATGAAATGCAAAATCCAGTTGTAGGCATTCAACTGGTTGATGTCGATTTTACCATCCTTCAGCTTATATTCAGTACCAATGATTCCTAAACCCTTGACATGAATGTCAACACTGTCTACCCCACTGCGACCACTGGTAGACACTCTAAATAGACTTTCCAATAGATCATATGTAATGTGAATGGAAGTACCTTTGACTGTGGAGGTCAGGGACCCGTCTTCTTCGGATTTCAAACAAATATAGAAAGCTTTTACTAAGTTAGGATAGCTTGCTTCCAAAATAGTCACCATTTTTGTCCATTTCATCCTTTGCATCGCTGCTGTGACACTGTGCATCCTATTCTTCTCCAAATCAGCCACATCCACTGCCTTGTTACCACAGAGCTTCGTCTTCACCATTGCAAACCATTCCTACTGCTCTGCTGTGAGGAACACAACGCCGTAGCCACCAACAATGCCGGAGACCCCAGAAACTGCCATGGATTTGAACAGGGAAAGGTTCTGGAGGATCGTGGGAAGAAGTAGAACAGAAGCCCTCAAGAGATTTTGGCGCGAACAGAGGGATTATTTCAAAATCACACAGAGGATGCCGGAATCGATAGGGTTTATCATTCCAGGCGAGTTGAAAGAGATGAGAGAGAAAGGTGGAATCGGTATGGCATAGATTACGGGATTAAAAGCAAAAGTTAAAGTTGCTTTTGAAAGGACACCGCAATAAATGCGGAAAACGACAAAAGAGGAGACGATTTCGCAATAGATGAGGTCTTTTGAAATAATGAACCGTCAAAGCAATTTATGACGCAAGCAACTAAAGGATTTCCTTAATTCCAGGGGAGAGAATAAGCATTATTCTGAAACTATTATTATTTCAATTACGTGCAGAAAATCTATTACAAATTACACATGCCTAATTCCCTTCCAAGAGATGTAAATCTCTCTTCAAGTAAGGATTTTGTAAAGATATCTGCTAACTGATTGAAGGTATCTATAAAAGAAATATTTATATTACCATTTGCTACATGATCTCTAATGAAATGATATCTAACCTCTATATGCTTCGTTCTGGAGTGCTAGACTGGATTTTTTGTGAGATTTATTGCACTGGTGTTGTCGCATAGCAATGGAATGGTCTTGATGTGCAGTCCATAATCCTCAAGTTGTTGTTTTATCTATAGCAGTTGAGTGCAACAGCTTCTAGCAGCTACGTACTCAGCTTCAGCTATTGATAGTGCTACTGAATTTTGTTTCTTTGAGGACCATGAAATCAAGCATCCTGCAAGAAATTGACAACTTCCACTGGTGCTTTTTCTATCTACCTTGCATCCAGCATAGTCAGCATCAGAATATCCTACTAAACTAGTTTCACATGATTTTGGATACCATAAACCTAGATCATGAGTTCTAGCTAGATATCTAAAAATCCTTTTAACAGGAATTAAATGAGATTCTTTAAGATCAGCCTGATATCTTGCACACATGCATACACTAAATAGAATATCAGGTCGACTAGCAGTTAAGTAAAGTAATGATCCTATCATACCTCTGTAAAGTTTTTGTTCTACTTTCTTACCATCTTTATCACTATCTAACCTTGTAGATGTGCTCATTGGTGTGGACAGTGGCTTTGCATTGTCGAATCCAAATTTCTTTAATAATTCCTTGGTGTATTTCACTTGGCAGATGTGTGTGCCTTCTTTGTCTTGCTTGATTTGAAGTCCAAGGAAATAATTGAGTTCCCCCATCATGCTCATTTCGAATTCTCCCTGCATAAGCTTTTCAAAATACTTGCACAGAGATTCATCAGTAGATCCAAATATTATATCATCCACATAGATTTGCACAAGCAATATATTTTTGACTTTTGACTTAATAAATAAAGTGATATCTACCTATCCTCTGATAAAACCATGGTTTAATAAAACTACACTAAGCCTTTCATACCATGCTCTAGGTGCTTGTTTTAAACCATATAGAGCTTTATGCAATTTGAAAACATGATTTGGAAAATCTACATCATCAAAACCAGGAGGTTGTTCTACATAGACTTCCTCCTTTATGTATCCATTTAAAAATGCAGATTTTACATCCATTTGAAAAAGTTTTAAATCTAATGTAGATGCATAAGCAAGTAAAATCCGAATTGCCTCTAGTCTAGCCACTGGTGTATAGGTTTTATCGAAATCTATGTCTTCCTCTTGGGAATAGTCTTGAGCAACCAGTCTAGCCTTGTTTCTAGTGATAACACCAGCTTCATCCAATTTGTTCCTGAACACCCATTTGGTGCCAATCACAGGATGATCTGATGGTCTTGGAACAAGCGACCAAACTTGATTTCTCTTGAACTGATTAAGTTCATCTTGCATGGCCATTATCCAAGATTCATTAGACAGTGCTTCATTGACTGTCTTCGGCTCAATTTGAGAAACAAATGCTAAGTAATCACGTGGAATAACATTACCTCTTGTTCTTACTCCAACAGATGGATCTCCAATGATGTTGTCTCTTGGATGATCCTTTTTGTATCTCCATTCCTTTGGAAGATCATTATGAGATATTTCTTTCTGTTGCAATTCTTCTGAGAGTGGATCTTCATTATCCTTGATAGATGTATTCCTTAGTTTCTAAGATAACTTTTCTGCATTTTCATCATCACTATCTACTTCCTTTCTCAAAGAAGGGTTAGATTCATCAAAAATAACATGGACAATTTGCTCAATTAAAAACTTTGTTTATTAAAGACTCTATAACCTTTAGGTTTAGAAGCATACCCCATGAATATTACTTCATCAGATTTGGAATCTAACTTACCAATATCTCTCTTACCATTATTGTGGATTAAGCAAGGGCATCCGAACGTCCTGAAGTGACTGATCTTGGGCTTCTTTTGCTTGTAAAGTTCATACGCTGTCTTCTTCAGATTGACCTGATCATCACTCTATTTATTATGTAACATGCTGTGTTGATTGCTTCAGCACAGAAATATCTAGGAAGATTGTATTCTGATAACATGGTTCTGGCCATATCCAATAATGTTCTATTCTTCCTCTCAGCTACTCCATTCTGATGTGGTGTCCTTGGTGCTGAGAAGTTATGCTTAATTCCTTGATCATCACAGAATTCTGCAAATTTTTCATTTTGAAATTCTCCCCATAATCTGATCGAATACTAATTATGCTGAACTTCTTGTCCTTCTGAACTTTCTTACTGAACTTAACAAAGCTGTCAAACGTGTCATCTTTATGCTCCAAGAATGATACCCATGTAAATCTTGAATAATCATCAAATATTACATATCCAAAATTCTTTCCTCCAAGGCTGGTGGTTCTCATCGGCCCAAATAAATCCATATGCAGTAGCTCTAATGGTTTGGAGGTAGTTACTACTATCTTTGATTTGAAAGATGTCTTTGCATGCTTCCCTTTTGCACAAGGTTCACATACACCTTCTATTCTTGAGCTTATTTTGGGCAAGCCTTTCACTAAATTTTGCTTGATCAATTTTCTAATTCCATCCAAACTACAGTGACCTAATCTCCTGTGTCATAGTTCAGATGATTGATCTTTATTTGCTTCAAGGCATACATCCTAATCCTTCAACTCTTCTAGATGAAGCACATATAGATTCTTTTCTCTACAGGCTTCGAACATTGTTACGCCATCTTTCATAATTACGCACTTTGACTCTTGAAACCTGATCTGGTGACCCTTGTCATATAGCTGGCTGATACTTATCAAATTGTGCTTGAAACTTTTAATGTATTATACATCTTCTATGAGAATTCTGCCTTGGCTACCAACTGGTCCACAACCGATCACTGTACCCTTTCCATTGTCACCAGAAGTCACTATGCCTTCTTCATCTTTGATGTTCGAGAATAGCTTTCTGTTGCTTGTCATGTGCCTTGAGCACCCGTTGTCTAGGTACCACTTCGATGCTCTAAGGCTTCTCTATAATAAAAACACTAAGATTTAGGTACCCAAGTTCTTTTGGGTCCTTTAAGGTTAGTTTCATTAGCTTTTCTTTTAGGGATCCATTTTAGGTGTTTTGTCATACAGGTTGTTCTGGTATGTCCTAATTTATTACAATGACTACAGCAAGATATTCTACTTACTTTTTCAGTTGGGATGTACTTAAAGTTAAATTTATATTTAGTATTTTGTTTAGCTACAAATTTTGGCGTTGGATAGATTTTAGGATGGACTACTGTTTCTTCATTATCTGGTGGAGCATATCATAAGCCATGCTTCTTCTTGCCTGATCTTCTAGCTCCTTTTAGTATTAAAGTTGATTTACCATTTGTAAACTTTTCAATTATATTAGTTAAATATTCATTTTCCTTAGTTAGCGTGTCAACTTCCTTTTTCAGTTCATTTAAAGTTTCCTATTTTTCCAGATTTGTTATTTGTTCATTTTTAGTTTTTAGGTCTATACATAACAGTTCATTTTTTCTTTTTAATTTAGACATTTGTTTTTCTAGTTGCTTAGTTTCAGATTTTAAATCTAAGATAGTAATTTCTAAGTATGCATAGTTTTTCTTAGTAGTTTTTCATATTTTACATACATCTTTATATTTACTGTATAATTCATTAAATATGTCTTCTAAATTATCGGAATCAGATTCATTGCATGAATTAAAGGATGAGTCAGAAGTTACCTTTTCGTCTATGTTTGCCATGGAGGCCGAGTTGGCCTTTTCTTCTTCTTCTTCACTAGAGCTTGACTCATTGTTTGAGTCGCTGTCGTTGCTCCATGCAACTGCCATGGCTTTCTTTTTATACCTTTTGAATTTCTTCGAACTGTCCTTCTTTCTGAACTTCGTCTTTGTGACAACCCAACCAGCAAACTGGCCCAACAACCGTGCTAGTTGGTAGACTTCCCAGGAAGGTCACCCATCTTGGGACTACTCCCAACTGAGCACGCTTAACTTTAGAGTTCTTTCCTGCTCGAGCTCTGAAAATGACTAGTCCGGGTTGTTGGTAGTTTGCTGATTTAGTCCATTTAACATATTCTTATATGGAGTGTTACAATCTACCCCTCTTATATAAGCGACGTCCTCATCGCTGCTCACATATAGCACACAATCAAACCCCAAGCAGGCAGGATTCTAGAGGTGGCCCCCACAGGCTCAAGAGGTGGCTCCCACTATGTAGCACTTTGCGCCATTATAGCCTCAGAGGTGGCTCCCATAGCGTAGCACTTTGCCCTGTGTGGCACTTAGTTCCTGCACTTCCGACTGGGCAAGGCTCTGATACCATTTGTGACGACCCAACCAATAAACTGGCCCAACAACCGTGCTAGTTGGTAGACTTCCCAGAAAGGTCACCCATCCTGGGACTACTCCCAACTGAGCATGCTTAACTTCAGAGTTATTTTCCTGCTCGAGCTCTAAAAATGACTAGTCCGGGTTGTTGGTAGTTTGCTGATTTAGTCCATTTAACATATTCTTATATGGAGTGTTACAGTCTTGTTTAGTTTTGGACATTCAGCCTTAATATGTTCAGGTTTCTTACATTCATAGCATATGGGTTCAGCTTTCTTTGTATCCTTGACTTCGGGTTTCTTGAAGTCTTTTTCTTTCTTGAAATATCTCCTTCCAAACTGGTATTTCTTCTTGGCCAATATGCACTGCAATCTTCTGGATAGGAATACTTCCTCATCTTCACTGCTTCCAGTGCTTTTATCACCATCTGATTCATCACCAGATGTGTCTTCTGCAGCCTTAAGAGCATTGCTGTGTTTCTTTCTGCTGGAGGACTCCCCAAGCCTTTCCATGTTTATCTCGTGGGCCATTAGTGACCCAATGCGCTTTTCAAGAGACATTCTCCTTAGGTCGTTAGCTTCTTCTATGGCTGTCACTTTAGGACTCCATGAAGCTGGTAGGGATCTCAATATTTTTCTTACCATATCTCTCATGTCATAGGTCTTTCCAAGACCAGCCAAACCATTGGTGATATCCGTGAATCTGCTGTACATTTGTGTGATTGATTCTTCTAGTTGCATTTGAAATCTCTCATACTGAGCTACCAAGATATCTATCCTTGTTTCTTTGACTTTGTCTGTTCCATCATATATTGTAGCACCCCAGAAAATTTATTAATTAAAATTATAGATAAATTGAAATTTTGTCATTAATAAAAAATCAAACTAGTTAAAAGATACCTATCATTATAGCATGCGTAAAAACTCATATAAAAATTTTGTAATAATAATATTTATAACTTAAATAATATTCTCTAATGACCCATAGAAAAATAATTTGGACCAAGTTTTAGAATTTATGTGACTTATTATTGTAATTAAGGAATAATTCAGAAACCCATTATTATATGAACTAAGTGGATTAAAAATTAAAAGGAAATTATGGGTAGATTCCAAACGATATGTATTGATAATCCATCAGGAGAATTGGGACCAATGGACCTCTCATAGCCATGAATAAATTCAAGTTAAGAAAAAATACAATAAAATCCGTAACTCTATTATCCCCAAATTAAAAAGGGAAATTCTCATAAATCAAAACCCATTAAATGAAAAGAAGTAATGGGCTTTGTTAAATGGACTCATTAGAAATTTGTGGGCTAAATAGGGATTTTTAAAAGGGGAATAATAGGAAATACCCTAAATTCGTAACTTAAATATTGCTTCAATAGAAAATAGGTATTTAAGCATTAAAATAGCTAATTTAAGATGGAATTGGATTCCTAAACCTACCCTAATAGGTTGGCCACGAATTTGGATCCCAACCTAACCCAAATTGGACATGGCAAGCTTGGAAGGTGGAATTAAATAGGAAATCTCAGAATTTAATAGGAGTTAGAGTCCTATTAGGAAATAGAAACATAGGAAGCATAAATACTCTCCTAAATCCCCCATGGCTGACCCTAGCTTGTTGCCAAGGGTTGCTGGACCAGGAGGAGAGGCCAAGGAGGAGGAGATCTCATGGGGAGAAGAACCTTTCAAGCTCTCATCCCTATTCTTCAAAGTTCTAGCCCTAGAAGAGAAAAGGAGTCAAAGGTAGGCATTCTCACGAGCAAAATTAAATTAAATTCGTCTATAGATTGTTCCATGTATCAGGAACAAAACCGCTTTTGTTTCATAATTTTTCGTGCACCCAATCTTTTCTAATTGAATTTTGAAGTCCTGCAAACATCTTGACCCTGAACCTTCATGTTTAATTCATATCTCCTTGAATACTCTATCCCATGCCTCAAAATTTTATTAGAGATATTGATGATTGTTAGGAATCTTTCACCCCTGAAAGCCCTAATTTCCATCCATCCTACCATGCGAATTAATTTGTTGATCTCAACTGTGTATTGTACCATGCACTTTGTGAATAAACCTATTTCAGTCATGTCGAGACCTTGTCTACTTTTCAATTCTTATTTACTGTGAATACTAATGCATGTTTAGATTCGTTTGGAATTGGTTTCGTGATTTTTCATCGCTTGTACTATTAGTTATGGATGTTTGAATCACCCTGTGTCAAAACAAGGTAGTTCTAGACCGTAATCCAAGAACATGTCCTTCCCTGTCGGACTTAGGCGCAGGACCTGAGAATGCGACGACCTGATAGGCCACATTCTGAGGCTGGTTGCGACAGCACTGCTCGTCACGTTCTGAACGCGACAGGGCCTATCGTCTCGTTCTGTCTGCCTGATCTGACAAGCCCATCGCGTTCTTTACAAGGCCTTGTCGTGTTCTCACCTGACCCCGTCGCGACCCTTATTGGGGTGCGTCGCGATCTTAGACTTTTGAATGAAAACCCTCGATTTATGATGCTCTAACTTTCTACAGTGCTTGTACACTTTGTTAACTATCTTACACGCAGTAAATACACTTGTTATAAATTGAACATTAATGTGTGATTTTTAAAAGACATGCACATGACCACTTTCTATCCACAATTTCATGACACATGCACACACTTGAACCATCCAATATGGCTTAACATGGCATGAAAATTTCCCATAATATATCTAGTAGTTTATCTCAATTTTTATTTAAATTGTCATATTTTAAAAGGACTTATCTTCGCTTCTCGCGTTGTTTTGGGAACATTATTACTGACGCTCCACTATTCTAGAATTCCTCTAGAACGTCGAGCACTTGTTTCTATATACACACTCTCTCTTGACTTGGACGAACTCTTCGTTAGATACTCCTTCTGCCGGACTAGTGAGTCTTTGTTCGAGGCCTCCGTAAGTCTCCTCTGTCCATGGATTCCCACATGGTCGATGAGCTGGTTATACCCTAACACCTATGATACCCCTTAGGGATCAATGTGACCCAAACGGCTATTAGAAGTTCTCTCTTATCCTGAATCACGCCAGACCTCTGGACCTGTGCGTAACATGGCCAGTGGAAGGGTAGTGAATTCCACCTGACTGCGAACACCAAGTGCGCATGTTGTGCAACTACTACTATCGCCCGTTTACTTGACGTTTTATGTGCATTGACCTGTAGTTCTCGTCTATACTTTACTCGCTCATCTATTCACATCCATTCTGCTATCTCGTCTATTCATCTAGTGCTCTATCTATTTCTTAGTACTCTCTATTGTCCATTAATTGATTGTCTAAAGATAAACAACATAACCAATGCCAGCGCAATAGGGCCCGATCTGGTCCTGGGGAGAGTGCCCGAAAGTGCCATTTGCCCGCAGGAGTTAAATGATCAGGATGCTGGCATTACATCCAAGTGCCATACTATCAAGATTAATCTATGACAATCAAAACAAAGTGCTATATTCTCTTGTTGTCTATTGATGACAAAAGTGCTATATTCTCTCTCGGTATCTACGGATAACAAAGTGCCATTACTATCGCGATTGACGAAAGTTAATCAAAAGTGTTATGCTATTTCAATTGATGAAAATAAATCAAAGTGCAATTTATTCTCTACATGGCCAATTACTATCTCTCTCCTTGCTATACATGTCGCTTTCTACTACTTGACAAATGTCATTACTTGCTATTGTTGTTATCGTTTCTATCGTGACTTGACTTTAATCATCGTGCTATACTTAATTCATCTGCTATTCGAACCATGTTACTTGTGCTATTACTTTCTCGACTTTACATGACTCTTTCTATCATTAATTACTCTACCATGTAAACCATTAATTATTTAAAGTCTGCTTGATCCTGAGATTTAAGTCCTATTGGGCGTTATCTCTCACCCTTCGTTATTTGTTATTGTGTCTCAGGTAAGTCGGACAATGATGTTACACACACCAATGGGACATGACCTGAGTGATGAGCGACCTAAAGTCAAATGATGAAGTCACCCTAGCACAATGAAGTCTAGTAGTTATTGCTTTAGATTTCTTTTCAATGTAATGATGTCATTGAGCCCTATGTATTGCCTCCGAATTAGTGGTTGTAATAGTCTTAGTGATTTTATAATGAAATGAAGAGTTTATTCCAAATTATTCATCAGATACTCTAATTTACTCACCTGATTGTACATTTTTCTCTACTATGTACTTGGTTCAGTTTCCCCTAATTTATTCTGCTGCTAAATTGGCAGGGCGTGACATATGTGATTCTTAGTTTCTCCCACATTTCCATTGCTGATTTGCACACTGAGATCCTATTAAATTCTTTCTTGCTCAATGCACAGCACAGTATACTCTTTGCTTTGCAGTTTAATGATATCTTCTACTTATCATCGTCTGTCCAATTTTCTCTGTTGTTGAGAACTACTAAGTCTCCTTCTTCTATGATGGACCACAGTTGAAAATCGAGACCCTGGAGAAACAACTCCATTCTTGTCTTCCAATAGTTGTAGTCCTCGCCATCAAATAGAGGGGGTCGGTTGACTAAATGACCTTCTGCATACCCTTGAGCTATCATTTATCTTTGCTCTTCAGATCGTGAGATCTTCTTTGTCAAAGAGACTTGACTCTGATACCACTTGTTTCCTAGCTAGCAAGCCCAGAGGGGGGGTGAATGGGATTCTAAAAATTTGCTTAGATAAAACCTGTCAACAAAAATGCTTTGACAGAAAAATACTGAGATCGATAGTTAGTGTTAGTGATAAATGAAGACAAGCTAGCAAATAAACAATCACACGACACAGAGGATTTTATCTTGGTTTGGACCTCCTATCCCAAGGAGTCCTACGTCCAGTCCCCAAGCAACACCTTGGGATTTCACTAACCAAGGGTACTGTCCCCCTCAAGGACCCTTACACATCCAGCCGCAGCTGGCCTTCTCTTCTAACCCCGAAGAGGTACAGCTACCACCTGATACAATAAATCTTCCTTCCTCAAGAAGGGAATTACAACCACCTGTGTCCAACAGGTCCTCTCTTCACAACCCGAAGAGGAACTTCACAACAGATGTGAATAAAAGCAAATGGCCCCTAGACCAAGCTTACAACAAATGCTTGATCCGAGGCAATGTCTGAGAGAAAAAGATTTTCACTAGATGAAAACTCTCAGAACTATAAAGGCTCTCCAAAAGCTAAGCAAATGAACACGGGGAGCTAAGAGCTAGAAAAGATTATGGAGTGAAGCTTTGGGGCTCTTGTTTCTGATGCTCGCAAGTTGTAGGTTGGTTCTCTGAAAGCTCTAAGGTACCAAAAGTTATTCTTCATGGAGACATCAGTCTTCTATATATCTTCTCTTGAAAAATATAGTCGTTGAAATGGTCGTTATCTCAAAGTTTGAAGCACGTTAGACTGCATGGTCCGAGGTGTACAACAGGTAAGTCTGCAGCCATTTAATGATCTATTAGCCATGCACGCAAAGAGAAGATTCGTCCAGATATCCTTCAACTTCTAGTTGTTCAACATTGTATGATAATATACTGGAAAATACCTGCACACAATAAATGTCGAAGCATAGATAGCTGAACTATCTCTATGCTTGTCAGTCAACATTAGAAAGAATATATACCAAAATGGAAATGCCATTCTGCCATCCTAAAAAGTGTTTGCTATAGAAACATAGGAATAGAAGGCACCCAGATATGCAACGTGCAGAGATGTGTACAATCACATTAAATGCAAAGATATTAGTGATGCACACGGGAGGACTTTGACTTTCACTGTATTTGAAAATATATTGGAATATCATGTATGAAATCGATGTAATCCATGAAGTCGTTATGACAATGAAATAGTTGTTCAACTTATGAAATCATTGTTTATGCAAATCGTTATACAAATATAGGCAAATCATTATATAAGCAAGTCATTATACAAATATAGGCAAATCGTTGTTCAAACATAAACAAATCATTGTTTGAGCAAATCGTTGTTCAAACAAAAACAAATCGTTGTTTGAGCAAATCGTTGTATAAACCAATCGTTGTTTGAGCAAATCCTTGTTCAAACATAAAAAAATCGTTGTTTTTACTTATCAAATCATTACAACAATCAAATCGTTGTTTCTCTTAAGAAACCGATGACCGAATCGTTGTTTAACTTATGAAATCGATGTGAAACTGAAATTGTTGTGAGTCTGAAATCGATGATTTACTTTACGAAATCATTGTGAGACCGAAAACGATGATTCACTTACGAAATCGTTATGAGACCGAAATCGATGATTCACTTATGAAATCGTTGTGAGACCGAAATCGATGATTCACTTACGAAATTGTTGTGAGACCGAAATCGATGATTCACTTACGAAATCGTTATGAGATCGAAATCGATGATTCACTTATGAAATCGTTGTGAGACCAAAATCGATGTTTCACTTACGAAATCGTTGAGACCGAAATTGATGATTCACTTACGCAATCGTTGAAGCGATAGAATCGTTCATACTCACTTATCAAATCGTTATAAGATGAAATCGTTGTAGCGATAGAATCATTCTTTTACACAGGAAATCGATGTGGACTTAGAAGGAATTCATGTTTTAAACTTTAAATGGTAGTGTAAGAGAATTACTAACAGATTTTGCTTGACTTATTCCCTGTGGTTGAACTTCAGAAAAACTTGTTAGAAAATGATTGTTAGGGTTTTGTTACTCACCAAAATTGTATATAATTAAATAAATTTATATGGGGATGGACTGATCATCATTCATTATTTTGATAGTATCAAATTTCCAATTTTTTCCATTTATTTCAAAATTTTCAATTTCTTCTAAATTTTCCGGGGTACTACACCCTCCCCCACTTAAAAGAATTTGGTCCCCAAATTCATATAAACAAAGTCGGGGATAGTATCTTACCGAATATGTCGGGGTAGTTCTACCTTATTATTGCTTCGGGTTCCCAGGTAGCTTCCTCCACACCTCTCCTATTCCATTGAACCTTAACCATAAGTATACTTCTGTTTCGCAGTTGCTAGACCTTTTGATCCAGAACCTTGACAGGCTTCTCTTCATACGTTATATCTCTCCTCAGCTCCAAATCCTCAAACCGGATCACATGATCGACATCGTATACATAATTCCTCAGCATGGATACATGAAAAACATTATGTATTGTTGCTAATTGTAGAGGTAATGCTAATTGATAGGCCACTTCTCCAACCCTTTCTAGAATCTCAAAAGGGCCGATAAACCTTGGACTCAACTTTCCTTTAATTCCAAATACCACGGGAAGGTGAGACCTTCAAGAACACGTGGTCACCAACTTGAAACTCTAGGTTCCTTCTTCTCTTGTCTGTGTAGATTTCTATCTAGACTGAGCTATTTTGAGACGCTCACGAATGACCTAGATCTTCTGAGTGGTGTTTGGCACTATCTCTGCTCCCAACCATTCCCTCTCTCCTGCTTCTTCCCAGCACACAGGTGATTTGCAACTTCTCTCGTACAATGCTTCAAAGGGTGCCATTTTTATCCTTGCTTGATAGCTATTATTGTATGCAAATTCAACCAGAGATAATTGTTCACTCCAGTATCCTTCAAAGTCAAGTGCACAGGCTCAGAGCATATCTTCTACAATTTGGTTTGTCCTTTCTATTTGGCCATCGGTTTGAGGGTGGAAGGCAGTGCTGAAGTTTAACCTAGTGCCAAGTGCTGCATGTAACTCTGGCCAAAAATGTGACGTGAACCGGGGGTCCCTGTCAGATACAATGGATGAGGGTATTCCATGTAACCTAACCACCTCTTTAATGTACAATGCAGGAAGCACATTCACGGACCATTTTCTCTTTATAGGAAAGAAGTGAGCCAACTTAGTTAATCGGTACACGATTACCCATATTGCATCAAGCCCCCCATGGTTCTAGGCAAACCCATAATGAAATCCATTCCTATGCTTTCCCATTTCCATTCAAGTATATCTAAGGGTTGTAATACACCTGCTGGCCTAAGATGTTCTACTTTGACCTATTGGCAAGTCAAACAGCGTGCAACAAATTCGGCTACTTCCCTTTTCATGTTTGGCCACCAATAAGTTCTCTTCACATCTTGATACATCTTAGTGGATCCAAGATGAATTGTATACCTAGATCGGTGAGCTTCAGTCATCAGCTTCTTCTTAAGTTCTTCATTATCCGGTACACAGGTTCTTCCTTTAACCACTAGTCTACCATTCTCAGTTATGGAAAAATCTGGCCTTTGATTAATCTTCTCCTTAATCTCCACCAAGAAAGGATCTTTGTCTTGTTGTTCTATGATTTCAGTTAGGAGATCTGATTGTATGATGATGTTGGCAATCAATACTTGGTCGCTTTCCTTGTCTACCTTCAAATCCAGGCTTGCAAATTACTCCAGCAATCGCCACTCCCCAACCATTAAGTTGACTAGTGACACTACCGGCTTTGTACTCAAGGCATCTGCCACAGAATTGCCTTTACCCAGGTGATATTGTATGGAAAAGTCGAAGTCCTTTAGGTAGTCCAACCATCTTCACTGTCTCATGTTCAACTCGTTCTGGGAAAAGAGATATTTCAGACTTTTGTGGTCTGAGTATACCTTAATGGTTCACCATAAAGATAGTGTCGCCAAATTTTTAATGCAACACCACCGCTGCTAATTCTAGGTCATGAACCAGGTAATTAACTTCATGCACCTTCAGTTGCCTAGAGGCATAAGCTATCACCTTACCCAACTGCATTAAGACACATCCCAGACCAATACTCATGCATCTGTATAAACCTCAAATCCTCCCCCTTCAATGAGTAGGGTAAGAACAAGAGTTGTAGTCAAGCACTTATTCAGTGTACAGAAGCTCTTTTCACAATCTTCTGCCCACACATATGGATTTTCCTTCCTGGTCAATCAAGTCAAAGGTACAACAATTTTGGAAAAATCCTTTATGAATCTCCTGTAATATCCTGCCAATCCCAGGAAGCTTCTTACTTCGGTCACACTAGTGGGTTTCTCCCATTTCATCACGGCTTCAACCTTAGATGGATCAACTGCAAGACCTTCTTTGAAATTATGTGCCCCAAGAAAGATTCTTCTGTGATCCAGAATTCACATTTACTCAACTTAGCACACATCCGGTTGTCCCTCAACAATTGCAGGGCTACCCTCAAATGCTCCTCGTGATCTTCTTTAGTCTTCGAATAGATTAGGATGTCATCAATAAAAACCACCACAAACTTACCAAGGTAGGGCCAATATACATCATTCATCAGCTGCATGAAGGCTGCAAGGGCATTTGTTAGTCCAAAAGGCATGACAACAAACTCATAATGCCCATACCTGCTCCTGAAGGCCATTTTGTATATATCCTCCTCTGAAATCCTTAATTGATGGTAGCCTGATTTGAGATCGATCTTGAAGAAATATTTAGCTCCAGCAATTTGGTCAAATAGTTCATCAATTCTTGGCAGGGGATATTTGTTCTTGATTGTGAGTTGGTTTAGCTGCCTATAATCAATACACAACCTAATTGACCCATCCTTCTTCTTAACGAAAAGCACTGGAGCTCCCCAAGGTGAGGTTCTTGGTCTGATGAATCCTTTCCTCAATAGCTCCATCAGTTGTTCCATTAATTCTTTTAAATCTACAGGTGACATCCTATAGGGGGCTCTAGAAACTGGGGCAGCACCCGGTACTAAAGGGATAGAAAAATTTACTTCCCTCACGAGAGGAATACCTGGTAACTCTTTGGGAAACAAATCTGGAAATTCCTTTACCACAGAAATGTTTTCAAGGTTTACATCCTCTTTCTTGCTGACCATCGAAGCAAGGAAGGCTACACTCCCTTTTCTAATCATTTTGTGGGCTCATAAGGTAGAAATAAGTGATAGATGTCCACGGTGGTTAGCCCCCAAGTAAACTATCTTTGGATACTCGCTGAAAGTTATCCTACTCTTCCTATAGTTTACACTAGCCCCATGTTGGGCTAACCAATCAGCTCCCAAAATTACATCGTAGTGATCCATGGGCATGCATACAAGGTTGGCCAGAAGGTTCTTCCCTTTGATGATCACATCAGTAGAGGGAAAATATCAGTTGAGTTTGGTTCCATGCCTAAGAGCGTTGTGAGAGGGAATTCACAACTCAACGATACTGGTTTGGTAGATAAGGTATCAGTAAACTCTTGTGATATAAATGAATGTGTGGCACAAGTATCAAATAAAACAAAGGCAAGCCGTGAAAGTATTTGAAGAGTACCTTCTACTACGCCTCCTTCCTCTACGACTGACGGTTCCAGAACAGCTTGTACGCGACCTAGCCTCCTTTGTCCATTTGGACGCCTCTCTTGTGGAGTTTGTTCCTTAATCGTTGGGCAGTCGGAGATCCGGTGGTCACGACTTCCACAACGTAGACATCTCCCTTGCGCCCTCCAGCATTGTTCAGACCAGCGACTAGCCTTGTCACAATGTTTGCATCTCTCCACGGTTATCACTGTCGACTGCTTGTCTGAGTCTTTCAGCTTTTTATCATGTTGTTCAGTAAAACCACCACTGAGCCTTTTCCTTCCAACGGTCAGTTGATATCTTCCGGTGGCAGATACTTGTTCCTTCTTCACATTCTTTCCCTTTATCCTTTCAGTAGTCTCCATAGCATCTTCCAATAAGTGGGCCCTCTTTATCATATCAACATAGGTTTGTATGTCCATTGGTGCTAGTTGGGTGATATACTGGGGTCTTAAGCCGTTCAGAAAGCGTTTAGCCTTCATCCTCTCGATCCCAACCAAATGAGTGGCATACCGAGATAGATGTGAGAACTCAACCTCATACTCAGCTACAGTCAGTCCCCGTTGTTTCAAGGCTGCAAATTCGGCTGCCTTTCTCTCCTGCACCCTTTCCAAAAAGTATTTACTGTTGAAGCGTTCCACAAATTATGCCCACGTTAACTGATGTCCTTCTAAGGTTGCTTCAACAGACTCCCACCATGCACTGGCATCCTTTTTCAGATGAAAGGTCGCCAGTAGTACTTTGTTTCGGTCAGTGCATTGCATGACCCTGAATATCCTTTCAATTTCCTTGACACAATGTTCAGAAGCATCCGGGTCAGTACTACCTTCAAACCTAGGCAGATCCATGCTACGGAGATTCCGATGGAGATCACTGGCTCCGCGGTTTCCTCCACCCTGGGTGGCTTGTAATATTGCCTGAGTCAAATTCTGTATGGTTTGTTGCATGTTTCTAGCCTGGGCATGCTCAGCAGCCATCGAAGCAGTAATTACCTTCAAGAGGATAATACTAGTTAGGCTTCTAAGTATAATACATGTGACTCCTTTACCCATTTCTCTACCCAAGCTCACATTAGGTATGACTACTTGACGTGTGTGGTCTAGACTAGTTTCATTTTTACATTCCTATTCCCTTGGACCTGAAAAGTTCATTCTCTAATACCAATAGACTATCACGCCCTGAAGCAAAATTTTGGAATGCGCAGTTATGTTCGAATCAGAAATAGAGCAAAAATTCTAGGATATAATATTAATTAAGGCAATTTCCTAATCCAAAGAACAACCACAGCAAAATATAACCAAGAACGCCAGGGCCAACCTTAGGCCCCACAAACCAAAAACAATCATCCTCCAAGAAACATATGTCATTACAACAAATACTACTCAGACATCTACTCAGTATCTTAGCTTCAAGATGACAGTATGCTCTTCACTCAAGCCCCTCCCCCTCCATGTCCACTAGATCCTCATCATTACCTAAAATGTTTAGGATAATAGGGTGAGCAAACTAACCCAGTAGGATTTACATCTCAAGGTGCAGGCAATGATATACATGATTAGCGTTTTATTATGTAGGAGTTTACAGGGCATGATAATCATACATGCTTGCATGCTAACCAATGAATTACAGGAACAAACTAGGATTTTCTCAACAGTATCATAGCAAAACATATACTGACTTTCAAAGGTATTGGACAATGAATTTCCCAAGATAAGATAGTATTACAAAACAAGGATTGGCCATATGCACACAAATATCAGATAATCACATGATCAAACGTATCATATTGAACTGAACATATCAAACTAAGGCACATTTACACAAATCTTGTACACATATCAGTGCCATGCCAAGCACCACAAGTCCATACTTCTGCGGTTAATAAGTACGTTGGGGCACTCCTCCCCAAGACAAGATAGGGCCCCATTTTTGCACAGGCATTAGTCAAATGGACCGAAGTCCCACGTTATGCCGATCATATACATATTATGGCCACGAAATTTCAAGAACAAGTTCACAGTAAAAGAATATGATCATACGCAGAGTTTGACTTATAGCAAGCTAGAGTTTTGGACATAATTCATATCAGTCTCATGGTAGAAAATCAAGTAGTAGAATTTCTTAGAATAGAATTCATGTTCTTATGGCTTTCATGTACATTGATCACTTTTAGGCCACTAACTAGACATAACATAATATGTCCATAGGGCATGCTTATGTTTTACGGGATAACTCAACAGAGCAATCTAGATTACCATCGGATTTCATGTGGAAATGATTACAACTAAAATCGATGTAGTAACAACTACAATGGAATCGATGTTTACAACCAAAGTCGATGCTTATGATTAGAGTCGTTACTTATGACCAGAGTCGATGTTCACGACAGAGTCGATGTGAGGGCAAATCGTTTTGAGAGCAAGTCGTTGTGAGGGCGAGTCGATGTGAGGGCAAATCATTCTGAGAGCAAGTCGTTGTAAGGGCGAGTCGATGTGAGGGCAAATCATTCTGAGAGCAAGTCGTTGTAAGGACGAGTCGATGTGAGGGTAAATCGTTCTGAGAGCTAGTCATTGTAAGGGAGAGTCGATGTTTACAACGATTCTGAAGGAGTCGACATTCACAATGATTTTGAAGTAGTTGATGTTTACAATGATTACTGAAGGAGTCGATGTTCACAACGATTCTGAAGGAGTCGATGTTTACAACGATTACTGAAGGAGTCGATGTTCACAATGATTCTGAAGGAGTCGATGTTTACAACAATTACTGAAGTAGTCGATGGCTAAAGGAGTCGATGCAGAATCACTTATGACCCGAATCGATGTAGGATCGATTCCCAATCTTCAGGGACTCAGAGGACTACAACCTTACATGAGCGGCTTGTAACTTGAAAAATAGGAATCCTTGGGCAAACTCTGAACCAGAAAGGTGTAGAGGACAACATGTAGAAAGATCCATAGTTTTGGTTTGACCCAAATTTGTCCTTGGTTTATATGCGACACTGGAAGAACACAGGAAGCCTCAGTATTGCATGACTCTTTGAAAAACACTTATCTCTCAATCATCTAGGGCCACTAGAAGGGAACTATGATCATGGAACTGGATGAGTGCAAGGAGCAAAAGGGAACTAAAATTTCTGGTTTCACAGGGCTGGGTCTCGAGGGGTATGAGACACAATAGGAATGCAAGTTGCCATGAACATGCTTGACTAGGGGAAAACCCTTAAAACACTGGGCATACTTGTAAAACTTTGGGAAAATAGATGCATGTGGAAATAGACTCGATGATTTCTCTGTAAGGACGTGCAAGATTTAGCTTTCGCCTGAGAAACCTACCCTTTTGTGTTAAAGAACGAGAGTCAAGTATTATCAAGCAAGTGATAGCATGATAACATGATTCATATAGCACAAGTGTGGAGTATAGCACAAAGAGCAAGATGGCCATAGCACAAATAGCACAATATATATCATGATAGTACAACGAGTCAAGTATAGCATAGCACTTTGATTGTCATATAGATAGTCGAGATATATAGCACTTGAGTGTAACGCCAAACACCCTGGTCAATTAACCCCCGCGGGCACTAGCACTTTTGGGCGCACCTCCCAGGACCAGACCGGGCCCTTTATATTGCCAAGCATTAGTCATTGTTTATCTTTAGACAATCAGTCAAATGGCCACAGAGAGTACCAAGAATAGATGAGAGTACTTGATGAAATAAACGAGAGTGTAGAGAACATGAATAGATGAGCGAGTAGAGTATAGATGAGAGCTAGTGGTCATTTTACATGAAACAACGTTAAATAGGTGATAGTAACGGTTTGCACAATACGCATGATTTGGTGCTGGCAGTCTGGTAGAATTCACTAACCAACCAATGGCCATGCTACGAACATAGTCCAGAGGTCCGGCGTGATCTCATGATAAGAGAGAGCATTCTAAGGCCCTTTGGATATTACTGATCCCTAAAGGGTATCATAGGTATTGAGGGTACAACTGGCTCATCGACCATGTAGGAATCCATGGACAGAGGAGACTTACGGAGGCCTTGAACAAGGATTCACTAGTCTGGCAGAAGGAATATCTGACGGAGAGTTGGTCCAAGTCAAGAGAAAGTGTGTATATAGAAACAAAGTGCTCGACATTCTAGAGGAACTCTAGAACAGTGGAGCATTGGTAACGGTATTCCAAAACATCGTGAGAAACGAAGACAAGTTCATTTAAAAATATGGCTATGTAATATACATTATTGAAGTAAATTTCCAGATATATTATGAGATATTTTCATGCCAAGTCAATTCATAATGGATGGTTACAAGTATGTGCATGTGACAAAGAGAATCATAGATATGAAAAGATCATGTGTATGTCTTTTAATTAATCAATACATGTTCCATTATAGCATCTTCTTTTACTGCGTTTAAGACTGTTAATAGAAGGTATAATCACTGTAGAAAGACAATAGCACCAAAAATCTAGGGTTTATGTGCAAAAGTCTAGAAGGCGACGTACCCCTATAAGGAACAAGACAGGGTACAACTGGAACGCGATGGGGTCTGTCAAAGATCACGACAGAACCGTCTAGGATAGATAGATAGAACACGACAGGGCATATAAAGGAACGATAGGTCGGTCAGGCAGACAGCCAGAATGCAACGCCAAGGCCTGTCGAGTTCAGAATGTGACAGGTTTTTGGTCGCGATCAGCCCCTAAGAATGTGGCCTATCGGGCCGTCGTATTCTTAGGTCCTGCACCTGAGCCGAATAGGAAAACAATTTGCCTTGGATTGCGGTCTAGGCTTTCCATGTTTTGATATAGAGTCATTCAAAAATAAAAATCTCAGTGTACAGATGATGAAAATCATGAAACCAGATTTAAATGAAACTAGACTTGCGAAGGTATACACAGTAAATAGGAATTGGAAAGTAGTCATGGTTTTGACAGGCTTTGATCAAGTTCGTTCATGAAGTACACAGGACATGATGCAGTGATGGGAAAAGATTTAATTCGAGTAAGATACTCAATAGAAATTTTGGAAAATGGTGGCAAACGATTCCTGAAAACCAACAATATGTACAGTAAAAATTACATGAAACGAGATCAAGTGTACATAGAGATCTAAGACAAACATGAGGGTTCGGGGCCATCATCTTAACAGAACTTCAAAAATGAAAATCTCAAGATAGGCTCGATGAAAATTAGGGCAATAGAGGGCTTTTGTTCCTGATGTCAAGAACATCCTACAAACAAATTAATTAGGTTTTGCTTGTGAGAATGCCTACCTTTGGGTCGATTTGACTTCTAGGGCTTAGAACTTGAAGAACAGTTGGTAGATCTTGAGCAAGCCTTTCCCCCACGATTCCTCCCTTCCTTTGGCCTCTCCACCACGTCAGCAAGTCCCAGCAACATAATAGGGTCGGCCATGAAGAGGTTGGGGTGTATTTAAGCATCTAGTGTTTCTAATTCCTACTACAACTCTAACTCCTATTAAATTCCGAATTTCCCTATTTCTTCCAACCTTCCAAGCTTTCCTCCGCCTAAATGGGTTAGGTTGGGTTCCAAATTCATACCTAGTCAATTGGGGTAGGTTTAGGAGTCCAATTCCAATATATATTAGCTATATTAATGATTTTCTTACTCTTTTCAATTTAGGAAACAATTATATTACGAATTTAGGTTATTTTTCTCTTAACCCATATTTCAAAATTCCTATTTTGGCCCAATAACTTTTATGTGATCTATTTTGTAAAGCCCATTACTTCTTTTTGTTTAATGGGTTTTAATTAAATCATTTCCTTAAAATTTATTTATTATTTAGGAAAAATATCGGGTTGCTACACAAACATATACATATTATGGCCACAGATTTCCAAGGAAAAGCTCATAGTAATAAGATTATGATCATCCACAAAGTTCAAGGATATGGCAATAGTTTGAGAGATTAATCCGGACAGCATATGACTAATTTTTAAGTTCTATAAACTTTAATGATTTTGACCAAAATAGAATAGGTTGCACACGGAATAAAGAGTCCTCTAACTTTAGGGAACTTCAAGGAACAATCAGTTAGGTCTCTATGAGAAAATCCATAGATACAAAGACTTTCCTAACTACATATGCAATGAACAACAGTACATGCAATAATCGGAAAGCATATTTAATAAAGTAAATTATGACTTAGTAGGAATCATGGAATGAAAACAAAGTAGAATCATGTTGAAAGCTAGCATGTATTCTCACCAACATGGTTATGACACAGATTATATCAAGACGTTTTAACTTTGAGTTGGAATATAAGGACGAACTGGCATAATCAATGGGGAGTATGATCAATAACTTCCATATAGAACGTTAGAATCATATTCATGTAATTAATGTTTTTAACATGTCGCTGATGACTTTTAAAGTACAGACGTAGACTAATCAACATGCTAGCAAGACCAAGAAAATGACGCAGCTCACTTGCTTGATCCATAACTCCAAATCTAGGTTCCAGGGATGAAACTATAAATGAAAGGGGTTGCTGGAAACGAAAAGTAAACAGATCTATGGCCTTGGTTTGACCTAGTTGGTCTCGGTTGCATGAAACTCGAGAAGAACGGGAAAAGTCCAGATCTTGTGCAAAATTTTGGAAAAACACTTGATACCCTTTACATGAACGATGAAATTAGGAAGAATAGGGACACATAAGAATAGTCTTAAAGGACTTTTAGATGATATACTCTATGTTAAGTTGGTGTCCGATATTACCTACCTTTGGTTGCTTCCGGCACCAGGATCCTTACAGATCGTAATAGATGCTAAGGGGATGAAGACTCCTCGAATCCTCGCTACCAGCTCGTTCCCTTGCTCCCGGAAATTCATCCAGGAATGAAGAGAAAGATTTTGGGTTGGCTATGGGGTCTCACAATGGTTTTATATCGCCATTATGGTAAACGTTTCGAGTTTGTAGCTTCCTAACTCTTAGTAGGAGTCCTACCATGTTCAGAACTTCCATAGAAGTTGTTTCTGTAGCAAGTCCGTTCTTATTAGGGTTAGTTCTAGGGAGTAGATTCGGAATCCTCTGTTGGATTCAATCATGATTTATGGACCATACCTTCCATGTTTATCTTAACTAACCCCTTTTTATTATCGAGTCTAGATTTAACATGATTTTCCTTATGTTTATCACCTACCGGTCCATTAGCCCTATTGGATCTGCCATCTTTATTTGAATCACTCCTGCAATTATTCCTTCATGATAACAAACTTATTTTTACCTTATTCTTATTTAATAATATTTAAGAATATTCTTGTACTATCGTTTTTCCTAACTTTGCACTGATCTGTAACTTCGTCATGTACAAAGTCATACATAATTTGGTCGTAATCAGTCGAAGCTCAACTTCGAAACCCCATTTCGACCGTCAACGTTATATCCTGGTCAGTCGATTCATACATCAATTGTCTTGCACATCGATTGCTAATCAACATTGATTGTCTTTTAACATCGATTACTCACCAACATCGATTGCTCCTTTAAACATCGATTATTGACCAACATTGATTGCTCCTTGAAACATCGATTGTTGACCAACATCGATTGTGTTGGAGCGAAATCGCACTAATGATGTCCTAGAGGGGGGTGAATAGACTTCTTGTGCTTTAAAAAAAAATTATCTGAAATTAAACAACACTAAATAAAGCTGTTAGAATTTAGTGTAGAATGTGATTCAAGTGTAAGTTGGCGGAAACAATCACACAAATAAATGCACCATGAATTTTATCCTGGTTCGGCCCTTCCCACATGGAAGTCCTACATCCAGTCCTCAAGCAAACCACTTGAGATTTCACTAACTACCAAGAGAACTTGGCCTTCTCTCACCTTGAGAGGAATTACAAGCCCACTTCCTCCCAAGCAAGTCTTCCCTCAGCAGGGTACAAAGCTACCTTTCACAAGGTCTTCCGGGGACAGCAGGAATAAATATCCTGCAAGTTTACACAATTGAGATTGTAAAAACACTTGTGTGTTTACCTTAACAAAAGGCAAACAGACCCAATTCAGAAAGGAGAAAAACTAATTAGAATTACAACTGTAATCCTTTCTGAATGAGGAAGGGTGGAAAGAAAGAAATCACAATTACAAATGCCACCCAATCACAAGACTTCTGTGAAGAGGAGAGCTTGGAGAATTTCTGAATGAGAAGCTCTCAATCTTGCAGCTCAGGAGAAGGCTTGTAGATGATCTTGCTAGCATAAGGCAGAAGAAGTTGAGAAGTTGCTAGCTAGTTTCACACTCTAAGTGTTGTGTTTTTTATGCTCTCTTTCAAACTTTGGCTTCTATATAAGCTTCAAAAGAATGTAGCCATTTGAAAGTGTCCGTTAGAGATCTGGCCGTTTGAGGAGAGATTTTTTTTATCCTTTGGATTTGGTTGAGGTTGTTATCCATAAGTCCTCCTACCTTTTTTAGCTTTCCAACGGCTTCAGACAAGGCTTGTAGTTTCACATCTAAGAGATCAAGTTCCAAATAATTTTCTGTGAAAGCTCCATGCTGAAAATGTGCCTAATAAATATTCTGCAGCAAAGACAAGACACAAAGAGAGGATACCTCCATACTTTCTGAGGTAGGTAAGTCTAAAGAATGTATAAGTATGGAAACCTCAGACAGACAAGCTTTCAGACAAATAAAGATGGACTGACAGTTGCACCAAAAAGTAAGGTGTGGTTCTGACAGTGGTAGGTAAACCTCTATCAGATACCAATGCGTCTGAAATCAATAAATACATGATATCTTCTGAAAGGAACGAAAATCTGGCCTTCTGTCATGAAGCAAGAGACCAATTTGATTAAATGTTTCAGATATAAACATAAACAAATTTAGAAGATTATTTTGAATATAATATGTCTCATCTTGTCAGAATAATTAATTAATGATAATCTAATGGACTATTAATATTTAAGAAACATATAGGAGTAATGAGTTCTGACAAGGATACATTTACACAGATGAATCATAAAGATAAAATAATATACCATCTATACAAGAAAAATACAAGTACACAAACTGTCAGAGAAGTCAGATTCATAAGAAGGTGTACTTCGAGTTTAGAAGTCAGAGTCAGAATCATGAAGACATTCGATTCTCAGAAGTTGCAGTAAGACAGAAAGATTCGACTTCAAGAAGTCGGATAGATGCATATTAGAAAGTCATGCTTCGATATAAGAAGTCGGACATGATCATTTGACTTCCATAGACTTTGGATAGAAACAAGATAGATACTTTGACTTTTGGGAGTCGGAGAGTGGCATTCGACTTCAGGGAGTTGGAGTCCAGAACACAAGACTCATAACACTTCGACTTTAGAAAGTCAGAGTCAACAGTTGGATTTAGTATGATACATATAGAGTAGTTTGTGGACTTAGAAAAATTTTCGAGATAAACTTGCAGACTATAATTCGACTTTAGAAAGTCAGAGACTATATTCGAAGTTAGTGTGATACATAGAGTTGTCTGTGGACTTAAAAAACTTTCCGAGATAAAGTTGTACAAAATATTTTCTATGGTATATGTATTAGTGTATTTAATTTGTAAAGAGTCTTTTAAAAGGTTTTGTCATAGCAAAATCACAATGTTATAATAATTTAAAATATTAAATAATTTTCTTAGGGATAGTTGCTCAACAATTCTCCCCTTTTGTTAATGACAAAAACTTTTAATAGATAGCAAAAAGCAAATTTTAGATTTGCAAGCACGTGATCTTCTGTAGAAGTTAGTTATTTGTTTCTACTTCCCCCCCCCCCCCCCCCCCCCCCCCTCTTGTGGCATTAATAGAAAAGGTAAGATAATGAAGGAGAAAATGAGATAAATCTATATCCAAACAAAAATTGTATTCATAAACTGAAATACTCAAGTACATAAGAGTGTCTAGGACTTGGATAAAGAGCTAGGTAAGTACAAGGAATGAGGGACTTGATCTAAGAAAGGCTAGAGAAGAGCCCATAACTTCTTCTCATTTTCAGGGAAAAATTTTCAAAGAGACTGGCATCAATCTTATAGGTGGGGCCTAGTGAAGGGAGTTCCTATACGATTTTACATGACAGTTGTGGAACCAAGTGAGTCTCTTATAATAGTGACTACGACCCAGAAGAGCTTTGAGAGGGACAAATTTCCTAGAGGGTGCTAAATAGAGAAAGTCATGCACAGTAATATCCAATGCAGTCCTTGATGAATTGCAGCTTCCTTAGCTTGATAATAGATTAAGTACCACTGCTTCCATTTATGAGCAAGAGACTTTCAAAGAGTCTCTTATCCTTTGCAAAGATACTCAGCAACTGAGATCTTCAATTTTTCACAATCAGAATGGTTTTCAGGATATGCAGCTACCCATTGATCCTCTGTGAATCTCTCAGACTCAGCAAAACAAATCTAATAGTCTAACAAGTGCTGGGAATTCTGAGGTGCTTGCATGAGGGAAAATCTATGAAAAGATAATTTCATATTATACTTGATCCTGAACCTAGTAGCTATTCGGATGTGTCTGTTGAAAACAAGCTGTGCAAAATCGTTTCTTGCAGAAATGGCACCAATTAAGCTTGGGTACAAGCCAGAAGATAATCCAATAGTCATGGAGGGGGAAATCTATCTCTGACCTCTGATAATGTTTTACCATTGGCCTTTGTTGACATCAGGCAAACCCAATCTGAACCTGGCAAGATTGAAATCCTTCATCTTAGTGTACTTGGCCTGAGAGTCTCTAATGAGGTTGCCAAACATGTCATAGAACCTAAGATTCAGGTGAAGATGAATATCCATGAATTGGTTCCTGGATTGAGTTTGTTGGTATTTGGTGGCTTCACCAGGATAGATTTCAAGAAATTCTTTGGTATTCAGACTGTGACTTTTCTGAGAAATCAGCTGGATATCAGCCAACAGTACTTGTGATGAATGGAGGAGAGAGGGAAGCTAGTCCTCAAAGGTGAAACCTGGCATTTCAAGGACTTCAAGGAATGCCTTGATGGACAGGAATTCCTTGAATAGGTTCATGTGATGTTCTGAATGGTGGATAAATGCATACCAAAAAAGGAGGAAGAAGTTTGGCAGGGTTCTCTTTAACATGCGCCCACCTTTAGATGAAAGTAGTACACTAGGTACTATTTCTGACAGTGAAAGGGTGGATCTGCCTACCAGAGGTGTGGATGTAGTAGGAAGAGAAGAAAAGAAACTAGGAGGTTGGGTTTAGAGAGTGGGTCTGTGTGCCTGAGATGGTTTGAAATAGTATTTCAGAGGGTAGATGGAAAACTTGACATTATCAAAGGCAATTGGCTGATCCTCTGGAAGAGATCTAGAGGGAGGAGGATCAGATGAGGTAGAAGGTGGAGGTTGTTGTTGTAGTTCATCAACAGAAGGAGCTGGAGGAGTGGGAGCAGTAGGTTGAGATGAGGATGTTAAAATGTTGCGGAAAAATTGTTATGAAGAAATCTAGAAGGAGGGTTGAATAGATTTCTTAGAATTTTAAAAATTCACTTCGATTAGATTTTAGAGAAATTGAATTCAGTATGAATCTAAAGATCAATGACACCTCTAAACAAATTAGACCAGTTAGATGGTGAGATGCTAATGAGCCTATCAAGCATCTAACGCAAGAGATAAGCAAACCACAAAGACAGAGATTTAGAGTGGTTCGGATTACACAATAGTGTATCCTACATCCACCATCCACACACACACACAAATGTGGCTTATCTTGCCAGTTCAGAAAAGTCACACAACAACACATACACTTTGAGATTCAGAAATATCAGATTCAACCACACACATGAAATTGGGCACAAGGATTGCACCAATTTCACAACACACACTTCAATAGAGTAATTTTGAGATGAAGAACTAGACAGATCAATTGAAACCCAAAGTTGAAGAAGACTGGTTCGAAGGTCCCTGTTTCTGCTTCAAAAGTAGAAATCAGTTCTTCTGCTTCAGCTCCAAAAAGATGACTCTGATGGCTCAAAATTCTTCTTCAAATGGATCATCCAAGGTGCTCAAGACTTCAATTGCTTCAGATCTAGGAACAATTTCCGGGATTAAGCCTTCTTCAGAAGTCGGCTGGAATACTCTGGAGTTCTAGAAGAGCATATGTGTGTCCCGATAGATGATTCTCCAAAAGCCAAGTGGATAAGGGGTATTTATAGCCCCATGGGTCCATAAAATATCTTGGGAATTGGGAGCATAGAAACTCTCTCCCAAAAAAGCTTTACCATAGTCATACACATGGCTTGGTATTTCAGATCTAAAAAAAAAATCTGAAGTGTGTTGACACTACACAGTTATGTGTCGACACACAGGTTCTTGGCTGGGAAATGACCTTCTCGGACAGTCAACTAGTGTCGACACCACAGGGCACTGTGTCGACACCACTGGCATGTCTTCAGAAACCTTCTTCTGGGACAGTGAACTAGTGTCGACACCACTAGGCACTGTGTCGACACGACTGAGCACATATGATCTTTTCTTTGAGCTATACATAGAAGAAACATTGTGAGATATAAATTTAAGCATGATAAGCATGACTTCAATATAATAATGAATCATATTTGGACATCATCAAATAAGAGATCCAACAATCTCCCCTTTTGATGATGGCAAGTATGATTCATCAAGTTAACTTGATTTTCTCACAAATGTGACTTTAAAAATATTCATTCACAATTTCATAGCATACCAATGACATCCACAGTTTTCATCAATGACATCCATGTTGGGTTGAGTGTGAATATAATTCATTTCTCCTCACATTTTGATGATGACAAGTTGTGATTTTGATGCATAACCATTGGAACATGTAAAATACATCACCTGAAATTACAATATTCAAAAAGCATGTTTCCAAGCACATTTATCATTGATATTCATGATAATATATTTAACTAATGATTTATGTGTTATTTTCTCAGGGACAAACACTTTCTGCAAAGGTAGTGTCGACACAACCATCAGTGGTGTCGACACAATGGTTCAGAACAAAGGCAGAAATGTGAAGAAAAGTCATCTCAGGTCGACACTAGTCTAGAGCAGGTCGACACTAGAGAGCCTTCCCAGAAGGCCATGTTGTTCAGATAGCCAAAGCAGGTCGACACCAAATGCAGGCAGGTCGACACTAGATGGCTCTCCAGAAGGCCTGTTTTTCAGATGGCCAAAGCAGGTCGACACGAGATGAGATCAGGTCGACACTAGAGGTCGACACTGGATCATCTCAGGTCGACACTAGAGACCTCTCCCAGGGATTTGTTTTGCCAGTCTGGGAGAGTGTGTCGACACACCTCTGGGCAGGTCGACACACTCCGGAATCTCTGTGACTTAAGATTCCTCCTGGACACGTGGCACCCTAGGGAAAAGGTGGATCAACCTTGGATCTTGTGCCCACGTACCCCAAGGGTATCTTTCGGATATTTAGGGTATAAATACCCTCCTAATGGCACCCATCCATAAAGAATCTTCCAAGAGCCTCCAGAAACTGGAAGTGGCGGCTAGAGAGTCTCTCCTCCCTGTTTTGCTCCCTCCTGTGCTTCCACACCTCAATTCACCCTTCTCCAAGCACAAGGATCGAAGATTGATCAACATGAAGCATTAGGATCAACTTCAAGGGAGCAGATCAAGTAGAAGCCAGCAATTGTGAAGCACTCAAGGAAGATCCCGAGATCAAAGTTGCAGAGCATCGGCCAAGGGACTTCAAGTGATCAAGATCCATCCAATTCTGCTTCTACAAGGGAGTTTTCTTGAAGAACAAGAACTGTCAACCTCATGTCTTGAGTCTTTCTTGTTTCTTCTTGGCTATTCTAGAAATTGTGCATAATCGATTGCATCAATTTTCTTGAATTGGCCTTAATAGATCAGATCATTGCTAGAGGATCTGGATCTTGTTGTTTCTGTTCTAGCAAGTGATTGTGAGCCTCTGTGCTCAGGGTTTTGAGTCGTCGTACTCAAGTTGTGTGGTTGAGCAGTCTTGCTCAGAGTCTAGAGTAGTCTTGCTCTAGGTAGTGTGTGAGTTGTCTAACTCAGTTGTGGAGTTGTCAGGCTCCAGTGTGGGTTGTGTTACCCAGGTTGTTAGTGGATCCTCACTGTGTGTGAGGGGTGGATGTAGGAGTCACGTGGTGTGATTTCCGAACCACCTAAAAATCTCTGTGCATTGGTCTGCTTGTGGTTTGAATTTACTCTTCGTTAGATGAATGCATAGGATCGTTTGAATCTATCTAATCAACTTGTTTTTCACACTCCAATTGTTTAACTCACTTAATCTCTCTTCAGATCTGTGAAATTTGCTTTCAATCTAACTCTGATTCAAAGGTTTTTCAAAATTGGTTTAGCTTCCGCATTAGTTGGCATAGATCTATTCAACCCCCCCCCCCTTCTAGATCTTGTCCACACCTTTTATCGATCCTTCAATTGGTATCAGAGCGGGTTTACACTTGATCTGATCTGATCTGAGTAGTTTCTGAGTGTTCTGTGTTGCTTGTTTGCTTGCTTGTTTGTTTTGCTGAGTGTTTCCTTCCTTGCACCATCTGTTTAATTAAATGGATTCCAGAGGATTCATAGCTGAGGGTCATTCCATAAATAGGCCACCATTCTTTAATGGAACGGACTATTCTTATTGGAAAAATAGAATGCAAGTTTTTCTAAGAGCCCAAAATTATGAAATCTGGAAAGTAGTGGAGTAGGTCCCTATGAAAACCAGGGAGAGGAAGAAACCTGGACTAGGGAACAAATAAGAAGAGCTACATTGAATTATAGTGCCATGAACATGATTCAATGTGCTGTTCACCCCAAAGAGTACTCAAGAATCTCAATGTGCAAATCTGCCAAAGAGATGTGGGATAAACTTGAGTTACTCTATGAGGGAACATCTCAGGTTAAAGAAACCAAGGCTAACATACTTGTCTCTGAATATGAATTGTTCATGATGAAGTCTAATGAGACAATCTCTGAAATGTTTGCCAGGTTCATGATCATAGTCAATGGACTAAAGGCCTTAGGTAAGGACTATACTGATGCTGACTTGGTAAGAAAGATTCTACGCTCACTCTCTTCAATTTGGCACACAAAGGCCACTGTTATTGAAGATTCTAAAGATCTGTCCAAAATCTCTTTGGATGAATTAATAGGATCTTTAATGACATATGAAATCAACTTAAAAGAAATGAAGAACACATAATCAAAACCAAGCCAGTAGCATTAAAGGCCTCATCTAGTAACAAGGACAAAAGTCAGGATAAAACTAGTTCTGATGAGTCTGAGTCAAATGAGGATGAAATTGCCCTCATGACCAGGCAATTCAGAAAATTCTTGAAATATAGAAAAGGAAAATTGTCTGGCAAAAAGAAATATTCATCAGGTAAAAGAAACACTTCCTTTTCTAATGCTAATTCTAACAAGAATAAAAAATCTGACGAAACTGTCATATGCTACAGGTGCAACAAACCAGGACACATGAAGGGAGAATGTCCTGAGAACAAGAAGGAGAAGCACAAGAAAATTCACAAATTCAAGAAGCCGAAGGCCATGGTAGCCACTTGGTCTGATGAGGACACAAGTGAAAATGAAGAAGAAGAAAAATCCTCAAGCTCTGGAAGTGAGGAGATTTGCTTCATGGCAAACAGCTCAGATGGAAAGGTAAGCACTTCTTTTGAAGATTTTTTTGTTGAAGATTGGCAGGATGCTTATGCTGAATTAGTTGAAAAATATACTGAAATGAGGAAAGAAAATAAGCATCTCAAAAAGAAAATTGAAAATATTTATCATAACCAATCTTCAAACAAAAGAATTTGTGAACTAGAGAATGAAGTAACAGAATTAAATGAAGAAAAAGAAAATCTTCTGAATCTGATTGATGAACTTAAGCTAGCTTCTCAAAAGGCCACCAATGAATTCAAAGACTTATCTGAAAAGCTGGAAAAAGAAAATCAAGATAAACAACAAAAGATTGAAGAAATCAAAATCTTGGAAAACCAGCTAAGACAAAAAGATGAAGTCATTGAAACATTCACAAATGGCAAAGATAATTTGGAGGCCTTGTTGGGAACAAATATGAAATCAATCTCTCATGGACTAGGGTTTGATAAACAAAAATCTAAGAAAGACAAATCCGGTGAAAAGAAGGATAAAGCACCACTAATCAAATTTGTTAAGGGCCCTAGTCTTGAAAATACAGAAGTCAAACAAAAATCAAGCAAAACACAAAAAAGTCCAAAAACTCAGAACAAAGACAAGGCAACCAGGTCGACACAATCTCCTGACAGGTCGACACCAGTCCACAAGAAGAAGGCTTCTGTGGCTGTAGTGTCGACACCAGTCAAAGAGAGGTCGACCTGCTCAACACCAACAAAGACAAAAAACAAAATAAAAAATTCAAATAAAAATTTGAAAAATAAGAAAAAGTCAAAGGAAGTCATTCATGAAGAACCTTGGACCTCCAAGACAGCATATCAAGCTGATTGGACCAATTCTTGGAGCCAATGGTATAACAACCCATGTTGGTATCATCCTCAATTTTTCTATCCAAACTTTCTGATGTACCAACAAAATCCTTGGATTCCACCTCCTAATCTGAATTCTCATGCTCAAATGAAAAACACCCCTCCTACCAAAACACTGGTGTTTTCATTCCTAAAGAAAAGAAGAAAATGAAAAAGTCAGAGAACACCAATGTCATAAAACCAAAATAAAAAACAAACCAAATTTGGATAAGAAAAGATTTGATGAAAATGTCCAAACATTCTGATGGTCCCAACACTGTTTGGGTACCAAAATCTTCTCTTCATTGATTGATCTTGCAGGAAGGTCGTGCACCCAATTCAAACGTGTGGTTCCTTGATAGTGGGTGTTCACGACACATGACTGGAGATAAAGCTAAATTTTCTTTCCTGCTAGAGAAGGAGGGAGGTTCAGTAACATTTGGAGGTAAAAATAAAGGAAAGATCATTGGATCTGGAAAGGTTGGTCAAACTTCCTCAAACTCTGTTGATAGTGTTTTATTAGTTGATGGTCTTGATTACAACTTGCTCAGTATCAGCCAACTATGTGACAAAGGTCACAAAGTTGTGTTTGAATCTGATTTTTGCAAAATAATTGATTCATCAACTGATAAAATTAATTTTTTTGGAAAAAGGGAAAACAATGTTTATATGATTGACCTTAATAAAAACTTTTCTGAAAATCTTTGCTTTGTTGCAAATAAAGATGAAATTGCATGGACTTGGCACAAAAGACTTGGCCATGCAAGTTTCAGAACTTTAAATAAATTGTTAAGGCTGAATCTGGTTAAGGGTCTTCCTGAATCCTTTTCAAACATTGAAAATCAAGTTTGTGGGATCTGTGCCCAAGGAAAACAAACCAGGAAATCTTTTAAGAACTTCAATGAAGTACTCACATCTAGGCCACTAGAACTACTTCACATGGACCTTTTTGGCCCAACAAGGGTTCTAAGTCTAAGTGGCAAGAGATATGGATTTGTAATCATTGATGATTTTACTAGATTTACTTGGGTTATCTTCTTGTCCCACAAAAGTGATTCTTCCCTTGAGTTCAGGAAATTCTGTACCACTGCCTTAACAAATTATTCATATAAAATCAAAAATATTTTGACTGATCATGGGGGTGAATTTGAAAACCAATCTTTTTCTGATTTGTGTGCTGAATTTCATATATTCCACAAGTTTTCTTCACCAAGAACTCCAGAACAAAATGGAGTTGTGGAAAGAAAGAACAGAACTCTTGTGGAGATGGCTAGATCCATGCTCTTAGAAAGTAAATTGCCCAAATCCTTCTGGGCTGAAGCTGTAAACACAGCAAATCACATTCTAAATAGAGCCTTGATCAGACCAAAAATCAGAAAAACCCCCTATGAACTATTGAAAAACAAAAAGCCAACTGTTTCTTATTTCAAAACCTTTGGGTGCAAATGTTATGTACACAATAATAATAAAGAAAATCTTGACAAATTTGATGCTAAAAGTCAGGAAGCCATCTTTCTTGGCTATTCTGAAGTGTCAAGAGCTTTCAGAGTGTACATCTTGAAAAACAAAACTGTTGAAGAGTCTCCTCATATTATATTTGATGAAAATTCCTTTTCAACTAACACTTCTAAATCTTGCAGGGAAAAACAAGACAGTGAAGAGGATGACTTCATTGTGGACTCTTCACCAACTGTTGAGGAGCTTGAAGACTGTGGTGAGAACTTGAACAACAATTCACCATCTTCAAGTGGAACAGGTAACATTGCTCCAAATTTGAATACCCCTCAACAGGTAACTTCTGAACATCGAATTTTGAGAGATCACCCTTTGGATAATGTAGTTGGTAATTTACATGATAGAGTTAGGACTAGATCTTCATTCCTGCATGCTCTTGAAGAAGACCCACTAGCTCTAATTTCCCAAGTTGAACCAAAATCAATTGATGAAGCTTTATCAAGTTCTGATTGGATTAATGCCATGCATGATGAACTTCATCAATTTGAAAGAAATCAAGTTTGGGAATTAGTACCTAGACCTAGTGACCAAACAGTCATTGGCACTAGATGGGTTTTCAGAAATAAACTGAATGAATCTGGTCAAGTCATAAGAAATAAAGCTAGGCTAGTTGCAAAGGGGTACAATCAAGAGTTTGGAATTGACTTTGAAGAATCATATGCCCCTGTAGCTAGACTAGAAGCAGTTAGGATTTTCCTTGCTTTTGCATCCTCCATGAAATTTAAAATCTATCAAATGGATGTTAAAAGTGCATTTCTCAATAGATATATAAAGGAAAATGTTTTTGTTGAGCAACCTCCTGAATTTGAAAATGAAAATCATCCTAACCATGTTTTCAAGCTTAATAAGGCTCTCTATGGTCTTAAACAAGCTCCAAGAGCTTGGTATGACCGTTTGAGTTCTTTTTTGCTTGAAAAAAGATATTCTAGAGGTAATGTTGATCAAACACTGTTCACAAAAACAATCAATAAAGAAATAATTGCAGTCCAAATTTAACCAATAAAAGCCTGTGCAATGAATTTCCAATCAAATGAAAAATGAATTTGAAATGAGTTTAATGGGAGATCTAAAGTTTTTCTTGGGATTGCAGGTCAACCAAACACATGAGGGAATCTTCATCAATCAAACCAAATATGTCAAAGAACTTCTAAAAAGGTTTGACTTTCAGAACCTCAAGCACTCCAACACACCAATTGCTATAAATGCTAAGCTAGAAGAAGACTCAAATGGTAAGTCAGTAGACCCAAAGACCTACAGAGGTATGATTGGTTCTCTACTTTATCTTACAACTTCTAGACCTGATATTCAATTCAGTGTGTGTTTGTGTGCTAGATTTCAATCAAATCCTAAAGAAAGTCACATGCTAGCTGTTAAAAGAATTTTCAAATATCTTGTTGGAACATGTGATTTAGGAATTTGGTATCCTGCTAATTGCAAGTTAGATTTGATTGCCTATTGTGATGCTGATTATGCTGGTTGTAAATTAGATAGAAAAAGCACAAGTGGCTTGTGTTTGTACCTAGGTGGGTGCCTAATCTCTTGGGCTTCTAAGAAGCAACATTCAGTTGCTCTGTCAACTGCAGAGGCTGAGTATGTTGCTGCTGGTAGGTGTGGAACCCAAATTCTTTGGGTGAAACATCAACTTCTTGATTACAACCAAGAGTTAGGTTGTGTTCCCATCCTTTGTGATAACACAAGTGCAATAAATCTGTCTAAAAATCCCATTCAGCATTCCAGAACCAAGCATATTGAAATTAGGCATCATTTCTTGAGAGATGAGGTAGCAAAGAAATCTTTTGAACTCCACTTTATAGAAACTGAAAAGCAAATTGCTGACATTTTCACTAAACCCCTTCCTGACAGTAGGTTCTCATCCTTAAGGAGAGAACTTGGTCTTTGTAAATGTCCATTGGGATTGGGTTGAGTGTTAGGCATCTTCTGAGGGGGAGTTCTTTGCATTATCATACTCATTTGCTTCCTTGATTCATCTCTCTCTCTCTATTTCACTTCTATTTCTTTTTGACAATAACTATTCACCTCACATTGTGTTGAACTTCTTGGTATATCAAATGGTGATTTGAAGAAGGACAAGTTCTGCTTGTCTGGACACTTTCACTATGCGAGAGTATGTGTCTCCGCCAAGTACCAAGGAATGAATATGCAATTGTTGAGGGGGAGCTTTTGTTGTTCAAAGAGAATTATTTCTGATTTCAAAACTTGCATATCTTTATTCTGATGAAAAGTGGTTGAAATCCTCATCTCAGGGGGAGCTAGAAAATCACAAGTCATGTATTTTGAAAAATTCAAAACTTTTCTTGCATTACATCAATTTCCTTGCATGATGTCCTCATTCAGGTGTCTAGAGTCTCAAAATGATCCCTTGAGTGATCTACTACATTCATTTGTCAACTCTCACCTATATTCTTCAAAACTATAGAAATTCAGATTTCTTTCTAAGACTGAAGGATAATGTGTGTCTTGATCTTAAACATGTTTTTGTTTGCAATTGATGTTGGATATAGATGATATCTTTTTGTCAAAAACTCTCCAAAATCTATCAATTCAACAGAGCAATGGCACATGTGCTGAGAAACTGCACACCTTCACAATGAATGAAGTGCCATGTATGTCATGAGGCACTAATGCTATCTCTGTTCAAAGGGGATTAAAAATTAAAAATCAATGCAAAACAAAATAAATATGCCCAATTTTTTATGATGACTGAGTAACTGGAAATATTGGCGTCTAAAAAACGTATATTTTCATGTCAAAAGGTCATCATTTACCCCTTTGAGACTTGATAATGGATAAATCTTCAGTATCCAGGACTATAGTGTGTAAAAAGCATTAGTTCTTGAGTGAACAAGATATATCTCATTTGATAGTTTGTTTCAAAACAAATATATATGTCATTGGAGAATTTGTTTTAAAGAATCATTCTTATCCATCATCAAGTTGTTCTTAAAAAATGTTTACTGTCAACACACTTGTTTTCAGTCTAAAAGATTTTTTTTATCTCTTTGGAATTGAAGAATATGGTAGTGTGTAGTTGATTGTTAAATGCTCTATATCCCTCAAATTATCATTTTAATGACTCAAGTCACTGAATGCTCATATCCTGTTGGATATTGTGTAAAACTTGAATTGTGTTGAATTTTTACAAAATTTAACAAATGAATTTTTTAGTCTCTTAAATATCTTTGAAATGATTATTCCACCCATTGCTTATCATTATAAAGATGTCCCAAAAGTCACATAATTTTTCCATACTCAAATCCAAAATTTTTCATCAGGCCAGGTCGACACTACTCCATCTAGTGTCGACACACTCTGACTCAGGTCGACACTCACCTCTTCTAGTGTCGACACTGACCCCCTGCCAGACTCAATTAAATCGTGGGCGCCGGTTAAGCGCGTGTTGTTCCTGCGGGGTAGGTTATCCAAAACCCCCTTTTCTTCTCCAGGTCGACCCGACGGTCGCCATTTTCTTGATTTCCGGCAGGCGATTTGAACTCTTTCCATCTCTTCTCTCCTCCATTCCATCTCCAACCGTTCTTCTCTCATCCCTCTCTCTCCATCATCCCCGATTCCACTCTGCTTCCATGGCACCCAAGCAGCTTCCTCGCCGTGGAGCAAAGTCAAGGGCTTCGGCAAGGCCATTCCGGCGGATGAGGTTACTTCCACTGAGAGGAGATCCAAGCGTCGCCATGATCCTGCAGAGCAGCCAGGATCTTCATCTGCTAAGAGAGGTAGGGCATCCTCCTCTGGTCGAGGTCAAGGGTCTATGTACCCTAGAAAAAACCCTGGACTCTTCTCCTGAAATTTCTGAGAAGTCCTCATCCTCATCCTCTTCCTCAGAGTCCTCCCAGCCCACTAGGAGACCCCCTTCCAAACCCCCAAGTGCCGGGAAGACCATCCTGAAACCCAGGGCAGTGGATTTGGATGACAGTGAACTCATTGCTGCATTTCCTGAAGTCTTGAACTTCTTCAAATTCCAGTCTTGGTAGTCTTTCATATCAGAATTTCGTATCATTTACCCTAGACTTGTACAAGAATTCTATCAGAATTTGGAATGCACAGAAGAAGGGTACAAGTCAAAGGTCAAGGGAATTGTCATTGACATGCCAACAGACCTAGCAGCCACAATCTTCAAGATTCCAGATGAAGGTGAAGACTACCACAACTTTGAATTTAATCTTCATGAAGCCTATACCATAATGACTGGTTTGCCTGCAGATGAGTCTGATCTTAAGCAAACCATGTCACAAAATTCAATACCAACACCTTTCCCCCTGTGTTGAGGCTTACTCATCACATGCTCACTACCATCATCACACCTCAAGGTGGTGGGAGAGATAGGCTTACAGATATTCAAAGGTTTGTGCTGTATTGTATGAGCAAGGACATCAAGATAAATCTTCATGTCATCATGTATCAAATTATCTCTGAGACCACTAGGGCAGACTTGCATAGATCCCTTCCATATGCAGCCCATCTCACTCAAGTATTCAAACACTTTGGTGTGTCTTTAGAGAATGAAAAATCTGAGAAGATTCCTAAGTCCAACATCTATTGCTTTAAGCATGTTCAGAAATTCATGGGCTTTAGGATTGTTGGTGATCAGGTAAGGAGAGGGCCAGCTGCAGTAGAGGCCCCTGTGGCTCAGGAGGATCAGCCTCCAGTTCAAGAGGAACAGCCTCCATTACCAGAGGAGCAGCCTCTAGCTCCAGAGGATCAGCCTCAAGTTCATGAGGACCAGCCTCCTATAATGAGGATCAGCCTCATGTGGCAATGAAGTTGAGGAACCTTTCATTGCCCCTCACTCTCCTCAACCTCAGCCCTCCTCCTCCATGTACCTTGAACCTGAAATCCCATCATTTTCTCCAACACCTCCAGTTCAAGCATCCTCTTCCTTTGGTGGACCTTCTGTTCCACCAGAGTTGTACACCTTCCTAAACGATAAGTTTGATGCTTTGAACACCTCCATTCAATCCATGTCAGAAAACTTTGAATTGAGGATTCAAAGGTTGGAGAACTCAGTGTCTGCCAGGTTTATTGAACAGAAAGTAGCCTCAGACCATGCTACTCAAAGATTCAACAGGCTAATTGGCACCTTGGCTGATGCTTCAGTGGATCTCAAAGAGCATCAAGAGAAGTTGGAGACAGTCCTTCAGGAATTTTGGCAATATCCCAAGCTGATGTCTTCAACACAAAGGAGACACTATCTCAGATAAGCAAGACAAGACTATCATTTGCACACTTAGTGGCTGACTTGGAAAGTATGAAGAATCTCTCTGCTCACATAGATGAAGAGATGTCTGCACTCAAGAAAGAATTCAAAGTCTTGAATAGGCCGGGTTGGTTAGCTGGATCTTCATCTTCATCACAGCCAATGTCAAATGAATTCACTGCAATTCAAGCTGCCATGTCAGAAAACTCAGAAAGGATGGAGCATCTTCTACACACAAGACTCTCAACTATCCAAGCTCAGATGAAGTTTAGTCTAACTTCAATGGAAAAGAGGCTAACGGATATTGAGACTATTTTATTACCCATTCCTCCTCCTCCTCCTCCCCAGTAATGTAATTCTTTTGATAATGTCAAATGGGGAGATGTTTGTTTGAAATTGTATTGTTCACATCTTGAATGAAATGAAATGAATAGAAATTTCTGTGCCCATTTTTGTGCCTTAAATGTGATTGCAAATCTTTTGAATGAATGTGAATGTGATGAATGCTTGTCAAGCTGCTTGACCTTTGTGTGAAAATAGCTTATTTCTAGTAACATTGTGTCTATCATTTCTATAAATTTCAATGTCACTAAAAATTGTTCAAAGGTCCTTGACAAGTATAAATAAAAGAAAATGAAAATGCTTAAAATCACATTTCATTGAAAATTTCCAATTCCAAATGAACTTAATGTTGCCATCATCAAAAAGGGGGAGATTGTTGGGTTGAGTGTGAATATAATTCATTTCTCCTCACATTTTGATGATGACAAGTTGTGATTTTGATGCATAACCATTGGAACATGTAAAATACATCACCTGAAATTACAATATTCAAAAAGCATGTTTCCAAGCACATTTATCATTGATATTCATGATAATATATTTAACTAATGATTTATGTGTTTATTTTCTCAGGGACAAACACTTTCTGCGAAGGTAGTGTCGACACAACCATCAGTGGTGTCGACACAATGGTTCAGAACAAAGGCAGAAATGTGAAGAAAAGTCCATCTCAGGTCGACACTAGTCCAGAGCAGGTCGACACTAGAGAGCCTTCCCAGAAGGCCTGTTGTTCAGATATCCAAAGCAGGTCGTCAGCAAATGCAGGCAGGTCGACACTAGATGGCTCTCCCAGAAGGCCTATTTTTCAGATGGCCAAAGCAGGTCGACACGAGATGAGATCAGGTCGACACTAGAGAGCCTTCCCAGAAGGGCTGTTTTGCTGTCTGGGACATGAGGTCGACACTGGATCATCTCAGGTCGACACTAGAGACCTCTCCCAGGGATTTGTTTTGCCAGTCTGGGAGAGTGTGTCGACACACCTCTTGGGCAGGTCGACACACTCCAGAATCTCTGTGACGTAAGATTCCTCCTGGACACGTGGCACCCTAGGGAAAAGGTGGATCAACCTTGGATCTTGTGCCCACGTACCCCAAGGGTATCTTTCAGATATTTAGGGTATAAATACCCTCCTAATGGGCACCCATCCATAAGAGAATCTTCCAAGAGCCTCCAGAAACTAGAAGTGGCGGCTAGAGAGTCTCTCCTCCCTGTTTTGCTCCCTCCTGTGCTTCCACACCTCAAGTCACCCTTCTCCAAGCACAAGGATCGAAAATTGATCAATATGAAGCATTAGGATCAACTTCAAGGGAGCAGATCAAGTAGAAGCCAGCAATTGTGAAGCACTCAAGGAAGATCCCGAGATCAAAGTTGCAGAGCATCGGCCAAGGAACTTCAAGTGATCAAGATCCATCCAATTATGCTTCTACAAGGGAGTTTTCTTGAAGAACAAGAACTGTCAACCTCATGTCTTGAGTCTTTCTTGTTTCTTCTTGGCTATTCTAGAAATTGTGCATAATCGATTGCATCAATTTTCTTAAATTGGCCTTAATAGATCAGATCATTGCTATAGAGGATCTGAATCTTGTTGTTTCTGTTCTAGCAAGTGATTGTGAGCCTCTGTGCTCAGGGTTTTGAGTCGTCGTACTCAAGTTGTGTGGTTGAGCAGTCTTGCTCAGAGTCTAGAGTAGTCTTGCTCTAGGTAGTGTGTGAGTTGTCTAACTCAGTTATGGAGTTGTCAGGCTCCAGTGTGGGTTATGTTACCCAGGTTGTTAGTAGATCCTCACTGTGTGTGAGGGGTGGATGTAGGAGTCACATGGTGTGATTTCCGAACCACCTAAAAATCTCTGTGCATTGGTCTACTTGTGGTTTGAATTTACTCTTCGTTAGATGAATGCATAGGATCGTTTGAATCTATCTAATCAACTTGTTTTCACACTCCAATTGTTTAACTCACTTAATCTCTCTTCAGATCTGTGAAATTTGCTTTCAATCTAACTCTGATTCAAAGGTTTTTCAAAATTGGTTTAGCTTCCGCATTAGTTGGCATAGATCTATTCAACCCCCCCCCCCCCTTCTAGATCTTGTCCACACCTTTTATCGATCCTTCAATCCAAACATTTTCATCCCCTTGCAAACAAACATGTCATTCATTTGTCATTTCCAAAGAAAAGTCAGACAAACAAGCATCCAACAATGCATCCATCAACCAAAATCAAATGTATCCCAGCAAGAAATGTATCCCAATTATCCAAAAAGTAAAGTATAACATTCCAAAATATAAATCCTTCTCCCCCTTTGACATCATCAAAACAAAAGACATCATGCTGAAGGAGGTGGAGGAGGAGGAGGAATTGGGAGTAAGATGGTCTCTATGGTCTTCATCCTTGCTTCCATAGCACTCAAATTTGATCTCATTTGTGTTTGCATAGTAGAAAGTCTGGTGTGCAGAAGATCTTCCATTCTTTGATGATTCTCATACATGTTCTCTTGAAAGACACCAAGACTTTGAGTTGCATGCTGAGAAGTAGTAGATGAACTAGGAACTAAGCCATGTTGCTGGAAGGTACGAAATTATTTCGAAGATCTGCCATTTCTTGATCAATATGGGCAATAAGTGTCCTCATTCTGTCCATATCTTCAACCAAATGAGCAAAGGATAATCGAGTTTTGGACACTTGAGTTACAGCTTCTTGACTATTGAATAGTCCCTGTTGAGTGTTAAGCACAATTGCTTCTAGAACTCCTTGAGTCTTGAGGTGAAGTTCTTTAAGTTGGGTACAAGCATCACCCAAGGTGCCAATTAATCTGTTAAATCTTCTAGTGGCATACTCAGCTGCTTCATGTTGTCTCACAAACTGACCATTCACAGAATTTTCCAATCTCTGAATCCGAAGTTCAAATCTGTCAGACATTTCTCTCACGGAGGAATTGAGATTATCAAACTGATTTTGGAGAAATTTATATAGCTCAGGGGGGACAGAAGATCCACCAGAAGAAGTGGAAGCTGAGCTATGATGTGGTTGGAAAAAGTTGGAAGGAACAATGATATTTAAAGGAGGTGGAGATGTATGAGGTGTAGGTGCAGCTGGTGGCTCAAAAGGAATCTCAACCTCAATGTGTGGTTGTTCAACTGGGTCAGCTGGAGGTACATCAACCTCTGGACCATGGTGTTCTTCTACATTCTCTGCTGAAGGTTGTGGGTCTGCAATGGGTCGTCTGCTAACTTGATCTCCCTCAACTCGAAATCTCATAAACTTCTGTAAATGATGCAAGCAATAGATGTTGTGTTGAGGAATTTTTTGTACTTTCTCATTCTCAAGAGAGACCTCAAAATGTGTAAAGACAGCAGTAAGATGTGCAACATAGGGCAATGACCTGAAAGATCTCTTCTGTTTGTTTCAGACATGATTTGTGTCATTATCAGATTCAAATTGACTTTAATGCTCTTCTTCATACAATACATCATAAATCTCTGAATATCTATCAGACTATTTCTGCCACCACCTTGAGGTGTGATAATGGTGGTCAGAATGTGATGTACCAATCTAAGTACTGGAGGAAAAGTATTTGTGTTGAATCTGGTAACATGTGTTTGCCTCGAATCTGACTTGTCATGTGGAAGACCAGTCAAGGGAGTGTATGCCTCATGAAGATCAAATTCTAGTTCACTGTAATCTTCACCATCATTAGGAAATGCAAACCGTGTAGAAGTCAATTCAGGAGTAAGGAGTATGGAAACACCTTTCACTTCTGATTGAAAACCGTCTGGCACATCCACTAGGTTCAAATAGAATTCTTGTACCAATCTAGGGTAGAAGACTCTAAAGTCAGAAATGAACTTCAACCAACCATGAAATGTGAAAAAGGAGATGAAATCTGGAAAAGCATCAGTTAAATCCACAACCCTAGGTTTAAGAATGGCTCTCCCTTCAGAAGCAACCTTAGAGGGTGTGACTACAGGGCTTCCAGATGATTCATCAGGCTCAGAATGTGACTGTTCTTCAACGGATTCGGAGGAGGACTCATCTTCAATAGATGTGTCAGAATCAGGGAGAAGCTTCCGTCTAGGGTAGCAGGAGGTCATTGGAGACTTGCCTTTACTCAGAGGAGATGGCCTTCCCTACTTAGATGGAGTTCCGGAAGGAGTACCCTCACCTTTTCATTTCGATGGATAATGTCAAAACTTGCTTCTCCTCTCCGGTTGAGGCTCTTCAATGACAATGCCCTTTGCAGCCTCCCTGGTCTTTGTTCCTCGCCTGGGAGTTTGCTTGGGAGCCATGATGAAGGGAAGGATGAGAAGAGAAGAAGGAGTGGATGGTTGGAGAAGAAGTGACGGAAATGCAGGGGATCGGTTCCTTGGAAGTTGGAAGGAGGGAAGAGTTCAAAGGGGTGGAAGGTGCAAGTGGTAGGGTCGACATGGGACCTAGGGTATAGAAAAACAGGTTTTAATCCCTCAAGATGGGGGATAAGATGAACCCTCGGTCTGTTTACCCTAAACAGGGACTGGCGATTAGGTCTAGGTGTGTCGACACACAAGAAGAGTGTGTCGACCAGAAAAACACTCTGGTGTCGACACAGGATTGTGGTGTGTCGACCTCACTTGATAAAAATTAGAGATTTTTGAAAGGAATGAGAAGGGAAACCTTTAATATGATGAGTCATATCTGAAATCAATTATTTAGGGATTTTTAATATGTTAAAGAGATCATTTCAAATTTTTCATCATAGTCCCATCATTTATTCACTGGGTTGAAAGATATATGGCATGAAATTGATCATTAAGAAATTCTGAAGGATTGGAATGATTGCTTAAGTGATATAAAATATTCTATGCAGACAATTTCAATCTTTTACACTTTACTTAACCAAAAGTAATGTGATTTCTTTAGGATTAAGGCAATTTATATTGAAATTGAACGCTCTTAGATGATTTGATTCAGGTTTAAGCTGTTCATTTTCATTGATTGAATTTTCTTTAACTTTTAAGCAATGAGCATTCAAATATAGTAAATCTTTTTCACTCAAGAATACATGCTTTTCACACACCAGAATCCCTGGTTACTAAAAATTTACTAATTATCCTGCTTCAAGGGGTGAATGAAAACCTTTTTACATGGAAATATTTCCAGTTACTCAGTTAACATTTGTTCTTTTGATTTTTATTTAACCCCTTAGAACAGAGATAACACAGCACCTCATGACATACATGGCGCTTTACTTTTTGTGAAGGTGTGCAGTTTCTCAGTGTTATGCCATTGCTCTGTCAAAAAAACTTCTTGTAATGAACATTGAGACTTTTGACACAACTTTACCTTTTATCAGTCTTGAAAGAAGTGCGTAAGATCAATACACAATTGAGCAAAAGTCCATAAAAGAAATCAATTACTTGAGGAGATCAGTGTATAAGAGAGTGTTGAATGACAGAACATATTATAGCAATTAAGAAATCAATTCTTGTTTTCTTCATAAAAATTAATGAACATTTCATGTATTAGATATTCATCAACACAATAAATCAATTATGGTTTTGATGAGAGAAAATCGCAATGAAGTCTTTATCTCCCCCTGAGTTATTGATCTCATTTATTTTTCATCAACAGTAAAGAAGTCCTTCTTCAATGAAAGAATGATTAAGATGATCAAGTGAATTTGATGAGTTAGAAATTGAGGAATTGATGGCTTCAAGGATAAATATGAATTTGATAGAATTCAGTGAAAGATTTATTCACAACTCAGAAGTTTTACAAAAACTCACATATCCTCAGCATTTTATCTGACCAATTACAACAGCTTCATGTGCAAATCTGATTTCCTTGAAGTCAAATCTCAAAACCTACCTTTATTTCTCAACCAGTAATGCTCCCTCTCAATTTGTGCATCAAAGAAACATTCAACATTCAAGCAATGCATATTCAAACTTAGCAATCAAATTTCAGCAAACAATCATTGAAGGACAAGCATGTTTCCAGAATAGCATTCACAACATAGAAGAAATTTTCATTTTTCAATTTTTCAAGTTATCTTCCCCCTTTAAAAAAAAAAAATTGATTCTTACACATGATAGATCATGGGCACTAGGCGGAGGATTTCCCTCAACACATAGTGATAGTTTTCAAACAAGCATAACTTGTTCTTCCACTAATCATCATTTGATATACCTCATAATCTTTGCATAATAGATCAGATTATTTTTCAGTTTTTATTTCATATTGCAAATTCCAAGTTCTCTTCGTAAAGATGTGAACCTATCTTCAGCCAATAGTTTTGTAAAGATGTCTGCAATTTATTTTTTAGTGGGGATAAATTCTAATTCAATGTTTTTATTTACAACTTCATCCCTAAGAAAGTGATGCCTAATCTCAATGTGTTTTGTTCTATAGTGTTGAATTGGGTTTTTGGAAAGATTGATTGCACTAGTATTGTCACACATAATAGATGAACATCCAATATCATATTTATAGTCAATCAATTGACTTTTAATCCACAATACTTGAGCTGCACAACTTCCTGTAGCAACATATTCTGCTTCTGCATTAGATAGTGCAACCGAGTGTTGCTTTTTGGATGCCCATATTATCATGCAATTTCCTAAGAATTGACAATAACCACTAGTACTCTTTCTATCAAGCTTACATCTAGTATAATCAGCATTAGAATATGAAATCAAATTAGCATGACATCCAACTGGATACCATAAACCCAAATCACAAGTTTCAAAGAGATATCTAAAAATCCTCTTAACTGCAAGCAAGTGACTCTCCCTCTGACTAGACTGAAATCTAGCACAAAGACATACACTAAATTGAATATCTGGCCTACTTGCAATAAGATATAGGAGAGATCCAATCATACCTCTGTATTGTTTAGCATCAACCGATTTACCTTTCTCATTTTTATCAAGTTTGATACTTGTACTCATGGGAGTAGTTGCTAGTTTGGCTTACTCAAAGTGGAATCTTTTGAGCAACTCTTTTACGTATTTGGCTTGATTAATAAAGAATCCATCCTCAAGTTATTTAACCTGCAAACCAAGAAAGAGTTGTAATTATCCCATCAAGCTCATTTCAAATTCACTGTGCATTAGATTAGAAAATTCTTCACACAGTGAATGATTAGTGGATCCAAAATGATATCATCCACATAAACCTGAACTACAATGATTTGATTGTTGACAGATTTTGTGAAAAGTGTTTGATCCACCTTACCTCTGGAATAATTCTTACCAACCATAAAACTACTCAATTTGTCATACCATACTCTTGGAGCCTGTTTTAAACTATAAAGAGCTTTATGCAGTTTATACACATGGTTAGGTTTATCAAGATCATCAAATCCAGGAGGTTGAGCAACAAACACTTCTTCTTTAATGTAACCATTCAAAAGGTAGTTTTCACATCCATTTGAAACAATTTGAAATTTTTGGAGCATGCATATGCCAATAGAATTCTCACTGCTTCTAATCTAGCTACTGGTGCAAAGGACTCTTCAAAATCAATTCCAAATTCTTGATTATATCCTTTAGCAACCAGTCTAGCTTTATTTCTTACAACCTTTCCTTCTTCATTCAATTTATTCCTAAACACCCATCTAGTTCCAATTATTGAATTCTCAGGTTTTTGGAAACTAGACTCCAAACATTATTTCTTTTGAATTGATTCAATTCATCATGCATTGCTTCTATCCAAGAATTATCTTTTAATGCTTCTTCAATGTTTTTGGGTTCTACTTGAGATATAAAGGCCATATGATCTTGTTCAATGACATTTCTGAAATGGGATCTTGTATGGACTCTGTCATGAACACTCCCAACAACATTCTTAAGTGGATGGTCTTTAAAGTATTTAAAATTACCTCTTGTTGCTGCACTTACTTGTTCTGGTGTCGACTCAATGTCCTGTGGTGTCAACTCAGCTTCAAGTTAGCAACTTCTTCATTCTCCAGAGATTGATCTAAATCTTTTATAAGAATGTCAACTTCTTCTTCTTGATTCCTGCACAAGTCATGGTCAGTAGATTTTTCAATATTTTCATCAAATATGACATGAGGAGTTTCCTCCACACTTTTTGATTCATTATTAAACACTCTATATGACCTTGATTTTCATAATATCCTAGAAAGATGCCTACATCACTTTTCTTTCAAATTTATCAAGATCATGCTTATCATTGTTGTGAATGAAGACTCTACTACCAAAGACTCTGAAATATGCAATGTGATGCTTCTTACCTTTCATTAGTTCATAGGAAGTTTCTGAAGGACAGGTCTTACCATCACCCTGTTGAGAACATAGCCAGAAGTATTTACAGCTTCTGCCCAGAATTTCTTTGGAAGCTGACTTTCAATCAACAATGTTCTGGCCATTTCCACTAATGTCATATTCTTCCTTTCAACTATTCCATTCTGCTCAGGAGTCTTTGGAGAGGCAAACTTGTGATCAATTCCCTTATTCCTGCAGAAATCAAAAAACAAGTTATTGCCAAATTCTCCTCCATGATCAGTAAGAATGGAATGAATTTTATTTATTTTTGCATTTTCGATTTTATCAACAAATTTTTTGAAGTTTTCAAAAGTATCACTTTTGTGAGATAGAAAATACACCCAGGTAAATCTAGAGAGATCATCCACTATCACAAACCCAAATCTATGTCCACTAAGATTGAGTGTCCTAGTAGGACCAATAAATCCATATGCAACAATTCAAAGGGTTTGGAAGTGATTAAGGGTGCAACAGATTTGAATGATTTCCTAGTTTGTTTACCTTGGGCACATGAAGCACATACAATTGCATTTTTATTTTCTTCATTTTTGGTAGGCCATTCACAAGATCAAATCTTACCAATTTATTCAGAACATTTTCATTAGCATGACCTAACCTTCGATGCCACAATTGAAATAGATCATGTTGGTTGGCAACAAGACAGTGATTTTCATGATGATGATCATTCAAATCAACCAGGTAAACTTTATTAATTCTTTGACCAAGAAATTTTATTTTACCAGAATCTTTTCAACAATCTCACATGATTCAGAATTGAAAATAACCTTAAGACCCTTGTCACAAAGTTGACTTATGCTAAATAGATTATGATCAAGACCTTCAACAAGCAAAACATTCTCAATTGAGCTTGAAGGATTCATACCAATTCTTCCTGTTCCAATGATTTGCCCTTTGTTCTTACCTCCAAAAATTACTTGTCCACCATCTTTTTCAATCAATGTTGAAATTTTTTCTTTATCTCCAGTCATATATCTTGAACAACCACTATCAAGGTACCATTTATCTTTCTTGTGGGTTATAAGACATTCCTGCAAAATAGATTTAGAAAGAGAATTTTGGTACCCAAATTGCTTTAGGTCCCATCAGTTGTTTCAGCTCAATAACAAGATGTTTGGAATCCAGATTTGCCTTATTTTCCTTGAATTCATTATTGATCTGAATTTTTCATCAGTGTGACCAAATTTCTTGCATATAGTGCACATCATGATCCTTTGTGGTGTGAAACCCTTATTCTTATTGATGTATGATTTGGAATCAACTGAAGAGTTTTTGTTCTTTGGATTTGAAGTTGGTCTCAAACTGGATTTTAAATTTTGTTGATTTTTACCTTAAGCCCTTTCATGTTTAAATTGTGTTTTGAAACTTTTGACCTGATTTTGAATTTTTGTTTTTGAGTTTGCTTCTGATTTTTCCTTGAAGTTCTTTTCAGAATTACCATAGAAAGTGCTTCCTTGAATAAATGAGGTTATCAAGGTTTGTCCAAATTTCTTATTATTTTCAGACTGATAACCTAGGCCATGCTTGGTAGGGTTCATCCGAACTCCTAAAATAGCATCTAGGTTTTGTTTGCCTTTACCAAATTTTGACAGGGTTTCATTTTTGTCATTCAATTCTTTTTGGACATGTTTCAGTTTGTCTTGAATTACTTCCTTTTCCCTTTTGAGTTTTGAGTTTTCATCTAACAAGATTTATTTTTCCCTTTCAATGGACTGACATCTTTCCTTGATGACATCAATTTGTTCATTCAAATATTCTTGTTCCTTTTTCATGTTGTTAATTTCATCATTCAACAATTTTATTTTCTCAGACTCTTGAGGACTTGGCACTATGCTATTAATTTTTCTTTTCAATGTCTTATTTTCAGATTTTAATTCACACAACTTCTCAAAGAGAACAGCATATGCTTCTTCCCAATCATCAATTGTAAAGTTTTCAAAGGAAGAACTTACCTCAGTATTTTCTTCATGTCTAGCCATGAGACATGTCACTTCTTCCTCATCTGATTCATTTTCTTCCTGTTCTTCTTCATCTTCATCAGACCATGTGGCCAGCACTGCCCTTGTCTTCTTGAACATTTGATTTTTCAATTTCTTTTTCAGATCAGGACACTCTCCTCTCATGTGTCCTGGTTTCCTGTATTCATAGAAAATGATGTAAGTCTTTTTATTAATTTCCAATTTTTTATTGAAATCATTTTTCTTTGAAGCATCCTTCTTGATAAAAGGTATGAACTTACCTTTCCCTTTCTTTCTCAGAAACTTTCTGAATTGCCTTGTCAGTAAGGCCAATTCCTCATCATTCTCTTCATCAGAAGACTCATCATTTTCATCAGATTGGTCAGAAACAGTTTTTGAGCTAGAGGACGCCTTTAAAGCAATAGGTTTCTTAGATGTAGTCATAGATGCATTTCTTTTCAAATTGATTTCATATGTCATGAGTGAACCTATTAACTCATCTAGCTGCATAGTTGACAGATTCTTTGAATCCTCAATTACTATGGCCTTTGTGTGCCAAGCTGATGGAAGTGATCTAAGGACTTTCCTAACAAGGTCACTATTTGAATTGTCCTTTCTTAGACCTTTAAGACCATTTACCAAAAGCTTAAATCTAGCAAACATTTCAGAAATAGTCTCATCACTCTTCATTCTGAACATTTCATATTCTGAGACTAAGATACTTGCCTTGGTCTCTCTTATCCCAGAGGTTCCCTCATAGATGAGCTGGAGCTTATCCCACATCTCCTTAGCAGACTTACATGAGGAAACTCTGGAGTACTCCTTGGGATGGATGGCACATTGCATCATGTTCATGGCACTCCAGCTTAATGTGGATTTCTTGATCTGGTCCTTAGTCCATAGACATTCATCTTTAGGAAGTTCATCTGGTCCCCTGTCAACAATCTTCTAGAGTTCATAGTCTTGTGCTCTCAGGAACACTTGCATCCTGTTTTTCCAATAAGCATAATCAGATCCATCGAAAAAAGGAGGCCTAGTAACTGAATGACCCTCAGCAATAAATCTCTTAGTGTTTTCCATAGCAAAAGACTCTTGACCGTTAGATCAAACACTCAAAGTGCAAAGAGAACCTGCTCTGATACCAAATGAAATGTTGCGAAAAAACTGCTATGAAGAAATCTAGAAGGGGGGTTGAATAGATTTCTTAGAATTTTAAAATTCACTTCGATTAGGATTTTAGAGAAATTGAATTCAGTATGAAATCTAAAGATCAATGACACCTCTAAACAAATTAGACCAGTTAGATGGTGAGATGCTAACGAGCCTATCAAGCATCTAATGCAAGAGATAAGCAAACCACAAAGACAGAGAGACTTAGGGTTGTTCATATTACACAACAGTGTATCCTACATCCACCATCCACACACACACAAATGTGGCTTATCTTGCCAGTTCAGAAAAGTCACACAACAACACACACACTCTTAGATTCAGAAATCTCATATTCAACCACACACATGAAATTGGGCATAAGGATTGCACCAATTTCACAACACACACTTCGATAGAGTAAGTTTGAGATGAAGAACCAGACAAATCAATTGAAACCCAAAGTTGAAGAAGATTGGTTCGAAGGTCCCTGTTTCTGCTTCAAAAGTAGAAATCAGTTCTTCTGCTTCAGCTCCAGGAAGAAGACTCTGATGGCCTGAAATTCTTCTTCAAATGGATCATCCAAGGTGCTCAAGACTTCAATTGCTTCAGATCTGGGAACAATTTGCCGGGATGAATCCTTCTTCAAAAGTCGGCTGGAATACTCTGGAGTTCTGGAAGAGCAGATGTGTGTCCTGATAGATGATTCTCCAAAAGCCAAGTGGATAAGGGGTATTTATAGCCCCATGGGTCCACAAAATATCTTGGGAATTGGGAGCATAGAAATTCCCACCCAAAAAAGCCTTTACCAAAGTTACGTGGCTTGGTATTTCAGATCTAAAAAAAAATCCGAAGTGTGTCGATACTACACAGCTATGTGTCGACACACAGGTTCCTGGCTAGGAAATGACCTTCTGGGACAGGGCACTGTGTCGACACCACTGGCATGTCTTCAGAAACCTTCTTCTGGGACAGTGAACTAGTGTCGACACCACTAGGCACTGTGTCGACACCACTGAGCATATATGATCTTTTCTTTGAGCTATACATAGAAAAACATTGTGAGATATAAATTTAAGCATGATAAGCATGACTTCAATATAATAATGAATCATATTTGGACATCATCAAAATAAGAGATCCAACAGATGTAGGTGGTTGGTCTGGTTCAAGAGGAGCAGGATCAATGATTGTAGTATGAGCAGAAGGAGTTGGTCCAGGAAGAGGAGGAGAGGAAATGGTCAAGGGGTTGGAGGACATAGGATGACCATTCTTATGGAGTCTTTTTCTAACCTTCCTCTTAAAGGTCTTGACCTTGGACCTGGCCTCTTCCTCTAAACCTAGAGACTCTAGTGGCCTCTTAAGCCTAGACTCCTGTTGCTGCTACTGCTCAGACTCAACTGCTACTGAAGATTGCTGCTGCTGCTCAGGCTTCTGCTAATCTTCCATAATTGCCACTGAGGGCTTCTCTGGATTTGGCTCTTGCTGCTGCTCTTGCTCTAACTGCTGCTCTTGCTCAGGCTGTTGTTGCACTTGTTGCTACTACTCAGGTTCTAACTGCTGCTACTGCTGCTCTTGCTGCTGAACTTGGTCTTCTTGTTCCTTAGGCTCCTGCTCTTCTATTTCCTGCTTGTCTTGCTCTGGCTGCTGCTCTTCTTGATGAGTAGATGGAGGTGAAGAACATCACAAGAACCTGTTCAGCCATAGCATCAAACTTGGCATCAATAAATTCGATTGTTTAGTGCCCTATTGACACACAAACTGAAGCAAAAGGTCCTTCATCAACTGGACCTCCTTAGCCATAGCATCAAACTTGGCATCAATAAATTTGACTTGCATATGAAGAACTGACAGACTCTCTTGTTGCTTTGTCAGTAGATCCATCATCATATTTATGTTGTTGCTACTCTCCCCCTGAGACCTTGGCTGGGTCTCAAAAAGAGAAGGGGAGGAATGATGCTTCACTTCTTCAAACTCTTGCATTACTGGAGTAGTTCTAGCAAATCTTCTTGTTATTGTGCTACTCCCTTGCCTCTTAAATCTCTAAGTACCTGATTGATGGTCTCTCTAGGTGTATCATGCCCTAAAGATGAGGCAAGAACTTGTTCTTGTTGGATTGGCTCTTGTTCTTGCTGAATCCCTTGTTGCTCTTCTTCCTGTTGTTGTTCTTGTTGGTCTTGAGAGGGGGCTTCTGCTCTTTCTTCTCTAGCTTCTCCTTCTTGCTGACTGGCTAGAATGGATGATGACTCCAGTGCTTCATTAGGGAAGGTCCCAAGGGTGCATTGGGGCACAAAATCCTTAACCCATAAACTCTGACTTCTGTTCTCAAAAGTGTAGTGGCTTCTTCTCAATGTAGACAAGCCAATCTTTTCTTTTACTCCCACTGAGATTTCTCCACTAAGGTCTACTGAAAATCTTTTAAAGATCAAGGTAAGCAGAGGTCCATAAGTAAGGGACTCTTGCAAATTTCTGGATGCTACCATCTTTTCCAGAATAACTGCTGGCAGGTTGACCCTATGCCTTTGGATAACCCAAAATAGCAAACTACCATCTCTGGCAGCTATGAAGGAATGGGTCCCGGCCCTGGGAGTAATGATGTTGGTGATGATAGAATGTAAGATCCTCTTCTCTGCAGATAACTCATTGACTAACAAACCTTTCTTACTTATTGTTCCTAGGCTTCCAATGATACCCATCTTCTACTTATCCATAGGGAGGGACAATCTCACTAAGTTTGTGCCCGGAGTTGGGACAGCCTAAAAGTTCCACTAACAGGTCTTCAGAAGCTGTAACTTTGGTGCCTATCACATACCCTGTAACTAACTTTCTGAGGAGACTTGAAGAGAAACAAAAAGGCCTTAAGGGCACTCTCGAAGGTGGGTTCAGAAATTTGACACAGTCTAGACCAACCCATTGCTGCTAGGGTTTCTTCTACCCAACCTAAGCTACCATGCAACTGGGAGAAGTCTACAACCTTCCCGGAACATATGGTGACCTTGGCAGAAGTAAGGCACTGGAACTGTTCAAGGGTGAACTGAGTTACTTCAGAAGCCCTAGATGATGCCATTTGGACAAAGAGCGACGGAGAAGACTCAGGAGATTGTCAAAGGAGTGAAAGAAATGTAGTTTAGAGATCAAAGATCCTACCTTTCTTCAGAGGAGATGAGAGTTTTGCAGTTGCTCTGAAGACGGTACAGAGAAGATGAACAGTACTTCGCGGGAAGAGGAAAGAGATGACAGAAGAGTCGGAGAGAGAGTTTGAAAGGGTGCTTTGGAAAAGGAGAAGGGTTGTCCTAATATAGAAGTTGGAAAGTACGAACCAAGGATGAAGAGATGAATGGTGGGGATTAAGGGATGTACCATTAATGTAATAAATACTCCTTTAAATTTAAAAATTATTAACATTTATTATATTAAATTAATTAGAGCACTTATACAGACTCCGACTGTAAAAGTCGAAGTACTCATCTGACTTTCAAGAGTTGTAAAGCACACTTCTCTCATCATGAGTCGTGTAGACTCTGACTTTTAAAGTCGCAGTCTCTACTCCGACTTCATGAGTTGCAGTACAGGGACTTAGAAAATTACACAGTGAGTTCTTAACATTTAATTCAATCATGAATTTATCACAGCAATTTAATCAAGATTACACATACCTATTTCTCCTCTAATAGATGTGAATCTATCTTCAGGAAGAGGTTTAGTAAAAATATCAGCAAGTTGATTTTCTGTAGAAACAAAATCTAGTAGAATGTCACCATTACTTACATGGTCCTTGATGAAGTGATGTCTAACCTCAATATGCTTTGATCTTGAATGTTGTATAGGATTTTGGTCAAACTGATTGCGCTTGTGTTGTAACACAGCATTGGAATTTCTTGAAGTGTTTGACCATAGTCTTCCAATGGTGTTTGATCCACAGCAGTTGAGTGCAGCAACTTTCAGCTGCAATGTATTCTGCTTTTGTGTGGATAATGCCACTAAATTCTACTTTTTGGAAGACCAAGAAATTAAGCATCCTGCAAGTATTTGGCAAGTACCACTGGTGCTTTTTCTATCTATTTTGCATCCAGTATAATTAGTATCACAATATCCAATTAATTTGAAATCAAAACATCTGGGATACCATAAACCTAATTTACTTGTGTTTATAAGATATCTAAAAATTCTTTTAACAGTATGAACATGTGATTCTTTAGGATCAACTTGAAATCTTGCACACAAACATACACTGAACATTATATCTGGTCTACTAGTAGTAAGTGTAAACGACCAGACCTCCCAGACCCCCGCCAGGGGCCCCCGAAGATCGAGCCGCCACCCACAGATCCGAGGACCGGAAGGGTTAGAATTTAGTCCAGTGAGATAAGCAATGAATTCAAATAACTATAACAACAGAAAGCCTGTACATTAATAAAAAAATTAAGTACAACATATCCCAAATAAAAGTACAGGTACAGAAAGAAGGCGCAGTCCTTAAGGGGCATACTCCGAGGACTTGCAAAAAGGCCACTCTTAACTCACGCTACAAGAGCACTCACGCTCACAACTCACACTGCTGACAACGCAGGGCGTAACAAACTGCCACCACAACCGTCCGGCAATGAGTCCCTACCTGAAGAGAGTAGGGGGGTGAGCCTCGCAAACAAGGCTCAGTAGGGATAACCAGTCCTTACCATCCAGAGCAGTAGGAACTCCAACAAAGAGGAAGTAAAACTACTCTACAAAGTAATAAAGCGAGAAACACCTACTGCAGAGTACTACAAAGCAGCGGAAACAGAGAAAAGCCTCGACCACAACCCGGGTCAGGCCAAAGATGACTCCCACAGAGCCAGCGGAGTCAAACACATGCGAAGCAACTAGAGGAATGCCATGACCCGCAACCAGGGTCGGGCCAGAGCAATACAACGCGGAAGCAAACCCTCGGCACACACCCACCGAGACAACGGAGCTCACAGAACACCGGAGCGACCAAGTGAGACCAGAGTCTCACGACACAAGCATCAACATCCCGGACCTCCACAAGGTCGGGAAGGAACAACCAGGTGTCACCACGAGAGACACCGAGCAACCACGTGAGAAGCACCATCTCACCACAGGCACGGCCACCTCAGACCTCCACAAGGTCGAGGGCCCACAAGCAGAACCACCCTGCACCTCAGACCCGCCACGAGGTCAGGGAACTACACACTCCGGTGCCACCATAGACGGCACCAAGGAACGGGTTACTGAAACAACAGCCGAGTGTCTACACAGAGACCCCGAAAAACCCGCAGAGCGGAAACCACTAAGCACGGCCCACAAGGCCAAACAAACCAAGCCCACAGAACTCACAGCTAGGCTACAACCACCGTGCAGGCTAGGGCAACGAGAAACCCAATCTCGGAACCAACGTGAAACACTGTCAGAGCAAGAGCAACCAAGCCACCACCACAGGCAGCTAAGAGAGGGACACATAGTCCACCTCTCTAGCACGCCGGCCGCCGACTCCTGCCTGCAACCTCCCTAGGTAGAGTGAGGCTAGCGAGACACAGCAAAGAACAACCACAACCACCACAGCCAGGCTGAGCTGCGGCCCCACGCCTGACCTCCCTACGTGGCTCCGAAACCAACGCAGAGCGAGGCAGTGAGAAGGACTAGCTGGTCCATACCGGACGAGCGCCTAAACCACCTCGGAGACCAAGTCCAACTAAGAGAGCTCTACAAACAGCTCATGCCGCTGCCCCACCGTTTTCCCTATCTGCTCCAAGTCAGAGACTTGAGCACACCCGCCGCCCGGAGCAACACCCTCCACCATAGGTGCGCGGGGCTAGGGGTCCCAGGAACAATAACAACCTGTCTCATGGACAAGCCCTCAATGCTGAGCACCGGGCGAAAGAGAACTGGCGTGGCAACCACCACAGAAATAACACAGCTGGCTTGTAACTTAGACAAGCCCAGCTGGCATAGGCAGGCACGGCACCCCTTCTGGGAACAACCTCCAGAAGGGCCGTCGGCCATCACCGGCACACACGGCATGGCCTGAGAATCGGAACACCACCAAACAGCGCAGAAACCAACGCTCTTCTAATAATCGATCGGCAACTAGACCATCGATTATTAGACAGAGGCGAGCCTCCTAGCGCCACCGCTAGGACACGGCCACGAAGGTGTCACCTTCGGTCAGTGAAGGCAGGGAGGCCACCTACGCGTTCCTACCAGAAGGTCCGGAGGGCAACCTTGCCCTGGGGCACAAGCCGACATGCCAAATGGGCCACGGAACCACCCACGGAAACACAGGTCTTGTCGCGCCCTCCTAGCCCATCGCGATCACATCGCGACAGTCAGGGCCACCGCAACAAGGCCCTGTTGCAACGGGGAAGCGGGTCGTGACAACAGAGCAGTCACGACAGGAAACCAGGTCGCGACACCCTTGTCGCGACCGCCGACCACGACAGCAACCCCATCACGACGAGAAACTGGGTCGCGACATGACCCCTATCGTGACGGCCTCCAATAGACTTGAGCACTATCTAACTTAACTCCTGAGCTCATGGGTGTTCCTAAGGGCTTACACTTGTCAAAACCATATTTTGAAAGTAAATCTGAAATATATTTGGTTTGACAAATGTGAGTGCCTTCCTTGGTCTGCTTGATTTGCAAGCCAAGAAAATATTAAGCTCACCTATCATACTCATTTCAAACTCACTTTGAATAAGATTCTCAAATAATTACAAAGTGATTCATTAGTAGAACCAAAAATAATATCATCAACATATTTGTACTATTAAGATTCCTTCTGAAAATTTCTTATAAATAGTGTGCTATCTACTTTACCTCTTATGAAATCATGTGATATAAGATAAGCACTTAATCTTTCATACCAAGCTCTTGGAGCTTGTTTCAGACCATATTGCTTCCTTTAGACAGAAAACATGATTTGGATATTTAGTATCTTCAAAACCTGGTGGTTGCTCAACATAAATTTCTTCTTTTATGAAACCATTTAGAAAAGTACTTTTAACATCCATTTGAAATAAATTGATATTGAGGGAGCATGCATATGCTAATAAAATTCTAATTGCCTCTAATCTAGCTACTGGGGCATAAGTTTCATCAAAATCAATGTCTTCCTCTTGGGAATACCCTTGTGCTACAAGTCTGGCCTTGTTCCTGGTGATTACTCCTGATTCATCCATTTTGTTTCTAAAGACCCATCTGGTCCCAATAATTGGATGGTCAAAAGGTCTAGGGACAAGAGTCCAAACCTGGCTGCGTTGGAACTGATTAAGTTCCTCTTGCATAGCAAGGATCCAAGATTCATCAGCCAATGCATCATTGATTGTCCTAGGCTCAATTTGTGAGACAAAAGTAGAAAAATCACAAGAAATATTCATACCTCTTGTGCTTACCCTATCTGAGGATCACCTATAATGTTTTCTCTTGGATGATCACTGTGATACCTTAATTCTCTAGGCAGTCCTTCTTGTTGTTCTTCTTGCTGTTGAAGTTCTTCTAGTGGAGGATCTTCCTTTTCTTCTTCTTTTCTTCTTCAAGAGATATTTTCTCTAGATCCCTGCACAGATCTTCAACACAGTCTTCTTCTCCTTCTATTTTCTTAATAGAAGGGTTAGTCTCATCAAATAATATATGCATTGTTTGTTCTATGGTTAAAGTTCTTCTAATAAATACTTTATATCCTCTAGGTTTTGAAATATATCCTAACAAAATCCTTCATCACTTTTAGCATCTAACTTTCCTAAATTATCTTTACCATTATTCAAAATGAAACACTTACAACCAAAAGGTCGAAGATGACTGATGTTGGGCTTCTTTTCTTTGTAAAGCTTATATGGGGTCTTCTTTAGAATTGGTCTGATCATGCACCTGTTATTGATGTAGCAGGTTGTGTTAACTGCTTCTGCCCAAAATATCTTGGTAAATTATATTCAGTAAGCATAGTTCTGGCCATGTCTAGCAGTGATCTGTTCTTTCTTTCTGCTACTCCATTCTGTTGAGGTGTTCTTGGTGCAGAAAACTTGTGTTCAATTCCATTTTCTTCACAGAACTTCATGAACTCTTCATTCTTGAATTCTCCACCATGATCAGATCTGATACTGATAATCTAAAATTTTTTATTCTTTTATACTACTTTGTTGAACTTTAGAAAAGCTGAAAACGTTTCTGATTTGGCTTCTAAGAAGGATACCCAAGTATATCTTGAGTAGTCATCCGCTATTACATAGCCATACACTTTTCCTCCAAGACTAACTGTTCTTATAGGTCCAAACAAATCCATATGAATGAGTTCCAAGGGCTTGGAAGTTGTGACCACTAATTTGGACTGAAAAGATGTATTGGTTTGCTTTCCCTTTGCACAAGCTGTACATATTCCAGATTTCTTCAGCTTCATCTTCGGAAGACCTTCAACTAGGTCATGCTTAATCAATTTCTTGATTACTGAAGTACTTGCATGTCCCAATCTTCCATGCCACAAATCAGATTCTTCACTCTTGGTAGCTGTAAGACATAAATTTACTTCTTTTAGTTCTGCTAACTGTAAGGTGTACAGATTTTTCACTCTTTGAGCTTCAAACACTGTTTTTCCATCTATTTGAATAATGCACTTGTCATTCTAAAATTTTACTAGATGACCCTTATCACATAATTGACTGATGCTAATGAGATTGTGCTTCAATCCTTCTACATACATGACATCTTCTATCAAGTTCTTTTCTTTTGTTCCGATTGCCCCACATCCTAAGACTTTCCCTTTACCATTATCTCTATAAGTGACCTGACCACTTTCATCTCTAAAACTTGTAAATAATTTCCTATCCTCTGTCATATGCTTTGAGCACCCACTATCCAAGTACTATTTGGATGCTCTCAGGCGACCCTGCAAATAAATTTAAGTTGTAACTTTTGGTACCCAAATTTTTTTGGGTCCTTGGTGGTTAGTCGAGGAATCCAGCGCAAATGTCTGGTAGCGCATGTGCTGACAGTATGTCCTAATTGATTACAGTGAGTACAGCATAAATCAAAAGCATTTTTCATGTTGTTGAATTTCTGTTTTTGTTTATACACATACTGGTTAACCTTTTTAGGATTTTTAATTCCTTTTTCTTTTACAAATTGAGGAGTTGGATAAATTTTAGGATGCACAATATATTCTTCATTTAGAGGAGGTGTGTATCCTACTCCTACTTTTTCTTACCTATCCTACAGCCTTTTAATCTAACAAACAAGGATGTTTTACAGTTAGGTATTTCTCTATGGTGGCTCTTAAATAGTCATTTTCTTCTTTTAATTTTTCTTCATCCTTAAGTTCTTTTATCTATTTTCATAATTTTACTATTTTTATTTTTAAAGTCTTCACACAACAATTCATTTGCTCTTTTAGTTTCACTTAGACTTTGTCCTAACCTTTCTGCTTCATTTTTCAGGAAGGTGTTGGCTTTTTCTTGATTAGCAAATTTAATTTAACTATCTTCATTTGTTTAACTATGTTTTATATTTTTCATACAATTCATTGAAGGCATCTTCAAGACTATCAGAATCATATTTAGAACAAGATGTAAAAGATGTTTCAGAATTTACCTAATCTAGTCCTGCCATGAGGGCAAGATGTGCCTTTTCTTCTTCTTCGGATTCTAAACTTGAAGAGTCTGAACTAGTGGCTTCTTCATTATCCTATGTTGCTACCATTGCCTTTTTCTTGTATTTTCTGAACTTATTTTCTTTACCTTTCTTCTTGTCGGATCTTTCTGTTTGATCCTTCTTCTTCAGCTTAGGACATTCAAACTTGTAATGTCCTGGTTGATTGCACTCGTAGCAGGTTGGTTCCTTCTTCTTGTCCTTCTTGAAGAATCGTTTGGAGCCAAATTTCTTCTTCTTGGCAAGGATCCTTTGTAGTTTCCTTGACAACATGGCTTCATCATCACTATCATCTGATTTCTCCTTTGAATCTTCAGAGGAGGAAGAATCTACAACCTTCAAAGCATTTGGCATTTTCTTTTTTGATGAATTTTCAGAAAATCTTTCCATGTTGATTTCATGATCCATTAAGGATCCGATTAATTTATCAATGGAAAGCTGAGTTAGATCATGTGCTTCCTCAATGGCAGTGACCTTAGGGGTCCAAACATTTGTTAATGATCTTAGGATCTTTCTTACAGTTTCTTCATTTGTAAGAACTTTTCCTAGAGAACTCAGTCCTACTATTATGTTGGAAAATCAATTGTACATCTGAGTTATGTTTTCATTTGGAAGCATTTTAAATTGTTCATATTGAGAAACAAGAAAATCTATCCTAATTTGTTTTACTCTATCAGTCCCTTCATACGTAACTTGCAGTTTGTCCCACATTTCTTTAGCAGTTCTACAAGCAGATAATCTATTAAATTCTTTTTTAGAGAGGGAACAGCATAGATAATTTTTAGCCTTATAATTTAAAGACATGTTCCTTTTATCAGCTATGGAAAGAGCATAAGAGGACTCACCAAGGATTTCAAAATCACCTTGTTCTATTACCTGCCACAGATCAAAATTTGTGCCTCTAATGAAGCACTCCATCCGCATCTTCCAATACTGGTAATCTTCACCATCAAAGAACGGTGGCCTTGTAACAGACTGACGTTCATAGTTGTGAGCTTCAGCTGCCATTTCTTCTCAAATCTTTAGATTCTTCTGACAAGACCTCACTTTAATACCACTTGTTGGATCGAAATGGCACTAATGATGTCCTAGAGGGGGGTGAATAGGATATCATGTGCTTCAAAAAAAAATTATCTAAAATTTAACAACACTAAATAAAGCTGTTAGAATTTAGTGTAGTGTGTGATTCACTGTAAATTGGCGGAAACAATCACACAAATGCACAAAGAATTTTATCCTGGTTCGGGCCTTCCCACATAGAAGTCCTACGTCTAGTCCTCAAGCAAACCACTTGAGATTTCACTAACTACCAAAAGAACGTGGCCTTCTCTCACCCTTGAGAGGAATTACAAGCCCACTTGCTCCCAAGCAAGTCTTCCCTCAACAGGGGTACAAAGCTACCTTTCACAAGGTCTTCCCTACACAGGAGGGGAACAGCAAGAACAAATCTCCTGCAAGGTTACACAATTGAGATTGTAAAAACACTTGTGTGTTTGCCTTAACAAAAGGCAAACAAACCCAAATTCAGAAAGGAGGAAAAACCAATTAGAATTACAACTGTAATCCTTTTTTAATGAGGAAGGGTGGACAGAAAGAAATCACAATTACAAATGCCACCCAATCAACAAGACTTCTGTGAAGAGGAGAACTTGGAGAATTTCTGAATGAGAAGCACTCAGTCTTGCAGCTCAGGAGAAGGCTTGTAGATGATCTTGCTAGCAGACAGCAGAAGAGAGTTGAGAAGTTGCTAGCTAGTTTCACACTCTAAGTGTTGTGTTTTTATGCTCTCTTTCAAACTTTGGCTTCTATATAAGCTTCAGAAGAATGTAACCATTTGAAAGTGTCCGTTAGGGATCTGGCCATTTGAGGAGAGACTTTTTTTTATCCTTTGGATGTTGGTTGAGGTTGTTATCCATAAGTCCTCCTGCCTTTTTAGCTTTCCAACGACTTCAGACAAGGCTTGTAGTTTCACAGCTAAGAGGTCAACTTCCAAATAAATGTTCTGTGAAAGCTCCATGCTGAAAACATGCCTAATAAATATTCTGCAGCAAAGACAAGACACAAAGAAAGGATACCTCCATAGTTTCTGAGGTAGGTGAGTCAGAAGAAATGTATAAAGTATGGAAACCTTGGACAGACAAGCTTTCAGACCAATAAAAGATGGACAGACAGTTGCACCAAAAAGTAAGGTGTGGTTCTGACAGTGGTAGGTAAGCCTCTGTCAGATACCCATGTGTCTGAAATCAATAAATATACGATATCTTCTGAAAGGAACAAAATCTGGCCTTCTGTCATGAAGCAATAGACCAATTTGATTAAATGTTTCAGATATAAACATAAACAAATTTAGAAGATTATTTTGAATATAATATGTCTCATCTTGTCAGAATAATTAATTAATGATAATCTGATGGACTATTAATATTTAAGAAACATATAGGAGTAATGAGTTCTGACAAGGATTACATTTACACAAATGAATAATAAAGATAAATAATATACCATATGTACAAGAAAAATACAAGTACACAAACTATCAGAGAAGTCGGATTCATAAGAAGGTGTACTTCGACTTTAGAAGTCGGAGTCAGAATCATGAAGACATTCGATTCTCAGAAGTTGTAGTAAGACAGAAAGATTCGACTTCAAGAAGTCAGATAGATGAGTATTAAAAAGTCATACTTCGATTTTAAGAAGTTGGAGATGATCATTCGACTTCCATAGACTTGGACAGAAACAAGATAGATACTTTGACATTTGGGAGTCGGAGAGTGGCATTCGACTTCAGAGAGTTGGAGTCCAGAACACAAAAACTCAGAACACTTCGAATTTAGAAAGTGGAGTCAACAGTCGGATTCAGTACGATACATATAGAGTAGTTTGTGGACTTAGAAAAATTTTCGAGATAAACTTGCAGACTATAATTCGACTTCAGCAAGTCAGAGACTATATTCAAAGTTAGTGTGATACATAGAGTAGTCTGTGGAGAGAAAATTTCGAGATGAAGTTGTCCAACATATTTTCTGTGGTATATGTATTAGTGTATTTAATTTGTAAAGAGTCTTTTAAAAGGTTTTGTCATAGCAAAATCACAATATTATAATAATTTAAAATATTAAATGATTTTCTTAGGGGTAGTTGCTCAACAGATTGTCCTTAAACATTGATTGCTGACCAACATCGATTGTTGACAAGATCGATTGCTCCATAAACTTCGATTGTTGACCAACATATATTGTTCTTAAACATCGATTACTGACCAACGTCGATTGGTCCTTAAACATCAATTGCTGACAACAAAGATTGTTATTAAACATCGATTGTTGACCAACATCGATTATCTCTATAAGATCGACTGCCCATAAGCAAACATGGATTGCTCTGAGGCAACATTGATTGTTGTTATATTTCTACTGATTGATGTTATAAACCTAGTTAAATATCGATTGTTGACCACTCGTATCGATTATTGACTATTTCATCCATTGTTATGTCGATTGGTGTGCCTTTAATCAAACCTCTTTAGTATTTAAAATATATTCCTATTTATTTATGATTTTAAAATCCAAGTTACACCCTCCCCCACTTAAAATAATTTGGTCCCCAAATTCACAAGTAATCAAGTAATAGTTTCATGATACCTGGAAATAGTTCTGGGTGACTCTTCTTCATTACTTCTTCATATTCTCATGTAGCTTCTTCTACTCCTCGCCGACACCATTAGACCTTTACCATAGGTATGGCTCGGTTTTTCAATTGTTGTAATTTTAGATCCAGGATCATGACTGGTTTCTCAACATAAGTCAAATCCTTCCTTAGTTCCATCTTCATATTGAATCACATCCCCTAGATCATAGACATACCTCCTCAACATAGAGATGTGAAAGACATTATGTACAGTTGCCAGTGATGGGTCTAGAGCTACTCTGTAAGCTACTTCTCCAACTCTTGCAAGAATTTCAAATGGACCAATAAATCTGGGGTTAACTTTACTTTAACCCCAAATCTTTGGATTCTGTGTTTGGTGACACCTTCAAAACACATGGTCACCAACTTGGAATTCTAATTCCCTTCACCTTTTGTTTGCATAGCTTTTCTGCCTTGACTATGCTGTCTTGAGGCATTCACGAATAATTTGAAACTTCTGGGTGTTGTCTGGTATTAATTCAGGTCCCAACCATTGCCTCTCTCCTGCTTCTTCCCAGCATACAGGCGATTTGCAACTCCGACCATATAATGCCTCAAACGGTGCCATCTTGATGCTTGCTTGCTAGCTATTGTTGTATGCAAACTCGACTAAGGATAGTTGATCACCCCAATACCCTTCAAAATCAATCGTGTAAGCTCAAAGCATGCCCTCCACAATCTGGTTTGTCCTTTCCATTTTCCCATCAGTCTGTGGGTGAAAAGCAGTACTGAAATTCAGTCTAGTCCCTAGTACAGTTTGTAACCCTTTCCAGAAGTGTGATGTGAATCTTGGATCTCGATCAGACACAATGAATGAAGGAAGTCCATGTAGTCTAGCCACCACCTTAATGTACAAAGCAGCTAGCACATTCACAGACCACTTACTCTTTATAGGTAGGAAGTGAGCCGATTTTTTCAATCGGTCCACCATTACCCATATTGCATCTAGTCCCCCTCTAGTCTTAGGAAATCCCATGAAGTCCATTCCTGTACTTTATCACTTCCACTCAGGTATGTCCAATGGTTGTAACACACCTGCTGGTCTAAGGTGTTCTGCATTCACTTGTTGACAAGTTAGGCAACGTGTCATGAACTCAGCTGTAGTGCCCTAGATTTTTTTGGGGGATTGAATGATGCAATTGTGTATGTGTTTTCTGCATGTAACAGTATACTGTAACTTTGATGAACTTGATGTCAAGATCTACTGACATTGACTATAGTTAACGGCATGATCGATTGTCGTCTATTGTCAGTTAGGGGATTGTGTCGTTTATAATTTTCTGGAATATTTGGTTTTTCGGGAAAATAGTTTGACGACAGGATCAATGGACGTCAACTTCATGGTCGACGACAACATATGTTGATGTTAACCTGACTTGCCAATTTTTGTTGTTACCGTTCAGGGAGAAAATGTCGTTGTACGTGTTCCAATTACTAAACAAAAGTCTAATAACTTTTCTAATTGGTGTTGTAAGTGGACCCATAACACCAATCAGAAGGTTACTAGACTTTTGTTCAGTAATCAGAACACTTACAATGTCAATCGAAAGGTTATTAGACTTTTTTTCAGTAATCAAAACACTTACAATGCCAATCGGAAGGTTACTGGACTTGTGTTCCGTAATCAGAACACTTACATCACCAATCGGAAGGTTAATGGGCTTTTGTTCAATAATCATAACACTTCCATCACCAATTGGATGGTTACTAAAACTTTTATTCAGTAATCAGAACACTTATAACTCCAATCGATGGGTCACTAAACTCTTGCTTAGTAATCAATATGTTTATAACTTCCATTCAACCCACAATAAAAAGGCAAGCATGGATTCCAAAAAGTCTGTTATCATATGTTCTTGAATTGGGTGATTTGAAGGGACCCAAATGTACTTGGGTTCCAAATATTTTTCCTTGAATGTGTTGCAAGTATGTCTTACAGTCAAAAACAACAAGTGGTATCTTGACAGTGGTTGTACAAGACATATGACAGGGGACAAAGACAAATTTTGCTTACTGTCTGAAAAGAAAGCTGGACATGAGACTTTCGAAGGAAACAACAAAGGTAAAATTATTGGTTCAGGTAAAGTGGGTAAAAGTCTTTCAAACTCAATTGATGATGTACTTCTGGTGGAAGAGTTGGAATGCAACCTATTGAGTATAAGTCAACTCTATGACAAGGGTCACAAGGTAATTTTTTATTCTCTTAGATATACAAATTTTGAACAAAATTTAGACTGTGTAAAATTCTCTGGTAAAAGAATCAATAATGTTTACATGGTTGACTTGGATGAACCTGAAAATAACAATCTCTATCTTGTTACTAATAAAAATGATCTTGCATGTTTGTGGCATCGTAGACTAGGACATGCTAGCTACAATATGCTACATAAACTAGTTAAATTCAACATGGTAAAAGATTTGCCAGAAATTTCTTTCAAGCAAAATTTCAAAATCTGTGAAGCATGTACTCAAGGTAAGCAAACAAGAAAATTTTTCAAAAGCAGATTTGAAAAACAATCCTCTAAACCTTCCGAACTTATTCACATGGATCTGTTTGGACCCACAAAAACAAACAATCTCAATGGAGAAAGGTTTGGATATGTACTTGTTGATGACTTTTCAATATTTACTTGGGTATTCTTTCTTGCTCATAAAAGTGATGCTTTCATGGAATTTCAAGAATTCTATAAGAAAATCCTTCAAGAAGAAAAATTCAAAATAATCTCAATTATGTCTGACCATGGTGGTGAATTTGAGAATACTGATTTTGAAATCTTTACAGGGAAGAAGGAATATCTCATAAATTTTCGTCACCCAGAACTCCTGAACAAAATAGAGTGGTAGAAAGGCACAATCGAACATTAGTTGAAATGGTAAAAACTATGTTGATTGAGAGTGGTTTGCCTAGAAAATTCTGGACAGAAATAGTAAACACTTCTTGTTACATCATAAATTGTGCAATGGTAAGTCCTCTAAGCAAAAAGACACCTTATGAACTTCCTAAAGGTAAGAAACCTTCCATTGCTCACTTCAAAGTGTTTGGAGCAAAATGCTTTATTTTGAACAACAATAAAAATGATTTGGATAAATTTGAACCCAAGAGTGAGTTGGGAACTTTTCTTGATTATTCAAATCATTCTAGAGCATATAGAGTTTACAATGTCAAAGATCAAATTGTTGAAGAATCCTCTCACATAACCCTTGATGAACTCCATGATGATGTGTGCAGGGAAAAGGATGATGGAGAATTATTAGAAAATGAAGATTCAAACAACTAGCAAGAAAGGAATCAACTACAAGCAAGAATTCGGGTGATGAAGATGGGCAAGAAACAACAACTATCCATGAGAATAAAGATCAACTAAATATCATAATGCTAAGGGATCACCCTTAAGACAGTATCATTGGTAACCTACTTGGTTCACCCAGAATAAGATCTCATTTCAAACTTATTTCTAAATTAGATCAAATGGCTCTTATTTCACAAACTGAACCCAAAAATGTTGAAGATGCTCTAAACGTTGTTTTTTGGATAAATTCTATGCAAGAAGAACAAAATCAATTTGAGAGAAATAAGGTTTGACATTTAGTTCCAAGACCTTCCTCACAAAGTGTCATTGGAACTAAATGGGTTTTCAGAAATAAAACTAGTGAAGAAGGTAAGATAATAAGAAATAAGGCTAAGCTAGTTGCAAAATGTTATAATTAGGAATTTGGTATAGATTTCGAAGAATCTTTTGCTTCTGTAGCTAGGCTAGAAGCTATCAAAATTTTGCTCTCATTTGCATATGCTCATTGTATCAAAGTGCATCAAATGGATGTAAAGAGTACCTTCTTAAATGGTTTAATAAAAGAGGAAGTTTTCGTTGAACAACTTCCTGGATTTGAATGCACAGATTTTCCTAACCAATTGTTCAAGCTTGACAAGGCTCCCTACGGATTAAAGCAAGCTCTCAGGGCTTGGTATGATAGATTGAGTTCATTCCTTACAGGTAAAGTGTTAGGATCGAATGGGTGGATGGATCAGATCTAGAAGGGGTGTTGAATAGATCTAACACCAATTACTGCGAAAGCTCAAGCAATTTAAAAATTACTTCAAATCAGAGATCAATTCACCCAAACAATTTACTGATCTGAAGTGTGATTAGTGTGTGTGAGCAAATTGATTAGTAGCGTGAACGAAATCCCTATGCATGTATCTAACGTAAAACAAAGTCAAACCACAATTTAAACCATTGCACAGAGGATTTTTAGGTGGTTCGAAAATCACCTCCAGTGACTCCTACGTCCACCCCTCACATAGTCAGGCCACACTACTCAAAACCTTGAGTACAACACACTCTGGAGCACGACGACTCCAAACACCCTTGAGTACGACGACTCAAGAAACAACCAGAGCACGATGACTCCAAACACCCTTGAGCACGACGACTCAAGAAACAACCAGGAGATAGGTACGACGACCTATTCCACAAACCACTTATGAGCACGACGACTCACAAGCACTTGAGCACAACGGCTCAACACCGAAACACTATGGCTCCAAACCTTTGGACCACGAAAGATCCAAGTTCTGCTAGAACATGCTCAGTTAGAGAATAGATCCTATAGCCCGATCTATCTCAATATAATGATAAAATAGAACAAACAGGATTTAAGTGATCTGTGTAGAACACATACACAGATCACACAATGAAAAACTGGATGAACACTCCAAGAAAATAAATAAAATAGATGTGACTTGGATGTTCCTTGATGAAGAAGACTTGCAGAAGCTTGGATTGAAGATGCTTGAAGGAATTCGTTGGAGATCTTCTTCAATTCACGATGCTCTGCTTCACTGGCATCCGGATTGCCAGTTCTTCTTCTTCCTTTGCTTCTCTTCTGCTCCTCAATCTGATGGCGCTGCTCTGCTCCCTTTCTAGATGCTGATGCTTTTTCCTCTCTCCTCTTCTCTTCTCTTCTTCTTCACATTCTCCTTCCAAACATCACTGCTCTGCTCCCCTTTTTCCTTCCTATAGCCGCCACACCCTTTTCTGGAGATGTCTTGTCTCACTCCTAGTGGGGATGCCTTGGAGTACAGAAAACATGGATATTTATAGCACCATATGTCCATAAGAAGCCTTGGAGTACGTGGGCACAAAACCCTAGGTCAAATCCCCTAATTCCCAAGCAGCCACGTGTCCAGAGAAATTCACATTTTTGAGTTTCAGCCAGAGTGTGTCGACACACTGTCCCAAACCGGCGGAATTTGTTCTCTGGGAAGGGTCACTAGTGTCGACACTACTTCAGGCTGTGTCGACACACTGTCCAGAACTAACAATAGGTCTTCTGGGAACTTGATCTAGTGTCGACACCACTTGAGGCTGTGTCGACACACTTGACCTTTTCTTCATCATTTTGCCTTAGGGTTTGAAACCCTGTGTCGACACCAGTAGTGGGTGTGTCGACACTACCATGACAAAATCTGTATACACATGCAAATTTAATACATAAATCATTACTACAATATATTATCATTAAGGTACGAGATATTAACCATCAAAAACATGTTGTTAAAGCATTATTGTGATATGTATAAATGTATAACAAGTTCAACATATCATCATCAAAATCACAATATGTCATCATTAAAATCACAATATGTCATCATCAAAATCAAAGTATGAGTGATGTTCATTGGTCATCATTAAAATACAACTTTAGGAAATTTCAAAACACACTCAACCCAACAATCTCCCCCTTTTTGATGATAACAAAACATATGCACAATCTCCCAATAGCTTGACTAAAAACTCCCCTTTTTGAATTTTCCCCCATAAGAAACTTTCTCCCCTTTAAAGAACTTTCTCCCCCTTTTTAAAGAACTTTCTCCCCCTTTTTGACAACACCAAAAAGATAGATAAGAGAGAGAAACAAGGATTGTAAGAAATGAAATGAAGAAAATGAATGGTAAGAAATGATCAAAATAAATGAGGCAAAGTAATATTGACATATGAGAGAAGTTATTGTGTTTTTGTTATTGTGCACCAAGTTTAATCACAAAGACACACTCAACACAAGATATTACAAGATATAATGATCTGAATGTAGTTAAAACAATGATGCAAATGTGAAATGAAGTGACCTATATGAGTGAGCAGAAATATTTAACAAGGATGGTAGGAGCTTTAAGTTTAACACAATGTAAAATAATAGGTCTAAACTCAGTAAACATGAACTTTATTAAGGTCTTAAGCTTTTCCATCCTGTCAATTTGATTTTCTTTCATTTTTAACTGGAAAAGAATACAAGAATAAATTAGTTAAATCTCACTTTTCAGTGCAAGAGATCACATTGATTAGATGCAAGATCTCCTGATTACTCAGTGGTTTAACTTTCATTATCTTAGACAGAGTTGAAAACTTTTATTTCCACTTTTTGACGCGAAACAAATCACTTTTTAGGTGAAATGGCCCGGTTACTCAGTGGTTCAAGAATAAAAAACATGACTATGAATTTAGAAAAATTATTCTTAACATGTGGTAAAAATGAAGCTTAAACTTACACATGTGAAATATTAAAGCCACTCATGTGCCTATAATAGTGTTTTGCAAATCATTTTAAAAACATTTAGTATTAAGATTGCTTAACCTTGAAATGATAATGAATCTTTGAAATTAAACTAAATGCACAATGAGTTTAGTTTCAATGTTTTAATTCTCTCATAAGAAAATAGCACAATGACTCAAAAATTCAAATGAGTGAAGAATATACAATGACTCCCCCTCAACAAATACTCCCCCTCAACAATTACATAAAAGGAATCTTGGTACTTGGCGGAGACATATACTCACACATAGTGAAAGTGTCTAGACAAGCCGAACTTGCCTTTCTTCAAATCACTATTTGATATACCAAGAATCTCAATGCAACTGTGAAGTAGGAATTTATTTGCAAGAGAGAATGGCCTTTATTTGCACAAAAAGATGAGTTGAAGATATCAGACATGTGAAAACTTGCATAAACCAAGTTCCCTTCTAAGAGAAGTGAATCTAGGTTCTGCAAGAGGCTTAGTGAAAATGTCTGCAATTTGTTTTTCTGTGTCAATGAAGTGGAGTTCAAAAGAATTCTTTGAGACTTCATCTCGAAGGAAATGATGCCGAATGTCAATGTGTTTTGTGCGGGACTGCTGAAGGAATTTTTCTGAGTCAAACAAAATATGTCAAGGAGTTACTCAAGAGGTTTGACTTCCAGAATATCAAGCCATCCAACACACCAATGGCCACAAGTGTAAGACTTGAGAGTGATGCTTCTAGTAAGCCTGTTAATGCTAGATCAGATCTAGAAGGGGGGATTGAATAGATCTAACACCAATTACTGCGGAAGCTCAAGAAATTTAAAAATTACTTCGAATCAGAGATCAATTCACCCAAACAATTTACTGATCTGAAGTGTGATTAGTGTGTGTGAGCAAATCGATTAGTAGCGTGAACGAAATCCCTATGCATGCATCTAGCGTAAAACAAAGTCAAACCACAATTCAAGCCATTGCACAGAGGATTTTTAGGTGGTTTGGAAATCACCTCCAGTGACTCCTACATCCACCCCTCACACAGTGAGGCCACACTACTCAAAACCTTGAGTACAACACACTCTGGAGCACGACGACTCCAAACACCCTTGAGCACGATGACTCAAGAAACAACCGGAGCACGACGACTCCAAACACCCTTGAGCATGACGACTCAAGAAAAAACCAAGAGATAGGTACGACGACCTATTCCACAAACCACTTATGAGCACGACGACTCACAAGCACTTTAGCACAACGGCTCAACACCGGAACACTACGGCTCCAAACCATTGGACCACGAAAGATCCAAGTTCTGCTAGAACAAGCTCAGTTAGAGAATAGATCCTCTAGCCCGATCTATCTCAATACAATGATAAAAATAGAACAAACAGAATTAAGTGATCTGTGTAGAACACATAAATAGATCACACAATGAAAAACTGGATGAACACTCCAAGAAAATAAATGAAATAGATGTGACTTGGATGTTCCTTGATGAAGAAGACTTGCAGAAGCTTGGATTGAAGATGCTTGAAGGAATTCGTTGGAGATCTTCTTCAATTCACGATGCTCTGCTTCACTGGCATCCGGATTGCCAGTTCTTCTTCTTCCTTTGCTTCTCTTCTGCTCCTCAATCTGATGGCACTGCTCTGCTCCCTTTCTGGATGCTGATGCTTTATCCTCTCTCCTCTTCTCTTCTCTTCTTCTTCACATTCTCCTTCCAAACATCACTGCTCTGCTCCCCTTTTTCCTTCCTGCAGCTGCCACACCCTTTTCTGGAGATGTCTGGTCTCTCTCCTAGTGGGGATGCCTTGGAGTACAGAAAACATGTGTATTTATAGCCCCATATGTCCATAAGAAGCCTTGGAGTACGTGGGCACAAAACCCTAGGTCAAATCCCCTAATTCCCAAGTAGCCACGTGTCCAGAGAAATTCACATTTTTGAGTTTCAGTCGGAGTGTGTCGACACCACCAGGGAGTGTGTCGACACACTGTCCCAAACTGGCAGAATTTATTCTTTGGGAAGGGTCACTAGTGTCGACACTACTTCAGGCTGTGTCGACACACTGTCCAGAACTGACAAATAGGTCTTTTGGGAACTTGATCTAGTGTCGACACCACTTGAGGATGTGTCGACACACTTGACCTTTTCTTCATCATTTTGCCTTAGGGTTTGAAACCCTGTGTCGACACCAGTAGTGGGTGTGTCGACACTGCCATGACAAAATCTGTATACACATGCAAATTTAACACATAAATCATTAGTACAAGATATTATCATTAAGGTATGAGATATTAACCATCAAAAACATGTTGTTAAAGTATTATTGTGATATGTATAAAATGTATAACATGTTCAACATATCATCATCAAAATCACAATATGTCATCATCAAAATCAAAGTATGAGTGATGTTCATTGGTCATCATTAAAATACAACTTTAGGAAATTCCAAAACACACTCAACCCAACATAAAGGGTATTCCAGAGGTAAAGTACATCAAACCTTTTTCACTAAAGTGCAGGAAAGTGATATTTTGGTTGTCCAAATTTATGTCGATAATATTATATTTGGATCAACAAAATCTTCTTTGTGTAAGGAATTTACAAATTTAATGACAAGTGAATTTAAAATGAACTTAATGGGAGAACTGAAATTTTTTCTTGGACTCCAGGTTGTTCAAACTAAGGAAGGAACTTTCATTAATCATTCAAAGTACATACAAGAATTGCTGAAGAAGTAAAAATGGAAAACACTAAAGCCATGGCAACACCTATGAGCACAACAGTGATTTTGGATGCCGATCTGAAAGGTAACTTGGTAGATCCAAAGACTTACAAAGGTATGATCAGATCTTTGCTCTATCTTACACCATCTAGACTTGATATGCAGTTCTTTGTGTGTATGTGTGCTAGATTTCAGACTAGTCCTGGAGAATCCCACATGAGTGCTGCAAAAAGAATTTTCAAATATTTGGCAGGAACTCATAAATTGGGATTATGGTATTCAGCATCTAGTGAGTATAAGTTGATCTCTTATTCAGATGTGGATTATGCTGGCTATAAATTGGATAGAAAGAGTACTAGTGGTCATTGCCAATTTTTGGGAGGGTGTTTAGTCTCTTGGGCTTCTAAGAAATAACACTCAGTTGCTCTCTCTACTGCAGAAGCAAAATATGTAGTTGCAGAGAGTTGTGGCACTCAACTGTTATGGATTAAACACCAACTCTAAGACTACCAAGTAGCTATTGGATGTGTCCCAATTGAAAGGTTGCGGAATTCCCTATATGGTAATCTAGAAGGGGGGTTGAATAGATTACTGTCAATTAAAAAGTTCTTATCAGCATCTTTTCACAAAGACACAGATTGTGAAAACTGTAACAGAGTTTAAGCTAAACTTTGATGTGTGTAACTTGGCAATGGATAGAGAAACAATCTATAAGACGTGTGTAGAGACACCGTGCCTACCAAACATCTAACGTAGAAACGTTCAAACCATAGGACACAGAGTTTTACATGGTTCGGAGTACACAACTTGTGTATCCTACGTCCACGGTCCACACACACACGCAGAAAAGACTGCTTATGAGCTACTTCAACGACTACAACTCACACACACGAGTTGTCTGATGTGAAGCCACGATCAAAACAACACAAGCCACGTGAATCAAGCACAAGGACTACTTGAGACACAACCACACACTCACAGATATGTAAAAACTAAAACAGGGAAGAGTTCTGAGTTGAAACACAAATCCTGATTAAGAACTCTTCTGATGAACGTCTGGATGGACTTCAAGCTTCGTCTTGAGGGACACAACTTGATGGAGAGGCTTGAATCCACGATGATCAGACTTCAATACTGCTGGATCAACAGTTGGTTCAATCTCTGAACAGTAGGGTGAAGCAGAGCAGCAGCAACACCTCTTGTTCTTGGACTTTCTCTAGGGTTTTCAGTGGAGGCTGCTTCTGTACGAGATTACCTTCAAAAGATAGCTTATATAGTGGTGTCCACATATGGAGAGATGTGGTAGTTGGAACCACCATGTTTGGCAACTTAAAAACTTTCCGAATCTGAAGGTTTTCTTCGTCTGTCGACAGCACTGGGTGCTCCTGTCGACAGGTGTTAACAAGCAGAGGACTGGGAGTTCGGGAGACAGTTTCCTGTCAGCGACTGTCGACAGGCGACACTGGTGCTGTCGACAGGCACTCCTGTCCTGAGGTATGGCTTTCTGGCCTGATTGTAGCTGTCGACAAATGCCTTTCTGGCTGTCGACAGGGGCCTGTATTTCTTGCTTTTTTTTATCTTTTAAACCTTGTCTTTGTACTTGTCTTGCATATTATCTCACCTATATAAAAGAACTTAGTTAGGGAGATATAATGACATATAAATGATCAATTAACATGTTTATTTCATTTGCATTCCAAGAGTCATTATCATCAAGTTTCATTACTTAACACTCACCAAATTTGTCCATGAAATGTTCATGCTCAACATCAAAAATAAAGATGTGATTTGTTGGCTTAGCATTCTCATTAAGCATTCAACATATGAGAACTCAACATTCTCCCCCTTTTGATGATGACAAAATTTTCAAATTGAGCCATAATTTTTCAACAATTTTGAATTCATTTGTCAATTAATTTTTCCATGTATTGCAAGTATTGCTCAATTGATTTCTCCATGTATTGCTCAATTGATTTCTCCATGTATTGCATGTATTGCTCAATTGATTTCTCCCCCTTTTGACAACATCCAAAAAAGGCATTCCATTGCATAGATCAATGTAACAGGAAGAGAAATTGTGTTTCATTAAGGAGTAGGCATTACACAATAGCACAGTGGACAAGATGACAAAATTCAAATCAAGTAAACAACATGACTCTGAAAGCAAAAGACAACAGCAAGACATGGACTAAAGACATCTAAGACACCTAGACCCTCTAAGCATCATCAAGACCAGGTGGGGCAGGGGCTTGACGATCCTCTTGAACACGGGAGGAGAGCCTAGTAAGCCTGAGCTGGATCTGGACTTGAGAGTCAGCCAGTGCTTCAATATTAGTGTCTACTGTGTCCAGGCGGTCATTCAACTTAGCAAAGCCGGTAGCCATCTGAACTTGCAACTGAGCTATGAGATCTCTGATGGAAGACTCAGTAGTAGTGTCACCACCAGCAATGCTATCACCATCTCCGGGAGCATCTACAGGCTCAGATTGGGAGTTTTCTGCTTCATCTTCATTGGCAGCTTCTTCATCTTCTACATCTTCATCATCACCCTCAGCTGTAGCTTGTCCCTTACCCTTGAGGTCACGGGCCACAATGCCATCTACCATTTTGTAGCCCATCCGCTGTGCAGCAGTGAGATCATAGGAGCTACGAGACTTGAGGACAGTCATCTCTTCTTTTGGAATAGGAATATCAAGGAACAAGAAGAGGGAGGTGAGCTGACATGCATAAGGCATGGACCTCTTGGAGCTACGAAGGCAACTGTAGAGTATGGAGACCATGAGAAGTGGTAGATTGATGGGTTCAAGGTTCAAGAATTTATGGAGCAGGGACTTGTGAACGGAAGTCACAAGTTCGCGACTACCATCCTTCGGAACAATAATGGTTGTGAAGATGTGGTGGATGAGACGATGAAGTGGAGGGAAAAAGTTAGCATTCAGTTGCTTACTAATCGTAGGGTCGTAAGACTGCAAAGTTATGAGGGTATGGTACTCTTCTCGGGTGGGATGATGGGACATGATATCTACCCCAGTGTTAGGGATTTGCAAGGCAACAGAGAAAAGATTAGGGGAAATTCAAAGGAAGTCCCCTTGACTCTGGAATAGAGGTCACCTGTAGCAGTCTGTCAGAGATTGTTGAAGAACTCCGTCACGGCGGTGGGAGAGTATCGCTTGTGATTATAGCAGAACGGAGACCAACTCTGGACGTCGAAGAGAGGCTGCAACCCGGGAAAAAGGACTTCCAAAGACACGAAGTTGACGTAGCGGGGTTGCACAAACTTCGTGAAGGTGCCATGGACTTCGATTAGGTGAAGGTTCTAAGGGATGATGAGCTCTGGCAAACGGTCTTCCCGGTGCTTCGTCCGGCTCTCGGCGGGTGCCCTGGAGCCCTGTCCATCTTTGGGAGATCGAGGACAACGACGGGAGGCCATCTTCCTGGCCGGTGGAGCCATCTGAAGTTGTATGTTGGAGTAGATGGTGATGGGAGAGAGGAAGAAGACAGAGGGAGGAAGAAAACGCAAAGGGGTTGATGTGCTCCTCTGTCGCCCTGGGAAAGGAAGGGTTTGGGAAGAAGGAGGGAAGAAGATTTTTTGGAAGTGGGAAAGGGTGGAAGGGGACGTGGAACCCTTTTATGGAAGTTGTGTGAGAATTTAAAAGGATGGGTCCCACGAGATCCGCCCTAAGTCGATGTTCGGTCGGCTTCCAAAAACATTCTGCCGCTGGCCCTGACGACAGGAGAAATGGGCCTTGTTGACAGGCACAGGCAGAATTGTGCCAGTGTGGTATTTTTGACAGATTTTCAAAGCATTTGAGCATCAAATGTGTATATAAGATGGAAAATGGGCAATATCATATTATAAAATGTCATAGCCACACATATTTTGGACATATCAAGAATCTACAATGGTTGTGAAATAATATTCCCCGATTCACCAGTGACAATAACAAGAGTGCATTAAACAAAAACATGTGTTGATAAAAGACCCTCTTGAATAATGTCATTTGAAAGAGACCATTTTCCTTAGTTAGTGATGTACACAAGATTAATGAGTTGTATGTCAACATGGTGAGTTAAACAAAAACCACTTAATGGCCTTGGCAGAACAAATTGGGAGGCTTCACTCTATTTCTTCTAAATTTGTATATTTTTTTTATTTGAAGCGTAAGAGAAACAGTGGTAATTAGAATCAATTGGCCTTTTTACGTGAAGATAGACATTTGTGGTGCCCGTATCTCAGTTACTCGGTTGAGTGACCATCAAACCATTTTACAGAGTTAATGAGTGAGCTGTTTGACGCGAAGATAGACAGTTGTGATGCCCGTATCCCCGGTTACTTAGCAATACTCAACATTGCTCTATCTTTTCTCCTTTTTTTTTTTTGAACACTTTGTGTGTTGTTTGAAACAGGTAGCTTTTCTCCCGTAATTTTGATTGACCTTTCCTTGTTCATGTTTAAAATCAAGGTCAAGAAGTAGAAGAAGTTTAAAAAACCAATGTAGGACATAACCCTCAATGACCTAGTAACTAATCACATGACTTTTGAAAAATGATATTTTACAAATTAGTTATTCAAGTGAGTTAATTTAAGCTCATGTGATTTTGTTTGATGTGCTCAAGTTAATGCAACTTAGACTCATAAAGAATAGTATGTCAAAATCATTATGATTTAGACAATATCTTTGATATCATGTGGATAGCATAAGTTATAATGTTGGCATTTCCCATTTTTCACCTTAAATACTTTCAATAAGGAGGCTCATGAAGAATTGTGGACCAAAAAGAGAAGGATTTGAAGAAATTGGTCCATCTGTCGACAGCCATTTGGGGCCTATCGACAGCTGCTGACAGAGCTGAAGGATGAAGGCTCTAGAGGGATGTTCCTGTCGACAGGAGATGGAGGGCTGTCGACAGGTACTGACAGATAGACAAAAGAGGATTTCAGGTGGACTAAAACTGTCAATGGTTGTCGACAGCAGGTTGGGGGCTGTCGACAGGGACTTCAGAAGAATTGTTTTTGAAGACAGAATGAGAGAAATTATTGAATGTTCATTCAAGGGAAGTAAAGCAATGGCCAAGGACATGTTTCCCTCTGGAATTTTACTCACCTACCTTAACATAGCTCCCCCATAGTGTGTGCATGTGAAGAATCACCATTCAAGCAGTTCAAAAACAATTCAAGCAAGAGTTTCACATAGTTCAACATCACACCATGCATGAAAGGGGATAACAACAAAAGTCTTTTTGTTATTTTTGATTTTATAAATTTTTTTTTTGAATGATTGGGCAAATTGTAACGAAACTAAATACTTTATCTAAAATAGATGTCCCTTTTTCACTTCAACTATGGATACGTGGCGGAGAATGTTTTCTCACACATAATGAAAGTTTCCAAACAAGCATAACTTGTTTTTCCACAAATCACCATTTGATATACCACATAGTTGTTGCACACAAGGAACATATATTCAAGATTTGGTGTGAGTTTCATTGCATTTTGCACAAACCCAATTCTCATCTAAGTGTTGTGAACCTATCCTCAGCCAATGGTTTTGTGAAGATGTCAGCTAGTTGTTTCTCAGTGGGTATGAAGCTCAGCTCTAAGGTCTTTGGCTACCTCATCTCTTAGAAAATGGTGTCTAATCTCTATGTGCTTTGTTCTAGAGTGTTGAATTAGGTTCTTTGAGAGATTGATTGCACTAGTGTTGTCACATAGGATAGGTGTGCATCCAATGTCAATGTTGTAGTTAGACATTTGACTTTTTATCCACAACACTTGAGCCGCACAACTCCCTGCAGCAACATATTCTGCCTCTGCAGTGGAGAGTGCAACCGAGTGTTGCTTCTTGGATGCCCACGAAACCATGCAACCACCAAGAATTTGGCAATAGCCACTAGTGCTTTTCCTATCAATTTTACATCCAGCATAGTCAACATCAGAATAAGAGATTAAGTTGAAGCTACTACCTGCTGGATACCAAAGACCCATATCAAGCGTACCTGAGAGATATCGAAATATTCTCTTAACTGCAACCAAATGGCTTTCCTTTGGACTAGATTGGTATCTAGCACAAAGGCAAACCTGAATTGAATGTCCGGTCTACTTGCAGTAAGATATAAAAAGGAGCCAATCATACCTCGAAATTGCTTTGCATCTACCGGTTTACCGTTCTCATCACTTTCTAGTTTTATGCTTGTGCTCATTGGTGTTGAGGAGGCTTGGCTTGTTCGAACTGAAATCTTTTCAGTAGCTCTTTCACATACTTTTCTTGGTTGATGAAGAATCCATCTTCCATTTGTTTCACCTGCAGACCAAGAAAGAATTGAAGCTCCCCCATTAAGCTCATCTCAAATTCACTGTGCATGTGTTTTGAAAACTCTTCACACAGTGATGGGTTAGTAAGCCAAATATAATATCGTCCACATAAACTTGAACAACAATTATGTGATTGCGGACTCTCTTAGTGAAAAGAGTTTGGTCTACTTTACCTCGTGAGTAGTTTTTGCTTACCAAAAATGTGTTGAGCCGGTCGTACCAAGCTCGGGGTGCCTGTTTCAAACCATAAAGAGCTTTGTGCAATTTAAACACATGGTTAGGTTTATCATGATCCTCAAAGCCAGGTGGTTGAGAGACATAGACTTCCTCTTTGATGTAGCCATTCAAGAAGGCAGTTTTTACATCCATTTGAAAAAGCTTGAACTTGTTTGAGCATGCATATGCTAATAAGATTCTAACTGCTTCTAGCCTAGCTACAGGAGTAAAGGATTCTTCGAAGTCAATACCAAATTCATGATTATATCCCTTTGCAACCAGTCTAGCCTTATTTCTCACCACTTTACCCTCTTCATTTAGTTTATTCCTAAAGACCCATCTTGTCCCTATGATAGAAATTTCAGGGGTTCTAGGAACTAGACTCCAGACATTATTTCTTTGAAATTGCCCAAGCTCCTCATGCATAGCATCAATCCATGAGTTTTCCTTTAGAGCTTCTTCAACATTTTTGGGTTCCACTTGAGAAACAAAAGCTAGATGATCCTGATCAACTATTTCCCTGACTTGAGACCTAGTTTGAACTTTTTCATTACATCTCCTATTATGTTCTCAAGTGGATGATCTTTAGAGTACCAGACATTTGTAATTGTTGAAGGTCCGGTTGATCTTGCATTTGAGGAGGTTGTTCTGGAGGAGGGTGTGCTTGAGGAGTTTCAGCTTGAGGCTCCTCTTGTTATGGATCTTCTTCAGATTCATCATTTTGATTTCTGAACAAAGTTGCATCATCCTCATCATTGTACCTGCAAAGATGTTCACTGTTAGTCTTGGAGACAATTTTTGAGTTTGTTTTTGTTTTTATTTGAAGTTCCCAAAGTGTTGTTCCTTCAGCTTCATGTTCAAACCTGTAAGCATTCGAGATGTTAGGCTTTGATTGAGATTCATCAAAAACAACATGTGGAGTTTCTTCCACCGTTCTAGTTTTAAGATTAAATACCCTATAAGCTCTAGAGTGTTCTGAATATCCAAGAAGAATACCTTGATCACTTTTGGCCTCAAATTTGTCTAGATCAGCTTTATCATTATTATGAATAAAGACTTTTGAGCCAAAAACTCTAAAGTACCCAATGCTGGGTTTCTTACCTTTTAGAAGTTCGTAGGGAGTTTTCTTTATGACAGGTCTTACCATGGCTCTATTAAGTATGTAGCATGAAGTGTTCACTGCTTCTACCCAAAATGTCCTGGCAAGTTGACTTTCAACCAAAAGAGTGCGAGCCATTTCCACCAGAGTTTTGTTCTTTCTCTCCACTACTCCATTTTGTTCCGAAGTCCTTGGAGAGGAGAATAAATGTTCTATCCCGTGGTGCCTACAAAAATCAGAAAAAGAATTGTTATCAAATTCTCCCCCGTTATCAGTGCGGATGGAACATATCTTGTTGACATTTCCATGCTCAATATTATTGAAGAATTCCTCAAACAGCTTATTGCTTCATTTTTGTGTCTGTGGAACTTAACCATGTGAACCTAGAGAAGTCGTCTACAATGACAAAATCAAAGCGTTTGCCATTTAGACTCAGTGTTCTTGTAGGTCCAAATAGGTCCATGTGCAGCAATTCATAGGGTTTAGAAGTGCTTACCGGTGCTTTTGATTTGAAAGATTTCCTTGTTTGTTTTCCCTGTGCACATGCATCACAAAAACTTTCATTTTTATTAAAGGAAATATCAGGGAGTCCACTTACCAACTTCAGCTTCATGATCTTGTGCCGGACATTGTAGCTTGCATGGCTAAGCCTACGATGCCACAGTGTGAGCTCATCCTGTTTGTTTGCTACAAGACACAAATATTCATTTTCTGGATCATCTAAGTCAACCATGTAGATGTTGTTCACTCTTTTTCCAGAAAATTTCAGATTTCTTGTATCCTTATCAATGATTTGACATGTGCTTGATTCAAAGATAACTTGGTGACCTTTATCACACAATTGACTTATGTTGAGCAAATTATGATGAAGGCCATCCACCAATAGTACATTGTCAATTGAGTTGGAGACATACTTACCGACCTTACCTGAGCTGATGATCTGGCCTTTGTTGTTACCTCCAAAAATGACTTGACCTCCGTCTTTTCCAACCAACGAACAAAATTTTTCTTTATCGCCCGTCATATGTCTCGAGCAGCCACTATCCATGTACCATTTGTTTTGATTTTGGGTTGCTAGACATTCCTGCATATGTGGATCAGACAAGAGGTTTTGGTACCCAAATTACTTTGAGTCCCACTGTATCATTCATGCCAAACAGTAAATGCTTCGGAATCCAAATTTATTGAGTTTCAGTTTATTTAGACTGTTCCAGCATTTTTTTCATTATGCCCGACCTTTTACAGAAATTGCATGATGAAGGTTTTTCGCCAACAATGGGCTTTTTGTTTTGAGGAACATGCATGGGCATTTTGCCTTTATGTTGCCTGGTCAGCTCTCCTTTGGAAGCTGGTTTCCGGTCCTGTCGACAACCCTCTTTGGGGATGTTGATAGGTTTTGCAGTTTTGTTAGCAACAAATTTGGTTTTCTTGGGTTCCAGTTTCTTGCCTTGGCTTGACTTTTTGTTTTCATTGATGGGATTTGTTTGCTTGTGCTTGGGTTGGAATCAACAAAAGATGTCAATAGATTTTACCAATTACTTTTGGTTTAACAGGTTGATATCCAATCCCATGTTTTGCCACAAACACATTAGATCCCAAGATTGCATCAAGATTTTCTTTACCCTTGACAAACCTAGTTAGATCTTCAAATTTTCCCTTAAGTTGCTCTTCAGCCTTTTTCAACTTTTCTTTAACTTCAACAAGTTCATCTTGAAGAGTTTTAAGGGAATTGCTTAGATCATCTTTTTCTTTTTGAGCTTCTTGCAATTTCAGTTTCGTGCCATCCATTTCCTCACTATGTGCTTGTTCATCAACTTTCATCATTTCAATTTCTTCATTCAAGAATGCAATTTGTTCATTATGGTTGGTGTCATGAACAAAGGAGTTGATTTTCTTTTTCAGTGCCTTATTTTCAGACTTAAACTCACAGAATTTTTCGAATAAAACAGTATAAGCTTCTTCCCATTCATCAATAGAATAAGTTTCAAAGGAAGAATTTACCTCATTGGTGTCGTCGCTTCTTGCCATTAGACACTGAACTTCATCATCTCCAGAGGTAGCTTGACTGTTCTCATCTTCATCTTCATCACTCCAAGTTGCCAACATTGCCTTGGCTTTCTTGAAGGTGAATTTCTCCTTTTTCAGTTTCTTCTTGAGCTCGGGGCACTCTCCTCCCATGTGTCCTTGCTTCTTGCACTCATAGCACACAATTTCAGATTTCTTGTTAGTCTCAAATTTATTAGCAAAGTCTTTCTTTTGGAAAGGTTTAGAGTTACTTGACCCTCTCCTTTTGAATTTCAGGAACTTTTTGAATCGTCTAGTGAGCATGGCCATTTCATCATCCTCACTCTCAATAAATGATTCAAACTCCTCACTTTCTTGAGGTGCATCCTTTTTGGGACCTGAAGAACTTTTCTTGGAAGCTTTTAAAGCAATTAACTTTCTAGGATTTTCTTCAGTTTCCTTTCTTTTCACATTTATTTCGTAAGTCATTAGAGAGCCAATCAGTTCATCCAATTTCATTTTTGAGAGATCTTTAGAATCCTCAATGACAGTGGCTTTGGTGTTCTATGAGGATGGAAGAGACCGAAGTATCTTCCTCACCAAATCACTCTTTGAGTATTCCTTCTTTAGACCTTTCAGACCATTTATAATTAGCATGAATCTTGCAAACATTTCAAAGATAGTTTCATCATTGTTCATTTTAAACATTTCATATTCAGAAACTAACATGCTTGCTTTGGATTCCCTTACCTCGGACGTACCTTCGTAGATCAATTCAAGTTTGTCCCACATCTCTTTTGTTGAGGTGCACCTGGAGACTCTTGAATATTCCTTTGGGTGGACCGTGCACTGCATCACCCCTTTGCAATCTGGTCCTTTGTCCAGGTATCTTCATCCTCAAGAACGGTGTATGGTCCTTTGCTGACGATCTTCCAAAGCTCGAAGTTTTAAGCTCTTAGGAATACTTGCATACGGTTTTTCCAGTATGAGTAGTCAGTGCCATCAAAGAAGGGTGGCCTGGTCACTGAGTGTCCCTCGGCCATGTACCCCTTGTTAGATTCCATGAGATCAAAGTTCTCCTGATCGTATGATCAAACAAGTATAACAGTAAATCGGAGAAACCTTGCTCTAATACCAATTGAAAGGTTGCGGAATTCCCTATATGGTAATCTATAAGGGGGGGTTGAATAGATTACTGTCAATTAAAAAGTTCTTATCAGCTTCTTTTCACGAAGACACAAACTGTGAAAACTGTAATAGAGTTTAAGCTAAACTTTGATGTGTGTAACTTGACAATGGATAGAGAAACAATCTATTAGATGTGTGTAGAGACACCGTGCCTACCAAACATCTAACGTAGAAATGTTCAAACCATAGGACACAGAGTTTTACGTGGTTCGGAGTACACAACTTGTGTATCCTACGTCCACGGCCCACACACACACGTAGAAAAGACTGCTTATGAGCTAGTTCAATGACTACAACTCACACACACGAGTTGTCTGATGTGAAGCCACGATCAGAACAACACAAGCCACGTGAATCAAGCACAAGGACTGATTGAGACACAACCACACACACATGGATATGTAAAAACTAAAACAGGGAAGAGTTCTGAGTTGAAACACAAATCCTGATTAAGAACTCTTCTGATGAACGTCTGGATGGACTTCAAGCTTCATCTTGAGGGACACAACTTGATTGAGAGGCTTGAATCCACGATGATCAGACTTTAATACTGCTGGATCAATAGTTGGTTCAATCTTTGAACAGCAGGGTGAAGCAGAGCAGCGGCAGCACCTCTTGTTCTTGGACTTTCTCTAGGGTTTTCGGTGGAGGTTACTTCTGTACGAGATTACCTTCAAAAGATAGCTTATATAGTGGTGTCACATATGGAGAGACGTGGTAGTTGGAACCACCATGTTTGGCAACTTAAAAACTTTCGAATCTGAAGGTTTTCTTCGTCTGTCGACAGCACTGGGTGCTCCTATCGACAGGTGTTGACAGGCAGAGGACTCGGAGTTCGGGAGACAGTTTCTACCAGTGGCTGTCGACAGGCGACACTGGTGCTGTCGACAGGCACTCTTGTCCTGAGGTATGGCTTTCTGGCCTGATTATAGCTGTCGACAGGGGCCTTTCTGGCTGTCGACAGGGGCCTGTATTTTTTGCTTTTCTTGATCTTTTGAACCTTGTCTTGGTACATGTCCTGCATAGTATCTCACCTATATAAAATAACTTAGTTAGGGAGATATAATGACATATAAATGATCAATTAACATGTTTGTTTCATTTGCATTCCAAGAGTCATTATCATCAAGTTTCATTACTTAACACTCACTAAATTTGTTCATGAAATGTGCATGCTCATCATCAAAAATAAAGATGTGATTTGTTGGCTTAGCATTCTCATTAAGCATTCAACATATGAGAACTCAACACCAATAATGTGCGATAACACTAGTACAATAAATTTGGCTAAAATCTAATTCAGCACTCTAGGACTAAGCACATAGAAATCAGGCATCATTTTCTAAGAGATGAGGCCAGCAAGAACTCTTTTGAGCTGCATTTTATTGAAACAACTAAACAAATTACTGATATTTTTACAAAACCCTTGTGTAATGACAGATTTTCATCTTTAAGAAGAGAACTTGGACTGTACTTGTTTGATTCATGACTGATTGTTTGATGAATTGCTTGCAAATGTGTACGTGGTTGATTTCTTGTCATATGACTTGATAATGCTTTCTAATTGATCACTTCACATCAATGTTTGGTGCACTTGGTGAGGGGGAGGTTGTTCCAAGAATTCATTGTCTAGAAAGAGTAGTTTTAGTGATTCAGAGTTGTCAGAAAAGCTGGGAATATTGGATCCATAGTAACTGCTATCTGAGAAGAAAGATTCCTTCAGAAAAATTGTGATTTGACTTGAATAAGGTTGACACTAATGGCAAGTGAGTTGACACTAATTCCATTGATCCTGAATTCTTTTCAATTTTCCAATTTTTTATCACTCTTTTTCTTCTCATATAGATCCATTTTTGAGGGGGAGTAATTTAACAATGAAGATTTATATCTTTGGGCAACTCTTTAGGGGGAGTTAACATCCTTATTCTCTAATCTCCATTATCTCTGAGAGTGAAAGAAATGCTTTGTTATTTATAAACTACTAAGTTTAACCTTGAAATTTGCTGAAAACACTTAAAAGAGGTTAGATAATAGTTTCTGAAAACAATGTATAAAGTGAAAATTGCATCCTATTCATTTCTGAAATTCATGTGTATTATCGTCTCTCTGGCTAAATTCTAAAACTCATCTGAGTTGTATTGGTTTCAAACTTCTCTTGAGGTGTAAAGGTATTCAAGAATATTCTTATAAAAACTTTGTTGCTGCAGAACAATGGCTAGGCTCTGAGAAACTACAAAGTCTGATAAAATCAGTTGATTTTATTGTATGTCATGATGAGCTAGTTAATTCTATTCAGGGTTGATAAAAAAAATTGTGCTTATTGAGTAACTGGGGATTCTTGTGTCTAACTCACACACAACCCTTGTGACAAGATGATTACCTCACTTGAGTAATCAAGAGCTCTGGTGTGTAAAAAGCATGAGCTCTTGCATGAAAAAGAAAGGGTAAATCTTGTTGTGTTGAGTGTGTATTGGAATTTCTTAAAGTTGACTTTTAATGATGACCATTGGATATCACTCATACATTGATTTTGATGATGACCTATTGGACAATTTGTCCATATTGAATATATTATAATAATGCTCAAACAACATGTTCTTGACATTTAATATTTTACATTTTACTGTTAATAACATGTTTTGATGGTCTACACTTCATATATACAGGTTCACATGATTTTGTCAAAGTTGTGTCGACACAGGTCCAGTGTGTGTGTCGACACATACATTGTTATCCATAAATCAGTAAAGAGAAGAGAAGTAAGTCATGTCGACACAGTCTAGTGTGTGTCGACACATCCCTGCTTTCCAGAAAACAGTCAGAAGAAGGAAGTCAGTCGTGTCGACACAAGTCCAGTGTGTGTCGATAGATCCAGTGCTATCTAATAACAGTTAGATAATAAGGAGCCAGTTGTGTCGACAGAAGTCAGATGTGTGTCAACACAGGTTATCTGCCAAGCAGAAAAACAGAATCTTGTGTCGACACACAACTTGATTATGTCGACACACATCGGATGATTATTCAGTACGTGAATTTTTCTAGACAGGTGGCTGCTTAGGAATCAAGGGAATTGACCTAGATATTTGTGCCCACGCACTCTACGGGTCCACATGGACACATGGGACTATATATACCCATGATCATCATACTCTAAAAGGAGAGGAGCTGGGACTTTTCCAGAAGAAGAGGAGAAGAGCGGGAAAAAGCTCTTGCGTCCAGAAGAGGAGCAGAGGAGCGCCTCCAATGGGAAGAAGAAGAAGGGAAGAAGAGGTGGAGTTCCTGATTGAAGCATTGCTGATCAGAAGGAGATCCATGTGAGACTGTAATTCGTTTGAGTGTCAATTTCTCTGTGTGTGATCTGTATATGTGTTCTACACAGATCGCCTAATTCTCAGTTGTTTACATTTTCTCTTGTACTGAGATAGAACGTGCTAGAGGATCTACTCTTTAATTATGCTTGTTCTAGCAGAACTTGGATCCTTCATAGTCCAGAGGTTTTGAGTACTGTGTACTCAGGTTTGGAGCCATAGTGTAACGGACCGGGGTATTTATGCCCATTAAGACTCCATATCCAGATCCGCCTCCCGCGAACGCACTGAAGTGTCGCAAGGGGTATCTCACACACGAGTCCAGTAAGAGTACAAAAAGACAAACCACAAGAATATAAAACACAAGAAAGTACATGTGCTCATATCTGTTCACAAATTTGTACAACTGCCCCATTACATTAAAACATGTCCAATTAAAAAGAGTACAACTACCTGGGACATACCCCGAGGAAGCACAAGCTCACACAACCCTAACTACTAAACTACTGCTGGTGGTACAAGTCTGACGCAACGCCACTGCAAGCCAAACACACGGCAAGCCCTGAAAAGAACTGTAGGGGAGTGAGCCTCAACAAGTCACTGGCTCAGTAGGGGCTACCCAAAACAACATGGTAACCACAAACACCTCGACCGCAATGGGTCTCACTGGCAACAATAATAGCCAAACCATTTCATGCTCACATCATTACAATAAATAACAATTAAACATGATCATGATAATAAACATAAAGTCCTCAGAAGAAAAGTAGGACTACAGGACTAACATAATATCATTAGTCAGCCCAACAACCAAAGTGCCTAAACCACAGTCTCACTGGCACACTGCTACAACAACGGGTTGCCTAAACTATAAGCTACACAGGCAAGTCACTGCCCAGGCTACAAGCTTCACAGGCGAACCTCAAACACTTGAGTAATAGGACTGCTAATAAAGAGCTGGTCCTTTATACTCCAAACCACTTTACAACAGAACTACTCAAAGGTAATGGAACTGGCTAACACGAAGCCAATCCATAACACACTAAAGCTATAATTGGAATCATATCCAAGAAGAGTAAAACTCAACAAGTGGAAGGTCTCACACGGCCTCCACGGAGCACAGCTCAACTAAATCACAATATGCCTAGGCCATAAGCCTCATCGGCAAATTTCCCACAAAGGTAACATAATTAATAATCACAAACTAATCCACAATAAATTATATACAAAGATCTACTTAGAATAGTTAGGATACAACAAGTGGCAGGTCAAACTACAAGACCTCCACAACACACAAGTACCGGAAAGATTGGTACACAATGTACCACCACAAAACTACAAAGTAACCTTCGAAGGAAAATAGGTACCTACTACTCTGAGGTACCACAACTCAAACACCCAAACAAGGGTATAAGTAGGTGATAAACACCACACTGATCCATAATTATATTATACTTTTAATTAAGCACAATATACAGGTGAAACCTTAATCGACGAGTCACACAAACCACAACTGAATCACAACTGTGCCAACACCAGGGCACATCTCGAACAAGTCAAACTCGACCATGAGTCACAAACTCACGAACTACGACAAGTAGCAAAGCACGAGTCAAGCTACAACTAGCGTAAGCAAAGCACGAGTCAGAAAGAACGACGCCACCACACGAGAACGGACTATTGGCTGATCAGGCCAATATCCAACCCGGACAACACAACACGAGAACTACCTCTCAGTCTCGCAGTCACGGACGAAAGGTCCAACTGCCGCTCCACTAGGAAGAAGTCAAACAACTATGGAGACCAACCAACGCCACACCTGCAGACACACAACTGCAGGCCCATGCCTGGCACCTCTAGAGTCTCTAGCCGGAGCACTCTAAAGTGAGGCACTAGAAAATAGGACTAGCTGGGGACCAGTGTCGACTACTGGTGTCCGTACCCCCAACTACGAGCGCGCTACAAGCGACTACACACCCACAACACAAGCCGCTGCCCTACTGCCGTCTTTCCCTCAGCCGGACGTACAACTCAAGCACAAGAGTGAGGGTGTCCAGGAAGACGACACAGACCTCAACGGTACAACACAAGTACCGGGACAAAACCCCGAGCACAACAAACACACGTGCCTGGCTCACAAAGAACCTGGGGTACCCGACTAGAGAGGCATTCCGGAATAGGCGCCGGACCACCACACTCGGCTAGCACAAACCACGATACTTACACATATAACCTTTTCTTATAATTCACAATATACAAGTGTTAGGATTAGCTTAACATCGGTCACCGTGTGACCCCAAAGCTATCCCACACCAACACATAACTGAACCACAAGCTTGCCTATCATTGGTCACGAAATGACCTTCGTGGCAACACAGACCATTTAACACATAAATCAATATAACACTATTCAAAAGACAACAACAAACCAGGGCTAGGTCAATGTGGACCTTCACTGCCCAAACACCACAAAGTCATGGCTAGGCTCACACAAGAACCTCACTGCCCAGTTACTACGATAAATTACCAGAATTATATTACAACAGAGTGTGTAGCACACACACACTCAAACCACGTAGGCAATACGTGTATATTACACCCTGGATGGTGTACCACACGTCTTCCACGTAAACCACATGTCCAACACATGGACAACAAATACACATAATTAAACCACCATGTACATCATACCTTATTCACGTAAAACATGCCCATTACATGAGCAGTATGCTTCAAGAGCATAACAAGTGCACTGGCTCACACCGGTCATCGCCATGTACACACAATCACACAATATTCATAACCAGGAAAACTACGTAAACACACTGCATGGATACATGCACAGGTTGCGGCAACATCGACTGCCGTTTGAAGGAAGTAAACGGCAAGAGATCTAGCCGTCTATCTCCCGGCTGGTGATCTTGGCGGCAAGCGATCTTGACGCCAAGTTCTCCGGCCTAAAACCCTGCAGAAACCCTAATCCAGCTCTACAGGTTTTCCAACCATTTAAACTATAGAAAAACATATAAAAATGGTTCCTTTAACATACTAGAACCCGGAACAACCCATTACAACATGCTTTACACATTAAATTCATCAAACCACCCTTTAACCCCGCATGGTACGACTTGATCCGAAAATACAATAAAAATGCTGGTTCAAGTGATTAAGTCGTGTTTTAATGTTTCTAACAAGCTAACAGGGCTCGACCCCTACCTCAGAAACGCAATTAATCTCCCGAAGAATCTCGAATCACACCGAAACCCGAGAAACGTCCCACGAACACCGCGCTCCAATCCGTCATTCCCCGCCCGATCTGCCGCTACCACGCGCACCACGGCCTTCCCACGAGCTCCCACCGACCGTCAGAACTCGCGAAGAAGCTCAAGGGTGAAGGTGGGGGAAGAGGAAGGGAGAGAGAGGGAAAGAACAGAGCTCGGGTCTGCCATAAAAACACAGGCATGCCAGGTTAACGTCAACCCTTTGGCCGTTTAACCAGACCGCCACAACTAGACGTCCACAAAGCCTGACGCCAAGTTCAAGAGTCAACGTCCTCATCGATGGACGTTAACACCATGTTAACGGCACACCACTGCCGTCAACACACAATCGACGTCACCACCTGGACGCCAACACACTGTGTCCAGCAAGCTGAACACCAACACGGACCCAAACCAAACCCGGTAAGGATCTAGTAAGAAACACACCACACTAATGGGCCTCACATGGGCCACTAAACCCACTAAACCTGGATCCATGAGGATTCGAAAAACGCCCGACGTTACATTATTATCACCTAAAAACAAATGTCGTCCACGACATATAAAACAAATCACAATAAACCAAATTATCACCTAAAAACAAATAAAGTCAAACACAGAACAAGTAGGATACTCTTTCTCTGCTTCAGCCTTTCAATTCATCTTATAATTACTCTGTTCTGTCAATTCCATTACCTTTCTTTAGCTTTCAACCGTAGGCGATCCTTCTTTGCCAATGGCGCTTTATCTCCTTGGACTGAACCTGTTTCCACAATTTCTGGGTTGTGTTTGCAACATTTCTTTCGAGACTACTTTACCTTTCTCAAATATCTTACACTGTAATATTCTTTCATGCCACCATTTTCCCTTTCCATTTATCACTGTCTGCCGTTATCTTGCGTCATCTGCATTTATATTCACAACTGACATTTTTCTCAAAGAAAACCAATCATCATCTTTGAATTTTCTGCTCTTTCATATTATTCTGTTCATACCGCTTAAAGCCGATCTCTGATTAAAAACCATAATAAATTCTGTTCCTTTATTCCGCTGCGCAAACTTACACTTTCTTTTTTTCTCAGCAAAGCTTGAACAATTTATGAATATTAAATCTTTCTTGCTTCTGCTTCCGCTGCGCTACTCTGATCACACTAACACTTTTGCAAAATATTCCACAATTTCTGTTCACAATATTACTTTCAATTGCTTTCTTCTGACTTCAACTGCTTCTCAAATCATCCCATTCAAGTAATTCTTGCTGAAGAAATTACTGCAATTTCTGATCTGCCAAACCACTATTGACATATTGCGCTTTTCATATATCTTTCCTGCTTTACTGACATTCTCTGGCTAATCCCATAATTCTGAGGCATAAACTTTTCAAATATTCTTAATCAATCTGCTCCAGCATTAAACCCTGAAATATTTTAATAACAATTCATTTCTGCTCAATTAAATCATTTCTTTGCACCAATATGCAAACTCTAACCGATATTTTCTGACTCATCTGATCTTATTCACTTCATTATTTGCTAAATTCTTTCTTTCTCTAATCCATATCTTTTTCTTTATCTAAACTGTCAATCATCAACTAAATATTCCTCTTGTGCAAATTTCACAAATCTTTATTGCACATTAATCCTTATTTTCTCTCTTTCTTTATTCAACTGATCATTTCTATACTTATTTATACAAATCTTCATATCACACTTCCTGCTATCATCATTATTCATAACAACACTTTTCTCAGATTTTTGATCTCGGGCATATTTAATCTATCTGCCATAATTCACTGCTCTTTTATGTACTGATACCTCTTTTAAAACTGATCTGCCTTTCTTGATCATATCAAACTCTTCATAACTCTAATCACATTTTTATCCACACTGTTTCTTAATATCCACTAACTCAAGTCTCTAATGCCACAATACCTCTACTGAGGTTCTCAACTGCAACTTATCACACAAACTGACTTGTTCCTTATCACCTTGTTACCATGCATCTGTCTATGCCAACTTTCTATCTCATTAAAACTTACTTACTGAATTCCATATCCAAACTTGCTAATCTCTTCAATTCCTTTAACCGCAAATCTTTAACAACCAAACTGATCTATCACAGAAATACTCTATACTTATCTCTGCTAACTTTGCACTTTATTAACATACAACAAGTATATTCCTCTCAAGGCACTACTTTACCTTTCTCTTCTAATCTCTGCAACTGAAAACTTTAAGTACTATACTTTAACTGCTTTAACTGCACTAGTGCCAGGATACAACCACACAACTTATGCCACTATTCACATTATGGCACAACAGCTGCTCACAATTACCAATCTAACAAACAAAAACTCACGGTTTACGTGCCAAAAGCAAACGTAAAAACTACTTCATATTACACAAAACCGCAGACTTACTACCAGCAGTGGACATTAATCCATGTATTGGGACATTATACTTTCAATGTCTTTTCATATTCTAACTGGACATTGCTCTGATACCAACTTGTAACGGACCGGGGTATTTATGCCCATTAAGACTCCATATCCAGATCTGCCTCCCGCGAACGCACTGACGTGTCGCAAGGGGTATCTCACACACGAGTCCAGTAAGAGTACAAAAAGACAAACCACAAGAATATAAGACACAAGAAAGTACATGTGCTCATATCTATTCACAAATTTGTACAACTGTCCCATTACATTAAAACATGTCCAATTAAAAAGAGTACAACTACCTGGGGCATACCCCGAGGGAGCACAAGCTCACACAACCCTAACTACTAAACTACTGCTGGTGGTACAAGTCTGACGCAACGCCACTGCAAGCCAAACACACGGCAAGCCCTGAAAAGAACTGTAGGGGAGTGAGCCTCAACAAGTCACTGGCTCAGTAGGGGCTACCCAAAACAAACACGGTAACCACAAACACCTCGACCCCAATGGGTCTCACTGGCAACAAAATAGCCAAACCATTTCATGCTCACATCATTACAATAAATAACAATTAAACATGATCATGATAATAAACATAAAGTCCTCAGAAGAAAAGTAGGACTACAGGACTAACATAATATCATTAGTCAGCCCAACAACCAAAGTGCCTAAACCACAGTCTCACTGGCACACTGCTACAACAACGGGTTGCCTAAACTATAAGCTACACAGGCAAGTCACTGCCCAGGCTACAAGTTCACAGGCGAACCTCAAACACTTGAGTAATAGGACTGCTAATAAAGAGCTGGTCCATTATACTCCAACCACTTTACAACAGAACTACTCAAAGGTAATGGAACTGGCTAACACGAAGCCAATCCATAACACACTAAAGCTATAATTGGAATCATATCCAAGAAGAGTAAAACTCAACAAGTGGAAGGTCTCACACGGCCTCCACGGAGCACAGCTCAACTAAATCACAATATGCCTAGGCCATAAGCCTCATCGGCAAATTCCCACAAAGGTAACATAATTAATAATCAAAAACTAATCCACAATAAATTATATACAAAGATCTACTTAGAATAGTTAGGATACAACAAGTGGCAGGTCAAACTACAAGACCTCCACAACACACAAGTACCCGGAAAGATTGGTACACAATGTACCACCACAAAACTACAAAGTAACCTTCGAAGGAAAATAGGTACCTACTACTCTGAGGTACCACAACTCAAACACCCAAACAAGGGTATAAGTAGGTGATAAACACCACACTGATCCATAATTATATTATACTTTTAATTAAGCACAATATTACAGGTGAAACCTTAATCGACGAGTCACACAAACCACAACTGAATCACAACTGTGCCAACACCAGGGCACATCTCGAACAAGTCAAACATCGACCACGAGTCACAAACTCACGAACTACGACAAGTAGCAAAGCACGAGTCAAGCTACAACTAGCGTAAGCAAAGCACGAGTCAGAAAGAACGACGCCACCACACGGGAACGGACTACTGGCTGATCAGGCCAATATCCAACCCGGACAACACAACACGAGAACTACCTCTCAGTCTCGCAGTCACGGACGAAAGGTCCAACTGCCGCTCCACTAGGAAGAAGTCAAACAACTGTGGAGACCAACCAACACCACACCTGCAGACACACAACTGCAGGCCCATGCCTGGCACCTCTAGAGTCTCTGGCCGGAGCACTCTAAAGTGAGGCACTGGAAAACAGGACTAGCTGGGGACCAGTGTCGACTACTGGTGTCCGTACCCCCAACTACGAGCGCGCTACAAGCGACTACACACCCACAACACAAGCCGCTGCCCTACTGTCGTCTTCCCTCAGCCGGACGTACAACTCAAGCACAAGAGTGAGGGTGTCCAGGAAGACGACACAGACCTCAACGGTACAACACAAGTACCGGGACAAAACCCCGAGCACAACAAACACACGTGCCTGGCTCACAAAGAACTGGGGTACCCGACTAGAGAGGCATTCCGGAATAGGCGCCGGACCACCACACTCGGCTAGCACAAACCACGATACTTACACATATAACCTTTTCTTATAATTCACAATATACAAGTGTTAGGATTAGCTTAACATCGGTCACCGTGTGACCCCAAAGCTATCCCACACCAACACATAACTGAACCACAAGCTTGCCTATCATTGGTCACGAAATGACCTTCGTGGCAACACAGACCATTAACACATAAATCAATATAACACTATTCAAAAGACAACAACAAACCAGGGCTAGGTCAATGTGGACCTTCACTGCCCAAACACCACAAAGTCATGGCTAGGCTCACACAAGAACCTCACTGCCTAGTTACTACGATAAATTACCAGAATTATATTACAACAGAGTGTGTAGCACACACACACTCAAACCACGTAGGCAATACGTGTATATTACACCCTGGATGGTGTACCACACGTCTTCCACGTAAACCACATGTCCAACACATGGACAACAAATACACATAATTAAACCACCATGTACATCATACCTTATTCACGTAAAACATGCCCATTACATGAGCAGTATGCTCCAAGAGCATAACAAGTGCACTGGCTTACACCGGTCATCGCCATGCACACACAATCACACAATATTCATAACCAGGAAAACTACGTAAACACACTGCATGGATACATGCACAGGTTGGCGGCAACATCGACTGCCGTTTGAAGGAAGTAAACGGCAAGAGATCTAGCCGTCTATCTCCCGGCTGGTGATCTTGGCGGCAAGCGATCTTGACGCCAAGTTCTCCGGCCTAAAACCCTGCAGAAACCCTAATCCAGCTCTACAGGTTTTCCAACCGTTTAAACTACAGAAAAACATATAAAAATGGTTCCTTTAACATACTAGAACCCGGAACAACCCATTACAACATGCTTTACACATTAAATTCATCAAACCACCCTTTAACCCCGCATGGTACGACTTGATCCGAAAATACAATAAAAATGCTGGTTCAAGTGATTAAGTCGTGTTTTAATGTTTCTAACAAGCTAACAGGGCTCGACCCCTACCTCAGAAACGCAATTAAACTCCCGAAGAATCTCGAATCATGCCGAAACCCGAGAAACGTCCACGAACACCGCGCTCCAATCTGTCATTCCCCGCCCGATCTGCCGCTACCACGCGCACCACGGCCTTCCCACGAGCTCCCGCCGACCGTCAGAACTCGCGAAGAAGCTCAAGGGTGAAGGTGGGGGAAGAGGAAGGGAGAGAGAGGGAAAAGAACAGAGCTCGGGTCTGCCATAAAAACACAGGCATGCCAGGTTAACGTCAACCCTTTGGCCGTTTAACCAGACCACCACAACTAGACGTCCACAAAGCCTGACGCCAAGTTCAACAGTCAACGTCCTCATCGATGGACGTTAACACCATGTTAACGGCACACCACTGCCATCAACACACAATCGACGTCACCACCTGGACGCCAACACACTGTGTCCAGCAAGCTGAACACCAACACGGACCCAAACCAAACCCGGTAAGGATCTAGTAAGAAACACACCACACTAATGGGCCTCACATGGGCCACTAAACCCACTAAACCTGGATCCACGGGGATCCGAAAAACGCGTGACGTTACACATAGTGCTCTGGGTTGGAGCCGTTGTGCTCTAGTGCTTGAGCCGTCATGCTCAAGTGCTTGTGAATTGCTGAATTCACAAGTGGTCATGAACATGCTATAATGTGCACAAAAACATGAAGTATGGAGAATTGTTGAAAAAGGACCAATTGAAGTCATTGGAGATGAAGATCAATGTACCAGGGAGCAGATCAGAAGGGTCACCCTGAACTACAACGCCATGAACATGCTGTAATGTGCCATCCATCCGAAGGAGTATTCTAGAATCTCTATGTGTAAGTCTTCCAAGGAGATGTGGAATAAATTAGAATTTCTATATGAGGGCACATCTCAAGTTAGAGAAACTAAAGCAAATATGTTAGTTTCTGATTATGAATTGTTTATCATGAAATCTGATGAAATCATATCTAAGATGTTTGCTAGGTTCATGGTGATCATCAATGGACTTCGAGTTGTGGGTAAGGAATACTCAAATGAAGATTTGGTAAGAAAAATTTTGCGTTCTTTATCTCCTGTGTGGCACACTAAAGCCACAGTCATTGAGGATTCAAAGGATTTATCCAAAATAACATTGGATGAACTCATTGGATGTTTAATGACTTATGAGCTAAATCTTAAAAGATCTGAAGAACACATGCTGAAATCAAACCCATTGCTCTTAAAGCTTCATCAAGTAGTAAAGGAAAATCTACAGAAATTTATGAATCTGAAAAATCTGAATCTGATGATGATAATCTTGCTTTGATTACTAGACAATTTAGAGCATTTCTAAAATCAAACAATAAGAACTTGGTAATAAGCAAAATGTCATGTCTAGTAAAAAGAAACACTTTTCCCATGTTGATCATAAGAAACTGATGAAATTCTTGTGTGTTACAGGTGCAACAAATCTGGACATATTAAGGTTGAATGTCCAGAGGCTAAGAAGGACAAGTACAAAAACCACAAGAAGGAGTTTCACAGAAAGAAAAACAAGGCCATGATTGCTACATGGTCAGATGAGGATCAAAGCTCAGACAGCAATGAAGAATCCTCTAGTTCAGAAGGAAATGAAGTCTGCTTCATGGCTGGAAGCAGTGAAGAACATATAGATATATCCTTTGAACTATTTACCATTGAAGATTGGCAAGAAGCATATGGTAATTTGGTTGAAAATCTGTCTGAAGTTAGGAAAGAAAATAAATATTTGAAAATAAAAATTGACAGCATTCTTCATAACACATCATCTTCTGGAAAAAATTTTGAATTAGAAGCTCAGATTTCAGATCAAATCAAAGAAAATGATGAATTGTTAATTTTTGTTGATGATCTGAAATTGAGAATTCAAAATTGAACAAAGAACTTATCAATTTTGTCAAGAAATTTGAAGAAAAAGAGAAGGAAAATCAAGAAAATTTAAATCAAATTGAAAAACACAATCTTTGCCTTAAAGAAAAAGAAGGCATCATCGAGAACTTCACATAAGGCAAAGAAAATCTGAATGCTCTACTGGGAATGAAGATGAATTCAAATAAGCATGACTTAGGTTTTGAAGCACAAAATTCAAAGAAAACTGAATTATCTCCAAAGAAAATAAAACCATCAAAAACTCCTCTAATAAAATTTGTCAAGGCAGGTTCATCTGAAAACAAAGGAAAAATACAAAAACAGAAAGAACCTGTGAGGTCGACACACACTCTGCACAGGTCGACCTATCCCAGTCAGAGGTCGACACATACCCTATTCAAGTCGATACACACACAACATAGGTTGATACACTCTCAACTCAGGTCGACCTATCCCATACATAGGTCAACACAAACACTCCATAGGTCGACCTACCCCTCTTATAAAAATCAGAAAAAATTCAAACCAATAAGAAATCATCTTTCTCATGGAAATTGGAATGTTCACACATCTTACAATTCAAGATGGAATAATTCATGGAACCAAAGGGACAATGATAACCAATGGTCAATCCTTATTTTTATCACTCACAATTCCTTGCTCATCAACAGCATTACATGCCAAGGTTTTCACAGTGGAATAAACCAACTAAGAGGTCTAATACTCAGAAAATTAAAAAACAAAAAACTGAATCTTTTGCTTCAAAGAACACTGTGAAGAAAACTATTCAAATATGGGTTAGAAAGGATCTACTTTCTCTTCTGACTCAGGATGTTGGTACCAATCACATCTGGGTACCAAAAACTTTTCTTGTGTAATTTGTTGTATGTAGGAAAGTCGTGCATCCAATTCAAACATCTGGATTCTTGACAGTGGATGCTCACGGCACATGACGGGAGACAGAAATAAATTTTTCTGCTTGATTGAAAAGGAAGGTGGATCGGTCACTTTCGGAGGTAAGAATAAAGGAAAAATAATTGGCAAAGGAAAAATTGGTAAGTCTTGCATAACCTTGAGTGATGATGTTTGCTTAGTTGAAGGATTGAATTACAACTTGCTTAGTATAAGTCAATTGTGTGGCAATGGTCACAAAATTCTTTTTGAATATGATTCATGCAAAATAATGGACTCCTCTTCTGAGCAAATCAAATTGATTGGAAAAATAGAAAATAATGTTTACATGATATATTTGTGTGATAACTCTTATTCAAATGTTTGTTTGTTTGCAAATAAAAATGACATTGCTTGGTTGTGGCATAAAAGGTTGGGTCATGCAAGCTTCTCAACCATCAGCAAACTCATAAGAATGAATCCTGTAAAAGGTCTTCCTGAATCTTTCCCTATCATTAACAATCAAGTTTGTGGGATATGTGCTCAAGGAAAACAAACAAGAAAATCTTTTAAAGTGTACAATGAAGTAGTTACATCTAAACCACTTGAGTTACTTCATATGAATCTTTTTAGTCCAACTAGAACTCTAAGTCTCAGTGGTAACAGATATGGATTTGTGATCATTGATGACTTTACTAGATACACTTGGGTCTATTTTTATCCGATAAAAGTGATGCATGTTCAGAATTCAGGAAATTTTACAATTCTGTCTTAATGGATTTGTCTTTTTGAAATCTATTTTAACAGATCATGGGGGTGAATTTGAAAATAAATCTTTTTTTGATCTATGTACTGATCTGAATATACTCCATAAGTTTTCTTCACCTAGAACTCCAGAACAAAATGGAGTAGTAGAAAGGAAAAATAGAACACTTGTGGAAATGGCCAGAACTATGCTCTTAGAAAGTAAGCTTTCCAAATCTTTTGGGCTGAAGCTGTACATACAGCTAATTTCATTTTGAATAGAACATTGTTAAGACCAAAGATCATAAAAACCCCTTATGAGTTGTTAAAGGATAAAAAGCCCAGTGTGTTATACTTCAAAATTTTGGTTGCAAATGTTTTGTTCATAATAACAACAAATAAAATCTTCATAAATTTAATGCAAAGAGTTTTGAATCAATCTTCTTAGGTTATTCTGAAAATTCAAGAGCTTACAGAGTTTATATTTTGAAAAATAAGACTGTGGAAGAATCTCCACATGTCATTTTTTATGAAAATTTCACAAAGATTGACATTCCTAATTTTTGCAGAACTCAAATGTGTGATGATGAAGATGATTTTCTTGAACATCCATCCACAAATCTTGAACAGCAGGAAGTACCAAATGCAAATGAGGTTATTGAAATGCCAACTTCAAGCAATTCAGGAAATCATGTTCTTGAAATTCATGCAAACAATGAGGTAATTTCTGAACCCATATTCCTAAAGGATCATCCACTTGAAAGCATTGTTGGTAATTTGCAAGATGGAATAAGGACCAGATCATCTTTTCATTCTGTCATAGATGAGGATTCTTTGGCATTACTATCCCAAATTGAGCCCAAAAATATTGATGAAGCTTTATCTTGTGAAAACTGGATAAATGTTATGCATGAAGAGCTTCATCAATTTGAAAGAAATCAAGTTTGAGATTTAGTACCAAAACCCTCAGATCTAACTACAGTCATTGGAACTAGATGGATTTTCAGAAATAAATTGAATGAATCTGGTCAAATTGTTCCGAATAAAGCTAGACTTGTTGCTCAGGGGTATAACCAAGAACTTGGTATTGATTTTGAAGAGTCATATGCCCCTATAGCAAGACTTGAAGCTGTTCGAATATTTCTTGCATTTGCTGCTTCTTTGAAATTCAAAGTTTTTCAAATGGATGTCAAGAGTGCATTTTTAAATGGCTACATAAAAGAAAATGTTTTTGTAAAACAACCCCCTGGGTTTGAAAATGAAAAATTTCCTGATCATATTTTTAAGCTTAATAAGGCTCTTTATGGTCTTAAACAAGCTCCAAGAGCTTGGTATGACCGGTTGAGCTCCTTTCTTATAAATAAAGGTTACATAAGAGGAAAAATTGATCAAACTTTGTTTACAAAAACTACGAAAAATCATTTCATTGCGGTTCAAGTTTATGTTGATGATATCATTTTTGGATCGATGGATAATAATTTGTGTAATGAGTTTTCCCATCTTATGCAATCGAAATTTGAAATGAGTCTAATGGGTGAACTAACATTTTTTTTAGGTCTGCAAGTGCATCAAACTTCTAAAGGAACATTTCTGAGTCAAACAAAATATGTCAAGGAGTTAATCAAAAGATTTGACTTCCAAAACATCAAGCCATCTAGCACACCATTGGCCACAAGTGTAAGACTTGAAAGTGATACTTCTGGTAAGCTTGTTAATGCTAAACTTTACAGAGGTATGATTGGCTCTCTTCTCTATTTAACTACCTTTAGGCTAGATATTCAATTCAGTGTCTGCATGTGCACCAAATTTCAAGCAAATCCTAAAGATAGTCACATGACGGTTGTTAAAAGAAATTTTAAATAACCTCTTTCTTCATGTGATTTAGGATATTGGTATCCTACTGGTTGTAAATTGGACTTGATTGCATATAGTGATGCTGATTATGCAGGGTGCAAACTTGACAGGAAAAGCAATGGGTTATGTTTATAGCTAGGTGGTTGTCTTATCTCTTGGGCTTCTAAAAAGCAACACTTTGTAGCTCTTTCTACTGCAGAAGCAGAGTATGTTGCTGCTGGTAGCTGTCGTACCCAAGTCCTTTGGGTCAAACATCAACTTCTAAATTATAATCACACATTAGGTTGCATTCCCATTCTTTGTGATAACACCAGTGCTATAAATCTGTCCAAAAATCCTATTCAGCATTCCCTCACAAAGCACATTGACATTCGACATCATTTCCTTCGAGATGAAGTCTCAAAGAATTATTTTGAACTCCACTTTATTAACACAGAAAAATAAATTACAAACATTTTCACAAAGCGTCTTGCAGAACCTAGATTCACTTCTCTTAGAAGGGAACTTGGTTTATGCAAGTTTTCACATGTCTGATATCTTCATCTCATTTCTTTGTGCAAATAAAAGTCATTCTGTTCTTGCAAATAAATTCCTACTTCTCAGTTGGATTAGAATTCTTAGTATATCAAATAGTGATTTGAAGAAAGGCAAGTTAAGCTTGTCTGGATACTTTCACTATGCGTGAGTATATGTCTCTGCCAAGTATCAAGATCCCTTTATGCAATTGTTGAGGGGGAGTATTTGTCTTTCAATAAAACTCACTTGTTGATTATGTTCTCACTTCATTCAATTCTTATTTCTTTTTGTTCACCTTGTGAGGGAGAGCTACTTGATAGGGGGAGTCATTGTCTATTCTTCACTCATTTCTCTTGACAATTGTTGTCTATTTTGAGCCCCAATTATTAGAATTTTTGAGTCATTGTGCTATTTACATGTGAGAGACTTAAAACATTGAAACTAAACTCATTGTGCATTTAGTTTAATTTCAAAGATTTACTTTCATCTCAAAGATGTGCAATCTTAATACTGAATGTCTTTAAAATGATTTGCAAAACACTATTATAGGCACATGAGTGGCTTTAATATTTAACATGTGTATGTTTAAGCTTCATTTTTACCACATGTTAAGAATAATCTCTCTACACTCATATTCATCAAAGCAAACATATTCCTACAAAATATCAAAAGAAAATAAACAATAATCTGGAAGCATACAGACAGAGCAATGCAAACTTGTATATTACTGAGTAACCGGGCCATCTCACCTAACCAAGTGATTTGTCTCACGTCAAAAAGTGGTTAACAGTTTGTCATCTCTGTGCAAGGTAATGAAAGTTAAACCACTGAGTAATCAGGAGGTCTTGCATCTGATAAATGTGATCTCTTGCATTGAAAAGTGAGATTTAACTAATTTATTCTTATATTCTTTCACAATTAAGAATGAAAGCAAATTCAAAAAGATAATATAGAAAAGCTCATGACCTAAATAAAATTCATGTATATTGAGTTTAGACCTATTATTCTACAATGTGTTAAACTTCAAGCTCATAACATCCTTGTTAAATACTTCTACTCACTCATATATGTCACATTAATTCATATTTGCATCATTATTTTAACTATATTTAGACCATTATGTCTTGCTCTGCTTTGTGTTGAGTGGGTCTTTGTGATTACACTTGATTGCACAATACCAAAAACAGAATAACTTCTCTCAAATGTCAATATCACTTTGCCTCACTTATTTTGATCATTCTTGAACCTTCATTTCCACAATTTTATTTCTTTATCTCCTACCATCTTTCTTTCTCTCTCTTATCTATCTTTTTGATGTTGTCAAAAGGGGAGAATGTTCTTTATAAGGGAGAATGCATGGATAGGGGTGTCATTGTAAGGCTTTTGGGAGATAGCGTATGAAAAGACCAAGTTTGTGCATTTATTTTGTCATCGTCAAAAAGGGGGAGAATGTTGTGTTGAGTGTGTATTGAAATTTCTTAAAGTTGATTTTTAATGATGACCATTAGATATCACTCATACTTTGATTTTGATGATGACATATTGGACAATTTGTACATATTGAATATATTATAATAATGCTCAAACAACATGTTCTTGACATTTAATATTTCACATTTTACTGTTAATGACATGTTTTGATGGTCTACACTTCATATATATAGGTTCACATGATTTTGTAAAAGTTGTGTCGACATAGGTCCACTGTGTGTCGACGTATGCATTGTTATTCAGAAAGCAGTAAAGAGAAGCCAGTCGTGTCAACACAGTCCAGTGTGTGTCGACACATCCCTTTCTTTCCAGAAAATAGTCAGAAGAAGGAAGTCAGTCGTGTCGACACAAGTCCAGTGTGTGTCGACACATCCAGTGCTATCCAGTGACAGTCAGATAAGAAGGAGCCAGTTGTGTCGACACAAGTCAGATGTGTGTCGACACAGGTTATCTACCAATGCTAAACAAAATCCTGTGTCGACACACAACTTGATTGGGTCGACACACATCAGATGACTATTCAGTACGTGAATTTTTCTGGACACGTGGCTGCTTAGGAATCAAGGGAATTGACCTAGATATTTATGCCCACGCACTCCAAGGGTCCACATGGACACATGGGACTATATATACCCATGATCCTCATACTCCAAAAGGAGAGGAGCTGGGACTTTTCCAGAAGAAGAGGAGAAGAGCGGGAAAAAGCTCTTGCATCCAGAAGGGGAGCAGAGGAGCGCCGCCAAGGGGAAGAAGAAGAAGGGAAGAAGAGGAGGAGTTCCTGATTGAAGCATTGCTGATCAGAAGGAGATCCATCTGAGTCTATAATTTTTTTGAGTGTCAATTTCTCTGTGTGTGATCTGTGTATGTGTTCTACACAGATCGTCTAATTCTATGTTGTTTTACATTTTCTCTTGTATTGAGATAGATCGTGCTAGAGGATCTACTCTCTAACTCTGCTTGTTCTAGCAAAACTTGGATCCTTCGTGGTCCAGAGGTTTTGAGTACTGTGTACTCAGGTTTGGAGCCGTAGTGCTCTGGGTTGGAGCCGTTGTGCTCTGGTGCTTGAGCCATCGTGCTCAAGTGCTTGTGAATTGCTGAATTCACAAACGGTCTGTGGAGTAGGTCATCGTGCCTATCTCTTGGGTTTCTTTGAGTCGTCACACTCAAAGAGGTTGGAGTCATCGTGCTCTAGGTTGTATGCACTAGTGTTAGTGGTTCCTCCGTCGTGAGGAGGTGGACGTAGGAGACACAAGTTGTGTTCTCTGAACCACCTTAAAAATCTTCTGTGCATAGTGGTTTGGGTGTGGTTTGCTGTCTATATTCACTATACTCACACACCACTCTTAGATCTGATCGAATTGTGTGTATTACTCATTTTAATTCCGCTGTCGTACACACACATTCTTAGTTAACTTGAATTCAGTCACCTATCCGATCCTAACAAATCTAACTGTTCATCTTTTTATGAAAAAGTAAAATGACATTTCAAATTGAAATTCAAATTACTAAAAAATTTCAAGATAGTTTTATTTCAATACAACTTGGAATATTTTAATCTATCTAGGGTCACCTTTTTACATGTGTTGAGTAAGACTTAAAAGACCGCAATTTCACTTGAAGGAATTTGTTTTACTCTATTACTTATGCCTCTTAGTCTTTCAGTAACTTTTAGTTGGATAAACTAAAGCTTATAACTTTCAAACCATTAATTTCACTAAGAGGAGTATAAAGTGAGGGAAGAGGATAACTCTTTTAACTTCCTCAAAGTTTCCCAAATATTCATTTAATTGTAGTAATTTGCTCCTATCCTCCTTTGTTTGAACAATTCACTGAATCCTTCTTGCTTGAGTCGGCGCATGTTTTGTTAGTGTCAACACATCTTAATCATTACCTTGAACATGTTACATTTCACTGCTCTGCATGTTCATTGTATCGCCTAGGGAAGGTCGACGCTTGACGCTCCTCTTTCCCAAATAGTCTCAACTCATGTGCCCGTTCGAACTCTTTTGAATTCAACTGCTCTTCCTCTTCTTCTGTCCACAAACCCTCATTCCGTGTCTGCAAAGTTTCTCCTCTTTCTCTCGAATTTCATCATGGCGCCCAAGATGTTTGCACAGCAGAAGGACGTTGAACCGTATTTTTCTGAACGTCGTACCAAAGCCAGGAACGACCATGGAAAGAGTTCAGCAACACATGAGAAGAAGCCTATAGTTCCCTCTTTTTCAAGCCGACGATTCTCGCATCCAAGATCGGCTAAGGAGAAGACTTTTTCTAAGGGCAAAAAGAAGAGTGAGTTCATTGATTTGAGCAGTTCCAACAAGAGTGATAATGTGCAAACATCTCATGCCATGAGTTCGTAAGACTGTGCAGAAGACAACCCTAATGTTTAGAGTTCAAACCGAACTTCTGATGTTTAAGGCTCAAATGATCAAGAAGTTTCACCTTCTAAGGAGTCCAGTGACAGCACTCCAATTGGAACAAATGCGTCTGAAAATGAAGATTCTCCAGGGGCTAAGACTGATAATAGGGACATGCCTGGGACAGTAGTAAGGAGTGAGTCTAAATCACAGAGCATAGGCCAACCCTTAGAATCAAAAATTGGGGCAACAGATACTGATATTGAGAGTAGTCAGGCCCCGGAGGCAGTTCCACTAACAACTGAAAACAAACAAATTTTGCATCTGAGAAATGTGGATGTTCATGATGAAGGTATGCTTACTGTTTTTCCAGAACTGTTAGATATAATTGAGTTTCAGGGTTGGACAAGTTTTGTAAGTGAACATAGAATTTTTTATCCAATCTTGGTTCAAGAATTCTATAAGAATTGGTTAGCAAGGAACACACCTTAGAGTCCACTGTTTGAGGGATTCACATAATTCTCACCAAAGATTTTGTGAGTGAAGCCTTGGATATTCCTAATGAAGGTCATAATCCACATGATTATAATTTCTGTCTACATGAAGCATACTCTCTCATGACAAGGTTAGAGCATGATAAGGAAAATATTATCCAGACAAGGGTGTCCAACATCAATGCAAACAAATTCTCACCACTGAATTGAATGCTTTACCACATTTGCACTACTATTTTGACAACTCAAGGAGGAGGGAGACATAGAGTCACGGGCCTTCAGAGATTTCTTCTCTACTGTTTAATCTCTAGAGAGAAGGCAAACTTGGAAACTATCTATTGCCAGCTACTTCATGAATCCACCAGACCTGAGCTCAGAAGAAGTTTGCCAAATGTAGCTCATTTGTCTAGCATTTTCTTGAAAGCCAAGATTCCTCTTGAGAACACAAAATCAAAAGCAATTCCAAAATATAACATCTATTGTCTGGCTCATATAGTGAAATTCATAAAACTCAAACTAGAAGGAGTCCAGTTGGTGAGAGGACCAACTCTCTCTCAAGTTAATGTGTCTGAAGAATTAGTTATGGAACAACCACCTCAAGAACAGCATGAAGGTCAATCCTATGCTGAACAACAGGGAGATGTTTTTGATAATCAAAGATAACAGATGGCAGAGGATAATCCTTCACCCACACCATCTTTTGCTCCCAGATCCTTCTCTCCTCTTCCAAGATTTGATGACCCCGGTGTGGATCCACCTCTTTTTTCCTCTGCTACCCACAGTCAACCAGAAACCTTTACTACTCAGCATGCTCCACCTTCAACATCAACAACTGAATTTGTTACTCCTCCACAACTCTTACAGTTCTTTAAGGAACAATTTGCATCCTTACATGAATCTATTGGCCAGCTAAATGCCAAGGTTGAAGAACAGTCAATCAGATTTGAGAGTAGATTGGAAGTAATTGAAAAACAACTCAGTGACAACATTAACAAGCAAGTACATGTAGCAGGGTTTGCAGCTTTAAGATCCAATAAGCTGATTGAGAAAATTAAGGAAGTATTTAATCATGCAGCATATACTCAAGTTCAAATTTTTGAAAAGTTGCAGTCAGTTGAAGAGACATTATTTAAGGGATCAGATAAGCTAGATGACCTTCCAGCTATAAAAAGCTCTTATTCTCAAATGGTTGGCAGTCTGAACTCCCTCAGAGAGTATCATATAGCCATGTCTGGTCATCTCAGATCCATGAGACATGTTTTTGACCAAGTCTAGAAGCTTCATGGAGATACAGAAACACTGAAAGCACCCATGCCACTTCTTCTACTACTGCACCACCCATGGCTCATGGTGTAGATTAGATCCCAGTTCTTGTATCTGCTAAATTAAAGGAAATGACCAACTTTTTGAACACTAGACTAAATGCAGTTCAGATTTATCTTCGAGACAACTATGACGATCTGGAAGCAAGACCAGCAAGGATTTAGCAGAGTCTCATTATTCATCTATCTCCACCTCCTACTTCCCCTTAGTAGTGATTCGTGTATTTTGATAATGTCAAAAGGGGAGACATTTCATAGAGAGAGACTTCTGACTTTGATTCTATTTCAGAAGTGATGTTTTTGTATGTAAAATTTTTACATGTAAAATGAAGTCATCTATGTGCTTACCATGTGTGGATTGTTCTTGTGTGGATTGCTTGTGCTTGTATGATGACTTGTGTACTTGTGTGTTGTATATATATAATTAATTAAGTCACAGTCAAAACCTCTATGAATCATAGTTGCCATCATCAAAAAGGGGGAGACTATTGTGTCCCTGGTTTTGATGATGTCATGAGCCAAGCAAAATTGTCATAAATATCTAAGAATTCTCTAACACAGGTTTTTTATATGACAGGAAAATTCTCAAAGTCAAAAGATGTCACGCCCCTCCAATTTAGCAGCGGAATAAATCGGAGGGAAACGTTAGCAACGAGTATAGTAACGACAATTGCCCATACTTTCGCAAACATCAGAGCATCTAATGAACAATAATTGAAATAAACTCTTGATTTCATTATAAAATCACTAAAACTATTACAACCACTAATTCGGAGCCAATACATAGGGCTCAATGACATCATTACATTGAAAAGAAATCTAAAGCAATAACTACTAGACTCCAATTGTGCTAGGGTAATTTCATCAACTGACTCCGGGTCACTCATCACTCTGGTCCTATCCCATAGGTACATATAACATCATTGTTCGACTTACCTGAGACACCATAACAAATAACGAAGGGTGAGCGATAATGCCCAGTAGGACTTAAATATCAATAGTCAAGCAGGTTTTACATGATTAATGCTTTAAATGGCAAAGTAACTAATGATAGAGAGGGTCATGTAAAGTCGAGAAAGTAATATCACAAGTAACATGGTTCAATAGCAGACGAATCAAGTATAGCACGATGATTAAAGTCAAGTCACGCAATAGCAAGTAATGTCATTGTCAAGAGATAGAAAGCGACATGTATAGCAAGAAGAGAGATAGTAAATGGTCATGTAAAGAGTAAATTGCACTTTGATTGATTTCATCAATCGAAATACTATAGCACTTTTGATTAACTTTCGTCAATAGTAATGGCACTTTGGTTATCCATAGATAACCGAGAGAGAATATAGCACTTTTATCATCAATAGACAACGAGAGAATATAGCACTTTTCATGCGATCAAGTCGCAATAGCACGCAACAACTCAAGATAGCAAGTATCAAGTAGAGCAAGTAGAGAGTACGACAGTAGTCGCTCAATAACAGGATAGTAGCAGTTCAGTAACAGTCAGTGATAGCACAGTAATCGCACAGTACGTCTGACTAATAGTAATAGCATAACAGTCAGATGTCTAGCTAATTCAGAACAGTCAGTCAGAACCGGTGCAATGCAGAACACCGTCTATAGCCCCTCCAAGTATTTTGGGGTGGCTCTCTGCCCCCAGGACTAGATTGGAGCCCCTCGGACACTCTCCATGCCCTAAACAGTATGCATTCAAGTCAGTAGAGTCACAAGACCCTTTTTAGCGCTAGACAGTCATGAACAGTTCAAAACAATAGGAGCCACACAGCTCAAAGGGTAACAAGAGAGTACTAGATGAATAGACGAGAGAGACAAGATAGTAGAGTGAACGTGAATAGATGAGCGAGTAGAGTATAGATGAGATCTTATGGTCATTGCACATGAAACGTCGAGTAACGAGTGATAGTAACAGTTGCACAACACACGAGTACGGTGTTGGCAGTCAGGTGGAATACACCACCCTTCCGCTGGCCTCGTTATGCACAGGTCTAGAGGTCCGGCGTGATTCAAGATAAGAGAGAGAACAATCTAAGGCCGTCTGAATCTTACTGACCCCTAGAGTGTATCATAGGTGCTAGGGCACAACCAGCTCGTCGACCATGTGGGAATCCATGGACAGAGGAGACTTACGGAGGCCTTGAGCATCCGGCAGAAGGAATATCCGATGGAGAGTTCGTCCAAGTCAAGAGAGAGTGTGTATATGGAAACAAGTGCCCGACATTCTAGAGGAATTCTAGAATAGTGGAGCGTCGATAACGGTATTCCCAAAACAACGCGAGAATCGTAGACAAGTTCATTTAAAAATAGGGCAATTAAATATATAATTGAGATCAATTGCTAGATGTACTATGGGACAATTTTCATGCCAAATTGGACCATATTTGGATGGTTCACATGTGTGCATGTGTGAGAGAAATTGTAGATAGAAGGAAGGTCATGTGCATGCATTTAAATCACTTAATATTCATTCCATTTGTAACAGGTGAATTTACTGCGTGTATGATGGTTAGCAAAGGGTATGAACACTGTAGAAAGTGATAGTATTACAATTTATGGGTTTTCAAGCAAAAGTCCCAGATCGCGATGTAGCCGTATGAGGGTCGCGATGGGTGACAACAGAACGTGACAAGGCTTGTCAGGTCGGCGGCCAGAATGCGACAGGGAACACTGTCACGATCAGATCGCGATAGGTTCCTGTGTCGCGACGGCCCTGAGAACGCGGCCTATCGGGCCATCGCGTTCTCAAGTTCCGAACTTGAGTTCGAGCAGGAAAAGGTCTAGCATGGGATTGCGTGCCAACTTAACATATTTTGACACAAGGTGATTCGAAAATTCATAACTAATTGTATAATCGATGAAAAATCATGAAACAAATTTTAAACGACTCTAGACATGCAAGGGTACTTCCAGTAATTAGGAATTAGAAAACAAACATGGTTTCGACAGGCTTTAATCAAGTCAAACACAGGGAATAGAATATTGTGAACAGTTTGATATGCACGAATTAATTCGCAAGACATGGTGGATGAAATTTAGGGCTTTTAGGGGAAAAAGGTTCCTAACAATCATCAATATCTTCAATAAAAATTTTGAGGCATGATATAGAGTATTCAAGGAGATATGAATTAAACATGAAGGTTCGGGGTCAAGGTGTTTGCAGAACTTCAAAATTCAAGAAGAAAATATTGGCTTGATGATAAATCATGAAACTTAAGGGTATTGTTCCTGGTACATGGAACAATCTACAGTCAAAATCTCTTTAGTTTTGCTCGTGAGAATGCCTACCTTGACTCGATTTCCTCTTCTAGGGCTAGAACTTGAAGAACTCAGGATGAAGCTTGATGAAGCCTTCTCCCCATGAATTCTTCTCCTCCTTGGCCTCTCCTCCAGGTCCAGCAAGCCTCAGCAACGTGTTAGGGCCGGCCATGGAGAGATTGGAGAGTATTTATGCTTCCTATGGTCTTATTTCCTATTAAGACTCTAACTCCTATTAATTCTGAATTTCCTCTTTCCTAACCTCCTTCCAAGATTTCCACTTCCTATTTGGGTTAGGATGGGAGTTAAATTAATGGTCATCCTATTAGGGTAGGTTTAGAAATCCAATTCTAACTCAAACTTCCTATTTAATGCATTAAATACCCCTTTTCTATTTATGTAATAATTTAGTTACGAATTTAGAGTATTTTCATATTATTCCTCTTTTAAAAATCCTTATTTTGGCCCAATAAATCTTGTATGGTCCATTTATCAAAGCCCATTATTTATTGGGATTTATCTTATAGGATATCCCTTTTTAATTAGGGAATAATAGAGTTACAGATTTTATTATATTTTTCTTACTTGATTTTATTCATGGACTATGAGAGGTCCATTGGTCCCATTTCGATAATGGGTAATCATTTCATAATGTTGGAAGTCTCTCCGACATATTCATTTAATTTCTGAGCCCGTTATATTTCTGTGTTAATAGTTTTCTGACTTAGTTTCCTAATTTGGATAATTAGTCACGTTGTGACGTATGCTTAGCCAATCGGATTTTTTGTTGCACGAATTTCTTCGTGGAACACTTAGGAATAATGTCTGGGGTTGATTTATAATTTTACGGAATTTTTAGATGTGTTTTTACACATACGATAATGGTACATATGTTTTCTATTATTTCGTTTTAAAGAAATTTATTATTTCAAATTTTTAAAAATATTGAATTTTCCTAGTTGCTACAAATGATCTTGTGTGTGTTGAAACATGTTGCTTTAAAGGTCGACACACATGTCTCAGTCGGTGACTCACTGGAGCTCAGTGAACCACTTGAGTGGACACTACCCAAAGAATAGGTCGACAATTGCTAATTTTTAGTAAGCGCAGAAGATAAAAGAATCGCATAAGGCCGACTCTAGATGAAGATCAGGTCGACACTAGTTGGTTTTTCTTGTTAGCGTTGAAGGGAAAGAATCGCATAAGGTTGACTCTAAATGAAGCAGGTCAACACCAGTTGGTTTTCTTATTAGTGCTGAAAGGAAAGAATTGCATGAGGTCGACTCCAGATGAAGATTAGGTCGACTCTACCATTCAAAGAGGTTGACACTTAACTGCTATAAGGTCAACACTAAACTTTCTACAACCAGTCTCTGATGATCAGTCCATCTCGATATAATTCTATTTAATTATATACAATTTGGTGACTAACAAAACCTCAACAATTAATTTCTAAGAATCTTTTATGAAGTTCATCCACAAGAAATAAGTCAAGCCTAATCTGTAAGTAATCCTTACACTGTATCATTTAAAGTTCAGAGCAAGCATTTCTTCTAAGTACACATCGATTTTCCTTGTAGAACAACGATTTCCCTTATAGCATGAACGATTCTATCGCTCAACGATTTCATCTTATAACGATTTGATAAGTGAGCATGAACGATTCTATCGCTCAGCGATTTCATCTTATAACGATTTGATAAGTGAGCATGAACGATTCTATCGCTCAACGATTTCATTTTATAACGATTTGATAAGTGAGTACAACGATTTAAGTTTTACAACGATTTGTTAAGTGAAACATCGATTTCGATCTCACAACGATTTTGTAAGTGAAACAACAATTTCAGTTTCACAACGATTTGTTAAGAGAAACAATGATTTTGATTTCACAATGATTTGTTAAGTAAAACATCGATTTCGGTCTCATATCGATTTCATAAGTGAAAACAACGACTTGACTCTTATAACGATTTCATATGAGAAAACAACGATTTAACTGTGATATCGATTTCATAAGAGAAAACAACGATTTGCTTATATTTGCTTGTACAACGATTTATTTATATCTTTACAACGATTTGCTTGTACAACGATTTGCTTATATCTTTATAATGATTTGCTTATACATCGATTTGTTTATGTTTGAATAATGATTTGCTCAAACAACGATTTGTTTATGTTTGTACAACGATTCGCTTGTACATCGATTTGTTTATGTTTGTACAATGATTCGCTTGTACATCGATTTGCTTATGTTTGAACAACGATTTGCCTATATTTGTATAACGGTTTGAATAAACAACGATTTCATAAGTTGAACAACTATTTCATTGTCATAACGACTTCATGGATTACATTGATTTCATATATGATATTCAAATATATTTTCAAATATTGTGAAAGTCAAAGTCTTCCCGCGTGCATCACTTGTATCCTGCATTTATTATGTCTGTACACACTTCTACATGTCATCTACCTAAATGCATTCTATTCCTATGTTTCTATAGAAAACACTTTTCAGGATAGCATAATGGCATTACTATTTTGGTGTACGTTCTTACTGCATGGTTTCTAACATTGACTGACAAGCATAGAGATAGTCTAGCTGTCTATGGTTTGGCATTTATTATGTGCAGGTCTCTGACAGCACAAGATCTTACAACGTTGGACAACTAGAAGTGAAGGATATCTAGATAAATCTTCTCTTTGCGTACATGGCTCCAGAGCAATAAATGACTGCAAGCTTACCTGGCGTACACGATGGAACATGCAGTCTAACGAGCATTCAACCTAGAGTGTGACGACCTTCCTTATACCGGTACGGTTATACCAACCCACAGTGGGACATTTACCCATCACATTTATTAGGTCGAGATGTACATAAGTATGAACACATAATATCGGAATAAAAGAACTAGAAATAAATATCTTATTCCATCATCAACATTAATCCACAGTCTATATAGTACAAAAAGGAACTAACCATTCAATGATTGAGAAATTTAAAAGAAGTACATTGTCCACAATTTGCAGCTAAAAAAATTACATGAATTCTATGTAGTACAAGTCCTCCTTTATTACATACTATGAAATGAAAAGTACAATATCGCTATCTCCACAAGCAGTCTCCTACTCTCGCTCCGAGTCACTCCGAACCAACTCCTCGGAAGAAGTAGAGACATCTGCACCTGTACGCCGAAGCAAGAATGAGTCCAAAGACTCAGCAAGTAATTTCCCATACATTAAGCATACATACATCACAAGACATTTTACTCTTTAACAATCTCATAGGTACATGAATGTGGATTTAAACAATCTTTAAGAAAAACCTAACATGATACTTCTATCAATTTCATGACACATAGTACATGGTTTATGTTCATGTCACAATGATAAGCCTACCACATGCTTTCTACACAATTTTTAACATAATATTTAAATTCACATTTATGTTGTATCATAATGGCAATTAAACATGGAGTTTTACACACAAAGGAAGAATGTTTCTAACATGGTTTCTATGTACTTTTCCACATGCATATCACTTTTATAAACACAATAAGCTTGCTGTTTTGACATAAATAAAACACATTTACAGTTTGGATCACCATTTCATATATTATCACATTAGTTCACATTTACACATGATCATTTACACATGCACAATTTCACATATATACAAAATCACATTATTCTCATTATATGTCGTGACACATAGTCCGAACCACCACTAGAAGGACACACACTTATCACATCACACACATATCTATCACCTAGGCATTTCAGTGATAAATCTTAGTTACTGCGCAGAACCGGGAGAAGCACTCTCCACCCTAACCATCGGTACTTGTCTGCCTCCAGAATTTTATCCCAATGCCCATGGGATTTCACTTACTCATATGAACCTTCCCGTAGGGACTTTACTACGGTACAACTCCTCAGCCCTCTAAGGTAGCAGTGTCACCCATGGCACATTTTTACGTTTTTCTCATTTTAAAACACACACTTAATATGTTGTTTTAAACACATGTTCCATGCTCACAAAAAAATTACATATTTCAGGTTTACCTAGCATGGTACTACTGCTTATAGAGTTAAACAATCATAATTTAATTCAAATCCGGTTGCAATTAACTATATTATCGTTAATTACTCTAAACATGATATAATTAATCTTTTCATGATGAAATAATGAATCCAGTAACTACTATTGTTCAATTTACATGAAATTTTAACTACAGACCATTTACAGATAAAGCATCATGCATACAAATTTTCATATTTTTCGGAGTCATACACAATTTATGATAAATAAAACATGTTTTCTGCCTAATTTATGAAGTCATCAATTAAGCATGGTACACAGTGCCAAGTACATATTCCTCTATTCTAAAACTTGTATACAACAGTCATGATACTACATACAATTCTTGTGAATTAATTTGCATCATATAATTTATTGAAGATTTAAAACTAATCGTGCATACTTACTATTTTACAGTTCAAAAATTTTAATTATTTACATGAACGTCAAAAAACTTCCTAAATCTCGTGGTATAAACTGACATTTATACACATCATATAGAAATTCTATAACACTCAATTTCCACATGAATCACATAAACTGAAATTTACAATTATTAAAACCTTGTCTGATAGTTAATTCAGAGAATTTTAATAAATAAAACATTCAACAAAATTTCACAGAAATTTTACAACATGATTCTCTAGATGTATTACATAACATATAAAATTTACAATATATCATCATGCACAGAAGTCCGAAAAATAATTTATGAAGGGTAGACAGACATACTGTCCCTGCCTAAAGAACCCAACGGCACACAGGTGGCCGCCTACCAGTTAACGGCAACAAAGGTCGTCGCCAACTTTGGATCTTAACGGCATCAAAGCTTGATGTTAAGTTCTTGTCCGCAGAAAAATAGATAGAACTCACAAAAGTCGAAGAGAAAGGGGGTTCCACAACACGAATAAAATATGTAAAATTCCGTAGGACCTACTAGACATACGTATGGTCAATGTAGAGGATTTACTTGCCTTCAAACAAATCTACAAACAGTGAATCAAGTCGGAGAAGTCCTCCTTGGCCTAAGCCAAAGAGTCCCCAAATTAAATCCTTCAAATCTGGGTTTTGATGATGATCTTTAAGGTACACCTGGTTGGGAAGACGATCCTCGATGTCCAAACTTCCTCCCAGTCGAAGAAGAACGTCGGATGATGCTTCAAATCGCCGGATCCAGGGGTTCAAAGATCAGGTTTTGCACATGAAAGTTAGGGTTTTTGACAAAAGAGTCGAAAGGACCCAACAGCGCCCCAAACTGGGTCTTTTATAGAGTTAGGGTCGAAGACGCATTTAGGGTAGGCTAGGTTAATGTTGGGGAACGGTTTCCTAAACCAAGGGCGACAATATCAGAGGTGTTTCTGGATCTGAAAACGCAACAGATCTGGGAGACTAACATCAACATCACTGGCCGCCAAACTAGGGTTGGCGTCCATCGATGTGGCCGCTGACTTGGGGTTAACGTCCATTCATGTGGACGCCTACTGGTCGCTTTGCCAAAACTTAAAAACTGCAGAAAATCATATTTATGCAATGCACGCACATGGAATATACAATGTATACATTAAATAATACTATTTATGTAATGTAAATAAATAATATGTACAATAAAATATATATACACATTTACAACAATACATCAAATAGTATATATGTATATTTGTCTTCATATACACACAAGCAAAATATCTTCACAAAATTATACACCTATAAAAGAGAGTAAAATTCTAGGGCCTTACACCCTCTCCCCCTTAAAGAAACTTCGTCCACGAAATTAGACCGATACTACTCAAACAATTTAGGATACTTCTTCTTCATTACATCCTCAAGCTCCCAAGTAGCCTCCTCTCGCGAGAAGTTGCACCATAACACCTTTATCAACGCAATGCTCTTGTTCCGGAGATGCTGAACCTTCCGGTCAAGAATAGCTACTGGTTTCTCCACATAAGAAAGATCTGGCTGGATCTCTACTGGCTCGTGGCTAATAACATGAGATGGATCTCTGACATACCTCCTGAGCATAGATACGTGGAAAACAGGATGAACGCTAGCTAAAGCTGGGGGTAAAGCTAGTTCATATGCCACATTGCCCAATCGTCTGAGAATCTCATATGGGCCAATGAATCTAGGACTTAGCTTACTATGCCTTCCAAATCTAACTACACCTCGAGTAGGTGAAATCTTCAAAAAGACATGCTCACCTACCTCGAACTCTAAATCCTTCCTCATGTTGTCGGCATAACTCTTCTGCCTATCCTATGCCGCAACAAGCCACTTCCTGATAAGCTGGACCTTATCCGAAGTCTCCTGGACTAACTCCGAACCGATCAACTGCCTGTCACTGGTCTCCTCCCAACATAAAGGAGATCTACAAGGCCTACCATACAATGCCTCAAATGGAGCCATACCAATGCTCACATGAAAGCTGTTGTTGTATGCGAACTCCACAAGAGGTAAATGGCGCTCCCAATCATCCTTACAATCCAGAGCACACGCCCTCAACATATCCTCGAGCGTTTGGATAGTCCTCTCGGACTGTCCATCGGTCTGGGGATGAAACGCCGAACTAAGCTTCAGCTCCGAACCTAATGCATCCTGAAGACCCTTCCACAGCCTCGAAGTAAATCTCGGATCTCGATCTGAAATGATCGACTTCGGGACACCATGCAATCTAATAATACTACTAACATATAATCTAGCTAAACTATCTACTGACTGCTTCTTCTTCATAGGTAAGAAATGCGCAATCTTTGAGAATCTATCTGCCACTACCCAAATCGATTCATTACCCCATCTAGATCGAGGCAAACCCGAAACAAAATCCATAGTGACAGCTTCCCACATCCATATTGGGATCTCCATCTTCTGCATAAGACCAGATGGTCGCTGCCGCTCAGCCTTCACTTGCTGGCATACAAGACATCTAGACACATACTCCGCTACATCCTTCTTCATACCAGACCACCAAAAAGATCTCTTCAAATCCTTGTAGATCTTAGTGTTACCCAGATGAATGGAGAATCTTGACCTATGAGCTTCTGCTAATACATGCTCAGGAACATCTACAATGTCCGAAACACAAACGCGGTGATGGAATCTAATTACACCATCCTCATCACGAGCAATGCCTGCCTTGCCCACCAACTCTTGGAGTCTAGGGTCGGCTTTCTGTTGCTCGATCACCTCATCCAATACCAAAGACCTAATAGACAACTGAGCTACAAACGCTTGGCACAAAGATGGCTCTAACTCAGTCATCGCGCATGCCGCATCCTCCAACATCTTCCAATCCTGCTAGAGCGATGACCTCTTCCTACTAAGGGCATCTGCTACAACATTCACCTTTCCAGGATGATACTAGAGGTCGAAGTCATAGTCCTTCAGGAACTCAATCCATCTTCTCTACCTAAGGTTTAATTCCTTTTGGGAGAAAAGATACTTTAGGCTCTTATGGTCAGTGAACACCTCAAATCTGACACCATAAAGATAGTGTCTCCAGATCTTCAGTGCATGCACCACTGCCGCAAGCTCCAAATCATAAGTTGGATAGTTACGCTCATGATCCTTCAATTGGCGAGAAGCATAGCTACTACCCTTTCTTGCTGCATCAATACACAGCCAGGGCCAATCCGAGACACATCCGTATAAATGGCAAAACCTTCATCACCACTAGGTAATACCAATACTGGAGCGGAAGTAAGCTTAGCCTTCAATAATTGAAAGCTACTCTCACATTCCTCGGACCAAACAAACTTCTCACCCTTCCTGGTTAGTTTGGTCAAAGGGGCAGCAATGGATGAAAATCCCTCAATAAATCGCCGAAAATAACCTGCCAAACCAAGGAAACTCCGAATCTCCGAAGGGGTCTTGGGAATCTCCCAATCCATAACAGCCTGGACCTTCGATGGATCAACTGCTACACCTGCACCGGAGATAACATGCCCAAGGAAATGAACCTCGCGCATCCAGAAATCGCACTTGCTGAACTTTGCATACAACTTGTGCTCTCAGAGAACTTCCAACACTACCCTCAAATGCTGACGGTGTGTGGCCTCATCTGGAGAATAGACCAACACGTCATCGATGAAAACCACGACAAAACTATCTAGGTAAGGTCTAAACACCCTGTTCATGAGATCCATGAACGCTGCAGGGGCGTTGGTCAGATGAAACGGAAGGACCAAAAACTCATACTGTCCATAACGGGTTCTAAAAGCCGTCTTGGACACATCCTCGCTCCTAATCCTCAACTGATGATAGTCAGACCGGAAATCAATCTTAGAAAAGACCGATGCATTCTGCAGCTGGTCAAACAAATCATCAATCAGAGGTAAGGGATACGTGTTCTTCACAGTCACTTGGTTTAGCTTCCTATAATCGATGCATAACCTAAGTGACCCATCCTTCTTCTTCACGAACAATATAAGTGCGCCCCAAGGAGAAACACTAGGGTGAATAAATCCCTTATCTAACAAATCTTGCAACTGCTTCCTTAGCTCCGCTAACTCCGCAGGTGCCATCCGATAAGGGGCCTTTGAGATAGGAGAGGTGCCTGGAAGCAACTCTAGCGTAAACTCTATCTCTCTAGCCGGTGGCAATCCAGATAAATCATCAGGAAAGACATCTGGAAAATCCTGCACTACATCTATCTCCTCAAGAGTAGGTGACTCATCAGCTTTAGGTACTAATACCACGCTGGCAAGAAAAGCGTCACAACCCTTGCTCACCATTCTCATTGCCTTCATGGCAGAGATGACAAACTTTCCCGCTAAGTTCCTTGGCAATGGATGAGAAAATTCATCCTCACCGGGAATGCGGAAGACAATCTTCTTTCCACGACAATCTACCAACGTATAGTGCTCCTCTAGCCAATCCAGACCAAGAATTGTATCATAGTCCTTCATCTTAAGCAAGAAGAAATACCCTTCTAATACTCTATCCTCAATACACACCGGTAAAGACGGAATACACTTCCTAGTCGATACCGTATCCGCAGGTGTGTGCACAGATAGAGGGACTTATGACTCTTCAGACTCTAACCATGACTTTGAAACTAACTGCCTAGCAAAACTCTCGGAAATAAACGAGTGGGTAGCACCCGTATCGAACAAAACCCTAGCGTGCACACCCATGAAAAGAACCGTACCTTCGGTGACATGCTCCGCCTACTCGGCGTCCTCACGAGCTATCGCAAACACTCATGCTGGGGCTTGAGGTCTCCCTGGTCGTCTTGTCACTAGCGCTGCTGGGGCTGGTGCCACTCCACGCTGTGCTCCCTGCTGAAGCCTGGGACAATCCTTGATCCTATGCTCGCTGCTCCCTCACTTCAAGCACTTCCCCGCCAACTTCCAACATTCCGAACCACCATGTGCCCTCCCGCAATGAGGACACTCCTTCTTGCCACTGGGGGAATGCTGAGAAGATACCTGACAACTTCCCGATGTCGCAGGACGCTGCGGTGACTGATGTGCCGCCTTCTTTCTCTCCTGCCTCTGGAACAGAGCTGCAGGCCTCTTCTAAAAAGCCTTCTTCTCCTCAAGATACTGCTCCATCTCTCCTTCCTGCCGACAAGCCGTTCTAAGAGCCTCATCGAGGGTACGATGGTTAATGCCACCAACCTCATCCTCAGTGATGGCCTCAGACCTATCACAAACTTCTTCACCTTCCTGCGCTCATCAGTTACAATGTGAGGGGCATATTTCAATAGCTCAACAAACCTGGCCTCGTACTCCAGTACAGTCATGGAGCCCTGAGTCAAGGAAAGGAACTCCTGCTCCATCTTGTCCTGGATGTGTTCCGGAACAAACTTGGCTCGGAAGAGTCTCACAAACTCGTCCCAAGACACCTCTACAGCACCGTCCTCGAACCGGGTACGAAGCAACGAGGACCACCACACATCAACTCGCTCCTGCCAAGACATTCCATAAGGACCAAATCCAGACAATCTAGGCTTAAAGAAATAAATATATAAACAATTTACACCTACCTGTAGCATATAGGTGGCTAAAGTGACCTTGTCATCCTCAGCACACCTAATCGCTCGGAAGATCTTTTCAATCTCCCTCATCCAGCTCTCCGCAAGCAACAGATCACTCTCCCCCTTAAAAGAGGGTGGAGCCATTCTCTTGAACTTTTCCATGATGGAGGGTCCACCATGGTCATGAGGCTGGGGAACTGGCACCTGAGCCTGCTACAACAAACAACATAAGACACACATATACAATATAGCAACATAGGAAACACATAATTTAAATAAAACAGACTACTCTATCTTATTGATCTAACTTGAGCCTCCAGCTGAGCCTGGAGTGCAGCCTGGGTATGGGCCTATGTCTGCATAGCCTGAACTAGACCTTGCATGAACACTCCATAATCCACTGGTGGCGGTGGAGGAAGTACAGGACCCTGGGGTACTGGGGCCTGCTGCTCACCCAGATCTCCACGCCTGGGCTCAACTCTCTCCTCTCCCCTTTGCTCATCCCCACGAGCAGGAACACCACGCCTACCTCGAGAAGCCATAGCCTGCAAAACAATTTAATCCTGATTAAGAACTAAACTATCTAATTCCTATCTATGTGGACAATCTATAGAGACTTAGCATATAATGAAGATGATGGTATATGCATATTCATGTACTATCTCAACCAGTATCTCTGATACCAATCTCTGTGACGACCTTCCTTATACCGATACGGTTATACCAACCCACCCACAGTGGGACATTTACCCATCACATTTATTAGGTCGAGATGTACATAAGTATGAATACATAACAGCGGAATAAAAGAACTGGAAATAAATATCTTATTCCATCATCCACATTAATCCATAGTCTATATAGTACAAAAAGGAACTAACTATTTAATGATTGAGAAATTTAAAAAAAGTACATTGTCCACAACTTGCAGCTAAATAAATTACATGAATTCTATGTAGTACAAGTCCTCCTTTATTACATACTATGAAATGAAAAGTACAATATCGCTATCTCCACAAGCAGTCTCCTACTCTCGCTCCGAGTCACTCTGAACCAACTCCTCGGAAGAAGTAGAGACACCTGCACCTGTACGCCGAAGCAAGAATGAGTCCAAAGACTTAGCAAGTAATTTCCCATATATTAAGCATACATACATCACATGGCATTTTACTCTTTAACAATCTCATAGGTACATGAACGTGGATTTAAACAATCTTTAAGAAAAACCTAACATGATACTTCTATCAATTTCATGACACATAGTACATGGTTTATGTTCATGTCACAATGATAAGCCTACCACATGCTTTTACACAATTTTTAACACAATATTGAAATTCAAATTTTTTTGTATCATAACGCAATTAAACATGGAGTTTTACACATAAAGGAAGAATGTTTCTAACATGGTTTCTATGTACTTTTCCACATGCATATCACTTTATAAACACAATAAGCTTGCTGTTTTGACATAAATAAAACACATTTACAGTTTGGATCACCATTTCATATATTATCACATTAGTTCACATTTACACATGATCATTTACATGCACAATTTCACATATATACAAAACCACATTATTCTCATTATATGTCGTGACACATAGTCCGAACCACCTCTAGAAGGACACACATTTATCACATCACACACATATCTATCACCTAGGCATTTCAGTGATAAATCTTAGTTACTGCGCAGAACCGGGAGAAGCACTCTCCACCCTAACCAGCGGTATTTGTCCGCCTTTAGGATTTTATCCCAATGGCCATGGGATTTCACTTACTCATATGAACCTTCCCGTAGGGACTTTACTACGGTACAGCTCCTCAGCCCTCTAAGGTAGCAGTGTCACCCATGGCACATTTACACAATTTTCTCATTTTAAAACACATACTTAATATGTTGTTTTAAACAAATGTTCCATGCTCACAAAAAAAAAAATCACATATTTCAGGTTTACCTAGCATGGTACTACTGTTTAAAGAGTTAAACAATCATAATTTAATTCAAATCAGGCTGCAATTAACTAGATTATCGTTAATTACTCTAAACATGCTCTAATTAATCTTTTCATGATGAAATAATGAATCCAGTAACTACTGTTGCTCAATTTACATGAAATTTTAACTGCAAAACATTTATAGATAAAGCATCATGCATACAAATTTTCATATTTTTCGGAATCATACACAATTTATGATAAATAAAACATGTTTTCTGCCTAATTTATGAAGTCATCAATTAAGCATGGTACACAGTGCCAAGTACACATTCCTCTATTCTAAAACTTGTATACAACAGTCATGAGACTACATACAATTCTTGTAAATTAATTTGGCATCATACAATTTATTGAAGATTTAAAACTAATCGTGCATACTTACTGTTTTATAGTTCAAAATTTTTAATTATTTACATGAACATCAGATAATTTACTAAATCTTGTGGTATAAACTGACATCTATACACATCATACAGAAATTCTATAACACTCAATTTCCACATGAATCACATAAACAGAAATTTACAATTATTAAAACCCTGTTTGACAGTTAATTCAGATAATTTTAATAAATAAAACATTCAACGAAATTTCACAGAAATTTTACAACATGATTCTCTAGATGTATTACATAACATATAAAATTTACATTATATCCTCATGTGCAGAAGTCTAGAAAATAATTTATGAAGTGCAGACAGACATATTGTCCCTGCCTGAAGAACTCAACGGCACACAGGTGGCCACCTACCAGTTAACGGCAACAAAGGCCGCTGCCAACTTCGGATCTTAACAGCATCAAAGCTTGCCATTAAGTTCATGTCTGCAGAAAAATAGACAGAACTCACAAAAGTCAAAGAGAAAGGGGGTTCCAGGACACGAATAAAATCCATAAAATTCCCTAGGACCTACTAGACATAGGTATGGTCAATGTAGAGGATTTACTTGCCCTCAAACAAATCTACAAACAGCGAATCAAGCCGGAGAAGCCCTCCTCGGCCTGAGCCAAAGAGTCCCCGAAATCCTTCAAATCCGGGTTTTGATGATGATCTTTAAGGTACACCGGGTTGGGAAGACGATCCTCGATGTCCAGACTTCCTCCCAGTCGAAGAAGAACACCGGATGATGCTTCAAATCACCGGATCCACGGGTTCAAAGATCAGGTTTCGCACATGAAAGTTAGGGTTTTTGACAAAAGAGTCAAAAGGACCCAACAGCGCCCCAAACTGGGTCTTTCATAGAGTTTGGGTCGAAGATGCGTTTAGGGTAGGCTAGGTTACCGTTGGGGAACGGTTTCCTAAACCAAGGGCGATAATATCAGAGGCGTTTCTGGATCTGAAAACGCAACAGATCTGGGAGCCTAACATCAACATCACTGGCCGCCAAACTGGGGTTGGCGTCCATCGATGTGACCGCTGACTTGGGGTTAACATCCATTCATGTGGACGCCTACTAGTCGCTTTGCCAGAACTTAAAAACTGCAGAAAATCATATTTATGCAATGCATGCACATGGAATATACAATGTATACATTAAATAATACTATTTATGTAATGTAAATAAATAACTTGTACAATAAAATATATATACACATATTTACAACAATACATCAAATAGTATATATGTATATTTGTATTCACACACACACAAGCAAAATTTCTTCACAAAATCATACACATATATAAGAGAGTAAAATTCTAGGGCCTTACATAGAGACAACGGCCATTTCAAACGGCTATATTCTCAATAGAAGATATATGGAGGACTAAAGACTCCCAGTTCGATAATTTTAATTTTTATGTGATAGAGCCTTCAAAGAATTCCTCAACGAACAAGAAGAGCGCCTACTTCATTCCATCATTTTTCTATAGCTCTCAGCTCTCGATCCTTCTTCCTTAACCTTGATAGAGCTGTTCTAGTTCTGAGAGATTTTCTAGTACAAATCTTTTCTCTCTCAAACCTTGCCTCAGATCAAGCATTTGTTGTAAGCTTGGTCTAGGGGCCATTTTCTTTTATTCACATCTGTTGTGAAGTTCCTCTTCGAGTTGTAAAGAGAAGACCTGCTGGAAACAGGTGGTTTGTATTCCCTTCGTTAAGGAAGGAAGACCTGTGCATCAGGGTGGTTTGTACCTCTTCGGGGTTAGAAGAGAAGGCCAGCTGCGGCTGGATGTGTAAGGGTCCTTAAGGGGGACAGTACCCTTGGTTAGTGAAATCCCAAGTTGTTGCTTGGGGACTGGACGTAGAACTCCTTGGGATAGGAGGTCCGAACCAGGATAAAAATCTCTTGTGTTGTGTGCTTATTGGTTTGTTGTCTTCCTTATCACTAACACTAACAATCGAACTTAGTGTTTTTTTGTTAAAGCTTCTTGTTGACAGGTGTTAAATCTAAAAGAATTTTAAATCCCATTCACCCCCTCCCCCCCCTCTGGGCTTGCTAGCTAGGCAACAAGTGGTATCAGAGCCAAGTCTCTTCGACAAAGATCTCGCGATCTTAAGAGCAAAGATAAATGGCAGCTCAAGGGTATGCAGAAGGTCAGTCAGTCAACCGACCCCCTCTATTCGATGGAGAAGATTACAACTATTGGAAGACCAGAATGGAGTTCTTCCTGCAAGGTCTCGATTTTCAACTCTAGTCCATCATAGAAGAAGGAGATCTAGTGGTTCTAAACAACAGAGAAAATTGGACCAATGATGATAAGAAGATCTCTCTAAACTGCAAAGCTAAGAGTATATTATGTTGTGCTCTTAGTAAGAAAGAGTTTAATAGAATCTCAGCATGCAAATCAGCAATGGAAATGTGGGAGAAACTCATAATCACATATGAGGGAACAGACAAAGTCAAGGAAACAAGGATAGACATTTTAGTAGCTCAGTATGAGTGATTTCAAATGCAGCTAGGAGAATCAATTACATAAATGTACAGTAGATTCACAGATATTACAAATGGTTTGGCTGGTCTTGGAAAGAACTACGATATGGGAGATATGGTAAGAAAGATATTGAGATCTCTACCAGCCTCGTGGACTCCAAAGGTGACAGCCATAGAAGAAGCAAATGATTTAAGAAGGATGTCACTGGAAAAGCTTGTTGGGTCACTAATGGCCCACGGAATAAACATGGAAAGGCTTGGGGAGTCCTCCAGCAGAAAGAAGCAAAGCAACGCTCTCAAAGCTGCAGAAGGCACATTTGGTGATGAATTAGATGGTGATAAAAGCATTAGGAGCAATGAAGATGAAGAAGCTTTCCTATCCAGAAGATTGTAGCGTATACTTGCCAAGAAATAGTATCAGCCTGGAAGAAGATACTTCAAGAAGGGCAAAGACTTCAAGAAACCTAAAGTTAAGGATGCCAAGAAGTCGGAACCCATTTGCTATGAATGCAAAAAGCCTGGACACATCAAGGCAGAGTGTCCAAAGCTGAAAAAGACGGAGTTCAAAAAGAAGGACAGTTCCAAGAAACTCAAAAGGTATAAAAAGAAAGCCATGGTAGCTGCTTGGAGCAACGATAGTGACTCGGACAGCGAGTCAAGCTCCAGTGAAGAAGAAGAAGAAAAGGCCAACCTGACCTTCATGGCAAATATTGATGATAAGGTAACCTCTGACTCTTCATTCACTTCTTGTAATGATTCTGATTCAGATAGTTTAGAAGACGCATTTAATGAATTATATAGTAAATATAAAGATGTTTGTAAATTATTAAAGGTCACCAAGAAAAGTCATGCAAGTTTAGAAATTACTAACTCAGATTTAAAATCTAAAAATGAGCAGTTAGAAAAACAAATTTCTGAACTAAAAAGGAGAAATGAATTGTTATATGAAGATCTAAAAGCGAAAAATGAACAAATAACAAATCTGGAAAATCAAGAGACTTTAAATAAACTTGAAAAGGAAGTTGATACACTGGCTAAGGAAAATGAATATTTAACTAATACAATAGAAAAGTTTACAAATGGTAAATCAACCTTAATATTAAAAGGAGCTAGAAGATCAGGAAAGAAGAAGCATGGTTTAGGATATACTCCACTAGATAATGAAGAAATAATAATCCATCCTAAAATTTATCCAACGCCAAAATTTGTAGCTAAACAAAATACTGAATATAAATCTAACTTTAAATACATTCCAACTGAAAAAATAAGTAGAATATTTTGCTGTAGTCATTGTAATAAATTAGGACATACCAGAACAACATGTACGACAAAACACCTAAAATGGATTCCTAAAAGGAAAATTGAAGAAACTAACCATAAAGGACCCAAAAGAACTGGGGTACTTAAATCTTAGTGTTTTCATTACAAGGAAGCCTTAGAGCATCAAAGTGGTACCTGGACAGTGGGTGCTCAAGGCACATGTCAGGCAACAGAAAGCTATTCTTGCACATCAAAGATGAAGAAGGCACAGTGACTTATGGTGACAATGGAAAGGGTACAGTGATCGGCTGTTGTTCGATAGCGACCCAAGGTAGAATTCTTATAGAAGATGTATTATGTGTTAAAGGTCTTAAGCACAATTTGATCAGTATCAGTCAGCTGTGTGACAAGGGTCACCAAATCAGGTTTCAAGAGTCAAAGTGCATAATTATGAAAGATGGTGTAACTGTGTTCGAAGCCTGCAGAGAAAAGAATCTATATGTGCTTCATCTAGAAGAGTTAAAAGATCAGGATGTATGCCTTGTAGCAAACAAAGATCAATTAGTTGAACTAAGGCACAGAAGATTGGGTCACTGCAGTTTGGATGGAATCAGAAAATTGATCAAGCGAAATCTAGTGGAAGGTTTGCCCAAAATAAGCTCAAAAATAGAAGGTGTGTGTGAACCTTGTGCAAAAGGGAAACACACAAAATCATCTTTCAAGTCAAAGACAGTAGTAACCTCCTCCAAACCATTAGAGCTACTATATATGGATTTATTTGGGCCGATGAGAACTACCAGCCTTGGAGGAAAGACTTTTGGATTCGTAATAGTTGATGATTATTCAAGATTCACATGGGTATCTTTCTTAGAGCATAAAGATGACACCTTCGATAGTTTTGTTAAGTTCAGTAAGAAAGTTCAGAAGGATAAGAAGTTCAGTATAGTAAGTATTTGATCGGATCATGGAGGAGAACTTCAAAATGAAAAATTTGCAGAATTCTGTGATGATCAAGGAATAGAGCATAATTTCTCAGCACCAAGGACACCACGGAAAAATGGAGTAGCTGAGAGGAAAAATAGAACACTATTGGACATGGCCAGAACAATGTTATCAGAATACAGTCTTCCAAGATATTTCTGGGCCGAAGCTATTAACATAGCCTGTTACATAATAAATAGAGTGATGATCAGGTCAATCTTGAAGAAGACTGCGTATGAACTCTACAAGGAAAAGAAGCCTAAGATCAGTTATTTTAGAACATTCGGTTGTCCTTGTTTCATCCATAACAATGGTAAGAGAGATATTGGTAAGTTAGATTCCAAATCTGATGAGGAATATTCATGGGGTATACTTCTAAACCCAAGGGTTATAGAGTTTTTAACAAACAAAGTTTATTAATTGAGCAAACTATCCATGTTATTTTTTATGAATCTAACCCTTCCTTGAGAAAGGAAGTAGATAGTGATGATGATGATGCAGAAAAATTATCCAAGAAACTAAAGGATACATCTATTAAGGACAATGAAGATCCACCCTTAGAAGAAATGCAACAGAAAGAAATATCCCATAATGATCTTCCAAAGGAATGGAGATACAAGAAGGATCATCCAAGAGACAACATCATTGGAGACCCATCTGTTGGGGTAAGAACAAGAGGTAATGCTATTCCATGTGATTACTTAGCATTTGTTTCTCAAAATTGAGCCGAAGACAGTCAATGAAGCACTGTCTGATGAATCTTGGATTTTAGCCATGCAAGATGAACTTAATCAGTTCAAGAGAAACCAAGTTTGGTCCCTTGTTTCGAGACCATCAGATCATCCTGTTATTAGCACCAAATGGATGTTCAGGAACAAATTGGGTAAAGTTGGTGTTATTACTAGAAACAAGGCTAGACTGGTTGCTCAAGGCTATTCCCAAGAGGAAGGCATAGATTTCGATGAAACCTATGCACCAGTGGTTAGACTAGAGGCAATTCGAATTTTACTTGCTTATGCATCTACATTAGATTTACAACTTTTTCAAATGGATGTAAAATCTACATTTTTAAATGGATATATAAAGGAGGAAGTCTATGTAGAACAACCTCCTGGTTTTGATGAAGAAGAATTTCCAAATCATGTTTTCAAATTGCATAAAGCATTATATAGTTTAAAGCAAGCACCTAGAGCATGGTATGAAAGGCTTAGTGTATTTCTATTAAACCATGGTTTTATCATAGGACAGGTAGATAGCACCTTATTTATTAAGTCAAGAGTCAAAAATATATTGCTTGTGCAAATCTATGTGGATGATATAATATTCGGATCTGCTGATGAATCTCTGTGCAAGTACTTTGAAAAGCTTATGCAGGGAGAATTCGAAATGAGCATGATGGGGGAACTCAATTATTTCCTTGGACTTCAAATCAAGTAAGGCAAAGAAGGCACACACATCTGCCAAGCTAAATACACCAAGGAATTATTAAAGAAATTTGGATTTGACAATGCAAAGCCACTGTCCACACCAATGAGCACATCTACAAGGTTAGACAGTGATAAAGATGGTAAGAAAGTAGATCAAAAACTTTACAGAGGTATGATAGGGTCATTACTTTATTTAACTGCTAGTAGACCTGATATTTTATTTAGTGCATACATGTGTGCAAGATATCAGGCTGATCCTAAAGAATCTCATTTAATTTCTATTAAAAGGATTTTTAGATATCTAGCTAGAACTCATGATCTAGGTTTATGGTATCCAAAATGATGTGAAATTAGTTTAGTAGGATATTCTGATGCTGACTATGCTGGATGCAAGGTAGATAGAAAAAGCACCAGTGGAAGTTGTCAATTTTTTACATAATGCTTGATTTCATGGTCCTCAAAGAAACAAAATTCAGTAGCACTATCAACAGTTGAAGCTGAGTACGTAGCTGCTGGAAGCTATTGCACTCAACTACCATGGATAAAACAGCAACTTGAGGATTATGGACTGCACATCATGACCATTCCACTGTAACGGCCCTGACGCCCAGATCCCCGATTCTCACAAAGGATGTGAACACCACCACCCACGAGTCCTGAGACCCAGAAGGGCTAACGAATCGGTCTAACAAGATATGTAACAGATATAAATAACAACAAAAGTACTAAAGTGCACCACAAGTGAACGAAGAGTGCCCAACACTAAGTAACAGTCTAGTACAGTCCCAAAGTAAACAAAGTACAAGTGCTGAAATAAACGGGAAAGAATACATCCCTTAGGGGCATACCTCGAGGGTGAAGTACAACTGCTGGGGGAACACTGCCACTAGAGACACCGACTATTGCGGGCCCATCTCCTCAATCCACCGCGGAGGAAGCTGCTGTGAAGTCTCACCTACAAAATAGGGAGTGAGCTTCACGAAGAAGCCCATTAGGGACTACCAATCTCCCACTGGTTCTAATAGTAGAATAGAACTAATGTGCAATAATTAAATAACGTAGTAAAGTCTATTCTACTAAACAGAGTCAAGTGCGGAAGCGTGAAAGAAACTACACGGTCGTCGGTCTAAGCTACTCAGCAGAACCGGAAAACCCATGTACACAAGGCACCACAAGAACCCAGCTGTAAACACAGACAATAGAAACTGCCTGGACAAACACACTAGCTACAGAATGCTACACTATTCAGCCGGTCAGGTGCGCCACGCGCCTTACCCTCGACCAATAGTCCATGTCTAGCACCTCCCGTCGGAGTGAGACGCGGACTAAGAACAACCACAATTGCCGTAGTCTGGCTGAACTACGGTCCCACACCTGACCCCTCTAAATGGTTCCGAAACCACGTAGAGTGAGGCAGTGAGAAAGGACTAGCTGGTCTACACCGTAAGAGCACCACACTACCGTGGAGAACCAGACCAACTAAGAGAGCTCTACAAATGATTCTACGCCGTTGTCCCCACCGTTTTCCCCTTATGCTCCAAGTCCGTGACTTGAGCACGCCTGCCGCCCGAAGAACTCCCTCTAACAGACGCGCGGGGCTGGGGGTCTCAGGTAATGGTAACAACCTATCTCCTGGACAAGCCCTCAAGTGCCGAGCACTGGGCGAAGAGACTAGAGTAGCACTGCACTAGGAACAACACAGGTGCCAAGAAAACCAAGTCGCAGTGGAAGCAGAAAAACTCATATCTACAGGTTGCCAAGTCCCTTCTCAGACTGAGAAGGCGACACACAGGTTGTCGCCACCTAAAGGCGACACTTAGCCTGTCGCAACTTGGATAGGAAGGCGACGTAGAACCAATCGCAACCATGTCGTGGCAGGGATCCTGTCGCGACCAAAGGGATCCAGGTAACGGCTTGAGACCCCAACCGACCATAAATAAACACTAGAAAAGAAAACGACAGCCACCCTATCGCGACCAGAACGTGACAGGGTGGGCGTCGCTTCCCAGGCACTGAAGGCGACGTGTCGGGGTGTCGCGACCTGGGTCGCGACGCTAACTGTGTCGTGACCGCAGGGTTTGCACGCCCGAGAACATCTTCTTCAGGCCAAACTCCACCCATACATACACATCTTGGGGAGGGGAGTATGCATGGCGAACTAAAAGGCTATTCAAGTCCAAACCACCCTCAAGAACACCCCAAGCATACATAGAAGCCAAACTACACTCACATGGACCTCCCACCAAGACATGGAGCCCTCAAAACCCAATTCCATACAAGCATGCAATTACACATAACTCATTCCACACAAAAACCACATGAAGCATGCAAAACACCTAGCATGATCGCTAGGCTTGGAAATGGGGTTTGGAAACCTAGCATGTATAACTAGATGGAAGTTTGGGTCCCTACCTCAATATGAAGATCCACCCAAGATGGGCCTTCTCGTAGGCTATCACCCCTCCACCTCCAAGCTCCAACGCTCCAAATGCCGCCCACGAACCGAGCTCGACCTCCTCCTTGATGCACCAAGAGAAGAAGATCCACCATGCAAGAAGAAGGGGAAAATGAGTGTAACGACCCAGAATCCGCATTACCAGTAACAACCAGTAACCCGAATTCTGACCCGCTAACCCACGAGACAAGCTCGGAAGGGTAGGAATTTAGAGTCCGAGGAGACTATATGTAAGAAGATACACACCATGCAAAGCAGTAAAATTCCACTATATGAACATATCATAAACAACCTCAGAGTCTGAGACAAGGTACAGAGTACAGAAGTACAACAAAAAGGTACAACTCACTGCAGCTAGGGAGCACCAACACCGGAGTGGCTAGACTCGCCTGGAACGGGAGTCGACGAAGACCCACCTGAAAGGGAAGGGAGTGAGTCTCAAGAAAGAGACCCAGTAGGGAAAAGTAACCCCACCGGTAACAGTCTAAAGTGCGGAAAGTAAAAACAGAAAGTAAGTACACGTCGCACCACACAAAACTGTAAACCACACGGCTCAGTAACACACACTCACACACACAGCAAGTAGGACTCAGCTAGGGTCTGTGGCTCGGCGTCCCGTCACCACAGAGGCTCTCAACCCCAGCCACGTGTGCACACTACAGACGCTCTCTCTCGCGTCTGGTCCACGACCGGTTTTTCCCCTACGCTTGACCCTAGCGGTAGAGAAGGGGCTCCACGGAGACCGGCTCAAAACCACCAAAAGGAGTACGCACAGGACAGAGTCGCACTCGATGTCCCGGCTCACTAGCGGAGGACAACCACACACTAGTCGTCTAGACGGAGTCGCACCCACGCCTAGGTAACACAACAGAAACGGGTACACGGTAACGCAACGCGCGTACAACAGACGGAACACACTCAACGTCTGAAACCCCGTACAGTAGTAAACACCTCGTGCCACAAACAACTACTACTATGCACAGGCGGAGTCACACTCTAAGCCTGGCCCATATGTGTTATTAGGGCGGACATCACATGTCAATCGCCTCTAATCACACAACTTAAGTCTGCTGGGAGACAGGATATAAACGGCCACATCGATTGCCGCCAACATGGGGTAAACGGCAACCCTCATGTCGTTAATAGGAACTAAACGGCAATCGACCTTGTCGTTTAATTCACCCTGAAGATCTCAACGTCAACAGATGTGGACGTTGATATCTTCAGTCCCCATACCCAGAACTGACCCGAATCAGTTCCAAAAGGGCAGAAATACTAAATAACATTCTGACTGATGGAGGGAAACACATCCTCACATCAGTTTACACTACCAGAACATCTAAACTAAACATTCTAACACTTAGATTGTCTAATTTACCCAAATCCCGGCATGATACAACCCAAACCCTAAACCATAAATTACACACCAATTTGCTTAATTGGACATGCTGGTTTGCTGGGGAGGGTTATAGGGGTTAAGTCCCTACCTCAGAACGCCTTAAGAATCCCCAAACAGCCACCAATCGCGCCGGATCTCCCCGAAGACTCCGCGCGAATCACGCCAAAACCTTGCGATTCCCGCCCGAACTAGCGACGCCACACGATCCAGGAGCTTCCCACGAGCTCAAATCACTCAACAGAAGCTACAGGAATCAAGAAAGGCTAAGGTGGAAGGAAGGAGAGAAAAGGAGAAGAAGAAACCCTGCTCTCGGGCTGCCCTATTTCAACAGGACTGGTTAGTCGACGTCAACATCAATGGCCGCCAACTAAACCGCCTACAGATTAACGTCCACATAGCTTGTCGCTGAGTTCAAGCTCAGACGTCCACATCGCTGGACGCTGACTCAGACTCAACGGCAAGCCCTGGCCGTCAACTACACAGGACCCCTACAGACCCAATAAGGATCCACTAAAGACCCGAGACCTTACAGCTCTCCCCCCTTAAGGAATTTTGCCCTCAAAATTCAAACAAACAAGGAAGAAAACTCACCAAAGAGGTACGGAAAATGCTCGCGCATTTCGTCCTCCCGCTCCCATGTCGACTCACCACCGGAGTGCCGCTGCCACGCAACACGAACTAAAGGGATAGCCTTGTTCCTCAACCTCTGAACTCGGCGATCCTCAATGTGCAACGGAAACTCTGGTACAGTCAACACTGGAGTCACCTCAGACCACTCTGCACTCTGCAGAACGTGAGACTCGTCAGAAAGGTACTCCGAAGCATCGACACGTGAAACACGTCGTGCACTGCTGCCAACTCTGACGGAAGCTCAAGTCTGTACGCCAAACTCCCGACACGCTCAGAAATGGTAAAAGGCCCAATAAAGCGAGGACTCAACTTCCCACGCTTACCGAACCTCACCACTCCCTTCATAGGAGACACACGAACAAACACCTGGTCTCCTACCTGAAACTCGAGCGGTCGTCTGCGCTGATCTGCATAACTCTTCTGCCGACTCTGAGCTGACTGAAGCCTCTGTCTCACAAGCTGAACTACCTCAACTGACTGCTGAACCAACTCGGCCCCGTGACAACTCGTTCGCCAACCTCGAACCAGTCAAGAGGAGTGCGACACGGTCGTCCGTACAAAGCCTCATATGGTGCCAAACCGATACTGGAGTGATAACTATTATTATATGCGAACTCGACCAACGGCAAGTGAACTGTCCACGACCCCTGCCACTCCAGGCAACAAGCTCTAAGCATGTCCTCCAAAGTCTGGATAGTCCGCTCTGACTGACCGTCTGACTGAGGGTGGTAGGCGGAACTAAAAGCCAACTCTGTCCCCAAAGCTCTCTGGAAACTGCGCCAGAACCCAGAAGTGAAGCGAGGATCCCTGTCTGACACGATAGAGATCGGCACTCCATGCAAAGGAACAATCCGCTCTACGTACAACGCGGCCAACCTACTCACACCCCAACTAGTCCTGACAGGCAAGAATCTGGCAGTCTTCGTCAATCTGTCCACAAGAACCCAAATGCTATCAAAACCTCCAGCTGTCCTCGGCAAACCACAAACAAAGTCAGTCGTAACATGGTCCCACTTCCACATCGGAATCTCTAACGGCTGCACAAGTCCTCCCGGACGCTGATGTTCGGCCTTCACCTGCTGACAGACCAAACACCTAGCAACAAAAGCCGCTATGTCTCTCTTCATCCCAGGCCACCAAAACTGACGTCTCAACCTGTGGTACATCTTGGTCGCCCCTGGATGAATAGAGTACCTGGAACCATGTGCCTCCTGCAAAACGACTCTCCTGATAGACTCCTCAACAGGAACATAGAGTCTACCTCGGAACCTAACAGTCCCGTCCTCACAAAGCTCAACCTCTGGGAGAAGCAACACACTGCACAACTCGGGATCTGCCTGCTGAGCCTCAGCAACCTGTCTCACAACGGCGGGAGCTGCTAACAAACTGCCCAACACACAAAAACGACTGGACGAAACACTGAAAGACCCCTCTGCCGCAGACTGCCACAACTGCCACTCTCTAAGCATCAGATGACTCATCTGTGCTTTCCTACTCAAGGCATCTGCAACTACATTCGCCTTTCCAGGCTTATACTCAATGCTGAAATCATAGTCCTTCAGATATTCCATCCATCGACGCTGCCTCATATTCAGATCCCTCTGAGAAAACACATATCTCAAACTCTGGTGGTCGGTACGGACTACAAAGCTCACTCCGTACAGGTAAAGACGCCAAATCCGCAAAGCAAACACCACAGCTGCAAGCTCTAGGTCGTGGGTCGGGTAACTCTCCTCGTGGGGCTTAAGCTGGCGAGACGCATAAGCCACCACTCGGCCTTGCTGCATCAAGACCGCACCCAAACCAACACCTGAAGCATCTGTGCAAACCTCAAAACCCTCCTCACCTGAAGGTAAGGCAAGAACTGGCGCCGACGTAAGCAGACGTTTCAACTCTATGAAACTCTGCTCACACTGATCCGACCACTCAAACGGAACTCCCTTTCTCGTCAACCGAGTCAAGGGTGCAGCAACCTGAGAAAAGTCTCGAACAAACCTGCGGTAGTAACCTGCCAAACCCAGAAAGCTACGAATCTCAGACACAGATCTGGGACTCTCCCACTGCAAAACTGCCTCAACCTTCGCTGGATCTACTGAAACTCCCTCACCTGAGATCACGTGCCCCAAAAGTGAACCTGTTGTAGCCAAAACTCACACTTACTAAGTTTGGCATACAACTGGTGCTCTCGCAAGGTCTGCAACACGATCCTCAGGTGCTCGGCGTGCTCCTCCTCCGAAGCGGAGTACACCAGAATGTCGTCAACAAACACTACGACAAACCGGTCCAAGAACTGGTGGAACACCCGGTGCATCAGATCCATGAAGGCTGCTGGAGCATTGGTGAGCCCAAACGGCATCACCAAAAACTCAAAGTGTCCATATCTGGTCCGAAAAGCAGTCCTCTCAATGTCCGAGTCTCTAATCCGCAACTGATAGTAGCCCGACCTCAAGTCAATCTTCGAGAAGACACGAGCAGACTGAAGCTGATCAAAGAGATCATCAATCCTAGGCAAAGGATACCTATTCTTGATGGTCACTTGATTTAGCTTCCTATAATCAATACACAACCTCAGGCTACCATCCTTCTTCCGGACAAACAAAACAGGTGACCCCCACGGAGAAAAGCTAGGACGGATATAGCCCTTCTCCAACAACTCCTCAAGCTGCCTCTTCAACTCCCTCAACTCTGCTGGTGCCATACGGTACGGTGCCTGCGCAAAAGGTAAAGTGCCAGGAACCAACTCTACAGTAAACTCAATCTCTCTCTCTGGTGGAAGACCAGGCAACTCTTCCGGAAAACATCCGGAAACTCACACACTACAGGAATGTCTCCCACTCCCGAGGCAATCTGGTCAAGAGTCACTGCAGAAACTAGGAAACCCTGACAACCAGAAGCAAGTAACCTCCCTGCCCTCAAAGCAGAAACTAAAAAGCGAGAAGTAAGAGGTACGATACCCTGGAAGTAGAACGCCGCTGCTCCAGGTATCCGCAAGTGCACCCTCTTCTTCTGGCAATCCATCACTGCACCATACCGCTCCAACCAATCCATACCCAAAATCACATCATAATCATGCAACTGCAAGGCAAACAAACGGGCTGACAACAACTGATCCTGCAACTGCACAGGTACCTCCTCGAGACAGTAGGACGTAAGGACAAAGTCCCCTGTCGGCAACTCTACTGCCAACTCAACAGACTCTCCCGAACTCAACTCTCCAAGGGAGTCTAAAAAGTCCTCAGACACAAAAGAGTGAGAGGCACCGGAATCAAACAAAACTCTAGCTGCACAACCAAAAACTGAAACAGTACCTTCCACCAGGTGAGCTGCCTCCGCGTCTGCACGAGTCAAGTGGGTAACACGACCTCTACCTCTCGACCCACCAGAACCTCCAGTCTGCTGACGCTGCTGCACTGGTGCCTGCTGCTGCTGCTGCTGCACTCGGGGCTGAGTCTGAGTCTGCTGCTGCGGTACACGAGGTAGCAAAGGACAATCTCGCGCCATGTGACCCATCTGGTCACACCGGTAACACTGCCCAGCAAAAGTACGCTGTACCTGCTGCGAAGGCTGACCTGTCGGCTGCTGCACACTCCCAACCGACTGCTGCCTCTGCTCTGCCTGCCTCCTATCACGCCGAAACTTCCTCCGAGATCCTGACTTCGCCGACGTCCCAGTAGAAGTGGACGCGTAGGAAGTCGTAGTCCTCGGGGTCGTCTGCACAGTACCCTGCTGCTGGTGAGGCTGAGAAGGAACTACCTGCGTCTGAACCTCTGCACTCCGAGCACGAGTCCGCAAGGTGTCTGCCTCCAACGCTGCCGCTGTCTGATAGGCCGCATCCAAGTCTGTGACACGAGCAACTATCAGCGCCTGCCTGAGCTCTGGCCTCAAGCCTCTCACAAACTGCTGAGTCCTCAGACCCTCATCTCCCATAATCTGCGGAGCATAACGCCCTAACTCCACAAATCTGGCCCTGTACTGCACCACAGTAGAGTCCCTCTGCTGCAAGTCCAGAAACTGGTACAACCTCTCCGTCCGGACGTAAGTAGGACAGAAGGCTCTCTCAAAGGAAACAACAAACTCCTGCCACGGAATCTGCCTAAGTGGGCGAGACTGAAAAGTAGTCTCCCACTCAGCGGACCACCAAGTCAACGCCTGCGCCTGCAACTGGTAACTGGCTAGCAGCACTCGCTCCTCTGGAACACACTCCATGGAACGAAAAGTCCGCTCCACTGCATCTAGCCAAGCTCGCGCTACATCTGGATCAGGCTGGCCCAAAAACTGAGGAGGCTGAAACTGCAAAAACTCCCTCAACACCCTCCCAGTACCACCCTGGGGTACCGGCGCGTCACGGTGCTGAGCAACAAACTGAGCCATCCCCTCAAGAAAATGAGTCATGTCCAATCCCTGAGCTACCTGGGGTGGAGGTGGCGGCGGCGGAACAATACCACTATGCGCATCCTGTGGCAAAGGCTGCGTCTGCTGAGGTGGCGGAGCATCTCCAACCTCCGGACGAGTCGCCTGCTCGGCTACTCCCTCTCTAGGACGTCGCCTAGGCGCCATAGAACTACACACAGAACAAAAATACACACATAAATACACTAACTAACTCCGGGCTACATAGCTAACTACAGTGCAGCTGTACTCTTTAGACTCTGAGTTAACATGGTAGGCATTTTCTTATATATATCTCATCAGACCAGGCTCTGATACCAAACTGTAACGACCCAGAATCCGCATTACCAGTAACAACCAGTAACCCGAATTCTGACCCGCTAACCCACGAGACAAGCTCGGAAGGGTAGGAATTTAGAGTCCGAGGAGACTATATGTAAGAAGATACACACCATGCAAAGCAGTAAAATTCCACTATATGAACATATCATATACAACCTCAGAGTCTGAGACAAGGTACAGAGTACAGAAGTACAACAAAAAGGTACAACTCACTGCAGCTAGGGAGCACCAACACCGGAGTGGCTAGACTCGCCTGGAACGGGAGTCGACGAAGACCCACCTGAAAGGGAAGGGAGTGAGTCTCAAGAAAGAGACCCAGTAGGGAAAAGTAACCCCACCGGTAACAGTCTAAAGTGCGGAAAGTAAAAACAGAAAGTAAGTACACGTCGCACCACACAAAACTGTAAACCACACGGCTCAGTAACACACACTCACACACACAGCAAGTAGGACTCAGCTAGGGTCTGTGGCTCGGCGTCCCGTCACCACAGAGGCTCTCAACCCCAGCCACGTGTGCACACTACAGACGCTCTCTCTCGCGTCTGGTCCACGACCGGTTTTTCCCCTACGCTTGACCCTAGCGGTAGAGAAGGGGCTCCACGGAGACCGGCTCAAAACCACCAAAAGGAGTACGCACAGGACAGAGTCGCACTCGATGTCCCGGCTCACTAGCGGAGGACAACCACACACTAGTCGTCTAGACGGAGTCGCACCCACGCCTAGGTAACACAACAGAAACGGGTACACGGTAACGCAACGCGCGTACAACAGACGGAACACACTCAACGTCTGAAACCCCGTACAGTAGTAAACACCTCGTGCCACATACAACTACTACTATGCACAGGCGGAGTCACACTCTAAGCCTGGCCCATATGTGTTATTAGGGCGGACATCACATGTCATTCGCCTCTAATCACACAACTTAAGTCTGCTGGGAGACAGGATATAAACGGCCACATCGATTGCCGCCAACATGGGGTAAACGGCAACCCTCATGTCGTCAACAATAACTAAACGGCAATCGACCTTGTCGTTTAAATCACCCCTGGAGATCTCAACGTCAACAGATGTGGACGTTGATATCTTCAGTCCCCCATACCCAGAACTGACCCGAATCAGTTCCAAAAGGGCAGAAATACTAAATAACATTCTGACTGATGGAAGGAAACACATCCTCACATCAGTTTACACTACCAGAACATCTAAACTAAACATTCTAACACTTAGATTGTCTAATTTACCCAAATCCCGGCATGATACAACCCAAACCCTAAACCATAAATTACACACCAATTTGCTTAATTGGACATGCTGGTTTGCTGGGGAGGGTTATAGGGGTTAAGTCCCAACCTCAGAACGCCTTAAGAATCCCTAAACAGCCACCAATCGCGCCGGATCTCCCCGAAGACTCCGCGCGAATCACGCCAAAACCTTGCGATTCCCGCCCGAACTAGCAACGCCACACGATCCAGGGGCTTCCCACGAGCTCAAATCACTCAACAGAAGCTACAGGAATCAAGAAAGGCTAAGGAGGAAGGAAGGAGAGAAAAGGAGAGGAAGAAACCCTGCTCTCGGGCTGCCCTATTTCAACAGGACTGGTTAGTCGACGTCAACATCAATGGCCGCCAACTGAACCGCCTACAGATTAACGTCCACATAGCTTGTCGCTGAGTTCATGCTCAGACGTCCACATCTCTGGACGCTGACTCTGACTCAACGGCAAGCCATGGCCGTCAACTACACAGGACCTCTACAGACCCAATAAGGATCCACTAAAGACCCGAGACCTTACAATGAGGGGGAAGTACAAACACATACAACCACACCATAGATCCATGCACTTACCTACACAATGCAAAACACACCCCTCAAAGCCTTCCCAAACTCCCCACGGAGCCACCAGCCGCTGGAATCGCCGGAGGGAAGAAACACCAAGAGAAAGGCCAAATGGGGGGTTCTGCTCTCGGCCAGACGCTCTTAAACATAGATGATGAGAACGCGACATGTGACTGTCGCGTTCCATGAAGTGAACGCGACACCAACATCGTCGCTTTCTCATGGTCAAGATCAAGTTGACCAGTGGAGATGCAACGTGTCGACATCGCAGGTCTGACACCAGATTGCGACGTCTGACCAGTCGCCTTCCCACTGTCAAAGGATGACACCTATCACCACAAACCTGACAGCAAGATGACAAACGTGCATGCAGCGGTCAGAGGGTGAACGCGACAGCATGCCCGTCGCATTCCAAACCGAAATGCGATGACCAAATTGTCGCCTTCAGAAGGCGACAGCCCAAGTGTCGCTACATCCAACAGAAGGCGACAAACCATGGCAAGGAGGGATGTTACAATCTAACCAACAAAAAAACAATTTTGTCCTCGAAATTAAGGGTGAAACTAGGGGAAGAGAGAGAAAACAAAGTACCTGTCACTCGAACAAGTAAGGGAACTGCTCCCGTATCTCGTCCTCATGCTCCCAAGTGGCCTCGCCACCGGCGCGGTGCTCCCAAACCACCTTGACGAGCGGGATCTGCTTCCTGCGAAGCTGCTGCACTCTGCGGTCCACCAAGTTGACTGGGTACTTCGGCACGGACAGGTCAGGGGTGACCTCTAACTGCGAGTAGTCGAGTACATGTGACGGATCTGGCATGTACTTCCTCAGCTACGACACGTGGAAGACGTCGTGGACACCTGCCAACTCAGACGGAAAAGCCAACATGTAAGCGACCTCGCCAACCCGCTCGAGGATGGGAAAGGGGCCAACAAACCTCGGGCTAAGCTTGCCCCTCTTCCCAAACCTGAGAATTCCTTTGGTGGGCGAGATCCGAAGGAACACATTGTCTCCGACCTCAAACTCAAGTGGCCTCCTGCGAATGTCGGCGTAGCTCTTCTGCCTGCTCTGCACTGTCTGCAACCTCTTCCTGACCAGTCTCATGGTGTCTGCACACTGCCGCACCAAGTCTGGACCCAGCAATTGCCTCTCGCCAACCTCGTGCCAGTGCAACAGTGTCCTGCACGATCGACCATATAGAGCCTCGTAGGGCGCCATCCCGATGCTGGAGTGAAAGCTATTATTATACAAAAACTCCACCATGGGAAGGTGTGACTCCCATGTGCCGCCCCAGTCTAGGCAACACGCTCTCAACAAGTCCTCGAGGGTCTAAATGGTCCTCTCCGACTGCCCGTCTGTCTGTGGGTGGTAAGCTGAACTCAGCCTCAGCTAAGTGCCAAGTGCTCGCTGAAAGCTGCGCCAAAAATGAGAAGTGAACCTCGGATCTCTATCTGAGACAATAGAGACCGGGGTTCCGTGCAAAGGTACCACTCTGTCCACAAACAACCGAGCTAGCCTGTCTACTGACCACGCTGCTCTTACTGGAAGGAAGCGAGCTGTCTTCGTCAGCCTGTCGACGATGACCCAAACACTGTCGTGCCCCTGAGAAGTGCGAGGTAAGCCAGAAACAAAGTCCATGGTGACATGCTCCCACTTCAACACAGGAATGGGAAGCAACTGCAGCTCACCACTAGGATGCTGGTGCTCTGCCTTCACCTGCTGACAAGTAAGGCAGCACGAAACAAACTCAGCGATATCTCTCTTCATCCCAGGCCACCAAAAGAGTACCCTCAAGTCATGGTACATCTTGGTGGAGCCAGGATGAATAGAGTATCGCAACCGGTGCGCCTCAGTAAGTACCTCCTCTCTGACGTCCTTTGGAACGTAGAGTCTGTCCTGGAACCGAACCTCGCTATCCTCGTCCAGTGCTACCTCGGGCAACTGCAACACGTCTGCCAAGTCCTCGTCTACACTCTGCGCCTCAAGCATCTGCTGTTATATCAACGGATGAACTGTTATGCTGGCCAACACTGTTCTCTCCCAGAGGCTAGACAGCATGAACACACCCTGAGTGGTATCCTCCATAAGTCTCCAGTGTCTAACCAACAAAGAACTCAAGTGGGCTCTCCTACTCAAAGCGTCTGCTACGACGTTAGCCTTTTCCGGGTGATAGAAAAGGGTAAAATCGTAGTCCTTCAAGTACTCGAGCCACCTACGCTGCCTGAGGTTGAGATCTCTCTACGTGAAGCATACTGTAAGCTGCGGTGATCTGTGAAAACCTCGAACACCTCACCGTACAAGTAGTGCCTCCACAACCTCAAGGCGAACACGACCGCTGCAAGCTCCAGGTCGTGTGTCGGGTAGTGCTGCTCATGCTTCTTCAGATGACAAGAAGCATAAGCAACTACTCGACCGTGCTGCATCAACACAGCACCCAAACCAGTACCTGATGTGTCTGTGTAGACAACAAAGCCGTCGCTGCCAGAAGGTACCACAAGGATTGGAGCTGAAGTCAGCCGGCTCTTCAGCTCCTGAAAACTGCACTTGCACTCTACTGTCCATACAAACTGAGTCTCCTGCCTGGTCAACCGGGTCAAAGGCTCTGCAACTCTGGCGAAGTCTTGCACAAACCTCCAGTAGTAGCCTGCCAGCCCCAGAAAACTACGAACCTCTGCAACTATAGTGGGCTGGCCCCAAGAAACCACAGCCTCAACCTTTGCGGGATCAACCGCCATACCTGCACCAGAAACAACATGACCCAGAAAGTGCACCTCCTTTAGCCAAAATTCACACTTTCTGAATTTGGCGTAAAGTTGGTGACTCCTCAAAGCCTGCAACACTTGCCTCAAGTGGACCTCGTGCTCCTCTGTCGTCGCTGAGTACACCAGGATGTTGTTGAGGAACACCACCACGAACCGGTCCAGGTACTCTCAAAAAACAATGTGCATCAGCTCCATGAACGCTGCAAGTGCATTCGTGAGCCCAAAAGGCATCACGACAAACTCTAAGTGGCCATAGTGGGTGCGAAAGGCTGATCTGGCGATGTCTGACTCGCAGATCCGCAACTGGTAGTAACCCAACCTCAAGTCGATCTTCGAGAACACTGAAGCTGACTGCAACTAGTCGAACAAGTCATCGATCCTGGGCAAAGGATACTTGTTCTTCACGGTCACCTGATTCAGTTGCCGATAATCAATGCACATTCTAAGGCTGCCATCCTTCTTCCTCATAAACAGAACAGGCGTTCCCTATGGCGAACGGCTAGGACGAATGAAGCCCAACGCAAGCAACTCCTCTAGTTGGTGCTTCAACTCCCGCAATTCCGCTGGCACCATCCGATACGGTGCCTTGGATGCAGGCATCATCCCCGGAAGCAACTCAATGGAGAAGTCTACTACCCGCTCAAGTAGCAAGCCAGGTAGGTCCTCCGGAAACACGTCGGTAAACTCACAAACCACAGGCATATCTGAAATAGAAATCTCACCAGAATCTGAGACACACACAGAGGCCAAGAAAGCAACACAACCGTCTCGGATGAGGCGTTGAGCTCTACAGAAAGAGACGAAGGGTCGGCGGACAGATCGAGTACCTCGGAAGCAAAACACAGGTGCTCCAAGTATCTCGAACCTCACGGTCTTCCGCTGACAATCTACCAGTGCAGAGTGCGTCACCAACCAGTCCATGCCAAGAATGGCATCAAAGTCATGGAGCTGCAAGGCAAACAGTCTGGCTGGTAACTAGTGACCCTGTACCTCAACGGTGACACCCTCCAAGTAACCAAGGGTATGCACAAAGTCACCCATCGGCAGCTCAACTGCAAGGTCATAGGCCCGCTCCGGAGCAAACTCAAACAAGGAAGCAAAGAACTCCTCAGAAGCAAAACAGTGTGTGGCACCTGGATCAATCAAAACTCTAGAAGCTCTACCAAGGATGGGAACCGTACTGACAACCAGATTAGAGGCCTCTGCCTCCTCTCTGGTGATGTTCATCACCCGATCGCGACCACATCCTCGCTGAGGCTGCTGCTACTAGCGCTGCTGTTACTGACCCTAGTGTTGTTGCTGGCGCTACTGCTGCGGCTGCTGGTACTGACCCTGGTGCTACTGCTGGCACTGCGCTGGCTGGGGTGGATGGTACTGAACCTGAGGTGCCTGCTGCTGCTGCTCCTGCTACTGCCTCAACGGACACTCTCGCCTGTAGTGGCGCGGCTACCCACAGTGGTAACAACCAGAGTCCTGCTGGCTCTGCTCTGCTCCCTGCTGTACCAACTGCTCCACTGGCTGCTACTCCGACTGACGTTGCTGCTGCTGCTGCCTGTACTGACGCCTGCCTCCACGAGAGAATAGCCTCTTCAACTTCGAGGTCAGGCCAGCACTGCCTATCCTCGAAGAAGAAGAAGAAGAAGAAACACTCCCTCGACTACCCGAAGGGTGCTGGTATGGAGAAGACCTCTCCGAGCCTCCACTCTGCTGTGGCTAAAACCGACACTCTCACTCCATGGCGGTGGCTCTCGCCACTACCGTCCCCAAAGTGTCACAGAGGTGGCCAACCATGGCCCACCTCAACTTTGAGCGTAGCCCGCTAATGAACCGCTCAGTACGAGCCTGCTCACTAGCTGCCATGTGAAGGACGTGTCGAAGTAGCTACACAAACCTCTAGTGGTACTGTGCTATAGTCAAGTCTCCCTGTACCAACTCGTGGAACTGGTCCCTCCTCTCATGGCAAGCGTAGTCGGGGAAGAACTCGCCGTGAAAGGCCACTAGGAACTCTGCCCAAGTGATCTGGTCCAGCCTCCTGCCCTGAAAATTGGTCTGCCTCACAGCTCTCCACCACTCGTGGGCTGACCCCTTCAGCTGATATACTCCCAATCTGACCTGGTCCACCTCTGCACAGTCCATGGTCTCAAAGGTGCACTCGAGCTCATGGACCCAACTCTCTGCACGGTCTGGATCACGGTCACCAGAAAAAGTCGGAGGCCGAAGATGAAGAAACCTCTCCAGAAGCGTCGTGCGGTCCTCAGGTGCCGCTGCTGCAACTGGAGTCTGCTGCCGTACCACGGGGGGTACCTCTGGTTGAACAGGTGCTGCTTGCGGGGTCGGTGGTCGCTGCTCCTCTACTGCCATCTCTGCAAACTGCTATCCTCCAACTGGCATCTGCTGGTACGGCTGGTACTAAGGGTACTGCGGGTACTGCTGGCACTGCAGGTACTGCCATAGACCCTGGAACATCGCTCTCCACCACTGCTCCATGACAGCCGGCGGGGGCTGGGGCGGAAACCACTGCTACTACTGCTACAGCGGCTGCTACAGCTGTGGCTCTCCCTGCCGCAATGGGACACCCTGCGGCAATGGGTCCCTAGGCAACTTGAACTGTTGGGGCTGAATGTCGATCGGCACGTGCTCGGCTGCAACCGACCCATCCGACTCGAACTCCTGACGCTCCACCAGCTCACGAACCTGCCTGCGAGTGCGTGGAGGCATGTTCTGCAAAACAAACACAATAAGCAGTTAATAGATAAAACTACAGCGGCTAGCAGTGTTTACTTGTACTTCCTAAGGGACTTTACGTCAATACTTATTTCCACTACAAGTCTTGATAGACCCCTTGCTTTGATACCACTGTAACGGCCCCGAGGCCCAAATCCCTGATTCTCACCAAGGATCCGAACACCGGCACCGCCGCCCACGAGTCTGGAGACCCGGAAGGGCTAATGGATTGGTCTAACAAGATATGTAACAGAAATAAATAACAACAAAAGTTCTAAAGTGCACCACAAGTGAACGTAGAGTGTCCAACACTAAGTAACGGTCTAGTACAGTCCCAAAGTAAACAAAGTACACGTGCTTAAATAAACAGGAAAGAACACGTCCCTTAGGGGCATACCCCGAGGGTGAAGAACAACTGCTGGGGAAACACTGCCACTAGAGATGCTGACTGCTGCGGGCCTGTCTCCTCAATCCACCGCGGAGGGAGCTGCTGTGAAGTCTCACCTACAAAACAGGGAGTGAGCTTCACGATGAAGCCCAGTAGGGACTACCAATCTCCCACTGGTTCTAACATTAGAATAGAACTAATGTGCAATAATTAAACAAAGTAGTAAAGTCTATTCTACTAAACAAAGTCAAGTGCGGAAGCGTGAAAGAAACTACACGGTCATCGGTCTAAGCTACTTAGTGGAACCGAAAAACCCGTGTACACAAGGCACCACAAGAACCCAGCTATAAACGCAGACAGTAGAAACTGCCTGGACAAACACACTAGCTACAGAATGCTACACTAGTCAGCCGGTCAGGTGCGCCGTGTGCCTTACCCTCGACCAACAGTCCATGTCTAGCACCTTCCGTCGGAGTGAGACGCAAACTAAGAACAACCAACAACTGCCATAGTCTGGCCGGACTACAGTCCCACGCCTGACCCCTCTAAATGGTTCCGGAACCACGTAGAGTGAGGCAGTGAGAATGGACTAGCTGGTCCGCACTGTAAGAGCACCACACTACCTCAGACAACCAGACCAGCTAAGAGAGCTCTACAAACGACTCTACGCCGTTGTCCCCACCGTTTTCCCCTTCTGCTCCAAGTCCGTGACTTGAGCACGCCCACCTCCCGGAGAACTCCCTCTAACAGACGCGCGGGGATGGGGGTCCCAGGTAATGGTAACAACCTGTCTCGTTGACAAGCCCTCAAGTGCGAGCACCGGGCGAAGAGACTAGAGTAGCACTGCACTAGGAACAGCACAGGTGCCTAGAAAACCGAGTCGCAGCGGAAGTGGAAAAAAACTCTGATATACAGGTTGCCAAGTCCCTTCTCAGACTTAGAAGGTGACACATAGGTTGTCGCCACCTAAAGGCGACGCTCAGCCTGTCGCAACCTGGACAGGAAGGCGATGCAGAACTAGTCAAAACCATGTCACGACAATGATCCTGTCGCGACCAGAGGGATCCAGGTAACGGCCTGAGACCCCAACCCACCATAAACAAACACTGTAAAGAAGACGACAGACACCCTATCGCGACCAGAACGAGGCAGGGTGGGCGTAGCTTCCCAGGCACTGAAGGCGACATGTCGGGGTGTCGCGACCTGGGTCGCAACGCTAACCGTGTCGCGACCACAGGCTTTGCACGCCCGAGAACATCTTCTTCAGGCCAAACTCCACCCATACATACCCATCTTTGGAAGGGGAGTATGCATGGCGAACTAAAATAGCTATTCAAGTCCAAACCACCCTCAAGAACACCCCAAGCATGCATAGAAGCCAAACTACACTCACATGGGCCTCCCACTAAGACATGGAGCCCTCAACAATGCAAAACACACCCCTCAAAGCCTTCCCAAACTCCCCACGGAGCCACCAGCCGCTGGAATCGCCGGAGGGAAGAAACACCAAGAAAAAGGCCAAATGGGTTCTGCTCTCGGCCAGAAGCTCTTAAACACAGATGATGAGAACGCAACATGTTGACTGTCACGTTCCATGAAGTGAATGTGACACCAACATCGTCGCTATCTCATGGTCATGGTCAAGATGAGTAGCGGAGATGCCACGTGTCGACATTGCAGGTCTGACACCAGATCGCAACATCTGACCAATCGCCTTCCCACTGTCAAAGGTTGACACCCGTCACCACAAACCCGACAGCAAGACAACAAACGTGCATGTTACGGTCAAAGGGTGAATGTGACAGCATGCCCGTCACATTCCAAATCGGAATGCGACGACCAAACTGTCGCCTTCAGAAGGCGACAGCCCAAGTGTCACTACCTCCAACAGAAGGCGACAGACCATGGCAAGGAGGGATGTTACAATTCCATTGCTGTGCGACAACACCAGTGCAATAAATCTCACCAAAAATCCAGTTCAATACTCTAGGACAAAGCATGTAGAGGTTAGATATCATTTTATTACAGATCATGTAGCTAATGGAAATATAAATATTTCCTTTATAGATACGTTGAATCAGTTAGCATATATCTTTACAAAAGCCTTACCTGAAGAGTGATTTACATCTCTTAGAAGGGAATTAGGCATGTGTAATTTGTAATAGATTTTCTGCACGTAACTGAAATATTAACAGTTTCAGAATAATGCTTATTCTCTCCCCTAAAATTAAGAAAATCATTTAAGTGTGTGCATCATAAATTGCTTTGACGGTTCAGTATTTTAAAAAGACCTTATCTATTGCGAAATCGTCTCCTCTTTTATCATTTTCTGCATTTACTGATGTGTCCTTTCAAAAGTAGCTTTAACTTTCACTTTTTAAATCCTGTAATCCATGCCACACCGATACCACCTATCTCTCTCATCTCTTTCGACTCGCCTAGACCGATAAACCCTATCGATTCCGGCATCCTCTCATATGTGATTTCGAAAGAATCCCATGTTCGCGCCAAAATCTCTTGGGGGTTTCTATTCTACTCCTTCCTACGATCCTCCAGAACCTTTCCCTGTTCAAATCCATGGTGGTTTCTAGGGTTACAGCACCGCGTTCTTCACAGCAGAGCAGCAAGAGAGGTTTGCAGCGGTGAAGACGAAGCTGTGCGGTAACAAGGCAGTAGATGTAGCTGATTTAGAGAAGAACGGAATGCACAATGTCATAGCAGCAATGCAGAGGTTGAAGTGGACAAAAATGGCAACTATTTCAGAGGCCAGTTATTCGGACCTGGTAAAGGCCTTTTACACCTGCTTAAAATCTGAAGAGGATGGGTCCCTGATCTCCTCAGTCAAAGGTACCTCTATTCACATTACATATGACCTGTTGGAGAGTCTTTTTGGGGTGTCTACCAATGGTCGCAGTGGAGTAGACAGCGTCGACATTCATGTCAAAGGACTGGGGAATATCGGTACTGAATATAAACTGAAGGATGGTAAAATCGACATCAACCAGATGAATGCTTTCAACCGGATTTTGCATTTCATAGTGTGCCAAATCCTTGTACCAAGAAGCACAACTTTCTCCACATGCACTAAGGTAGATTCCGATATGATGTTCTGGGCGATTCAAAACCAAGATATCAACATGGCAGAGGTGATTTTTGAAAGGATGAAGTATGCATCTGCAATCATTTGGGACACGAAGAACAAGCTAAATGTTTCTCTTCCTTATGCTCACCTACTGACAAAACTTTTCCAGCACTACAATATTGATTTGAATGGTGAGGTGTTCGAGAAGATGGGGCAGGCCATCAGAAGCAAAAATCTAAAGAAAACTGGCTTCTCATTAGTAGCTAGTGTTTGGACCAAGTCCTCAGTCACTGAAGGTGAGGCTATCATTGTAGAGGGTCTAGAAGTTCCTCATGTTCAAGTAGTAGAGGCAGAAGCAGAGGTACAGTTAAGGGTTGAAGCCCAAGCAGCTGAAGATCCAGTTGTTCCAACAGTTCGAGAACAGCTAGAAGAGGTCAGAACAGAAGTTCCAGTGGTTCAAGAAGAGGAAGAAGAGGAAGCAGCAGAAATCAGAATTGAAGTTCCAATGGCCAGTCCAAGAATAATTGAAGAAATTCCTCCCGAGCACATTGAGCCCGTTGGGTAATCCTCAGAGGTTGAGTCCCCTTCGACAGTTGTTGTAGCAATAATTGAAGATATTTTGGATACTGTCACAAATATTCATGGGGAGCAAGATGAAGTTGTGGCACCAGGCCACAGTGCAGATGTTCCTATGGAAGATGCTCCTGTTCAGGGGGAGTATACAGTTGAGAAAGAAGCACAGATTCAAGGGGAGCACACAGCTAGTGCCCTGTTGATATGTTTCAGGAAGGGTTTGTGGAGAGCCCCTCAGATGAAGATGTTGATAATGTGGATCCCGCTGTTAGGGTCCGTGGCAAAGGCAAGGGTGTTGCTCAGATTCCCTTGCTTACTAGAAAAGCACACCATAGTTCCAAGAAGAAGAAGCTGAGGGTCAACATGAAGCCAGTATTAGACCGATTGGATGCTCATGGGGAGATCCTGTGCTCACTGCAAAATGAAGTTTCATCCATCTTTGTGAGCCAAAGCACAGGAGCCAAGCAGATTGGAGCAATGAAAGCTGAGCTCCAAAGTTTGAAGGGTGAGTTGCGAAGCATTAAGCAATTAGTTCAAGATCTATTAGTTTTTGTGAGGGAGCAATTACCCATTCCTGCCCCTCCTGCTCCCACTCCTGCAGTACCAAAGAGCAGTTCAGGGCCATCAGGGCCAATTGATGTAGAAGACGAAGTTCGGCCACCAGGGCCAAGGACTGAAGAAGAAATCCGGCCATCAGGGCCAAGTATTGCAGAAGAAGAAGTTCGGCCATCAGGGCCAGTTGGTGCTGAGGATACAGGGCCATCAGGGCCAAAGGTTGTTGAGGGTCAGCCAGCACAGGCAGCATCTAGGCCATCAGGGCCATCGGTTGAGCAGCCAAGGCCTCCAGGGCCAGTTGTGGATGAGCAAGGCAGAGTTGAAGTACCTGTAGAAGAGGCTGTGCCCCCAGAGCCCCCTTCTTCTCCTCTTCAAACTCCAACCCCTCCTTCTCCACCTTCATCTACTAGTGCTCCTCCAGCTCCTGCCACCTAAGCACATTTCCTCACCTACACCATTTCCTACCATAACCTCCTCTTCTCTTGCTTCCTCCACATTCATTCATCCTCCTCCTTCTGAGGCACCTCCAGCATCATCCTCCTCAGCTGGAGCCTCCTCTTCTGGTCCTTCATCTTCTGGACCATCCATACCACCTCCCTCTATTGCTTACTCTTTCCTTCATCCTCCTACTCCTCCCTCTTTTGTTACAATCATTCAGAGGGCGCCCAACTTGAAGGTCCCTTTATCCAAGACATCAAAAATGAGTTTGAAGTAGCCATACTTTGCCCAGTCCAATTAGTTGGCACTCACATTCATAGGACAGGCTCTTCTAGCCATGTTCCTAAAAAGAGAAAAATATCTTCCCACCTTGCCACCTCCTCTGAGTCTCGTTTTCCACCTCTTTGTTTTTCTCTCACTGTTGAAAATTGAAGAAGGTCTATCTATTGTGAATTCCTCCAGAAATGCACATTTGCCACCATTTTTGGCCTTCCTCATCTTAATCTAACCGACCACCTAAATATTGTTCTCCCTCTCTCTTCTCTTTGCAAAGCCGAACAGTCAAAAATCTTCTCTATGACTGAGGCTAAATCTGAAGAACAATGAGCTTGGGGCCATCAATCTTTATACAGACAATTCATATCTGCCAGCTCTACTCGATTCCCACCCAGGGATCACCCACTCCCTCTCTCTTAGTGGTTTGTGATTCATCACAAAAATACCTGGGGTCCTTTCATCCAGAAGGAGATTAAGCTCATCGGGTACTTCCAGATGTTTAATGATTACAGCTATCTCCATAATCTGCCCAAAGTTCAGCTTGGCCAATACCGGCAGGCTATTTCTCTTCTTGGTTCGGATACTGCTCATACCACCTCCATCCAAGTGGACTTTGCTACTTTGGAGATACCCGATGTTATGTTTCTGCCTCCACTTCATTCCTTAGTCATGGAATCTGCAGTAGGCCCTATTATTTTTGAAAGATTTGCCAGGGTAATGGGGCACATTTTAGTGCAGAAAGGAAATTCCCTTGCATTCTATAGATTAGTCTAACGGGAATATCACCAGGGCCACATCAAGTCTGATGTTCTTGCCCCTCTTTTGTCTAAATGTGAGCGGCTATCTCCATCAGACTGGGAAAGATTTTACCCTCTCACTGCTCAGCAGCTTCTTGATCTCAATGCTTCTCAGGCCAGATCAAATCAACCTCCTCTGTCTGCTACACACTTTCTAGATGTTAACTCCATTCATATTTGTTTGAGACCCATTTGATATGTGGGTTGAGAGATACACAGTCTTTATTTCAATGAAAAAGGAACTGAAGCACCAGCAGATCTTCTACCCTATTTCAATAGATCAGTTTCTTTAGCATGCCAGCTTTGGTACCTCCAGCACCTACAAAATGTCTCTTGACAAGGATGAGTATGGAAATTTTGTGGAAGCTCAAAGGCAACTGCACATCCAGAGGATGGCTCATGTTATGGGACCTTCCTATTCTATGGTCTATGGAGCCTTCCAAGGTTATTTGAAGAGCATGAACGCAAGGCATGGCCGATCATACTCGCTATGCCTCCCTTCTGTCCCTGCTTTCTACATTCCTATACCTCCTTAATGAAATAATATAATGTCTTTTCTGTCTTCTATTTATCTTTCTTCTCTTCTTTCTTTGTCTACTTTGATTCTTTTTGCTTAATGACAAAAAGGGGGAGAAAATACAACATTCTGAAATACATACCTACAAATACAAAATCCTCATTTTAGAAAATTTACTCAAGTTTATTTCAGAACATTATATGTTATGTTTTGTCATCACCAAAAAGGGGGAGATTGATGATCAGTCTATCCCCATATAATTATATTTAATTATATAAATTTTGGTGATTAACAAAACCTCAACAATTATTTTCTAACAATCTTTTATGAAGTTCATCCACAGGGAATAAGTCAAGCCTAATCTGTAAGTAATCCTTACACTGTATCATTTAAAGTTCAGAGCATGCATTTCTTCTAAGTACACATCGATTTTCCTTGTAGAATAACGATTTCCCTTATACAATCAATGATTCTATTGCTCAACGATTTCATCTTATAACGATTTGATAAGTGAATACAACGATTTCAGTTTCACAACGATTTGTTAAGTGAAACATCGATTTCGATGTCACAACGATTTTTTAAGTGAAACAACGATTTCAGTTCCACAACGAATTGTTAAGAGAAACAACGATTTCGATTTCACAACGATTTGTTAAGTGAAACATCGATTTCGGTCTCATATCGATTTCATAAGTGAAAACACGACTTGACTCTTATAATGATTTCATAAGAGAAAATAATGATTTAACTGTGAAATCGATTTCATAAGAGAAAACAATGATTTGCTTATATTTGCTTGTACAACGATTTGCTTATATCTTTACAACGATTTGCTTATATCTTTACAATGATTTGCTTGTACAACGATTTGCCTATATCTTTATAACAATTTGCTTATACATCGATTTGTTTATGTTTGAACAACGATTTGCTCAAACAATGATTTGTTTATGTTTGTACAACGATTTGCTTATACATCGATTTGTTTATGTTTGTACAACGATTCGCTTGTACATCGATTTACTTATGTTTGAACAACAATTTGTTTATGTTTGAACAATGATATGCTCAAACAACAATTTGTTTATGTTTGAACAACGATTTGCCTATATTTGTATAACGATTTGCATAAACAATGATTTCATAAGTTGAACAACTATTTCATTGTCATAACGACTTCATGGATTACATCGATTTCATATATGATATTCAAATATATTTTCAAATATTGTGAAAGTCAAAGTCTTCCCGCGTGCATCACTTGTATCCTGCATTTATTATGTCTGTACACACTTCTGCATGTCATCTATCTAAATGCATTCTATTCCTATGTTTCTATAGCAAACACTTTTCAGGATAGCAGAATGGCATTACTATTTTGGTGTACGTTCTTACTGCATGGTTTCTAACATTGACTGACAAGCATAGAGACAGTCTAGCTGTCTATGGTTTGGCATTTATTATGTGCAGGTCTCTGACAGCACAAGATCTTACAACGTTGGACAACTAGAAGTGAAGGATATCTGGATAAATCTTCTCTTTACGTGCATGGCTCTAGAGCATTAAATGATTGCATGCTTACCTATCGTACATGATGGACCATGCAGTCTAACGAGCATTCAACCTAGAGACAACGGCCATTTCAAATGGCTATATTCTTAAGAGAAGATATATAGAGGACTGAAGACTCCCAGTTCGATAATTTGAATTTTTATGTGACAAAGCCTTCAAAGAATTCCTCAACAAACAAGAAGAGTGTCTGCTTCATTCCATCATTTTTCTATAGCTCTCAGCTCTCGATCCTTCTTGCTTAACCTTCAGAGAGTTGTTGTAGTTCTGAGAGATTTTCTAGTACAAATCTTTTCTCTCTCAGACCTTGCCTCAGATCAAGCATTTGTTGTAAGCTTAGTCTAGGGGCCATTTGCTTTTATTCACATCTGTTGTGAAGTTCCTCTTCGGGTTGTGAAGAGAAGACCTGTTGGAAATAGGTGGTTTGTATTCCCTTTGTTAAGGAAGGAAGACCAATGTATCAGGGTGGTTTGTACCTCTTCGGGGTTAGAAGAGAAGGCTAGCTGCGGCTGGATGTGTAAGGGTCCTTAAGGGGACAGTACGCTTGGTTAGTGAAATTCCAAGTTATTGCTTGGGGACTGGACGTAGGACTCCTTGGGATAGGAGGTCTGAACCAGGATAAAAATCTCATGTGTTGTGTGCTTGTGTGCTTATTTATTTATTGTCTTCCTTATCACTAACACTAACAATCAAACTTAGTGTTTTTTTGTTAAAGCTTCTTGATGACAGGTGTTAAATCTAAAAGAATTTTAAATCTCATTCACCCCCCTCTGGGCTTGCTAGCTGGGCAACAGTCTCTACAGTAGTCTAATGGATAAGGTCGACACATGATGGCATGGAGTCGACTCTACTAAAGCATCTGCATTGATCTAAGTCAGTATATGTGTGCGTTGACACTATGCACAAGTAGTGTCGACACTCTAATCTCCTTCTTCCAGTGAGGAAAAGAGATTGGAAGCGTGCCTGTTTTGGGCACGTGATCAAAGGCCCAATAATTGGGGATTCTAAGCACACTTTACAAGGTTCTGGAAGATAACCTTTTTGGCGGCAAAGCATCTCCCAATGAATTGGGGATTGTGTTGGGGCCCACCAAAAAGATTCTGATACACCGATCAAAAAGGTGCGCAGTGTCTTCTTCGAAAGCGAACATACACACACAGAAAAAGTGAGATAGCTGAGGAGAACAGGCTTCGGAATAGTTTTCTCATCAAGAAGAAAAGATGTTGGATCGGTTCTTATTCTGTGTGAAGCCCTGTTGCTGATCAACTGAAGCAGAGGTTTGGAATTCCTTTCCAATCAGAGGCAATTGATCCTTAAGCTGCAGCCAGAAGAAGAGCCTGATGAATCCAAGCCTAGAGAAGACACAATTGGGAGTTTCAATGGATAACTGATCAGATCTCAACTCCAGTGAAACAACATTAAGAGTGTTTTCTAAATTTCTACATACCTTTAGTGATTTCTCTTGTGCGATCTTTTCAATTTCTTCTGAATACCATATCGTCCTTAGTCTCCAAATGAGATAAGAAGGGATATTTATATATCCTTGAAGTGTGTGACACGTGCTTTGGGGCGTGTGTGTACCACGTACAAGGAAGACCCTGCACATTTATGTCGTGTCGCGTGCCTTACGTGTTTGCATTTCACACGGAAGGTGTCGACATCAGCTTCCTTAGTGTCGACAAATTCTATCATACTTTATCTTTCAGAGACCTAATATTTGCCAATCTAAGTCATCTGTCGACACCAGCTTCTCTGGGTGTCGACAGATCCTTTTCTCATACTGATTGGTGACATGATCAATCGATTGGTGACCTTGTATCGATTGATGACTTGACCAATAGATTGGTGTCCCTATATCGATTGGTGACTTGACCAATCAATTGTTGTCCCTATATTGATTGGTTAGGTCAGTGTTTGATCGACCAGATCTAAGTCAAGAGGACTTCGAACACCAACTAGTGAGTGTGTGTACTATGTTACAAGTCAAATTGACATGAATTACACAAGAAATTCATACTCAAAAGCATTCCTAGTATGCATCTAGTGAATATGTAGATCAAACCACAGTACAATAATGATTTAAGGTGGTTCAGATCACTTCACAATGATCATACATCCACCATTATGCGCGCGCACGAGCACACACAAGTCAAGGAAGCCCATCGCCAAGCTATATGGGTGTCATCGTCGCTGCACGTCGGCTCCGTCTTTGATAGACTTTGGCTGGCCCGGTCTAAGGCTCAGATGTCCCCACCAAAAGGGGGTATGATTCACATGACCAAAAAGATAATAACCCTAGTCCTCGGCATAAAAATCTTGAGGGATTACTTTGTCCTAGAATTACATAATCTAGCTTAAAAGAAAATTTCAGTCAGATTTCTCAAAAACAAGATTGAAGAAGCCACACGATACAAAGGAAAGTAAGGGTCTACATTCCTAAAGTAACTTACCGAATTTTGTTGGATATACGTAGTGTTAATCCACAGATCCCGGCAAAATGTGGATACCAAAGGTATCCAGGAGATGTTGCTCGTGTGGTCAAAGACGATGACTTGCAGCACTGGTGGACACAGTTTTGGAGGGATCTGGCATTACTGATTAACCACGTATGTTGACATACTGTCAATCTACATGCGACATGACAATCGAATCATCGAAAGAAGGAAGCTTCTGTTGTCTGCTCTAGATGGAGTAGAAGAACTGATGCTACACTTTGTGTGTGAGGATTGTGAGATTGTTATAATCTTGAAGTTGTGAATCAGATGTGTTGAAGTTGTGTATCAGCAGGTTGTACAAAGCTGTGAATCAGCGGATGTGTGATTGTTTCACACTCTTAGATTGTTGAGTGAAGCCTCACTTAGTTTAGTGAGGGGTGGATGTAGGTCTCCACACTGGAGCTGAACCACCTTTAAATCTTACGTGCATTGTGTGGCGTTTTGTCCATTTTCCCAATTGCTCTGTCTTGTTGATATTGTTAGCTCTTCTATATCTTAAGGTCTATTTCGGGTTCTTAAATATTTTTAAGAGGTTAATATCTATTCACCCCCCCCCTCTAGATATTCATTCCATACCCAACAAAGTCTTGCCTTAAAGGTCTCTACCTTTCCATCTACTCAAATCTTCTTCTTGAAAAACTATTTGCACCTAATGGGTACAATACCCTCAGGTACATCAATTAGGTTCCAAACCTAGCTGGAGTACATGGAATCCATCTCAAAATTCATGGCCTCTTGCCATTTTCTGAAATCTATGCTCATAATAGCCTCCTCATAGGTTTAAGGATCAGTATCCTCGCAGTCTTGTCCCTTGATATGTCCCACATATCTCTCAAGAGGGATAGGAACTCTACTTGACCTACGCAAAATTGGATTTTGCATGATAGGTACCTGAACAAACTCTTCTTGCAAAATGGTGCTTGAGCTAGGTTCTCCAACCTTGCTCAATTCTATCATGCTCCCACTGTTTCCATTTATCATGAATGTATTCCTTTTCAAGAAACACTATCCTCTTGGCAACAAAGATATTTTGGTTCTCTAGGTGACAGAAGTAATACCCAAAAGTTTCCTTGGGGTATCCCACGAATATGCACCGTTCTAACCTTGATTCTAACTTATCGTTTGTCTCTTAACGTGGGCAGGGCAGCCTCAAATCTTAATAACTTTAAGGTCGGGCTTCTTCCCTTGCCACATCTCATATGAAGTAGACCTACCATCCTAGTTGGAACTCTATTCAGAATGTAAGCTACGATCTCTAGGGCATATCCCCATAATGAGACGGGTAGGTTGGCAAAACTCATCATGACCGCACCATGTCTAACAACATGCGGTTCCTCCTTTTCGATACACCATTGAGCTGAGGTGTATGAGGAGGAGTCCATTGGGATAGGATCCCATGGTCCTTGAGAAATTGGGTGAACTTTGTACTTAAGTATTCTCCTCCTTGCTTTGAATGAAGAATCTTTATACTCTTTCCAGTTTGATTTTCCACTTCATTCTTATATTCTCTAAATTTTTTAAAGGCCTCGAACTTATACTTTATTAAGTACACATGTCTATACCTTAAAAGATCATCAGTGAATGTAATGAACTAGGAGTATCCTTCTCTAGCATGTGTGGACATAGGTCGACATACATTGTATGTATGAGTTCTAATAACTCAGAGGCTCTCTCTCTAGTTCCACTAAAAAGAGAGTTGGTCAATTTTCCTTGAAGACAAGACTCACAGGTTGCATATGATTCACAATCAAGTGGACCCAAGAAACCATCCTTTAGCAACCTTTGAATTCTTCCCTCGGGATATTACATAGCCTACAATGCCAAAGGTAAGCCTCGTTCACATCATCTCTCTTTCTTTTAGACACACCAACATTCATGACATGCAAAGCAACATCTAATCTAAACAAACCATTCATCAATGTTTCTTTACTAATGATCTCATCATTCAAAATCAGTGAACAACTATTGTTCTTAAAAACAACTTATATCCATTTTTAATCAACATGAAATGGCAATGATGTTTTTGATGATAGTAGGAACAAGTAACATGTATCCAATACAAGTGAAGCTCCACTAGGCAGTTCTAGGTTGACTTCTCTGATAGCAACAACAACAACTTTTATGTTGTTTCCCATCCTTAAGTCGACCTCACCCTTTGCCAATCTCCTATACTTTGTCAGAACCTACAACGAATTGCAAATATGAGATGCACATGTGGTATCTAATACCCATGCATTATCATAATTTTTTGACAAATGGAGATCAATCATGAATATACCCGAAGCTTCTCCAAGCTTCTATTTTTCCTTTTCTGTAAGGTATTCCTTGAATTTCCTTTTCCAATGACCATCCTTGCCGCAGTGGAAGCACTTTCCTTTGTCCTTGATCAGGTCTTTCTTAGCAACCTTTGTCTTGCCCGATTTATTGCCTTTGCCTTCGCCCTTCCTAAGGGCCTTCCATGCCTTCCTCTTCTTGTTGATCTCATCAACATGGAGAACTGGCTTCTCCTTCTTGATGGAACACTCAACTTCCCTCAACATATTGAGAAGCTCAGGTAGGGTTGCTTCTATCTTGCTCATATTGAAATTCATAATGAACCGTGAAAAGGAATCTGGAGGGGATTGAAGTATGAGATCCACGCATAGGTCATCCTCTAGGATAAGTCCCAGATCTATGAGCTCCTCGATCCACTCAATCACCTTCAAGACATGGTTTTGAACTGATGCCCCTTCTGCCATCCTTGCCCTGAACAAACTCTTTGATATATCGTATCTTTGAGTCCATTCCTGCTCCTCAAACAAGGTGCGGAGATGTATCATGATGGATTGAGCATCCATATTTTCATGCTATCTTTGTAGCTCGGAAGTCATGGAGGTTAATGCACAACATTGAGCAAGAATTGATTTCTCCTTATAGTTCTTATAGTGAGAAACATCTTCCTCACTAGCCCCTTCCACTGGCTCGGACACGATCTCATCGAGGACATACACAATTTTCTCTGCCGTAAGAATAATTCTCAGGTTCCGAAGCCAATCAGCGTAGTTAGCATCAGTAAGACACTTGTCATCTAGTATGCCAGGGAGTGGGTTTGCAAGCGACATTTTTCTGAAAATAAAGTTGTAGTAATAATTAATAACATGCAGACTTTTAGATTCATAGAAAATTAAGACATAGACATTTATCTTAATTTACTCCTATTATTTCCTCATGAGACACATAACACCCTCTAGCATGTGAATCAGAAGCTTTCGGCAAACTCCTAGCGGAAATTGGGATCCAATTGGCATCTTCACATGACCTCGAGGGACTCGACCAATCATACCAAGCCCAAATGGTAGACAACTCTTGCTAATCACAACTTTGTAGGATCGAATATGTAGGGTGGATAGATCTAGAAGGGGGGGTTGAATAAATCTATTACCAATCACAGCGGAAGCTTAAGCAATTTAAAAATTACTTCAGATTATGAATCAATTCAACGAAAACCACACTGATCTGATATGCTTATATGATTAAACTGTAGACTAGTGTGTGAGAAAATTAACACGTAGTGTGTAAGAGAAATCCCTATGCATGCATTTAGTGCATAAAGCATATCAAACCACTGCATAGAAGATTTTTAGGTGGTTCGAAAATCACACCAGTGATTCCTACATTCACCCCTCACACAGTGAGGCACACACTACTCAAAGAAAAAAGTACAACACACATGAGCATGACGGCTCTAACACACTTGAGCACGACGACTCAAATACACTTGAGTACGACGGCTCAAACCACACACACACAGAGCTTGATGGCTCAAACATACTTAAGCTAGATCATGTTCATAAGAGATCAGATCCTCTAGCACTGATCTGATTCACACACTCACATGCATTGAGATCTGCACAGAACACTTGTGCAAATTGCTTAAACACAATCAAAAACAAATTTGGATGAACATTCCATAGAGATGAAGATTAGAAAGATGAATTGGATGTTCCTCGATGAAAATGATCTGCTTGAAGCTTGGATTGAAAGCCCTTGAGAAGATTAGATAGAGTTCTTCTTCAATTTGTAATACTCTATTTCAGCTCTGATTTGCTAAGTAATTTCGATCTGAACTACTTCTTTTGAGTTCTCCCACAGATGTTGAGCTTCATGCTTCTGCTCTTGCACTAGCTTCCTCTTCCACCTTCTTTCAGATCTGCTTCTTCTTCTTAGTTTTATTGCTTCTTCTTTGCACAACTGCTCCTTCTTACTCTACTACTCTTCTCTTTGATCTATTGCTCTTTTCTTTGATCTACTGCTCTTTTAGCACTCTAACTCTCTCTCTCTATGCTTGGCCTTGCTCTCTATGATGGATCTCTGCTCCAAATGAGACAGAAGGTTTTTTATAGCCTCAGTGCACTCCCTTGTACGTGAGACACATGTGCACAGAAACCTAGGGTTCACCCAAGGTTGCCACGTGCCCACAAGTCCTTCTTCTCATTGCCACTTGGATGAAAGGGTATTTTGGTAATAAAATATTCGCCCATAATCTCCAAGGATAAGTCACACCTTTTTTAATTCATCCCCTTTTCATTTCTGAACGTTCACACGACGTGCGTCGACGCATGTTTGCATGTGTGTCAACGCAACTGACTTCGTTCTTCAAAAGATTACTGGATAGACTATGTGTGTCGACCTGATTTCAACTTGCGTCGACACAACTGTGACTTTGTCCTTCATAAGTTTAATGGACAAACTATGTGTGCCGACCTAATTTCAACTTGCATTGACACAGCTGTGACTTTTCCCTTCATAAGCTTACTAGACATACTATGTGCGTCGACCTGATTTTCAACTTGCATCGACGCAACTATGACAAAGTTGTGTAAACATGTATATATGAACTGTGAACCATAAAAACATGTCATTATCATCAAAATATGAAATATGAAGTATCAAAAACATATTGTTTAGTCATCATCATAATATGTACAATATGTCATCTTCAAAATTAAAGTTTGAGTGTTTAGACATCATTAATATCAATGTGTTTAGTTATCATTAAAATCATCAAAATATTGAATACACACTCAACACAACATTTCCCCCCTTTTTATGATGACAAAATAAATGCTCATTCTTTTTCTCCCCCATATGCCCATAAGGTCATTCGTTTTCTCCCCCTTTTGACAACATCAAAAAAGTTGAAGTGAAATATAAATGGCATGAAGTCAAGGAATGAATGTGTGGGAGGAAATGTTCAGGAATGATCAAAATGAGTGAGTCGAAGTGATATTGACATATGAGAGAAATTATTATATTTTACTATTGTGCATCAAAGTTTAATCACAAAGACACACTCAACATAATGTATAGCAAGATATAATGATCTGAATGTAGTTAAAATAATGATGCAAATGTGAGTCAAAGTGACCTATATGAGGTAGTAAAAGTGTTTAACATAGGAGGTTAGTAGCTTTATATTTAACACAATGTAGAATAATAGGTCTAAACTCATTGTTCATGAACTTTATTTAGGTCTTATGCTTTCTGTACTAACTATTTTAAATTCCTTTCATTTTACTGGAAAAGAAAATACAAGATAAATTGGTTAAATCTCACTTTTCAGTGCAAGAGATCACATTTACTAGATGCAAGACCCCCTGATTACTCAGTGGTTTAACTTTCAATATCTTACATAGAGATGAAAATTTTGTTTTCCACTTTTTGACGCAAGACAAACCACTTCTTTAGGTGAGATGGCCTAGTTACTCAGTAGTACAAGAATTTGCATTGCTCTGTTTGTATCTTTTCATATTGTTGATCATTTTTCTTTTGATGTTGTGCATGAATATAGTTGCACTGACTAGAAAAACCATGGCTATGAATGTAGAGATAGTATCCTTATCATTTGTTAAAGATAAAGCTTAAACATGCACATGTTAAACATTAAAGCGACTCATGTGCCTACAAGTGTTTTGCAAATAAGTTTAAAGACATTCAACATTAAAAACCTGCACGATTGTGGGTTTAGATTGAATCTTTGAAACTAAATGAGATGCACAATTAGTTTAGTTTGCATGTCTTAAATCTCTCATATAAAAATGTCACAAGGACTCAAAAATCCTAATGTTGGGGTTCAAGATAAACAAAAGTGTCAAGGGAATTGAGTGAAGAGTTGATAATGACTCCCCTTTTCATGTAACTCCCCCTCATAGGGTGAATATGATGATTATTGATAAAGGAAGAATTGAATGATGTGAAAGAAGAACCATCAAGAATGTTTTATTGAATGACAAGGCTCCCCCTCAATAATTGCACAAAAGGCTCTTGATATTTGCGGAGATATATACTCACGCATAGTGAAAGTGTGTAGACATACCTTACTTACTTTTCTTCAAATCACTATTTGATATACCAAAAATGCTAATGCAATGTGAGAAGCAAGAATTTATTAGCAAAAATAAGAGGGCTTTTATTTGCAAGAATGAGATGGAAGATATCAAGGATGTGAAAATTTGCACAACCAAACTCTATCCTTAAAGATGAAAATCTATTTTCTGAGAGAGGTTTAGTGAGAATGTCTGCAATTTGATTTTTAGTTTCAATAAAGTGAAGCTCAAATAATTTCTTAACAACCTCATCTCTTAAAAAATTGTGTCTTATTTCAATGTGTTTTGTTCATGAATGCTGAATTAGATTTTTAAACAAATTGATTGCACTAGCGTTATCACATTAAATAGAAATACAACTCAATTTATGATTATAGTCTAGGAGCTGATGTTTCACCCAAAAAACTGAAGTGCCACAACAACTAGCCGCAACGTATTCAGCCTCTACATTGGATAGAGCTACTGAGTGTTGCTTTTTAGAAGTCCAATAAATTAGGCATCCACCTAGATATAAACACAAACCACTAGTACCTTTTCTATCAAGCTTGCAACTAGTATAATCAGCATCACAGTAAGTCATTAAATCTAATTTGCAACCAATAGGATACCATATTCCATGTTCCAACATGATATCTAAAAAAAATTGACGGCTAACATGTGACTTTCCTTAGGATTGGTCTGAAAACTTGCACACATGCACATACTAAATTGAATATCTAGTCTAGAGGTTGTGAGGTAAATTAGAGAGCTAATCATATCTCTATAGGTCTTTAGATCTACAGGCTTACCAGATGAATCTTCCTCTAATCTTACATTTATTACAATTGGTGTGCTTGAATGTTTGAGGTGCTGAAAGTCAAATCTCTTCAAAAGTTCTTTCACATATTTTTTTACTTATGAATATACATTAATTGGTTTAATGTACCTGCAATCCCAAAAAGAATTATAAGTCACCCATCAAACTCATTTCAAATTCAGTTTGCATATGGTTAGCAAATTCAATACACAACTCTTTATTTGTAGACCCAAAAATTATGTCATCAACATAAATTTGAACAACAATGATCTAATTATTGACAATTTTTGTAAATAAGGTTTGGTCTACATTACCTCTTGTGTATCCTTTATTCAAAAGAAATGAACTCAAGCGGTCATACCAAGCTCTTGGAGCTTGCTTAAGACCATAAAGTGTCTTATTGAGTTTAAAAATATGATCAGAATATTTTTCATTTTCAAATTCAGGAGGTTGTTCCACAAAAAGATTTTCCTTGATGTAACGATTCAAGAAGGCACTTTTTACATCTATTTGATATACTTTAAATTTCAAGAATGATGCAAAAGTAAGAAAGAATCTCACAACTTCTAGTCTAACTACAGGAGCAAATGATTCTTTAAAGTCATTATCAAACTCTTCATTGTACCCCTTGGCAACTAGTCTAGCTTTATTCCTAACAGCTTATCCATTTTCATTCAATTTATTTTTGAACACCCATCTAGTGTCAATCACAGATTGGTCACTAGATCTAGGTACTAATTCCCATACTTTATTTCTATCAAATTGATCTAGATCTAGGTACTAATTCCCATACTTTATTTCTATCAAATTAATGAAGTTCATCATGCATTGTATTGATACAATCTTTACTGGTTAGAGCTTCATCAATAGACTTAGGTTCAATCTGGGAAATTAGTGTCAAGAGGTCTTTATTTATTACATTCTGAAAAGAAGATCTAGTTCTAACTCTATCATGCAAATCACCAATGACACTTCCAACTGGATGATCTTTCAAAAAGTGAAATTCAAATGTTTCCTCACTTGATTCAGACAATTCAAGAGCAATGTTACCTGGTCCACTTTTGTTAGGTGCTTGATTGTCCAGATTTTCAAATGCATCTTCATACTCCTCAATAGTTGGTGAAGACTCAATAATGAAGTCATCTTCTTCATCATTTTGTGGAGTCCTGCAAGACATAGAACCATCAAAGTTATTAGAGTTTTCATCAAAGATGGCGTGGAGATTCTTCCACAATTTTATTCTTAAGAACATAAACTCTATAAGCCCTAGAATTTTCAGAATAACCAAGAAAAATAGCCTCAAAACTCTTAGCATCAAATTTGTCAAGATTTTATTTATTGTTGTTATGTACAAAGTATTTACAACCAAAAACTTTGAAGTAAGCAAAGTGGGTTTTTTGTTTTTCAAAAGTTCATAGGAGGTTTTTCTAAATTTTGGTCTAACTAATGCTCTATTCAAATGTGATTTATTGTATTCACAGCTTCAGCCCAGAAGGAATTAGGCAATTTACTTTCCAAGAGCATGGACCTAGCCATTTCCATAAGAGTTCTATTCTTTCTTTCCACAACTTCATTTTGTTTTGGAGTTCTTGGAGAAGAGAATCTGTGAAAAATACTTAATTCAGCACATAGTCAGAAAAAGACTTATTATCAAATTCTCCCCCATGTTTAGTCAAAATAGACTTTATTTTATGTGAAGAACCCATTAAGGCAGTATAACGGCCCTAGATATTTATACCCAATAAGGGTCGATATCCAGATCCGTCTCCCGTGAACGAACCGAAGTCTCGCAAGGGATATCACTAACACGTGTCCAGTAAGAATATAAAAGACCACAATTACAGTATTAAACATAGGAAAGTACAAGTGTTTATAACTATAAACCACAATGTACAAAAGTCTCAATTACAATTTTACATGTCCAATTAAAGAGTGTACAACTACCTGGGGCATACCCCGAGGGAGCACAAGCTCAGACGACTCAACTACTCTACTGCTGGTGGTACAAGTCTACACTACTCCTGCGTAAACCACGCCAACATCAGCTAACTCCTGCCAAAGTCGGCCCACACCTGAAACACACTGTAAGGGAGTGAGCCCCAACAAGTCACCGGCTCAGTAGGGACCTCCCACAACGAAACCACAGCAACACAAAGAGACCTCAACCCCAAAGGATCTCACTGGCAACACCGGTAGCCGAAGCATAACATGCACACACAAGCATGTTCAATGACAACTAATCACGAGCACACCGGCTAAACCCAGTCTTCGAAAAATAAAGGGAAATAAAGGACTAGCTTAACACTGCTAGTCCTCCCTACAGCCGAACCACCTCGACCATAAGCCTCACTGGCAAACCACTGCCTAGGCCACAATCTCACTGGTAAACAGCACGCACGGAGTATCAGGATTGGCGACAACCAGCCAATACCCCCATACCAAACCATAACTAGAAACACACAGCATGGAGAATCACACTGCAAGATCTCCACAGTACGAACGGTCACACCTCAACATCTGCTGAGGACGAGACTCACGTACCACAACACAACACTACCCTCGAGGGTACATGTACCTGCTACCATGAGGTACAACACTAAACCACAGAACCATGCCACCTTCAGGCACACCACAACATTACAATCTTAACCAGCGGATCACACACAACCACAACCAATGGCCAAACACGAGTCGGTACGGAAACGATGCCACCATACGGGAACGGACTACTGGTTCATGATGCCAATATCCAACTCGGACAACAAAATACAAGAACTACCTCTTAGTCTCGCAGTCACAGATGGAAGGTCCAATTGCCGCTCCACTACCACAGTAAAGCAAAAGAACAGTGGAGACCAACCAACACCACAACCTGCAGGTCACTCCCCCGTAGGCCCATGTCTGGCACCTTCTGGGACTCCGGCCCGAGCTCCCTAAAGTGAGACACTGGAAACAGGACTAGCTGGGGCCCAGTACATCTACTGGTGTCCGTCCCCCCAACTACGAGCGCGCTACAAGCGACTGCACACCCACAAACACAAGCCGCTGCCCACAGTCGTCTTTCCCTCAGTCAGACGTACAACTCAAACATAGGAGTGAGGGTGTCCAGGAAGACGACACAGACCTCTGTGGTACACACGTACAGGGACATGCCCCGAGCACAACACACGTGTCTGGCTCACCTAGGAACCTGGGGTACCTGACTAAAGAGGTATTCCGAATTAGGCACCGGACCACCAGACTCGGTAAGCACACAAACCACGGTTTACATACTTATATAACCTTTTTTCAAACCACGGTACACAAGTGTAAGGAATAGCTTATCATCGGTCACCCTGTGACCCTCAAGCCATCCTACACACAACCATTCATTAACCACCATTTAACACTGTCTACTGGGTCATCACATGACCACTGAGACCACATGTCACACTATACACATTAACCATTAAACACACATTTCATTACATAAGCATGCATAATATAAAACATAAGCATACTACAACACACACAAATCTATCAGACTAACAGTATGAAACCATACCTAACAGTAACCAGCAGGCCTGGCCTAAGTTCACACCAAAACCTCACAGCTTAGCCAACACAACTCAGCCACGGAACCTAAAATGCGTCCGACACAGATGCCGCACTTTTCACATTAAAACGCGTCCGACACATACGGCACCACTTAACTGAATCACATCAAACATACACGATGCTGAACGCAACATTGTTGACTATGCACTTTCGTTGTCCAGAGTTTCCGTGCATGAATCAACATGCTCACTTTCTCTAAACGTCTCCCAAATTAAAATAGCAAATATGAAATAGCAAAGTGGTGAGAACAGGTCATATCCACGGAGAGGCTGAATAGAATTTGAATTAAACTACTTGACTTGAAATCTCTATCGACAATGCGTTAAAAGTGAATATGTAACACCACTGATCCAATCCCTCAAAATCTTGACAGATCAAACTTACTGAAAACAAGGGAATTGCAATTAAAATAAACTTGGTATCACTGTACCCTCACAATTGAGGGATCAACAATAACAGAAATCTGAACTAAAAATTTTCAATGACTGGATGAACAAATCGAACTAGACAAAGAACACTTTGCGACACATGGATGCACTTCCATTTTGGAATGATCTGGACTCAAAGAAAGAAAGATGGCAGAACAAACTTCTTTAAAGAAAACTTTAATCATGTACCCCTAGAACACTGGGATGAACAATCACAATTTTAATTCTCTAAAGAACACAGCATTGTACCCTCACAGCTTGAGGGATGAAGAATAAACGGGAAGTAAAATGCAATCAGCTTCAAACAGTAAGAGGAAACCACGATCAGATTTCTATCTCTCGCAGTCTAATGATCGTAAGACAACAGTAAAAGTTATTTAAATTGTAACGTCAAACTATCCCTTCGTTCCCCTTCCAGCATTCACGAAAACAACAATTTGCAGTCACTCTTCGGATGAACAGAAGAAATAGCTGCCAATCGTCCTCCCCACCACAGTTGCAATACAAAAGCAAGAGATAATAACAACTCCACTTGAACGGTTCACACAGCATAGAAGAACCGAAGAAATTGCCTCAATTCCTCACAGAACAGATCAAAAGAGATGTACGAACAAAAATCCCACAAATTGCAGTCACTCTCCAGATGAACACAGAAGAAGAGAACTACAAAATCAAACACACACAATCCCAAATTGATCCAAACTCCGATCTGAGTCCCACACAGAGGCAAACTCCCATCTCAAATGATCAAACCCCTTACAATTGAAATAGAAAACAAAATAGAATTCCCTCCCCTGCAGCCGAACCAGAAGGAAGAACAAGAAATACAGAACATAAACCCCCTAAAAATCTGAACTAGCTAACCCCTTTCTCTGCTAAGAACGAAAAGAAAAAAGCTAAAGAAAAATTAAAAATCTCCACACCCGAACTGGTTTTGGAAGAACATAAATGAAACCTAAAAATTCAAAAAAAACTTGAACTCGCCAACCCTCTGCTGAAAGGAAGAACACTGAAATGAAAAATGGTAGAAAAACTACAAGCTCTCCAAAAACTCTAACCCCTTCTGCTGAGGACCTCGGGTTCCCTTTATAGGTGCCCTGGAATCCTTCTCCCGCCATCTGATGCTGCGCACGGCCCGCCTTCAGTACACCTGCATCGCACAGCTCTGGTGCTGCTGGCCTCCGACTCAGACGCACCGGCTAGCCCATCGCCAACACACCAGCCAACCCGCCCAGCACGGAGATCCACCTTCCGTGCACAGGATCGCCATGCTAGCTCCCCTGCTGGCCCACTGTCACGCCCCGATATTTGGCAGCGGAATAAATACCGGGAGACGTGAACGATACAAATAGACGTATCACAGTTGAATAGCGTAGAGTCACAATTAAACATAACAACACATTTGAGACCATAATAATGTCATTAAAGTACTCTTCATTCCATTGCATTCCACTAGTTACAACCTTACATAGAAAGACCAACTAAAGGGTCCATTATTCAAATAAGACTTCAAGAAAAGTTTCACTATTACGTAGACTACTCAATATCTATTCCTAATTGTCAACTCTTCATATGGCGGTTGCTCATCACTCTTGCCCTGACCCATCAGTCTCCTCTGGTTCCTCATCACTACCTGAAAAGGGCAGGACGATGGGGGTGAGCGAACGAGCTCAGTAGGATTTACATCTCAATATTGTGCGGCATTAGTATACATGATTAACATTTTAAATAGGTAAGATATGAACATGTATATGATGACAATGCATGCAATACTAACAGATTGAATAGCAGAATAGAACAGATATCATATCAATCAAATGTCGAGTTGCATATACAATGGACAAATATTTCAAGAGTAGAATCGTATCAAATGAATTGGCCATATTCATATAGATCTCATGTATTCACATGAACAAACTTATCATATCAAACATATCATGTCACGAAGGCACGTTCCCACAAATCTTGCATATTTGTTTGTGCTATGCCAAGCACCAAAAGTCCATACACCTGCGGTTAATAAGTATGTTGGGGCGCCCCTACCCAGGACCAGACAGGGCCCCTATTGCATAGGCATTAGTCAAATGGACCGAACTCCCAGATTGCACCGAACAAACATATTCATATTATGACCACAGAGTTTCAATAATAAGCTCAATGTAATAAGAACATGATCATCATAGAGTCAAGGTATGACATAGCTCAAGAGAACAAAAGGGCAGTATAACGACGTATCTTATTTTCATAATTCGTTAGTGTCTTGACATGAGGATGACTAATGATAGATCGTATGCGGAACATGTGCTCTCTATCTCCATGGTACTTCATGGTACAGCCAGCTCGCCTCTATGTGGGAATCCATAGAGAGTGGAGACTTACGGAGGTCTTAAGGAAAAGATCGCTAGTCTTGCCGATTTGGAATGACCGACAGAGAGCTCTCAATTCCCCAAGAAGGGTGTGCCTATTGGTGCAAAGGTTTAAGTGACGTGTCACGGATCTTTCCTAACATGTATGCAAGTTATGAACAAATAATTTAACCATCGAAAATCATATAGCTAAAGAAAACTTATATGCAAATCATGATAGCAACTTAACTAACGAGTCAATACTAACATGTATTCATCCACATATTCACATCAAATTCTTATCATTTCAATTTCATAACAAGCTAGATCACAAGATAATAGTCAATGTTCATAGAGAAAATCACATATCATACTTAGAATCATATTCATGTTCATTACCGTTTTTACATGGATTGATTACTTTTAGGTCCATGCATACTATGTAACATGATGCAACATGCTAACAGACATCATGTAACGATCAGACCCAAGACATGCAATTTACACACTAATTATCATGTTAAACAGATCTCGAGTATATACGGTAAGATTTGCAAGAAAACACGTGGTTTCATGTAAAAATTCTGAGATCGCGTCGGTCACTTGTAAGGGTAGCGACGGGGTCAGATCAGAACGCGACAGTGCCTTGTAAGGATCGCGACAGGCTTGTCAGATCAGGTAGGCAGATCATGATGGTACATATGAAGAAGGCGACAGGGCTATCAGACCCGGGCCAGGTCACGAAAGACCACAATGAGGGTTGCGACGGGTCGGGAACAGAACGCGACAATGGCATGTGAAGATCGCGACGGAACAGTCAGATCAGGCAGCAAGATAGCGACGGGTGCTTCGTCGCGATCGAATGTGATGGGTATACTGTCGCTACGAGACCTCTGAACGCGGCCTATCGGGCCGTCGCGTTCACAGGTCTGTGCCTGAATCTGACAGAGAAAGACAAGTTCTTGGATTGCAGTCCAGAACTACCTTATATTGACACATGGTGCTTCAAAATAGAGAACAAATTGTACAGTGCATGAAAAATAACGAAACTAGTTTTAAACTAATCTAGACATGCAAAGGTGCTTCCAGTAAATCGGAATTAGAAAAATAATGAGGGTTTGATAGGCTTTAATCAAGTCAAACTCAAATGTAGAAGACAAGTGAAATCTGCAGACGTAGTTTCATGCAGCAACCCTCTTACCATACTTATAACTCTCTAACTAATGACATTTAGACAAAATGTTCAACACAAAACATGACGAGGACAACTAGTAGAAGTGCTTTTATGTTGGGGTTTTGATCTAATTCAGTCTCAAATCTCGAGAAATATATGAAGAACCTAAAGGTCATGTGTAACCCGAAACACATCTCATGCAGCAATTTACTTACCACACTTGTAACTCTCTAACCAATTACATTTAGACAAAATGTTAAACATGAAATATGGTCAGGACTACGAGTAGAATAACTTTCATGAAGGAAGTTTAGTCTAATTTGGTATCAAATCGTGTGCATAATGAGAAGAACGGGAAAAACCCTAACTGTGCATGACTTAGGGAAAACGACTAATACTCCATGTATACTCCATGAAAAATTAGGCAAATCAAGTGCAAATGAACATAGACTCGAAGCTCTACAAGATGGTATAGGTTTTCTTTAATCTTGGCCCGAGAACACCTACCTTTGAATGCTAAGAACTCCCTACAGTGTCTGGGTCGATGCAGAGCGAGGTTGAGGAAGGCCACGTTTTCCCCAGCCGTTCTCCTCTCCTCCAGCGCCCCAAGCTTGCTGCTCACGACCCCAACTTGTTGCTAAACCTTCCCCAAGAGTTTAATGATGAGTTCTTATAGTTTTAGGGTTCTATTTCATGTCCTAATGGGACTAGGAAAGGGGGCTGCGAATTCTGCTTCCTACTTTCCAAAATCTGGGATTCTCTCACCCAAAGGAGGTAGTTACACCGTGGGAAGGTGTCATATAGGGTTGGCCACGATTTGGATTGCCATGCATGGCCATTACCACTAATTTTAACCCTAATTTTCCCTCCATAATCACTACATAATTACATACACAAATTTCTAGGTATTTTCTTGTCCCAATTTTTATCCTTGAGCCAAATGTGCTCCATTGACCAAATCTTGTTAATGGGTTATTAATACATGATGTTGGAAGTCTCTCCAACATGTTTATTTAATTTATGGTTGGGTTATTTTTCCGTGTTAACAATTTTCCGACTTAGTTCCCTAATTCGGTTAACTTGGTCACGTGTGACGTACACACGACCAATCAGATTTTTTTTTGCACAAATTCCTTCGTGGAACACTTAGGAACAATATCTGGGGTTGATTTATAATTTTTACAGAATTTTCCGATGTGTTTTCTCTCGTACGATAATAGTACGTAAGTTTTATCATTCTGATAATTGTGGAATTTATTTATTCCCCTTTATTTCTAAAATTTTTAAATCACTAAATTTCCGGGGTGTTACATCCTCCCCCACTTAAGAAATTTGTTCCCCAAATTTACACATAATGGTGTAGTTCGTACCTGAGAATAGTTCTGGGTGGTTTTTCTTCATTCTTTCCTCTGTTTCCCATGTAGCATTAGCAACTCTGTCTCGACTCTACTGGACCTTCACCATAGGTATGGTACGATTCTGAGTCGTTGAATCTTCTGATCTAACAGTTTGATCGGCTTCTCTTCATAAGTCAGGTCCTCCCGAATCTCCAAGTCCTCATTGCTGATTACATGGTCAGCATTGAATAAGTACTTCCTCAGCATGGATATGTGGAACACATTATGCACGTTCGCCAGCTGTGGAGGTAGTGCAAGTCTATACGCCACCTGACCAATCCTTTCCAGAATTTCAAATGGCCCGATGAATCTGGGACTCAACTTTCCTTTGATCCCAAATCTTTGAATTCCCCTTGAAGGTGAGACCTTCAAGAAAACATGTTTGCCAACCTGAAATTCTAGTTCTCTCCTTCTCTTGTCTGCATAACTCTTCTACCTAGATTGTGCTATCTTTAGACGTTCCCTGACAATTTGAACCTTTCTGACAGCCGCCTCAATTAAGTCGGGTCCAACCCATTGGTTCTCCCCAACCTCTTCCCAACAAAGGGGTGATCTGCAACTCCTGCCATATAAGGCTTCAAACGGTGCCATCTTGATACTTGCCTGATAGCTGTTGTTATATGCAAACTCCATCAGGTACAACTGATCATCCCATCGACCTCTAAAATCTAGCACCAGAGCACGAAGCATATCTTCCACAATTTGATTGGTCCTTTTGGTTTGTCCATCAGTCTGAGGATGGAAGGCAGTGCTAAAGTTTAGTTTAGTACCTATTGCTGCTTGTAAACCCTTCCAGAAGTGTGAAGTAAATCTAGGGTCCCGATCCGATATTATGTTAGATGGAACCCCATGCAATCTAACTACTTCCTTAACATATAGTGCAGCCAATACATCCACTGACCAGGTACTCTTAATCGGCAAAAAGTGAGCTGACTTAGTCAATCGATCAACTATTACCCAAATTGCATCCATACCACCTCTAGTCTTGGGCAATCCCATGATAAAGTCCATACCGATGCTATCCCACTTCCATTCCGAGATTTCTAGTGGTAGCAGTCCACCATCTATACGAAATGCTCGGCCTTGACTTTCATGCATGACACATGATCGGCCACATCCCTCTTCATGTTTGGCCACCAGTACGACCTTTTTAAGTCTTGGTACATCTTTGTTGATCCAGGATGAATCGTATACTTGGACTGGTGAGCTTCATTTAATAACCTCTTCTTGAGTTCTCCATGATCAGGGACACATGTTCTACTTCGGAATAGTAATCTTCCCTTAGCTGATAGAGTAAAGTCAGGTCTTTGTTCTAGCTTCTCCCTGATCTCAACTAAGAATGGATCATTTCCCTGTTTCTCCTTGATTTCGATCAGTAGATCGGATTGTATCTAGAGATTGGAAATCATTACTTGTTTTTCCTTCTTTCCCATGTCTAAGTTCAAGCTTGCAAATTGCTCCAGTAACTTCCATTCACCCAGCATCATACTAGCTAGCATAGCTCCTGGTTGTCTACTTAGAGCGTCTGCCACTACATTGGCTTTCCCAGGTGATATTGAATGGAAAAGTCAAAGTCCTTAAGGTACTCTAACCACCTTCTTTGTCTCATGTTAAGCTCCTTCTATGAGAATAAGTATTTCAAACTCTTGTGGTCAGAAAAGACTTTAAATTGCTCACCATAGATATAATGCCTCCAAATTTTCAAGGCGAATACTACAGTTGCTAACTCCAGGTCATGAATCGGGTAGTTCACTTCGTGGATCTTCAACTGTCTTGAGGCATATGCTATTACTTTGCCTTGTTGCATTAGGACGCATCCCAGACCTGTTCCAGAAGCATCTGAATAAATTTCAAATCCTCCCTCTTCAGTGGGTAAGGCGAGGACAGGAGCAGTAGTCAGACACTTCTTCAAGTTGTTAAAGCTTTCTTCACATTCATCGGTCCACACAAACGGATTTTCCTTCCTGGTCAGCTTGGTTAATGGCACTGCAATCTTTGAGAAATCCTTTATAAACCTTCGATAATATCCTGCTAATCCTAGAAAGCTCCTGATCTCTGTGACGCTTGTCGGTCTTTCCCATTTCAGTACAACCTCAACCTTTGATGGATCAACAGATCCTTGGTTACCACATGCCCTAAAAAGGATACCTCCTCAAGCCAGAATTCACATTTACTTAGCTTGGCATATAATTTATTCTCCCTTAAAATCTTTAATGAAATCCTCAAATGCTCCTCATGCTCTTCCTTTGTCTTGGAATAGATCAATATATCATCGATGAATACCACCACAAATTTATCAAGATATGGGCGATAAATGCTATTCATCAACTGCATGAAAACTGCAGGGGCCTTTGTTAGTCCGAAAGGCATAATAATAAATTCATAATGCCCATACCTGCTTCGGAAGGCTGTCTTGTGAATGTCTTCTCCCTTGATCCTCAATTGGTGATATCCGGATCTGAGATCTATTTTAGAGAAGTATTTAGCTCCAGATAATTGATCAAACAACTCATCAATTCTTGGCAGGGATATTTGTTCTTGATGGTTAACTGGTTTAGTTGTCTGTAATCTATACACAACCTCATCGACCCATCTTTCTTCTTGACAAAGAGGACAGGTGCACCCATGGTGATGTGCTTGGTCGGATGAATCCCTTCTCTAACAGTTCCATCAGTTGCTCTTTTAATTCCTTCAGTTCTGCGGGGGACATTCTATATGGTGCCCTAGATACTGGTGCTGCTCCAATGACCAACTCGATGGTAAAATCGACCTCTCGCTCAGGAGGAATTCCTAGAAAGTCTTCTGGAAAAACGTCAGCGTACTTGCTGACAACATGGATGTCCTCAACTTTGACTTCCTTCTTTGTGATGACAACAGCAGCAAGAAAGGCCATACAACCTTTCCTCAACATCCTCTTGGCTTGAACACTAGTTTTGGGTAATGGCTAAAGGTTACCCGACTTCTCCTACAATTGATACTAGCTCCATGTTCAGACAACCAGTCTGCTCCCAGTATCACATCATACCCCTCTATGTCCATGCATATTAAATTTGCTGGTAGGTTTTGGGTCTTAATCAACACTTCAATAGATGGCATATGGTTTGTAAGATTAGTGCCAGGACCAATCGGGTTGACACAACTATTCTGGATTTCATTGGGACGGGTTTCACAGGTAGGGTATCAACAAATGTTTGAGATATAAAGGAATGCGTAGCTCCCGTATCAAATAGAACATATGCGAGTCGGGAAAGAATAGTAAGTGTACCTTCCACGATACCTCCTTCTTTAGCAGCTTCAGGTTCCTGAATCGCTTGCAAGCGGCCTTGCCTCTTCTGTCCATTCGGACGCTCATCCTGAGGGCTTGTTCTTTCAACATTGGGCAGTTCGAGATCCTGTGGTCACGACTACCACAGCGCAGGCATCTCCCTTGCGCTCTCCAGCATTGTTCAGACCGGTGACTAGCTTTGTCACAGTGTTTGCACCTTTCTCCTGTTGTCACCACTATCTGCATACCTAACTCCTTCGGTTTTTATCAGCTGGTTCATCTACTCCGCCACTAGGCCTTTTCTTCCCAATGGTCGGCTGATACCTTCCTGTAGAAGACACTTGCTCCCTTTTCACGGATTTTCCCTTAATTCTTTCGGCAGTCTCCATGGCATCTTCCAGTAACTGAGCCTTCTTTACCATGTCAGCATAGGTTTGAATGTCCATTGGCGCCAGTTGAGTGATGAACTGGGGCCTCAAGCCATTCAGAAAGCATTTTGCCTTCATCCTTTCTGTCCCAATCAAGTGAACAGCATATCGAGACAGACGAGAGAATTGGGCCTCATACTCGGCCACATTGAGCCCTCTCTACTTCAAAGCCGCAAATTGGCTGCTTTCCGTTCCTGGACCCTCTCAGAAAAGTACTTGGTGTGAATTGCTCAATGAACTGAGCCCATGTTAGTTGCTGGCCATTCAGTGTTGCTTCTACCGACTCCCACCATGCCCTGGCATCTTTTTCCAATTGGAAAGTCGCCAGCAGTACTTTGTTCTGGTCCGTGCATTGCATGACCCTGAATATCCTTTCAATTTCCTTAACCCAGTGTTCAGCAACATCTGGGTCAATACTCCCTTCAAACCTAGAGGATCCATATTCTGAAAATTCCGATGGAGATCACCGGCTCCACGATTACCTCCAACCTGGGTGGCTTGCAGGATAGTCCTGAGTCAAGTTCTGTATTGTTTGTTGCATGTTCCTAGCCTAGGCATGTTCAGCGGCCATTGAGGTAATAAGCACCTTGAAGATAATAATATAAGTCAGTCATCTAAATATATCACATGTGACTTCTATTCCCATGGTTCTACCCAAGCTCACATTAGGTATGACAGATTTTGACTCGTGTGATCTAGTTTCATTCTATGTTCCTATTCCCTTAGACCCTAAAGTTTAGTCTCTGATACCAACTGTCACGCCCCGATATTTAGCAGCAGAATAAATACCGGGAGACGTGAATGATACAATAGACGTATCACAGTTGAATAGCGCAGAGTCACAATTAAACATAACAACACATTTGAGACCATAATAATGTCATTAAAGTACTCTTCATTCCATTGCATTCCACTAGTTACAACCTTACATAGAAAGAACCAACTAAAGGGTCCATTATTCAAATAAGACTTCAAGAAAAGTTTCACTATTACATAGACTACTCAAATATCTATTCCTAAACTGTCAACTCCTCATATGGCGGTTGCTCATCACTCTTGCCCTGACCCATCAGTCTCTTCTGGTTCCTCATCACTACCTAAAAAGGGCAGGACGATAGGGGTGAGCAAACGAGCTCAGTAGGATTTACATTTCAATATTGTGCGGGCACTAGTATACATGATTAACATTTTAAATAGGCAAGATATGAACATGTATATGATGACAATGCATGCAATACCAACAGATTGAATAGCAGAGTAGAACGGATATCATATTAGATCAAATGTCGAGTTGCATATACAATGGACAGATATTTCAAGAGTAGAATCGTATCAAATGAATTGGCCATATTCATACAGATCTCATGTATTCACATGAACAGACTTATCATATCAAACATATCATGTCAAACGAAGGCACGTTCCTATAAATCTTGCTTATTTGTTTGTGCTATGCCAAGCACCAAAAGTCCATAATCCCGCGGTTAATAAGTACATTGGGGCGCTCCTCCCCAGGACCAGACAGGGCCCCTATTGCACAGGCATTAGTCAAATGGACCGAAGTCCCAGATTCTGAAGAACAAACATATTCATATTATGACCACAGAGTTTCAATAATAAGCTCAATGTAATAGAACATTATCATCATAGAGTCAAGGTATGACAATAGCTCAAGAGAACAAAAGGGCAGTATAACGACGTATCTTATGTTTCATAATTCGTTAGTGTCTTGACGTGAGGATGACTAATGACAGATCGTATGCGGAACATGTGCTCTCTATCTCCAGGGTACTTCATGGTACAACCAGCTCGGCCTCTATGTGGGAATCCATAGAGAGCGGAGACTTACGGAGGTCTTAAGGAAAAGATCGCTAGTCTTGCCGATTCGGAATGACCGATAGAGAGCTCTCAATTCCCCAAGAAGGGTGTGCCTATTCATGCAAAGATGTAAGTGACGTGTCACGAATCTTTCCTAACATGTATGCAAGTTATGAACAAATAATTTAACCATTGGAAATCATATAGCTAAAGAAAACTTATATGCAAATCATGATAGCAACTTAACTAACGAGTCCATACTAACATGTATCCATCCACATATTCACATCAAATTATTATCATTTCAATTTCATAACAAGCTAGATCACAAGATAATAGTCAATGTTCATAAGAGAAAATCACATATCATACATTAGAATCATATTCATGTTCATTACCATTTTCACATGGGTTGATTACTTTTAGGTCCATGCATACTATGTAACATGATGCAACATACTAACAGACATCATGTAACGATCAGACCCAAGACATGCAATTTACACACTAATTATCATGTTAAACAGAGCTCGGGTATATATGGTATGATTTGCAAAAACACGTGGTTTCATGTAAAAATACTGAGATCGCGTCGGTCACTTGTAAGGGTAGCTACGGGGTCAGATCAGACGCGACAGTGCCTTGTAAGGATCACGACAGGCTTGTCAGATCAGGCAGGCAGATCGTGACGGGTACATATGAAGAAGGCGACAGGGCTATCAGACCCAGGTCAGGTCGTGACAGACCACAATGAGGGTCGCGATGGGTCGGGAACAGAACGCGACAATGGCATGTGAAGATCGCGATGGAACAGTCAGATCAGGCAGCGAGATAGCGACGGTGCTTCGTCGCGATCAGAACGCGAAGGGTATACTGTCGCTACAAGACCTCTGAATGCGACCTATCGGGCCGTCGTGTTCACAGGGTCTGCACCTGAATCTGACAGAGAAAGGACAAGTTCTTGGATTGCGGTCCAGAACTGCCTTATATTGACACATGGTGCTTCAAATAGAGAACAATTGTACAGTGCATGAAAATAACAAAACTAGTTTTAAACTAATCTAGACATGCAAAGGTGCTTCCAGTAAATCGGAATTAGAGAACTAATGAGGGTTTGATAGGCTTTAATCAAGTCAAACTCAAACGTAGAAGACAAGTGAAATCTGCAGACGTAGTTTCATGCAGCAACCCTCTTACCACACTTATAACTCTCTAACTAATGACATTTAGACAAAACATTCAACACAAAACATGACGAGGACACTAGTAGAAGAGCTTTATGTCGGGGGTTTGATCTAATTCAGTCTCGAATCTCGAGAAATATATGAAGAACCTAAAGGTCATGTGTAACCCAAAAACACATCTCATGCAGTGATTTACTTACCATACTTGTAACTCTCTAACTAATGACATTTAGACAAACTGTTAAACATGAAAGATGGTCGGGACAATGAGTAGAATAACTTTCCTGAAGGAAGTTTAGTCTAATTTGGTATCAAATCATGTGCATAATGAGAAGAATGGGAAAAACCCTAACTATGCACGACTTAGGGAAAACGACTAATACTCCATGTATACTCCATGAAAAATTGGGCAAATCAAGTGCAAATGAACATAGACTCGAAGCTCTACAAGATGGTATAGGTTTTCTTTAATCTTGGCCCGAGAACACCTACCTTTGAATGCTAAGACTCCCTACAGGTATCTAGGTCAATGCAGAGCAAGGTTGAGGAAGACCACGTTTTCCCCAGCCGCTCTCCTCTCCTCCAGCGCCCCAAGCTTGCTGCTCACGACCCCAACTTGTTGCTAAACCTTCCCCAAGAGTTTAATGACGAGTTCTTATAGTTTTAGGGTTCTATTTCATGTCCTAATGGGACTAGGAAAGGGGGCTGCGAATTCTGCTTCCTACTTTCCAAAATCTTGGATTCTCTCACCCAAAGGAGGTAGTTACACCATGGGAAGGTGTCATACAGGGTTGGCCACGATTTGTCTTGCCATGCATGGCCATTACCACTAATTTTAACCCTAATTTGCCCTCCATAATCACTGCATAATTACATACACGAATTTCTAGGTATTTTCTTGTCCCAATTTTTATCCTTGGGCCAAATGTGCTCCATTGACCCAATCTTGTTAATGGGTTATTAATACATGATGTTGGAAGTCTCTCCAACATGATTATTTAATTTATGGTTGGGTTATTTTTCCGTGTTAACAATTTTTCGACTTAGTTCCCTAATTCGGTTAACTTGGTCACGTGTGACGTACACACGACCAATCAGATTTTTTTGTTGCACGAATTCCTTCGTGGAACACTTAGGGACAATATCTGGGGTTGATTTATAATTTTTACGGAATTTCCGATGTATTTTCTCTCATACGATAATAGTACATAAGTTTTATCATTCCGATAATTGGGGAATTTATTTATTCCCGTTTATTTCTAAAAATTTTAAATCACTAAATTTCCGGGGTGTTACATCCACGAACCGCCTTCCAGCCACAACCGAGCACACACCATCGCGCCCAGCCCTGGGGGCCGCACCGCCTTGCCCTGGCCCTGCCAGCTCCTTAGCACCCAGGCCACGAGAACATCGCACAAGGGCTCAGCAGGTCCGCCATCACACCAGCCGGCCTCCCACACAGCAGATCCAACCGCCTCGCCTGCACAGCATCTCCGCCCAGCAGGCGCCCTGCACAGACGAGCTCCAGGCGCTTCCAGCAGCTTCTGCTGCTTGACCTGGTGAGAAGAAAACCACTTTATTTAAGTGGAATGCATGGTGGGTGAGATTTTAACGTTTTTTATTTAATGAATTGGTGGGGTATGTGGCATATCGGGATTGGATATGGTGGAGTATTTATGAAAAGTTTTTATTTATTTATTTATTGGGATTGGGTGGGTTTGTTTTATCCATTCAAAACTGATTTATTTACAGATGAATATTTACAAGGATTTTTAGAAAATATTTACGAAAATGATAAGAAGATCAATTATTTATGTACAATGTACCTGAAAAAGAAAACACTTTTATTAGTCGAAGTATTCAAAAATTATTGACTTTATTTAATAAAAATCTAACTAGTGTATTCTACCAAAATTATTTAACTATATGCTCAAAAACCTATTAATGGATGAAATGAAAATTAAAATCAAATTGTGCATTATTTATGGACAAAGACTGTCTAAAGTTAACTATATGTATGAACTTTAACCCGAAAATTGTGCAGTTATCACTCCCCCCTACTTGAACATTGCTTGTCCCATAGCAATAAAAATTATTCCAAATATAGGACAAGAAGATGTAATGTCCCATGCTAAACAGTCATCATGTAAAAGATTAATGTAAAGACGTGTCTTTCCTAATTGTAAAAGCTTATGGCAAGAAATTAGTGCACAAATGGTAGCTCACTTAAGAGTTCACATCAGCCCTTCTGGAGCTCCTCTGCCTCGACTAGTATTTGAGATTAGATTAATTCGAGGGAGAAGAAAAGAATTGTGGAATAAAATCATTGCTCAGTCAGATTGGGTTGTTTCTCTCAGTTCCATTCTGCCCATCTTCCTTGAGGATTATTTCTCTGAGTTGGGGACTTTGCCCCTTTATTTGCACTTTGTGCACTCAGAATTTCTTTATTTCTTTTTCATCCACAATGCTGCACAACCCATCACTTTTTAAGAGTAGCGAGTCCAACTTTACTCAGATCTGGGGCATTTTTCATGGATAATTTTTTTTTCTTTTGCTTTTGCTTTTTCTTTTCTTTTCCTCTTAAAGGAAGGATGGACAGTCATGTTCCTTGATCACATGCCTTCACTTCCTTCACAATTCACTTAAGGGGAAGGGAGAAAACCAATCACCTCTCTCCTACTAGCCTTGACAAATTTGCTACATTTGGGTTCAGCTAGTCTAAGTGGTTGTGTAGTGTGTGTATGAAAATCTCTTGCCATAAATCCTTACATAAGGTAGACAAGAAGTACATGTAATCCTTTACTAGAGGCTACCTGACATGGATATTTCTAAAGGAGTGTGACAACCACAAAATTTTAATAGTTAAAGATCAGACACATAATCTGGGTTGCGCAATGCCATGCATTTTTATTCAAAGATGAAACATTGTGAAATTTCTTTTATTTGCACATGCTCAATATAAAGAAAGAAAACGAAACATTAGTTAGGATGGAGACTATGAATGCATGCTTATTCTACCTCTCCCCCCTACTTATTTACAGGAAAAGAAAGTAAGACAGAGAATTACCTGATAAAGAAAATCTGTACACTTGGGTTGCCTCCCAAGAGCGCTAAGTTTATCGTCTTCAGCCGGACGCAATTAGGCTCCATTTGGCTCGGCTAGCTTGGTAGAGTCAATTTTCAAGGAAGATGGGCTTTCAAAGAAATGCTTTAACCTCTGCCCATTAACAGTGAATGATTGTCCAGTTTTAGGGTCAAGAATAATAACAGCACCATTGTCGTAAGCTTTGACAACAGTGTAAGGACCATCCCATCGGGATTTCAATTTTCCTGGAAACAGTTGAAGCCTAGAATTAAACAACCAAACCTTATCATGCAGTTGAAAAGTTTTTCTATGAATGTGTTTATCATGGAATGCTTTGGCTTTGGCTTTATAAATCTTGGAACTTTCATAGGTTTCATTTTTTAGCTCTTCTAGCTCATTCAGATGAAGGGTCCTTTGTTGACCAGCTTGGGCTAAATCAAGATTTACCTGTTTAATAGCCCAATAGGCTCTATGCTCAAGTTCTACCGGCAGATGACAAGATTTTCCAAAAACAAGCCTGTAAGGGGACATTCCAATGGGAGTTTTGAAAGCGGTTCGGTAGGCCCACAATGCATCATCTAACCTTTCTGACCAGTCTTTCCTATCAGGTCTAACCGACTTCTGAAGAATGTTCTTAATCTCCATGTTTGATACTTCTACCTGGCCACTGGTTTGCGGATGGTAAGGTGTTGCCAGCTTATGGGTGATCCCATACTTCCTTAGGAGGGTTCTAAACTGAGTGTTAATGAAATGTGGCCCTCCCTCACTAATGATTGCCTTGGGCCACCCAAATCTAAAAAAGATGTTTTTCTGAACAAATTTGATGACCACCTTATGATCATTGGTCTTTGTGGCAATGGCCTCTATCCATTTGGACACATAATCAACAGCAACTAGAATGTACGTGTATCCAAAAGATGGTGGAAAAGGTCCCATAAAGTCTATCCCCCATACATCAAAAATTTCTACAACCAGAATGGGGTTAAGAGGCATCATATCCTTCTTAGAAATATTTCCCATTGTTTGACATCTAGGACAGGCCTTACAAAATTGGTGGGCATCTTTAAACAATGTGGGCCAGTAGAAACCAGAGTCTAAGACCTTAGCAGCGGTCTTCTTTCCTGAAAAATGCCCTCCACAAGCAAGAGAATGGCAAAACTTGAGGACACTTTGATGCTCACTCTCAGGGACGCATCTTCTTATCACTTGGTCTGGTCCAATGAAAAATAGCTCTGGGTCCTCCCAAATATAATACTTGTCCCTAGCAAAGAATCTTTCTCTTTCATTTTTGGTCCAATCTCTAGGTACTCGTCCAATGACTTTGTAATTCACAATGTGTGCGTACCATGGAGATGAAATATTGGAGACAGCTAAAATGTGCTCATCTGGGAAAGCATCTCTAATAGTCATGGAGTCCGGGGAAATTATTCTGGACAAATGGTCAGCTACCACATTCTTGGACCCTTTCTTATCATGAATTTCCAGATCAAACTCCTGTAACAAGAGGATCCATCTGATCAACCTAGGCTTAGCATCCTTTTTGGCAAGCAAATGCCTTAAGGCAGCATGGTCAGTGAAAACAATGATTTTAGCTCCTAAAAGATAGGATCTGAACTTCTCTAAGGCAAAGACAATGGCTAGGAGCTCTTTCTCAGTGGTTGTGTATCGAATCTAAGTGTCATTCAATGTTCTACTTGCATAATAAATCACTACAGATCCTTTATTAGTTTTCTAACCCAAAATGGCACCTATAGCAAAATCTGAAGCATCACACATTATCTCAAATGGTAATGACCAGTCTGGAGATTGTAGAATTGGAGCTCTGGTCAAATGTCCTTTAAGTCCTCAAATACTTTATAACAAGCTTCGTCAAAAATGAAAGGAGTGTCTTTTAACAAGAAGTCAATGGTCTTGCAATTTTGGAAAAGTATTTGATGAACCTCCTATAGAATCCAGCATGACCAAGGAAGGATCGAATTTGTTTGACAGAGTTGGGAGGAGGCAATTCAGAAATGAGCTTGGCTTTATCTACCTCTATCCCTCTCTCTGAGACAATATGTCCTAAGACAATCCCCTCCTTAACCATGAAGTGACTCTTTTCCCAACTTAAGACAAGATTAGCATTAATGCATCTTTTGAGCACTTCAGTCAAATGGTCGAGGCACGAATCAAAGTCATTTCCAAACATAGAGAAATCATCCATAAAGACTTCTAAGTAATCCCTAACCATGTCTGAGAAAATAGACAGCAAGCAACGTTGAAAAGTTGCAGGGGCATTGCACAGCCCGAAGGGCATGCGTCTAAAGGCAAAGGTTCCAAATGGACATGTGAAAGTGGTCTTTTCTTGGTTCTCAGGGTGAATAGCCACTTGGTTATACCCTGAATATCCATCAAGAAGCAAAAGAATTTTTGGTCTGCAAGCTTCTCTAAGATTTGGTCAATGAAAGGCAAGGGGAAATAGTCTTTCTTGGTCATCGCATTCAATTTGCGATAATCAATGCACACTCTCCATCCTGTAGCCAGCCTAGTGGGAATGAGCTCACCCTTTTCAGTTTGAATTACAGTTAGTCCTGACTTTTTCGGCACAACTTGAGTTGGACTAACCCACTGGCTATCAGAGATGGGAAATGAATCCAGCATCTAACCATTTGACAATCTCCTTTTTAACAACTTTTTTCATGTTAGGATTAAGCCTTCTTTGCATATCTATTGAACTTTTAGCATTTTCTTCTAAGTATATGCCATGTGTGCACACTGAAGGACTTATCCCTCTCAAATCATCAATTGTCCAACCTATAGCTTTCTTATGACTCTTCAAAACTTCAATCAATTTCTTCTCCTGCCCTTCCTCAAGATCACTAACAATTATGACGGGCCAAGTCTCATTCTCTCCTAAAAAGATGTACTTTAAATTAGCAAGGAGTGGTTTTAGCTCAACCTTAGGAGGACTCTCTAATAGAAATGATGGATCATTATCCTGAAACATGGAACTAAATTGTCCTTCCTCTCCCTCAAACCCTAGAGCACAGGGTTGGTCTACCGCTTCTTCCATACAAGATTCTTCCAAAGAGTCTACCACTAGACAACTTTCTCCTTCAACATGATGCCTAGATGTCCTAAAAATGTTGATACTAACCTGCCTATCCCCAAATGATATATTCATCATCCCGGTAGCACAATCAATGTTAGCCCTGGTTGTGGCCAAAAAGGGCCTACCAAGGATGATGGTGGACTGAGTTAAATCTTGAGGGTGTTCATGTCTAGAATGATGAAATCGGCAGGAAAATAACAATCATTGATTTTCACAATAACGTCCTCAACTAAGCCTTTAGGAGTGGTGACAGAACGAATGGCTAGTTGAAGGACAACAGAAGTCGGTTTCAACTATCCTATCTTGAATTTCTCAAAAATGGCAAAAGGTAGGAGATTGACACTAGCTCCCAAATCTAAAAGGCCGCTCTCAAAAGTGACTCCACCGATGGTGCAAGAATTAGTGGAGTGCCTAGATCTTTGAGCTTTTTAGGGAGTTGGTTTAAGACAATGGTACTCACAATTTCTGGAAGAATGATTGTTTAAGTTTTGTTTCTCATTTCATGTTTTGGAGTACACATTTCTTTTAGAAATTTGGCATAGGCAGGCACATGCTTGATGGCATCAAGGAGAGGAATGTTGATGTGAACTTGCTTAAAAAGTTCCAAGAGTTCTTCATTACCAGTTGGTTTGTTTTTGGATTTTGGCTTTAAAGTTTCAGGAAAAGGGACTCTTGGAATGTAATAGCTTGGGTCTTCATTCATCTTGGTTTTGTCTAGACGTTCTTCAATTATTTTCTCTTTTCCCTTGGATTTTTCTTTTTCAGCATTTTCTTCAATCTTTTCCTCAATTTCATTTTCATTTTCATTTTCATTTTCTTTATCCTCATTCAATGTTGACATGTGTGGGTGAGGATTTGTTCTAATTCTTCCACTTCTTAAGGTAGACACAGTTTTTGCATTCTCTACTTGGGGCCCCTAGCTTGGGCAGGAGGATGGTCTTGTTGTATAGGTTGATTCTGAATTTGTGGTGCTAGAATGTTTTGGACAAAAGCTTGTTGTGGGTTTTTGTGGTGGAGGTGCATTTTGACGAGCAGGTGGTGGTCTATACCCCTGGGCCTGATGGTATTGCTGGTTCTGATAAAATCCGGGAAGGTTGTTCCTTGGGTTTGCTACAGCTTGACTTGGCAATTGCCCGGACTCCCTCCTATGACATACATCAGCAATCTGGGACTCTATCCTTGTCAAATTTTGTTGAAAATTTTGATTTTGAGTTTGATATTGATTTTGTTGTTCTTGCACAGTTTGACATAGAGTCGCCATCATGTTTTGGAGTTGATTCATTTTATCTTCCCAATTAGGCTGAGGAGGTGGTGGTTGATTATATGAAGGTTGCTGGAAATTGGTGTAAGCAACTTGATTTGAGTTTTGATTTCCTTGGAATTGTGGAGGTTTGGAATAAGAAGATTGGCCAAATCCCATATTCTGATTGGGATAGGATTGACCGTACATGAATTGCTTGAAAGAAGGTTGAGAAACTTGTTCAGATTGATTTTTCCATGAAAAATTCAGGTGATTTCTCCAACCAGGGTTGTATGTGTTAGAATATGGATCATGAGAGGGTTTGTAGAAACCTTGTGCAGCTTGGACTTGTTCTTGACTGAAAGGAGGTAATTGGGCAGTAGTGGGACAAGCATTGGTAGGATGAGCTGGGCTAGCACACATAGCACAAGTTTCATGTGGTTGAGAAAATTTAGGTGTGGCCCAGTTAGAGATAACAATTGATCGAATTTTTGTTCCAACTTCTGCTCCAATCGCTGATCAAGTCTAGCTATCAGATCTTCTACCCTAGAATCTGATTCTCCTCTCTCTCTTAATTCATACATCCCTGCCTTCCTTACAGGTCCTAGTGCTCTCTCGTAAGAGTGGAGTGAGGCATGATTTATGGAATTCTCACTCAATATTTCAAAAAGATTATATGCCTCATCCTCGCTCTTAGTCATAAATGCTCCTCCACAAGAGGCATCAACCATCTGCTTATTCGATTCTGTTAATCCTTCATAAAAAGCTTGAACATTTACCACCTCGACAGACCATGATGGGGGCATTTTCTAAGCAACTCCTTAATCTCTCCCATGATTCATGCATTAACTCTCCCGGGTGTTGGGAGAATCCAGTTATTGCTCTTCTCATGGTGTTGGTGCGGCCAATGGGGTAAAATTTCTTCAAAAACTCCTGCTGCATTTCTGGCCATGTTGTAATGGTTCTCCCTATGGTTCCTAACCAATGTTTGGCCTTGTCTTTTAAGGAGAATGGAAATAGGGTCAGTCTTAAGGCATTTTCAATAAAGTTCTGGATCCTTACAGTAGAACAAATCTCTAAGAACTCATCTATGTGCCTATAGGGGTCTTCATTGGGATTGCCATAGAAGGATGGCAACATTTGAATGGTTCCTGGCTTGATCTCAAAATGATTTGCCGAATTTCTAGTCTAATGCAAGTAGCAGTTGATAGTTAGAAGGAATAAATATTCCTTCATCTGTCTGGGTGCAACCTCCTCCATATTCCTAGAATTTTGGTTTTGATCTTGGTTGGCCATCCTATGAAAGAATCTTTCAATCTCGTCTATAGGTGAGCCAAATCTAAGTTCTGGGAGTGTCTACCAAGCATGCACAATTGAAAAGCCTTCTATTTTTTATTTTTTATTTTTTTAGATTTTTTAAGATTTTTAAATTTTTATAGACAAACACAAACAAACACTTTCAAAACAAATTAATCTAAACACTAAGTGTTCCTTGGACTTATGTTATTTTTCTCAAAATCAGATTTATGCTTGCTTAAGTCCAATCCTAACTCTTCTTGTACTGGCCAGGTAAGAGGTGGAGTAGAGGGAGGCCCCCCTTGCTTTCGCAAGGACCCAATTAAATAACCTCTAACTCACTTAAGCATAAGTTTTTTAACCTCTAATCCTAGACACCAGACTTAAAGAGAAGTTTTGAATTTGAGAAAGGATAAATCTGATTATGAACCCTAAGGCCACGTCTACTGGTTTTTATTGAAAGTTTAGGCAAATGCAAGAATGTGGAAAGGGTGATGAAATCCCTCACCTTATCTTTATGATTTCTAAAGGGTGATGCCCTTAAGCAGTCCATTTACAAATGTGAAGTGCAACAATCAAGTTCAAACAATGGGTTGTCTAATGCTAAGTCTAATGCATGAAATAAGCGATGGAAGTCTTACCTTTCCCCAACACTCTTCAATGCAAGAAAAGAAGTGGAACTCAAATAACAATTAAAATGATGAATGTCCTAAAACAAGTGATTCTAATCTTGAGATATGAAATTTTTAATTGCAAAACAAACGGCTTACATGAAAGAGCGATTTTGGAAATTTTTTAGATTTTAGATTTTTTTAATTTTTATTTTTTTTTTGAACTAAATGAAATTAACTAAGAAAATGTAAAATGATACTATAAACTAATGTCAAACCACTCAAACCACAAAAGTTCAATTATTACATGCCAACTAGAAAGAAATCTCTATACATGCACAGAGAGTACATGAAATCCTCACTACAAGCTTCACTCACACTCTTTCTATCTAAATTTCTGAATTAAAAGCAATTATGAAAAGAATTAGCAAGCTCTCCTCCAATGGGCTTCAAATGTCAAGCCCAATCTCCATGTTCCTCCTTATGTGAAAATCTAAAATGAAAGCCCAATAATAAGTCAATAGAAAGCTCAAAGCAAAGGAAATCAAATCAAAACAGAATTAAATCAAACTCTAACGCCTCCCCAGCAACGGTGCCAAGATGAAGCGCGCGGCATTGTTGACTGTGCACTTTCGTTGTCCAGAGTTCCGTGCACGATTCAACATGCTCACTTTCTCTAAACTATCTCCCAAATTAAAATAGCAAATATGAACTAGCAAAGTGGTAAGAACATGTCATATCCATGGAGAGACTGAATAGAATTTGAATTAAACTACTTTGACTTGAAATCTCTATTGACAATGTGTTAAAAGTGAATATGTAAACAACACTGATCCAATCCCTCACAATCTTGACAGATCAAACTTAATGAAAGAACAAGTGGAATTGCAATGAAATAAACTTGGTATCATTGTACCCTCACAATTGAGGGATCAAACAAATAAACAGAAATCTAAACTAAAAATTCTCAAATGACTGGATGAACAATCGAACTAGACAAAGAACACTTTGCGACACATGGATGCAACTTCCAGTTTTAGAATGATCTGGAACTCAAAAGAAAGAAAAGATGGCAGAACAAATTATTTAAAATAAACTTTAAATCAATGTACCCCTAGAACACAGGGATGAACAATCAACGATTTTAATTCTCTAAAGAACACAGCACTGTACCCTCACAGCTTGAGGGATGAAGAATAAACGGGAAGTAAAATGCAATCAGCTTCAAAACAGTAAGAAGAAACACCATCAGATTTCTATACTCTCGCAGTCCAATGAATCGGTAAGACAACAGTAAAAGATATTTAAATTGTAACGTCAAACTATCCCTTCGATCCCTTTCCAGCATTCACGGAAACAACAAATTTGCACTCACTCTTCGGATGAACAGAAGAAATAGCCGCCAATCGTCCTCCTCACCACAGTTGCAATACACAGAAGCAAGAGATAATAACAACCTCCACTTGAACGGGTTCACACAGCACAGAAGAACCGAAGAAATTGCCTCCAATTCCTCACAGAATAGATCAAATAGATGTAAGAACAAAAATCCCATAAATTTGCAGTCACTCTCCGGATGAACACAGAAGAAGAGAACTACAGAATCAAAACACAACAATCCCAAAATTGATCCAAACTCCGGATCTGAGTCCCTCACAGAGGCAAAATCCCATCTCAAATGATCAAACCCCTTACAATTGAAATAGAAAACAAAATAGAATTCCCTCCCCTGCAGCCGAACCAGAAGGAAGAACAAGAAATACAGAACATAAAACCCCCTAAAAATCTGAACTAGCTAACCCTTTCTCTGCAAGAACAGAAAAGAAAAGCTAAAGAAAAATTAAAAATCTTCACACCCGAACTGGTTCTGGAAGAACATAAATGAAACCTAAAAATTCTAAAAAATTTGAACTCGCCAACCCTCTGCTGAAAGGAAGAACACTGAAATGAAAAATGGCAGAAAAAACTACAAGCTCTCCAAAAACTCTAACCCCCTTCTGCTGAGGACCTCGGGTGCCTTTATAGGTGCCCTAGAATCCTTCTCCCGCCATCTGATGTTGTGCACGGCCCGCCTTCAGTACACCTGCATCGCACAGCTCTGGCCCTGCTGGCCTCCGACTCAGACGCACCGGCTAGCCCATTGCCAACACACCAGCCAACTGCCCCGCACGGGAGATCCACCTGCCGTGCACAGGATTGCCACGCCAGCTCCCCTGCTGGCCCACGAACCGCCTTCCAGCCACAACCGAGCACACACCATCGCGCCCAGACCTGGGCGCCGCACCGCCTTGCCCTGGCCCTGCCAGCTCCTCAGCGCCAAGGCCACGAGAACATCGCACAACGGCTCAGCAGGTCCGCCATCACACCAACCGGCCTCCCATACAGCAGATCCAACCGCCTCGCCTACACAGCATCTCTGCCCAGCAGGCGCCCTGCATAGGCGAGCTCCAGGCACTTCCAGCAGCTTCTGCTGCTTGACCTGGTGAGAAGAAAACCACTTCATTTAAGTGGAATGCGTGGTGGGGTGAGATATTTAATGATTTTTATTTAATGAAATTGGGTGGGGTATGTGGCATATCGGGATTGGATATGGTGGGTATTTGTGAAATGTTTTTATTTATTTATTTATTGGGATTGGGTGGGGTTTGTTTTATCCATTTAAAACTAATTTATTTACAGATGAATATTTACAAGGATTTTTAGAAAATATTTACGAAAATGATAAGAAGACCAATTATTTATGTACAATGTACCTGAAAAAGAAAACACTTTTATTAGTCAAACTATTCAAAAATTATTGACTTTATTTAATAAAAATCTAACTAGTGTATTCTACTAAAATTATTTAACTAATATGCTCGAAAACCTATTAATGGATGAAAATGAGAATTAAAATCAAATTGCGCATTATTTATGGACAAATGTTGTCTGAAGTTAACTGTATGTATGAACTTTAACTCGAAAAATTGTGCAGTTATCAGACGGGACTCCAAATTAATGCGACAGAGCACACTGACGCGAACAAGTCACGTCGGCCCGACTCAACGCCTTTAAACCAGGCGGTCAACATCGACCGTCAATGGTTACAACCGCATCCATCACATATGATGCAAATAACAATATTAAATAATTCTCTAAATAGCAGCAGACCTTGTCACCACGTTTAACCTTAACGTGACAGCCCACATGGTTGCAACTAAGCAACCGCCTTAATAGAAACGACAGAAAGCAAAATGTGTCGATGCGATGCGACATGTTCAACATAATCACGGCGGGTAACCCCGACGCGATTCCAGCTCGTCTGTGAGCTCAACTCACAGGCCAAACCACACTCCCACATGGGAGAAAAGCCACACACAACAAACCATAAATAACAAACCAAAACTATAAACAGGTGATATGCTATTCTCTCAAACCACCCACACATGCATATCCCTTAAACCCAATCAAATCAGGCTCTTAAATTCAAAACAAGGTAGGAAGTCTCCCTACCGGAAGAAGACGCCGAAGAACGCCCCAAAACCTCCTCGTCGATGGCACGCCCACACTCCAAATGCCGTCCTCGCGTTGTTCCCGTGCCGCAGGAGCCAACTGGAGTCGAAAGCCACTGTAAATCCGCCGGAGAAGCTCGCAGTAGCTTCCCCTCCCCCCCTGCACCGGACAGAGCCTCCTCTACTCTGTCTGGCCGAAACAACACACTTAAAACTCTGATCAAAATCACATCCGGGGTAGACGCCGCGTTTAACCTCTTTAAATGCATCCACCCAAGCCGACGCCACAAAGCAACCGTGCGACACGCGTCATAGAGTCGGTTCGCTGAATCATGTCGGGCAAGGCCGACATGTTCAAATCGCATCACCTGGCTCCGTCGCGTTTCAAAACAGTGAACCAGCAGTGCAAATAGGCTGGTATATCTGGCCCACACTGCTCACCTTCTACACAGAAACCACACAAACAGCCCATTGACCATCTCTTGGTCAAGAGCACCACACATAGACCCGATAAACCAGGATTCGAACGACCGTACTATTACATTACTATCACTTAAAAAGGAATGTCGTCCTCAACATTCAGAGCAAAGCCACGGTAAATCTGACTATCACCTAAAAAGAATTTAAACCATATACAGAGCAAGTAGGATACATTCTTTGCTGCTCTTGCCTTTCAAATCACTGCACACGGACTTCTTTGATCTGCTCATTTTCATACCTTTTCTGCTTTGCCTTTCTCTTTCATCCTCATCATAGCGGCTCTGCTCTTCTTTCTCTTGATTTCATTCAATAATTGATCTATCCAATTAGTACGATCCATTCTTTGTTTACTTTCTGGTCGTAAGCAATTCCACCTTGCTGTTGGCGCTTTATCTCCTTCGACTCAGCCTGCTTCCACACTTTCCTGGCTGTGCTTGTAACATTCCGTTCTATGCCACTTCTCATACTTGAATTTCTGTACCATAAATACCACTTTCTAATTTTCTGCTATTCAAAACCATCTGGATTTCTTTAAACTCTGCAGCGTCATTTCTTTCTTCACTCATGACTGTCAACTGTTCTCTGCTTTTATTTTTTTCTTTATACACCCAACTGTTAGCTTTTCATGGAGAAACTCATTGCCATTGCTGACTTTCCTACCTTTTCATGTTGTTCTACTTCACATTTCTTTAACTCATATCTATTAAACAGCTCTGCCTCTTGCTCAACTATGCTAAAATCTGCAAATTTCTTTTCAACAAACAAACTTGTGGGTTATGAACTTCCCACACTTCCGCTGTGCTACTCTGATTATGCTGCACCCTTGGCATAATCTTTCATAAATTCTGTTGTCGTAACTACTTTTACTTGCTTTCCACTTTCACTTTTTCTCGAATCCCAGCTGAACTCACTTCTCATTTTACGTACTTCTCAATTTATTCTGCTCAATCAATTGCCACTAGCTTGAAACACTGGAGTTTACTGATATGCTTTTCTTTATATATCAAATCTACTTGGGCTTTATTTTTAAATTCTGCACTCTGGTTCATGACTACTGGCACATCTTGTTCACCTCGTACCTTTCTCATCTTTAAACCATCTTCTCTAGCTGATTTTCCATACTGCCTCTTCATTATTTCAAAATATTGCCCTCTTTGCCTTAACTCTGCACTTTCTTATCTCATATAACACTGTGCCAACTATTCTGCACAGCTTCCACATTCATCTTTATTAAACTCTTTTTCGTGTGCCACCTTTCTCAAATCATTTTCATTACCCAACTGATCACTCTATATTTCTTTCTGTGCTTAACCATTCCAATTGTCTGTATACCTTTTACTCTCTTTCTGCTCTATTCTGCTATACTGAACTATATTCATTGTTCTTTAACTGATCTGCCTTTTACTTTTACTTTTTTTTATTACCTCAGAAATATCTTTCACAAATACCTCTACTCAATTAAAAATCCATTTGTTGTACACTGACCTGCAAATCCTTTCTAATCTTTTTCTAACCATCTGTTTCCATTCTTTTCATCGCTTGCCATACGCTTTCTTCCTCTAATCCATATTCTACCAACTGCCAATATTATAACTGCGAAATATTTCTCTGGATCAATCTATTCTCTGACTCGACTCAATGCCCTCTTCACATTGTGATTCTTGCTATTCTTTAATCATCTTCCCACTATAGTTCTGCTCCAGCTAAACTCTAACATATCTCTTTTAAATTCATTAATCTGCTCTACCTGATTCCATTATTTCATAACTAAACACAGCTTCTAACATCACTAATTCTGTAGTCTCCTCAGCAATCATTTGCCAAGCGGATATCTTTCTTTTTAATTTTCTCAGGAAACCTTACTGTGTACTGATCTCTGTTTAGTCTTTCCTTGTTCAACTATTCACCTCGGCACATCTTACACAAATTTCTTTTTCTCTCAATTTCTTCATACTATCACTATTCATAATAGCCTTCTATTCCTTAACTCATGGGTGCAACCATGCTAATTACATACATCTTGAGTCTAGCTACCACAATTATTGTATCTCTACTATCATTTTCTCATCTGGGGCTAATCCACTTTATACATTTATCACAAATCTTCCTTATCACCAGTCACACTATACTCCCAAACTGTTTCGTATCATCAACTGGCTCAAACCTTCAACACATTGATCACCTTTGTTGCAGTTCTCAACCACTAATGCACACTTAATCTTCTCTATCACATACTGCTCTATTCCTCATTCCAACTCTGTTTCCTCTGCTATTTCATCATATTGTCCTTTATCTCTGTCTCTACCCATTTTTATTTCTCATTAAAACATTCTTACTGGATTTCATATATGAAATCCCTAATCTTTCCAATTTCATAATTGTGGATTCTTTAAACAACCTCTCTTCCACATCATTTGACACACTAGCCACTCACTTTATATCTCTAATCTTGTCATTTTTCTGCCATTTCCAACAACTGCCAAGTTGAACCTTTTTCATATTCATTCACTTTTCTCAAATTGCATTTCTTCAAACCATATATGTTTCCTGCTACTACCAATAGCTGCCCAACCAATACTCATAATTCACATAACAAAAACTTACGTGAAAACCATTTTAAATCACGTAAAACAGCAAACTTACTACCAGCAGTGGACATTAATCCATGTATTGGGACATTGTACCTTCAATGTCTTTTCATATTCAAACTGGACCATTGCTCTGATACCAACTATAACGGCCCGCGATATTTATACCCAATAAGGGTCCATATCCAAATCCGTCTCCCGCGAACAAACTGAAGTCTCGTAAGGGATATCACTAACACGTGTCCAGTAAGAATATAAAAGACCACAATTATAGTATTAAACACAGGAAAGTACAAGTGTTTATAACTGTAAACCACAATGTACAAAAGTCTCAATTACAATTTTACATGTCCAATTAAAGAGTGTATAACTACCTGGGGCATATCCCGAGGGAGCACAAGCTCAGATGACTCAACTACTCTACTGCTAGTGGTACAAGTCTGCACTACTCCTGCGTAAACCATGCCAACATCGGCTAACTCCTGCCAAGTCAGCCCACACCTGAAACACACTGTAAGGGAGTGAGCCTCAATAAGTCACCGGCTCAGTAGGGACCTTCCACAACGAAACCACAGCAACACAAGAGACCTCAACCCCAAAGGGTCTCACTGGCAACACCGGTAACCGAAGCATAACATGCATACAAAAGCATGTTAAACGACAACTAATCACAAGCACACTGGCTAAACCCAGTCTTCAAAAATAAAGGAAAACACAGGACTACCTTAACACTGGTAGTCCTCCCTATAGCCGAACCACCTCAACCATAAGCCTCACCGGCAAACTGTTGGGTTCTCATGTGGGAGAATGTACAAGTGCTTAAATGTTTTTGATGATGAGCAATACTAATTGATGTTGTGTGAATGATTCAAATATGATGACAATAACAAAGACATGAAACAAAATCCAAGTGAAAAAATGCTCTTATGGTCACTTATGTATTCATTATATCTCACTTAGAATAACTTTTAATGTAGGTGTGAACGTACACAAGACAAGCAACAAAATCCAAGTGCAAAAGAACAAGACAAGCTGCTGGAACAAGTAGATGTCAACAAATGAATAGTGACCTGTCAACAGATGAATAGTGACCTGTCGACAGATGAATAGTGACCTGTCGACAGATCCACACAGGAAGTTGTTTCCAGAAAGCCCAGTCTTCTGGATTTTCCAAATCTGTCAGCACCTGTCGACAGCAGCAAGTCGGCTGTCGACAGACGGAGTTTTGGGAAGATTTAATGGCCAGGATATGATCTATATTTGGGTGATCCCTTTAAGCACGACTCTCCATGTTTGGACACCCATATATAAGGATCATATGAGGCTATTTTCGCAGCAAGGAGCCTCCACACAGAAAACCCTAAGCCAAGAACAAGAAGAAGAAGGTTCCCCTGTTTTCTGCTTCAACTCTCCGTCCAGCGCAAGGAAGATCCATCTCACGAGCGGAGTTGAAGTCGGTTTGTCCATGAATCAAGCTTCGTCTACATCATCTGATCTTCATCAACACGAAGCCTGAAGTTGTTCTGGACTACCACACGAAGAGTTCTTCATCTGGATTTGATCTTTCATCTCAGAACTCTTCCTTCTTTCTACTTCCATATACATGTGTGTGTGTGTACTGATTAGAGATCAGTACGTGGCGTTTGTGGAAGTGTGTGTGGTTTGTGATAGGGTTGCGTATAGATCATAGTGTGTGGTGTGTTGATCAGATCAAGGCTAGAGGATCTGATCTATTGTGGACTTGATCTAGCGTATGTGTGTGTGGTTGAGCCGGTGTGCTCATGTGTGTGTTGTACTCAGTTCTTGAGTAGTGTGTCCTCACTGTGTGAGGGGTGGACGTAGGAGTCACGTGGTGTGATCTCCGAACCACCTAAAAAATCCCTTGTGCACTGTGGTTTGACTTGTGGTTTACATTGTGTTGCGCTAGATGCATGCCTAGGGATTTCATCTACACACTACTTGTTAATTTGTTCACACACATTACATCTGATCAGAGGGGTTTTAATTGAGTAGTTCTTTTAATCCGATGTAATTTTTAAATTGCTTAAGTTTTCGCTGCAAATCTATTCAACCCCCCCCCCCCCTTCTAGCTTTGCCATAACCGAATATCTGGTCCTAACAATTGGTATCAGAGAAGGTTCTCTGTTCATCGGTTGTGTTTTGGGAGATCTGTCTTTGTGTGCTTAACCGCTGTGAGTCCTAACATTGATTCTGATCTGACTTGATTTGCTTGAACTAATTGATTGCCTTTTGATCTCACTCAATATTTTGTTGATTGGTCTAATCATCTGAAACATATTCAGAAATATGGCTATGTTCTCAAGCATCATAAATAGACCTATGATAATTGAGTTTGATGACAAGGTTGATAAATGCAGGTCTCCTCTATGAAAACATGCAAGTCTAGAAAGGGAACGGAAGAAAAATGCTACATGGCTCATGGCAGCTCAAGAGGCTCTTCCCGTTCAACGAATCTGAAGGATCACATATGTCAGAGAAGTCAGGAAACTCTCAAGAGTCAGGTAAATCCAATTCAGATCCATTTGATGCATCAATATCTAATTCTGAGTCGGAGGATGATATTTCCTATGATGAATTGATAGAATGCTATGAGCACTTGTCCAATCAACTTAAGAAGGTAAAAGCTCAAAACAAGAAGCTAAAAGAAAAATTGGATAGAATGAAATAAGAATTGATAATGCTCAAGCATTCTATGAAGAAAATGAAAAATTGAAAATGGAGAATGAAAATTGGAAAATGAAGTCAAAAACTATGGAATCATGTTTTCTAAGTTAAAAGAAGATCATGATCAGGTGGAATCTGAAAAATCTGATTTGAAAATTGAAAATGAAAAATGATTGATCATAATGAGAATCTCAAATTTGATAATGATCAACTGAACAAACAAATCTCCAACATGGCTCATGACCACCAAATAAAAGAAAAATGCAATCAACTGGTTGAGGAAAACAGACATCTGAAAAAGAAGATTGAATGTTTGTGTCATGATAGACCATAAATGATGAATGGAACAATTCTAAGAAGACAATTGTTGTCTTGGAAAATCAAATTGTTCAAAGTGTCTCTAAGAACAAGAATTTAGTTGCACCTAAAGAAAAATTTGTTCAGATTCATGTTTAAAAAATGTTCAAGAACAAAATGAAAATTGAATAAAAATGCTGCAAAATGAAGAATCATGTCTCAATTCAAAACCAGAAAAAGAAAACAAGAGTCCACAAGGTCTCCACACCTCCTCCAGCAGCCCAAAATGTTTCAAGGAAATCTCCAACTCCACATCATGCCAAAAGATACCAAAGGGTACCACCTCCTTCTCTCAACCCAAGGGCGAAAGGTACTCTAAAGGACCTCAGAGATTCCAGCAAATGCAATCACACTATGGTAAGCTCCAAGTAAGTACTCAACCCGTTTGCTTCAAATGCAATAGACTTGGTCATCTTGCTAAATTCTGTTGGAAGAAAAATCAACACTCTCACAAATATTCTAAACAGTTCAATGCTATGCATGTCATCAACATGGTCATGTCTCTAGGGACTCTTGGCATAGAAATGGTTATCTTGTGCATGTTCCCAAGCTCCACGCTCATAATTCCACTAATGAAGAAATACATCTATTCAAAAAATAAAATCACTTTGGATTCAGAAATCATTGTTAGATTCTAACATTAAGTCATTGCAGGACCCAAGCAAGTGTGGGTCCCAAAATAAGCTTGATCAACAAGCTGAGATGTCTTACAGCCAAAAATTAGAAATGGATTCATGACATTGGCTGTGCAAGGCAAGAAATGATTGGAGAACAAAGGTAAATTTTTGTAATTGAAGACTGTCCAGGTAAAATCTCCTTATCACTTTAGATTTGAACTGTTGGAATTGAAATGGATTTTTAATTCCATTTGAGCAATGAAAATGTGTTTTTGATGCTATCCCCAAATGACAATGCTTCTTAGCAATTGGAGTCATGCTAAATTTGATGAAAAATGGATCTTTTATGTAGTGACTATTTGGTATATTAAATGGTGAAATGTGGAAGGACAAGTCCGGCTTGTCTGGAACTATCATTATGCGTGAGAAATATTCTCCGCCAAGTATCAATAGTCTTCTACTACATAAAGATTATCAAAAAATTCATAATCTCAAGAACCTTAATTGATCATGTTTATACTCTCCTTGTGCAAATTTCTTGACAAGAATGTGTTTGAATTGATTGAATGCTCATCTCAATACCATGCAAACATTATGGGGGAGTAAGTCAAAGGGGTTTTTGAGTGAGTTGTTTGAGGGACATTCTTTCACATCAATCTTCCACATGTATCTCTTTAAAAGAATGAATGTTGCTGCTTTTATGCTTATGGATGTTTTTTTTGTGTGCAAATGCTGGGTATGTTTGTGTATCTCATTGATTGATTTGCTTGAATGATGAGTCATCATATGCACACTCTATGGGGGAGTAAGTTAAGGCTAGGTGAGTGAAATTCATAAGGGATACCCTTCATATTCAATGTGTCTTTATCCTTCAATTTTAGGTTCAAATCACTCTCAATTCAAGCCTTAAAGCTGAAGTTTCAAAGCCCCTGGCGACAGCCCAAACAGCCTGTCGACAGATATGCCTTCACAAACCCCAGAACTTCACAACTGTCTGCATCTATCGACAGGCTCATGTTTGCTGTCGACAGATACTCACTTCATCCATAAATCTTCATCTTTTCTAATCCTTTCTTTATGAGTATGTTCATATTATTGATGCAAGGGGGGATAGGGACTTACTATTCATTGCAACCTTTCATATTCACATAGTATCAAAGACATTGAATTAATCACAATGATTTTGATATAATATTTTGTACTTGAGTCTAGGTTGTGTCATCTAGAAAACATTGATCAAATCTAATGATTTTAACTTAACTCACTTGAATAACTCCCTTGTGGATATCATTTTTCTCAAGTGGATTGATAATTACGAAGGTTATTGAACTTTATGTTTTACATTGGCTTTTGACCTTAAATAACCTTTTGACCATGATTTAAGATTTAAACAAAAGGAGAAAAGCTACCTATTTCAAACACTCAAAAGTTCATAAAAGTTATTTGAAATGGGACAAAGGCAGAGCAATGATGAGTATCACGAGTAACCGGGGACATGTCATCACAAATGTTTGTCTTCCGCGTCAAAAAGTCCTTTCATTTATCTCTGCACAATAGTATGATGGTCACTTACACTGAGTAACTGGGGGTACGGCATCCCAAATGTCTACTTCACGTCAAAAGGTGAAGTGATCCTAATCTACTTTTTCCCCCATTAACTTAACAAGAAAAAATTCAACGCAAGAAATAGAGTGTAGCCTCCTGCTTTTACTCAAAGGCAATGTGTTATTTATTGTTAATCGCTCATGTCGACATTACTTTCAAATACCAACTGAACATCACCCACAAAGGAACATGTTTTTCTACAACGGTTTTATTCAATGGGTTATCTTATTTTCAATGTTTTTGAACGATGTCTTCTAATGCTACACTTGAGATTCCCGAAGTATTATTTCTCAACCATTGTAGAATTTTATGTGTCTAACTACTATTGTCTATGACATCTTGCAATGGGTAACCAGTTCTCAACCTTAAATCCCATTTGAACACTCACTCCCCACTCATCCTTCACAATTCAGTTCGGGGTCAAGTAGTTCTTTACTTCATTCTTACCCATGTGTGCACTCACTATCTTTTTGGATGTTGCCAAAAGGGGAAACTTGTAATTTTTGTCATCATCAAAAGGGGGAGAATGTTGGGTTCTCATGTGGAGAATGTAACAAGTGCTTAAATGTTTTTGATGATGAGCAATACTAATTGATGTTGTGTGAATGATTCAAATATGATGACAATAACAAAGACATGAACAAAATCCAAGTGCAAAATGCTCTTATGGTCACTTATTATTCACTATTCTCACTTAGAATGTCTTTTAATGTAGGTGTGAGGTACACAAGACAAGCACAAAATCCAAGTGCAAAGAACAAGACAAGCTGCTGGAACAATAGCTATCAACAGATGATAGTGACCTATCAACAGATGAATAATGTGCTATCAACAGATGATAGTGACCTGTCGACAGATGAATATGACCTGTCGACAGATCCACACAGGAAGTTTGTTTCCAGAAAGCCCAGTCTTCTGGATTTTCCAAATCTGTCAGCACCTGTCGACAACAACAAGTCGGCTGTCGCAGACGAGTTTTGGGAAGATTTAATGGCCAGATATGATCTACATTGGGTGATCCCTTAAGCACGACTCTCCATGTTTGGACACCCATATATAAGGATCATAAGGCTATTTTTGCAGCAAGGAGCCTCCACACAGAAACCCTAAGCCAAGAACAAGAAAAGAAGGTTCCCCTGTTTTCTGCTTCAACTCTCCGTCCAGCGGAGAAGATCCATCTCACGAGCGAAGTTGAAGTCGGTTTGTCCACGAATAAAGCTTCGTTTTACATCATCTGATCTTCATCAACACGAAGCCTGAAGTTATTCTGGACTACCACACGAAGAGTTCTTCATCTGGATTTGATCTTTCATCTCAGAACTCTTCCTTCTTTCTACTTCCATATACATGTGTGTGTGTGTACTGATTGAGATCAGTACGTGACATTTGTGGAAGTTTGTGTGGTTTGTGATAGGGTTGCGTATAGATCATAGTGTGTGGTGTTTGATCAGATCAAGGCTAGAGGATCTGATCTATTGTGGACTTGATCTAGCGTGTGTGGTGTGTGGTTGAGCCGGTGTGCTCATGTGTGTGTTGTACTCAGTTCTTGAGTAGTGTGTCCTCACTGTGTGGGGGTGGACGTAGGTCACGTGGTGTGATCTCCGAACCACCTAAAAAATCCTTGTGCATTGTGGTTTGACTTGTGGTTTGCATTGTGTTGCGCTACATACATGCCTAGGGATTTCATCTACACACTACTTGTTAATTTGTTCACACACATTACATCTGATCAAGGGGTTTTTAATTGAGTAGTTCTTTTAATCCAAATAAGTTTTAAATTGCTTAAGTTTTCACTGCAAATCTATTCAACCCCCCCCCCCCCCCTCTAGCTTTGCCATAACCGAATATCCGGTCCTAACACAAACTATGCCTAGGCCACAATCTCACTGGTAAACCACACGCACGAGTATCGGGATTGGCGACAACTAGCCAATACCCCCATACCAAACCATAACTAGAAACACACAACACGTGAGAATCATACCACAAGATCTCCACATTATGCACGGTCATACCTCAACATCTGCTGAGGACGAGACTCACGTACCACAACACAACACTACCCTCGAGGGGTAATGTACCGGCTACCATGAGGTACAACACTAAACCACGAACCATCCCACCTTCAGGCCACACACAACGGTTACAATCTTAACCAGCAATCACACACAAACCACAACCAGTGGCCAAACACGAGTCAGTACGGAAACGATGCCACCACACGGGAACGGACTACTGGTTCATGATGCCAATATCCAACCCAGACAACAAAATACAAGAACTACCTCTTAGTCTCGCAGTCACGGACGGAAGGTCCAACTGCCGCTCCACTACCACAGTAAAGTCAAAGAATAGTAGTGGAGACCAACCAACACAACAACCTGCAGGTCACTCACCCCGCAGGCCCATGTCTGGCACCTTTAGAGACTCCTGCCCGAGCTCCCTAAAGTGAGACACTGGAAACAGGACTAGCTGGGGCCCAGTACCATCTACTAGTGTCTGTCCCCCAACTACGAGCGCGCTACAAGTGACTGCACACCCACAACACAAGTCGTTGCCCCAGTCGTCTTTCCCTTAGTCGGACGTACAACTCAAACACAGGAGTGAGGGTGTCCAGGAGACGACACAGACCTCTGTGGTACACACTTATCGTGACACACCCCGAGCACAACACACGTGCCTGGCTCACCTAGGACCTGGGGTACCCGACTAAAGAGGTATTCCGGATTAGGCGCCGGACCACCAGACTCGGTAAGCACACAAACCATGGTTTACATACTTATATAACCTTTCTTCAAACCATGGTACACAAGTGTAAGGAATAGCTTATCATCGGTCACCCCTGTGACCCTCAAGCCATCCTACACACAACCATTCATTAACCACCATTTAACATGTCTACTGGGTCATCACATGACCACCGAGACTACATGTCCACACACATATACACATTACCATTAAACACACATTTCATTACATAAGCATGCATAATATAAAACATAAGCATACTACAACACACACAAATCTATCAGACTATAGTATGAAACCATACCTAACAATACCAGCAGGCCTGGGCTAAGTTCACACCAGAACCTCATAGCCCATCCAACACAACTCAGCCACGGAACCTGAAACGCATCCGACACAGACCCCAACACTTTTCACATTAAAACGCGTCAGACATATACGATGCCACTTAATTGAATTGCATCGAACATACACGACGCGACTCCAAATTAACGCGACAGGCACACTAACGCGACCAAGTCACGTCAGCCTGACTCACAATGCCTTTAACCAGGCGGTCAACATCGACCGTCAATGGTTACAACCGCATCCATCACATACGATGCAATAACAATATTAAACAATTCTCTAAATAGCGACAGACCATGTCGCCGCGTTTAAACTTAACGCGACAGCCCACATGGTCGCGACTAAGCAACCGCCTAACAGAAACGCCAGAAAGTAAACGCGTCGACGTGATGTAATGTGTTCAACAGAATCATGGCAGGTAACCCCAATGCGATTCCAGCTCGTCTGTGAGCTCAACTCACAGGCCGAACCCACACTCCCAAATGGGAGAAAAGCCACACACAACAAACCATAAACAGAAAACCAAAACTACAAACATGTTATATGCTATTCTCTCAAACCACCCACACATGCATATCCCTTAAACCCAATCAATCAGGCTCTTAAACTAAAACGGGTAGGAAATCTCCCTACCGAAAGAAGACGCCGAAGAACGCCCCAAAACCTCCTCGCCGACGGCACGCCCACGCTCCGAACTCCGTCCTCGTGTGGTTCCTGTGCCGCACGAGCCAACTAGAGTCGGAAGCCACTGTAAATCCACTGGAGAATCTTGCAGCAGCTTCCCCCCCGCGCCGGACAGAGCCTCCTCTGCTCTGTCTAGCAAACAACACACTTAAAAACTCTGATCAAAATCGTGTTTGGGGCAGACGCCGCTTTAACCTCTTTAACGCGTCCACCCAAGCCAACGCCACAAAGCACCATGCAACACGTGTCACAGAGTCGGTTCGCTGAATCGAGTTTGGGCAAGGCCGACGTGTTCAAATCGCGTCGCCTGGCTCCGCCGCGTTTCAAAATAGTGAACCAGAAGTGCAAATGGGCTGGCATATCTGGCCCACACTGCTCACCCTGTGCACAGAAACCACACAAATAGCCCATTGACCATCTCTTGGTCAAGAGCACCGCACATAGACTCGATAAACTCGGATTCGAACGACCGTATTGTTACAGGCAGTGTTACAGAATTTCCTAAATTCTTGACAAGTATCACTTTTGTGGGATAGAAATATAACCCAAGTATATTTGGTATATCGTTTGCCACTAAGACTAAGAATTCTTGTTGGCTCAAAAAGGTCCATATGAAGTAATTCTAGTAGCTTAGAAGTAAGTACATCACTGAAGATTTTAAAAGATTTTCTGGTTTATTTTCCTTGAGCACATATCCCACAAACTTAATTCTCAACATTTGGAAAAGATTCAGAAAGTCCTTTAACTAGATTTAGCCTTAAGAGTTTATTCAAAGTGTTGAAACTTGCATGACCTAATCTTCTATGCCATGTCCATGCAACATCAGTTTTATTTGCAACTAAACAGATGTTTTCAGCAAAATTTCTGTCAAGATTTATCATGTACACATTGTTCTCTCTTTTTCCAAGGAATTTTATTTTCTCATAAAAAATCAATTATTTTACAAAATTTTGATTCAAAACAACCTTGTGACCCTTGTCACACAATTGACTTATATTCAGTCAATTATAGTCTAAACCATCAATAAGCAAAACATTGTCGATTGAGTTTGATGAGGATTTACCAACCTTTCTAGATCCTATTATTTTCCCTTTATTTTTACCTCTAAAAGTGACTGATCCTCCTTCCTTTTCAATCAGACATGAAAACTTGGTTCTATCTCCAGTCATGTACCGTGAACACCCACTGTCAAGATACCATACATTTGAGCTAAGTGTTCAGCATTCCTACACATTTCAAATCAGAGAAGGAAAGATTTTGATACCCAAACATTATTGGGACCATCAGATTGATTAAGTAGAGAGAGTAAATCCTTTTTAATCCACATTCGAATCATTTTTATTTGTGTTTCATTTCTGGAATAATTTCCCTTTTTGGTAATATAGCATCATGGTTTGTAATGTAAACACCAATGTTTTTATTTCTAAAATTGGAAAATTGTGCAATTTAGCATGTTTATTCATGTGTTGAAATCTAGACCAAAGTTATGTTGAGATCTTGGAGGACTTGAATAGAATGAATGAGAGTTAAGCCAATGAGGACCATAGTACCATTGATTCTAGGATATGATCCAATTGGATTGATGTGATACTTTGGATCTTCAATAAACATCATGAAACTATGTTTTTTGTATTTTTTATAAATTTTCAGATTTTTGTTTGAATTTCTGTGTAACATCCTCTTGTTTTTTAGAGACGGATATGTCGACCTATGTTGAACATGTATCGACACAGTGGCCATAGGTTTTAGCTTATGGTTAACCTGTGTCGACCTCTCTACAGCATGTTTCGACCTGATTGGTCTCCTCTTTTGAAACACATTGTTTTTTTTTATGATTGTTTCAAATGTTTTAAATGAATTCTTTGACTGCTTTTTATTTTGGGTGATCAATTTAACTGAGGAAATGTTTTTCTGATATTTGTTTTCAGAATCTGAATTTTTGACAAATTTAATCAAGGAAATTTTGAAGATTTTTCTTTCTTTTTAGCTATTTTATTTTTCATTGTTCCTTTTGTGGTAAAACCCAAACCATACCTTTTAGCATTCATTTTCAGTCCTAACAAGACATCAAGATTTTCTTTGCCATTTGTGAAATTTTTTATCACTTGATCCTTTTCACTCAGCAATTTGCTAAGTTTTTGAATTTCATCAATTGCTTGTTGTTTTTCTTTTTGTTGGATTTCCATTTTCTCAGTGAATTTTACCAACTCACTGTTAGCCTTTTGAGATGTAATATTGAACTCATCCAATTCATTCGGAAGTTCCTCCTTTTCATCACTGAGTTCAAAAATTTCTTTTTCAAGTTCAGATATTCTTCTAGTTAGAGAAGTATCATGCATGACATTATCAATTTTCTTCTTCAGATATTTATTTTCTTTTCTTATTTCAGAGTATTTCTCAACCAAGGTAGCATATGCATCTTGCCAATCATCAACAGTGTATTGCTCAAAAGAAGAGCTTACCTTACTATCATTGTTGTTGGCCATAACGTAGATGTGCTCATCTTCAAAACTAGAGGAGTTGTCTCCTTTTTCTTCACTCTAGTCTTTATCAAACCATGTTGCCAACATTGCTTTTGGCTTCTTCTTCCTTATATCCTTTTTGTGTTTCTTGTGCATTTCCCTCTTGAGCTCAGGACACTCACCTTTCATATGTCCTGACTTGTTACACCTGTAACAAATAACAACCTCATCAGTCTTTTCATTTTTTCCAAAGTTATTGCTTGAAGAAGTAGAATTCTTTTTTCCAGAAAAGTATTTATTCTTTCCATTGAATTTTCCTCTTCTTGATTTTAAGAATTTTATGAAATGTCTGGTCATGAGGGTAATCTCATCCTCATCAGATTTAGACTCTTCATAATCATATTTTCTCTTTGTGACTTGATGAAGCCTTAAGTGCTACTGGTTTAGCTTTAAGCATGTGTTCTTCAGTCCTTTTTAGATTTATTTCATATGTCATTAAAGATCCTATGAGTTCATCCAAAGATATTTTTGGATAAATCCTTAGAGTCTTCAATCATAATAACTTTTGTATGCCAAATTGATGATAAAAAGCGCAAAATTTTTCTTACCAAATCAACATCAGTATACTCCTTACCTAGTGCCTTCAGTTCATTGACAATTATCATAAACCTAGCAAACATTTCAAAAAATGATTCATCAGTTTTCATCATAAAAAGTTCATATTCAAAAACAAGTATGTTAGCATTGGTTTCCCTAACTTGAGATGTTCCTTCATACATTAATTCAAGTTTATCCCACATTTCCTTAGCGGATTTACACATGGATATTCTTGAATACTTCTTATGGTGAACAACATACTGAAGCATATTCATGGCACTATAGTTAAGAGTCGCTCTTCTGATTTGCTCTCTATTTCAATTCTCTTCATTCTCATTGTTTTCATAAGGACCTTTGTCAACTATTTTCCAGATTTCATAATTTTGAGCCTTTCGAAAAACTTGCATGCAATTTTTCCAGTATGTGTAATCAGATCTATCAAAATAGGGTGGTCTACTGATAGAGTGACCCTCAGCTACAAAACCTTGAGAGTCCATGGATCAGGTTAAGAAACAATGAATGAGCAAGCAGATAGATCAAACAGATCAAGTGAAATTTCAGTAGTCAAGCAATCAAATAGTTCAAGCAAATCAGATGATGTTTCAAAGGATCAAATAGAAGCAATCAAATCAGATCAGAATCAGATATTAACCTACTATGATACCATTGTAGGATCGAATATGCATGGTGGATGGATCTAGAAGGGGGGTTGAATAGATCTATTACCAATCACAACGGAAGCTTAAGCAATTTAAAAATTACTTCAGATTATGAATCAATTTAACAAAAACCACATTGATCTGATATGCTTATATGATTAAAATGTAGACTAATGTGAGAGAAAATTAATAAGTAGTGTGCAAGCGAAATCTCTTTGCATGCATCTAGTGCAGAAAGCAGATCAAACCACTGCATATGAGATTTTTAAGTGGTTCGAAAATCACACCAGTGATTCCTACATCCACCCCTCACATAGTGAGGCACACACTACTCAAATAAAGAGTACAACACACACGAGCATGACGACTCCAACACACTTGAGCACGACAGCTCAAACCATACACACACAAGAGCTCGACGGCTCAAACACACTTAAGCTAGATCAGGTTCACAAGAAATTAGATCCTCTAGCACTGATCTGATTCACACACTCACATGCATTGAGATCTGCACAGAACACGTGTAGATTGCTCAAACACAATCAACAAATTCAGATGAACATTCCAAAGAGATGAAGAATAGAAAGATGAATTGGATGTTCCTCGATGAAAATGATCTACTGGAAGCTTGGATTGAAAGACCTTGAGAAGATTAGATGGAGTTCTTCTTCAATTCGCAATACTTTGTTTCAGATCTGATTTGTAGAGTAATTTCGATCTGAACTGCTTCTCTTGAGTTCTCCCACAAATGCTGAGCTTTGTGCTTTTTCTCTTGCACTAGCTTCCTCTTCCACCTTCTTTCAGATCTGCTTCTTCTTTTCATCTCTACTACTTCTTCTTTGCACGACTGCTCCTTCTTCCTCTACTACTCTTCTCTTTGATCTGTTGCTCTTTTCTTTGATCTGTTGCTCTTTCAGCACTCTAACTCTCTCTCTCTCTCTCCTCTCTCTCTATGCTTGGCCTTGCTCTCTATGATGGATCTCTGCTCTAAATGAGATAGATGCTTTTTTATAGCCTCAATGCACTCCCTTGTACGTGAGACACATGTGCACAGAACCTAGGGTTCACCAAGGTTGCCACGTGCCCATAAGTCTATCTCCTAATTGCCACTTGGATGAAAGGGTATTTTAGTAATAAAATATTCCCCCATAATCTCTAAGGATAAGTCACACCTTTTGTAATTCATCCCCTTTTCGTTTCTGGACTTTCACTTGAGGTGTGTCGACGCATGTTTGCATGTGTATCGACGCAACTGACTTTGTTCTTCAGAAGAAGACTGGACAAACTATGTGTATCAACCTGGTTTCAACTTGCGTCGACACAATTGTGACTTTGTCCTTCATAAGCTTACTAGAAAAACTATCTGTGTCAACCTGATTTCAACTTGCATCGACGCAGCTGTGACTTTGTCCTTCATAAGCTTACATGAACGACTATGTGCGTCGACCTGATTTTCAACTTGTGTCGACGCAACTGTGACAAAGTTGTATAAACCTGTATATATGAAGTGTGAACCATTAAAACATGTCATTATCATCAAAATATAAAATATGAAGTATCAAAAAACATGTTGTTTAGTCATCATCATAATATGTACAATATGTCATCATCAAAATAAAAGTATGAGTGTTTAGGCATCATTAATATCAAGTGTTTAGTCATCATTAAAACCATCATCAAAATATTGAATACACACTCAACACAACATTTGGTACCAGGTATATAGGATCTCAGGCATTGTCGTTACGCCAAAACTCGAGTTGTTGTGTAAGGATATCATCCTTCCTTATAACCCACCACAAGGTACAGTCCCCCTGCTGAACAACACAACAACACCCGCAGGCAGGTCCACACCTGGACCTAGGCATGACTTGGCCAACCTGGCCTCCGTCGCACCCTCATTTTCAAGTCACCCCAGGGTGAGACACTGGCACGTGCACCTACCTCTTAGCATGTCGCCCAACAATCTCCCCTCCAATGGCACCCTTGGGAATCGAACCCACGATGTGCTCGGATACCAGGTATATGGGATCTCATGCATTGCAGTTACGCCAAAACTCGAGTTGTTGTGTAAGGATACCATCCTTCCTTATAACCCACCACAGGATACATTCCCCCTACTAGACAACTCAGCAACACTCGCAGGTAGGTCCACACCCGGACCTAGGCATGACTTGGCCAACCTGGCCTCCATCACACCCTCGTTCTCAGGTCGCCCCAGGGTGAGACGCTGGCACGCGCACCTGCCTTGCATCATGCCTCCCAACAAACTCTTTGTGATTCCCATCATAATTTGGCCTCTAAATCACCATGACCCAGAGGGACTCCGCCAACCATGATGTTTGGTTAAATCAACACCATCATTACAAGATGAGTTTGATTCGGTGATATACTCTTGAGGGACTCAGCCAACCATACCCTGTCCTCAAGTCACCGGTGACATCTCCATGTCATAGGCCAGATATCAAATCCCAATATAGGTGAGCCCAGAGTGACTCCACCAACCCAATCCATATCAAGAAAAGACGTCTGCACTATAATGATGGAAGGCCACGTGGGTCAATCTTATTGCCTCACTCTTACTGACTTAATATATTAGTAGCACATATATTTAGCATATATTTACATCGCATGCAAATATGTGCCTAGTTGGTATGAAAATGAATATATATTGTATATATAAATAGCCACACCGAATGATCATGGACCAAATTCTAGCGTGATCAGCCTGAGCCAAAAGACTTGATCACAAAGCCCTATGTGTGTCCTCAGTGCATCCCATGCATTGTGTTCATTCTCCTCTTCATTATTAGCTCTGTCGGTAATTCCACACTTTCGTTGTGTCTCTGAGAGTGATTTCAAATAATTACAATAATTACAAATGACTATAGGCACACATGCTAAAAAATGTACATCTTAATCAATTAAGAAATCTTGATCATATCAAAGGGAATTACACAATCGGGGGAGGTAAAAATACACAACGATTTTAATAAGAGAGAGAAGGGGGATCGCAGGCCCCAATGAATCATCATCCACACATATTCACACATAGGTCCTTGATCATCTGCCCACAACATACATCACATGTGTATATGTAAGCTACTAGAAATTAATTAAACACTTTAACTAATAAAACTATTAGACTAACTCTTAATCCAATACATGGATAAACTCTTAATCCTGTTCTATGGTCTTCATGATGGCAAATATGAAGAACATGATGATAGACAATTAAGCCATCAAAGCGATTCTCCTAGATGACAAACGATCTTGGAATCAACACTTGACATCAAGAGATCTAGAAATTAGAAAGAATCTTCTAGGAGAACATACATAAAAATGATCTTAATCGATCCTAATTGATCAAAATATCAAAATCCGGACATCATAACCTAACCCAGGCTCTAATACCACTATTGGAAATCGACTTGAGGCATCACATGCATAGCGGAAGCAAAACAAAAAAGATTTCCATTCCAGGTACTGAATCAAGCTATGATGTATGATCCATGTAAACATATATAAAAATAAGGTGTGAGACCAACTCACCTAGGAGAGATTGTATATCCCCTGAAGTGCAGAACTAGTCCTTGGTTTGAAGGAGGTCTCGCGAGACTCCCTCTAGTAGTATCCACACAGTGGATGACTAGCAATGACAACACCTCCTTCTCCGACGGAGTCTCTCCTTCACATTGTTCAACCCCAGCCAGTAGCTAGTAGCAGCAAGTAGCGATAGCAACAAGAGAGATAGCCCTCCTGGATCCCCTTTCGCCAAGGGGGAGAGATGGGTAGGAGGAGGAGGAAGAAGGTGGCTTCTCCTAGAGATCTAACCTATGATCTTTAGGAGAACCCTTTCTATTTATAGAGAGCCTTACATGACACCTCATCATGACATCATTACAAGGACATCTCATGGGACACCTCGTCATGTTAGCATTACAAAGACACCTCGTAAGACACCTCGTCAGGTCATCATTACAAGATGATGAGGTGTCCTCTTTCTAGAAGGGGTAACACTTGTTATCATACAAGACAACATTATCTTGATGATGAGGTGTCCTCCTTCTAGAAGGGGGCGAGGTGGCATGATCTCCCCTTAATGGATCCTTTCACCATAGACCCAATAACCCATGGATCTTTATCCATTAGGTCTAGACTTATTGAGTCTCACCCAATAGATCTATAATGGGTTAAAGAAGGTTTATTGGATAACTTTTATCCAATCCTCTATTCATTGCATTAACCACCTTAAGTGTGTAACCCTCTAGGTCCAATACCGAGTTGACCGTGAGTTGTACCTTTCAGAACTCTTTCTAACTCAGAACTCTTTCTAACTTAGTGAATTACTGCATATTAATTTACTCAACCCATAGATTATGGATGTAACAACCTAGAATTTTAATCCTAAATAAATAGTAAAAATAATAATAATAATTTGTGGAAAGGTTTGACTAAAGGAGCAACTGACGTTAAAAGGAGTAATCGATGTTTGAGAAGTAATCAAAGTTTAAAGAAGCAATCGATGTTAGATAGTAATTGATGTTTAAAGGGTAATCGATGTTTGAGAAGTAATCAATGTTTAAGGAAGTAATCGATGTTAGGTAGTAATCGATGTTAGATAGTAATCGATGTTAAGGGAGCAATCGATGTTTAAGGAAGCAATCGATGTTTGAGGAGAAATCGATTGTTAGACAGTAATCGATAGGAGCAATCGATTAATAGTTAGCAATTGATGTTAATGACAATCAATTAATGGTTAGTGTAGACACCCATTTCTAACCCATAAGTCGAGCAAATCCCTTATCGTACCATTGATGCCCCATGCTGGCTCATCATCGTCAAGCTGGCTTTCTCCGATCGTGACATCATTTCCATTAGTTCATCGCCGTGGAGGACCCTTCCTGGTCAAATCAATCTCTCTCACTATAGCTCTCTGAGTTAGGAATCCGATGTTTCAACCCGAAGGCTGCGCATGGAGATTGGACACATTGCATGGCCAAAATGCAGAAAAGTCATGAAGGCGACAGGACCTAGGTCGCATTCCTGAAAACGACAGCCCCCATGTCGCGATCATAAATCCACATTTTAAATCCTTGAAAAAATACAAAATTGACTTGAAGTCACCTTCCTTATGAGGAAGGCAACGTATCGAGGCGTCGCATTCAGGAAGGCGACCAGAAGGCTGTCGCTTTCAGGACCTTAAATAGGAAACCCTTTCCGAAGCCAACTTGGACACATGCCAAAGATGGTAATTGCCACATTTGGACGTCAAAATCACGTCAAAATCCTTTCAAATTCGGAGGAAACCTTCCTAACATGTCCCTTTCCAAGTTCCAATTGCCCATACGCAGCCATACTTAACCAGAATTGGACTCCTTCCCATTATTCCTCTCAGACCCGAGTTGGGGATAATCACCCATAAGTACCTCGTCTCTACATCTTTTTGGGCAAGGCCAGAGTCTGTTTCTTCCTCTTCCAGAGAGCTTCATCTTCCACGAAGAGAGCTTCTCCTCCAGATGACTCAGAAGAGCCCCCCAGGGCGTTTTCCCATCGGCTACACAATTCTTCTTCCCTTCTTCTCTTTATTTCATTCAATTCTTGCATGAATAGTCTTGTTTTCTTCATAGATTAACATTAGATCACGACACACACACCCATACTTAACACCCACAGGGGTTAAAAGCCCCAATCTCATGAGTTCCCTCCATTATAGTTCATGTTTTCAAGCTTTTCATTGAATAGATCTTCTATGCACGAATTCTAATGGGTGTTTTCCTTACTTGATTAACTTTGGCAGGTGTTTGAAGGTCAGAGCAAGGTGAGGCTCTTGCCCCTCGGCCGGCTGAGGAGCAGGAAGACAAAGAACCCACGTTTCCATCCATTGAAGAGGAAGGCGACCAGGCCCCTGCCGCAATAAAGAAGGCGCCGCCGTCTACGTCGCGTTCAGATCAAAGCATAGCGACGATCCCCGTGTCGCATTACCAGGTATGCCTCCTTCTCACTTTTCCTTTCCAACGTAGTCAGCCCCCCCACCTGAACATCAAGAGGCGACTGCATTGGTGGTGATCACGGTCAGTTCCTAATCCCTTACATATTCACAATCAATTCAAAAAGGGAGCACAATCTCGTGATTACACCTTTTGGCGATCACAGTGGGACTTCTTGTAACGTCGCGCGTTTTTCGGATCCCCGTGGATCCAGGTTTAGAGGGATTGGTGGCCAATGTGAGGCCCATTAGTGTTGTGTGTTTCTTATTAGATCCTTACCGGGTTTGGTTATGGGTCTGTGTTGGTGTTCAGTACGCTGGACATCAACAGTGTGTTGGCGTCCAGGTGGGTGACGTCGACTTTGTGTTGGCGGCCATGGTGTGCCGTTAACATGGTTTTAGCGTCCATCGATGTAGACGTCCATTGCTTGAACTTGGCGTCGAGCGATGTGGACGTCTGTGGGGTGGCGGTTTGGTTAGGGGCATATGTGTTAACGTTAACCTGACGCACCTGTGTTTTTATGGCAGACCCGAGCCCTGTTCTTTCCCCTCTCTCTCCCTTCCACTTCCCCCACCTTCACCCTTGAGCTTCTTCGCGAGTTCTGACAGTCGGCGGGAGCTCGTGGGAAGGCTGTGGTGCGCGTGGTAGCTGTAGATCAGGCGGGGAATGGCGGATTGGAGCGCGGTGTTCGTGGGGCGTTTCTCGGGTTTCGGCGTGATTCAAGGTTTTTCGGGAGTTTAATTGCATTTCTGAGGTAGGGGTCGAGCCCTGTTAGCTTGTTAGAAACATTAAAACACGACTTAACTACTTGAATCAGCATGATAATGCATTTTCGGATTAAGTTGCACCATGAAGGGATAATGGGTGGTTTGAGTAATTTAATGTACGAAGCATGCTGTGCTGGGTTGTTTTGGGTTCATGCATGTTTAAAGAATCATTTCAGTACATTTTCTTGTAGTTTTAACGGTTGGAAAACCTGTAGAGCCGGATTAGGGTTTCTGCAAGGTTTAAGGCCGGAGAACTTGGCGTCAGGATCGCTTGTCGCCAAGCTCATCAGCTGAGATATAAACGGCTAGATCGCTTGCCGTCTACTTCTTATAAGCGGCAGTCGATGTTGCCGCCAACTTGTGCATGTAACCATGCAGTATGGTTTACGTAGCTTTTCTGGTTATGAATATTGCGTGTTTGTGTGTGCATGGCGATGACCGTGTGAGCCAGTACACTTGATATGCTCTTGGAGCATATTGCTCATGTAATGGGCATGTTTTACGTGAATGATATGTGATGTGCGTAATTGCTTTACGTAGTATGTGTGGTGCGTTGGCACCCGTGGCACTCTTGTAGTGTGTTGTCCATGTGTTGGACATGTGGTTTACGTGGAAGACGTGTGGTACACCATCCAGGGTGTAATATACACGTGTTGTTTACGTGGTTTGAGTATTTGTATACTACACATTTTGTTGTAATATAATTCTTATGATTTGTCGTAGTAACTGGGCAGTGAGGTTCCGGTGTGAGCCTAGCCATGACTTTGTGGTGTTTGAGCAGTGAAGGTCCATACCGACCTAGCCCTGGTTCGTTGTTGTCTTTCGAATAATATTATATTGATTCATGAAGTAAGTGGTGTGTGTTGCCACGGTGGTCATGAGATGACCAATGATAGGCAAGTTTGTGGTTCAGGTCTGTGTTGGTGTGGGACAGCTTTGGGGTCATATGACGACCGATGTTAAGCTAATCCTAAAATTATATATCGTAAATTATAAGTAAAGGCTATATGTGTAAGTACGGTGGTTTGTGCTAGCCGAGTGTGGTGGTCCGGCGCCTATTCCGGAATGCCTCTCTAGTCGGGTACCCCAGGTTCTTTGTGAGCCAGGACGTGTGTTTGTTGTGCTCGGGGTTTTGTCCCGGTACTGGTGTTGTACCGTTGAGGTCTGTGTCGTCTTCCTGGACACCCTCACTCCTGAGTTTGAGTTGTACGTCCGGCTGAGGGAAAGACGGCAGTGGGACAGCGACTTCCCAGAGTTTGTTCTTTTGTCGCTTGTAGCGCGCTCGTAGTTGGGGGTACGGACACCAGTAGACGTCACTGGTCCCCAGCTAGTCCTGTTTTCCAGTGCCTCACTTTAGAGTGCTCCGGCCAGAGACTCTAGAGGTGCCAAGCCTGGGCCTGCAGTTGTGTGTCTGTAGGTGTGGTGTTAGTTAGTCTCCACAGTTGTTTGACTTCTTCCTTGTGGAGCGGCAGTTGGACCTTTCGTCCGTGACTGCGAGGCTGAGAGGTTGTTCTTGTGTTGTGTTGTCCGGGTTGGATATTGGCCTGATCAGCCAGTAGTCCGTTCCCGTGTGGTGGCGTCGTTCCCTTCCGACTCGTGCTTTGCTACTTGTCGTGGTTTGTGAGTTTGTGACTCATGGTCGAGGTTTGACTCGTTTGAGGTGTGCCCTGGTGTTGGCACAATTGTGACTGAGTTGTGGTTTGTGTGACTTGCCGGTTGAAGTTTTACTTGTAATATTGTACTTAAATAAAGGTATAATATAATTGTGGTTCAGTGTGGTCCCTATTACCTGCTTGTACCCTTGTTCGGGTGTTTGTGTTGTGGTACCTCAGAGTAGCAGGTACCTATTTCCTTCATGGGTTATTTATAGTTTTGTGACGGTACATTGTGTACCAACCTTTTCAGGCTCTCGAATGTTGTGGTGGTCTTGTGGTTTGACCTGCCACTTGTTGTATCCTAACTATTTTAAGTAGATCTTTGTTTATATTTTATTGTGGATTAGTTTGTGATTATTAAATACGTTACCTTTGTGGGTATTTTGCCGATAAGGCTTGTGGCCTAGGCATATTGTGGTTTAGTAGAGCTATGCTCCGTGGAGGCCGTGTGAGACCTTCCACTTGTTGAGTTTTACTCTTCTTGGGTATGTTTCCAATTATAGTTTTAGTGTGTTATGGATTTAGTGTGTGATGGACTAGCTAGCTGTAGCCAGTCCTACCATTTATGTGTGGCTCTCGACGTAATGTGATTTGGAGTATAAAGGACCAGCTCTTTGTTAGCAGTCCTGTTACTTAAGTGTTCGAGATTTGCCTTTGAAGCTTGTAGCCTGGGCAGTGACTTGCCTGTGTGGCTTATAGCTTAGGCAACTAGTTGTTATAGCAGTGTGCTAGTGAGACTGTGGTTTAGGCACTTTAGTAGTTGGACTGACTAATGATATTATATTAGTCCTGTAGTCCCACTTTCCTTCTGAGGATTTTATATTTATTATCATGATTATGTTTAATTGTTATTTATTGTTATGATGTGAGCATGAAATGGTTTGGTTATTAGTGCTGCCAGTGAGACCCATTGGGGTTGAGGTGATTGTGGTTACGGTGTTGTTTTGGGTAGCCCCTACTGAGCCAGTGACTTATTGAGGCTCACTCCCCTACAGTTCTTTTCAGGGATTTCCGAGTGTTTGGCTTGCAGTGGCGTTGCGTCAGACTTGTACCTCCAGCAGTAGTTTAGTAGTTAGTGTTGTGTGAGCTTGTGCTCCCTCAGGGTATGCCCCAGGTAGTTGTACTCTTTTAATTGGACATGTATTAATGTATGGGACAGTTGTACAAATTTGTGAATAGATATGAGCACATGTACTTTCTTGTGTCTTATATTCTTGTGGTTTGTCTTTTATACTCTTACTAGACACGTGTGTGAGATATCCCTTGCGAGACTTCGGTCCGTTCGCGGGAGGCGGATCTGGATATGGAGCCTTAATGGGCATAATTACCCCGGTCCGTCACAGTTGGTATCAGAGCAATGTCCAGTTAGAATATGAAAAGACATTGAAAGTACAATGTCCCAATACATGGATTAATGTCCATTGCTGGTAGTAAGTCTGAGGTTTTGTGTGATATAAAGTAGTTTTTACGTGAGCTTTTGGCACGTAAACCGTGTCTTTCTATTTGTTAGATTGGCAGTTGTGAGCAGCTGTTGAGCCACAACGTGGATAGTGGCATAAATTGTGTGGTTGTGTCCTGGCACTAGTGCAGTTAAAGCAGTCAAACTATACTTAAAAGTTTTTAGTTGCAGAGATTAGAGGAGAAATGTAAAGTAGTGCCCTAAGAGGGATATACCTGTTATATGTTAGTAAAGTACAGAGTTAGTGGAGATAAGTATAGAGTATTTCTGTGATAGATCAGTTTGGTTATTAAAGATTTGCAGTTAAAGGAATTGAAGAGATTAACAGTTTGGATATGGAATTCAGTAAGTAAGTTATAATGAGATAGAAAGTTGGCAGAGATAGGTGTATGGTAACAAGGTGATAAGGATCAGGTCAGTGTGTGTGTGATAAGTTGCAGTTGAGAACCTCAGTAAATGTATTGTGGCATTAGAGATTTGAGTCAGATGATATTAAGAAACAGTGTGTATGGAAATGTCATTAGAGTTATAAAGAGTTTGATATGATCAAGAAAGGCAGACCAGCTTTAAAAGAAGTATCAGTACATAAAGGGGCAGTGATTTATGGCAAATAGACTAAGTATGCCTGAGATCAGAATTTGAGAAAGTATTGTTATGAAATATGATGATAGTAGGAAGGAAGTGTGATATGAAGATTTGTATAAATAAGTATAGAAATGATCAGTTGAATAATGAAAGAGAGAAAGAAGAATTAATGTGCGATAAGATTTTCTGAAATTTCACAAGAGGAATATTTAGTTGATGATTGGCAGTTTAGATAAAGAAAAGATATGGATTAAGAAAGGAAGAATTTCGCAAATGATGAAGTGAACAAGGTCAGATGAGTCAGAAAATGTCAGTTAAAGTTTGCATATTGATGCAAAGAAATGATTTAATTGAGCAGAAAGGAATTGTTATTAAGATATTTCAGGGTTTAAATGCTGGAGAAGATTGATTAAGAATATTTGAAAGTTTATGCCCCAGAATTATGGGAATTAGCCAGAGAATGTTAATAAAGCAGGAAAGATATATGAAAGCGCAATATGTCAATAGTGGTTTGGCAGATCAGAAATTGCAGTAATTTCTTCAGCAGGAATTAATTGAATGGGATGATTTGAGAAGCAGTTGAAGCTAGAAGAAAGCAATTGAAAGTAATACTGTGAACAGAAATTGTGGAATATTTTGCAAAAGTGTTCAGTGTGATCAGAGTAGCGCAGCGGAAGCGGAAGCAAAGAAAGATTTAATATTCAGATATTGTTCAAGTTTGCTTGAATAAGGAGAAAGTGTAAAGTTTTGTGCAGTGGGATAAAGGAACAGAGTTTATTATGGTTTTTAATCAGAGATTGACTTTAAGCGGTATGAGTAGAATAATATGAAAGGACAGAAAATTCAAAGATGGTGATTGGTTTTCTTTGAAGAGGTGTCAGTTGCGAATGTGAATGTAGATGAGGCAGGATAACAGCAAGCAGTGATAAATAGAAAAAGAAAATGGTGGCATGAAAGAGTATTACAGTGTAAGATATTCAAGAAAGGTAAAGCGGTCTCGGAAGAAATATTGCAAACATCGCCCAGAAATTGTGGAAGCAGGTTCAGTCCAAGGAGATAAAGCACCATTGGCAAGGTAGGATCGCCTACGGTTGAAAGCTAAAGAAAGGTAATGGAATCGACATAACAGAGTAATTGTGAGATGAATGAAAGACTGAAGCAGAGAAAGAGTATCCTACTTATTCTGTGTTCAGCTTTATTTGTTTTTAGGTGATAATTTGGTTTATTATGATTTATTTTATATGTCGAGGACGACATTTGTTTTTAGGTGATAATAATGTAACGTCGCGTGTTTTCCGGATCCCCGTGGATCCAGGTTTAGCGGATTGGTGGCCAATGTGAGGCCCATTAGTGTGTGTGTGTTTCTTATTAGATCCTTACCGAGTTTGGTTATGGGTCTGTGTTGGTGTTCAGTACGCTGGACATCAACAGTGTGTTGGCGTCCAGGTGGGTGACGTCGACTTTATGTTGGCGGCCATGGTGTGCCGTTAACATGGTTTTAGCATCCATCGATGTAGACGTCCATTGCTTGAACTTGGCGTCGAACGATGTGGACGTCTGTGGGGTGGCGGTTTGGTTAGCGGCATATGTGTTGACGTTAACCTGACGCACCTGTGTTTTTATGGCAGACCCGAGCCCTGTTCTTTCCCCTCTCTCTCCCTTCCACTTCCCCCACCTTCACCCTTGAGCTTCTTCGCGAGTTCTGACAGTCGGCGGGAGCTCGTGGAAGGCTGTGGTGCGCGTGGTAGCTGTAGATCGGGCGGGGAATGGCGGATTGGAGCGCAGTGTTCGTGGGGCGTTTCTCGGATTTCGGCGTGATTCAAGGTTTTTTCGGGAGTTTAATTGCGTTTCTGAGGTAGGGGTTGAGCCCTGTTAGCTTGTTAGAAACATTAAAACACGACTTAACTACTTGAATCAGCATTATAATGCATTTTCGGATTAAGTTGCACCATGAAGGGATAATGGTGGTTTGAGTAATTTAATGTACGAAGCATGTTGTGTTGGGTTGTTTTGGGTTCATGCATGTTTAAAGAATCGTTTCAGTACATTTTCTTGTAGTTTTAACGGTTGGAAAACCTGTAGAGCCGGATTAGGGTTTCTGCAGGGTTTAGGCCGGAGAACTTGGCGTCAAGATCGCTTGTCGCCAAGCTCATCAGTTGAGATATAAACGGCTAGATCGCTTGCCGTCTACTTCTTATAAGCGGCAGTCGATGTTGCCGCCAACTTGTGCATGTAAACATGCAGTATGGTTTACGTAGCTTTTCTGGTTATGAATATTGCGTGTTTGTGTGTGCATGGCGATGACCGGTGTGAGCCAGTACACTTGATATGCTCTTGGAGCATACTGCTCATGTAATGGGCATGTTTTACGTGAATGATATGTGATGTGCGTAATTGCTTTACGTAGTATGTGTGGTGAGTTGGCACCCGTGGCACTCTTGGAGTGTGTTGTCCATGTGTTGCACATGTGGTTTACGTGGAAGACGTGTGGTACACCATCCAGGGTGTAATATACACGTGTTGTTTACGTGGTTTGAGTATGTGTATACTACACATTTTGTTGTAATATAATTCTTATGATTTGTCGTAGTAACTGGGCAGTGAGGTTCCGATGTGAGCCTAGCCATGACTTTGTGGAGTTTGGGCAGTAAAGGTCCATACCGACCTAGCCCTGGTTCGTTGTTGTCTTTTGAATAATATTATATTGATTCATGAAGTAAGTGGTGTGTGTTGCCACGGTGGTTATGAGATGACCAATGATAGGCAAGTTTGTGGTTCAGGTCTGTGTTGGTGTGGGATAGCTTTGGGGTCATATGATGACTGATGTTAAGCTAATCCTAACACTTATATATCGTAAATTATAAGTAAAGGCTATATGTGTAAGTACCGTAGTTTGTGCTAGTCGAGTGTGGTGGTCCGGCGCCTATTCCGGAATGCCTCTCTAGTCGGGTACCCCAGGTTCTTTGTGAGCCAGGCACGTATGTTTGTTGTGCTCGGAGTTTTGTCCCGGTACTGGTGTTGTACCGTTGAGGTCTGTGTCATCTTCTTGGACACCCTCACTCCTGAGTTTGAGTTGTACGTCCGGCTGAGGGAAAGACGGCAGTGGGACAGCGACTTCCCAGAGTTTGTTCTTTTGTCGCTTGTAGCGCGCTCGTAGTTGGGGGTACGGACACCAGTAGACGTCACTGGTCCCCAGCTAGTCCTGTTTTCCAGTGCCTCACTTTAGAGTGCTCTGGCCAGAGACTCTAGAGGTGCCAGGCATGGGCCTGCAGTTGTGTGTCTGCAGGTGTGGTGTTAGTTGGTCTCCCACAGTTGTTTGACTTCTTCTTGTAGAGCGGCAGTTGGACCTTTCGTCCGTGACTGCGAGGCTGATAGGTTATTCTTGTGTTGTGTTGTCCGGGTTGGATATTGGCCTGATCAGCCAGTAGTCCGTTCCCGTGTGGTGGCGTCGTTCCCTTCCAACTCGTGCTTTGCTACTTGTCGTGGTTCGTGAGTTTGCGACTCATGGTCGAGGTTTGACTCGTTTGAGGTGTGCCCTGGTGTTGGCACAATTGTGACTGAGTTGTGGTTTGTGTGACTTTCCGGTTGAAGTTTTACTTGTAATATTGTACTTAAATAAAGGTATAATATAATTGTGGTTCAGTGTGGTGTCTATTACCTGCTTGTACCCTTGTTTGGGTGTTTGTGTTGTGGTACCTCAGAGTAGCAGGTACCTATTTCCTTCATGGGTTATTTTATAGTTTTGTGATGGTACATTGTGTACCAACCTTTTCAGGCTCTCGAGTGTGTGGAGGTCTTGTGGTTTGACCTGCCACTTATTGTATCCTAACTGTTTTAAGTTGATCTTTGTTTATATTTATTGTGGATTAGTTTGTGATTATTAAATACGTTACCTTTGTGGGTATTTTGCCGATGAGGCTTGTGGCCTAGGCATATTGTGGTTTAGTAGAGCTATGCTTCGTGGAGGCCGTGTGAGACCTTCCACTTGTTGAGTTTTACTCTTCTTGGGTATGATTCCAATTATAGTTTTAGTGTGTTATGGATTTAGTGTGTGATGGACTAGCTAGCTGTAGCCAGTCCTACATTTATGTGTGGCTCTCGACGTAATGTGATTTGGAGTATAAAGGACCAGCTCTTTGTTAGCAGTCTTGTTACTTAAGTGTTCGAGATTTGCCTTTGAAGCTTGTAGCCTGGGCAGTGACTTGCCTGTGTGGCTTATAGCTTAGGCAACTAGTTGTTATAGTAGTGTGCTAGTGAGACTGTGGTTTAGGCACTTTAGTAGTTGGACTGACTAATGATATTATATTAGTCCTGTAGTCCCACTTTCCTTCTGAGGATTTTATATTTATTATCATGATTATGTTTAATTGTTATTTATTGTTATGATGTGAGCATGAAATGGTTTGGTTATTGGTGCTGCCAGTGAGACCCATTGGGGTTGAGGTGATTGTGGTTACGGTGTTGTTTTGGGTAGCCCCTACTGAGCCAGTGACTTATTGAGGCTCACTCCCCTACAGTTCTTTTCAGGGATTGTCGAGTGTTTGGCTTGCAATGGCATTGCGTCAGACTTGTACCACCAGCAGTAGTTTAGTATTAGTGTTGTGTGAGCTTGTGCTCCCTCGGGGTATGCCCCAGGTAGTTGTACTCTTTTAAATTGGACATGTATTAATGTAATGGGACATTTGTACAATTTGTGAATAGATATGAGCACATGTACTTTCTTGTGTCTTATATTCTTGTGGTTTGTCTTTTATACTCTTACTGGACACGTGTGTGAGATATCCCTTGTGAGACTTCGGTCCGTTTACGGGAGACAGATCTGGATATGGAGCATTAATGGGCATAAATACCCCGGTCCGTCACACTTCTAGTACCAATCACGCTTGCTCGTTCTTTCCCTGCCGTTCTTACCTTCTAACGCGTGTGTTGTGTTCTTAGTTTTTTCTCTTTTTTTTTAGTTCTTTTCCTCTGAGTTTCTTAGTGCTCTGCGGTTCTGGGTGAGAAGGCGACAATATCAACGTCGCGATCAGAATAGCGACACACAGCACGTCGCGATCAGGTTAGTACACAGCGTCTTCCTTGTCTGTTTCTGTTCTGTGTGCTGTGAGGAAGGCGACGTCCCTTTCGTCGTGATAAGGAAGGCGACAGCAATAGCGTCGCTACTAGGTACGCGCTCTACCCGTACACTTTCTTGCATTATTTAAAAATTGTCGAGTCTGTGGAGAAACGCGACGCTATTACCGACGCGATAAGAAAGGCGACGGTGGTTCTGTCGCAATCAGGTCAGTACCCTGGTCTTTTGAGTTTCCATGCAAATTTGGGTTCATTGATACATACTCCATCCACACTCCATCATACCATGCTTATTCCATGATTTTGAGAGTTTGACTAGTCTTGTGTGTTGTAGAATTGTTTGATTTCTGTGCATAATTAGGGCCTAGTTGCTCTCTGTCCACTGTGAGAAGGAACGCAATGGGTTGATTGTCGCGATCTTGGTCGCGACAGCTATCTCATCGCCTTCTGCCTCTGAGAGCATTAGCCCTAATTCTTGTTGTGTTAGTACTAGGTTAGAATTTTGCATGCACTTCGGTGCACATAGGATTTGCATACATCTTTCCATACTTATAGTATAGGTTTCCTCCTCAGCGACGCCCGCTCTCTCTCGGCCACATACTCCTTGTGTCCGACTAGAGCACTCGCTTGAGGGCCTCCGTAAGTCCCTGCTGACCGTGGATTCCCACACGGCCGCCGGCTGGTTGTACTCGTCGCCACCTAGGATCGAGTCTAACTCATTTTGGCAAGATAGAGAGAATCCTAGCCATACCCGAAGTTGGAAGCCTTCTCCCATTTAGGAAACCCTTTCCTTATTTCGAGAGAACTTGCTAAAAGTCAAATCATTAAAAGGCAAATCTTGAACCAATTAAAAGAAACCATCATCATTGCCAACTGCTTGCTTTGGATGAGACGTTTTCTCTTTCCTTTCATCTGCATATGATTGCTTGTTTAGGAAACTAAGAGTCTGTCTCGGTTAGGTTGCCTCTCTCAAGTCTGGAAAGGCTTTCCCCATCTCTCTGCACCCACTTTCCAAACATGGAGTCGTTCTTGAACCCAATCTACAATAGTGAGAACCCAGACACTGCCTTCTATGCTTCCCAGGACTACGAGGAGTCCCTACCCCATGATCTCCTTGAGGAGATGACCCAGCCCTGGGTCGCTACCGTTCGTACCTCTGAGGGCCGTCATCGCGACGAGGGCAGGCCGTCTCAGAACATCCATCCTCCTCAGTCGGATGATCAGGCCACTCAACTCCTACGCTTAATTCCCCAGCTTGATCAGTCCCAGATCCAAACCCTCATGACGGCCCTCAAAGGAAGGCCGCTTCCTCACCCTCACCCAGAGCGGGCGTGTCATGCCCCGCAGCAGCTGCCTCCAGCCCCCACGTTGTCATGGGACAAGCCGACAACACGCCCATCTGGCCGCGACCATCCGGTTCACGCCCTTTGAGTCGGAGCACTACCTGCCCCGTGAGTTGAGGCCCCGGTCTCCGCCGTATCAGCCATGCTACTCCCCTCATCGCCCTGAGCCTCGTGCTAGGCCCACCTCTCATGCCTCATCCATGTACGCCCAGTCGTCCACCGCACCGGACATGATGTCCGAGTGGGCATCCATCAAGAAGGAGCACCAAGAGCTCCGAAAGCAAGTCGACCCTAGGCAGCACCACGATGTGCACATGCCAAATTTCAATGGCCTATGGGTCCCCTCTCCATCCGAGCTGCCGAAGTACTGCAAATACAACGGCTCAGGCAATCCCTATACCCATATCAAAGACTTCATCTATGAGTCCGCCTCCTACCAGCATGATCGCCGCCTCATGGCATATCTCTTCCGCCGATCGCTGGACGGGCACACCCTAGATTGGTTCTACTCCCTGCTACCTGAGGACGCTGAAGACTTCGTTGTCGTGAAGGCCAAGTTCCTCGAACAATTCTAAGACAGGGTCGGGCCTGAATACTCCCTTACAGATCTCATGGCTGAGAAGATGAAGTCAGACGAGGATTTTGCCTCGTACGTCGATAAGTGGAGGCAAATGGCCACCAGAGTTACGGGGTACCTTCCAGAGGGGGAGAAGGTGAAGATCATCATCGCCAATGCCACGCCTGCCTACAGAAACATCCTGGTGATGAATGACATCACCACCATGCATCAACTCTACAGCTGGGCCCAGTTTATCCAAACCCAGCTCAAAGATTCTCCCATCCACTCTATGTACAAACCCCAAAAGTCTCGGTTCCAAAGAAAGCCTCAGGGGCCAGTCACTGAGGGCGTCCAAGTGAACGAGCAAGTGAGCGAGTTCAACCCTTCTGGCTAGAGCCAAAATCGTCAACCTTACAATGCCCAGGGTCAGAACCCTACCCATCCGCCACAAGGGCAACCACCACGCCAATACAACCAAGTGCCACCTCCTGATGGCTCTCAGCAAAGGCGTCCCATGGCCCTAGAAGAACTCACTACCCGCCATTGTCGGAGACACTCTTCGACATATTCTTAGCCTTGCTCTCCACAGACGCCATTAGGCTCCCTCCTGAGAGACCCTTGAACCCCAGTGTGGATTAAACCCAGTACTGCGTCTTCCACCGGCAGCGTGGTCACCCATTGAATAGTGCTTTACATTCAAGGATCTGGTGTTGACTTGCATGAGCAGCACAGGATAGATTGGACAGCCCTCCGGCAAGTGATCAGAGATATCAAGGAAAGGCAGAGGCAACAACAGCAGCAGAGGCAATAGCGCCAACCACCCCCTCAACAACAACAGCAGCAGCAACACCAACAGCCGTTGTAGGACCTCGGGATCGTCCACAACCCCTTACCTAACCATCCACTAGCTCCAAACCCACCACCACAACAACCTGCCCAGGTAAACCCCATCGTCCACCACCCTCCCCCTCAGACGAATTGGACGTACGATGATGAACTAGATGTTCAGCAGATGATGGCCAATAACCAATATCCTATCCAGTCCCAAACAATACAACCAGCCTACACGGCTCCCCAGTCAATCCCTCCTTTAGTTTCTATGGCCAACGCCATCATACTGTCCGTCGGTTCAGCACCTGCGCCAGTCGCCAGTCCACCCATCATCTTACCCTTCGCTCCACTTGTCTCCGTACCTCTATCCCCTATCATATCTACTCCCTCACCCATCCTACCTCCACCTGGGCCGGACCAACCCTCCGCCGCTACACTATCCTCTGCCAGACAACCACCTACCCATCCGACCACCCTGCGGAGCGGGAGAGTCTTTCGCCGCCCGTACCCGCCTATCTCCACTACTTCCACTTCCACATACCCCCAGCAGGTCCTGCAACCGCCACAGCAACAACAAGCTCAGCAACAAATGCAAGATGAGGGGTTGATTGAGCCGCTGCCTGGAACCCACTATGACATCCTCAAACACCTGGATCACGTGCCAGCTAAGATCTCCATTTTGGAGCTAATAAAGAAGTCCAAGGAGCACCAGGAAGCCCTGAGGAATTTCCTGCAAAAGGTGGTAGTGAATGAAGACATGCTGGCTGACAAGCTACCTAGTGCCCTGGCCATGGTGACTTGCGGGCCGGCGATCACATTTGCGGAAAGCGAACTAGCACCCCCGGAAGCCAGGAGGCTCCCCCTCTGCGTCACTCTGGTCATCAATCATGTAGTAGTGGGAGGGGCATTGGTCGACACGGGGGCATCCATAAACGTCTGCCCACTGAGTACCTTGAGAGCCTGCGACCTATCGGAAGGGACGCTAAGGCTGACACCCACCACCATCGCCGCATATGACAACTCTAGAAGATCTTGTCATGGCATGGTGACTGTGCAAGCCGAACTGGGACCCCTCTCTGTTACAGTGGACTTCTACGTCCTCGATATCGATCCCGTGTCCAAAGCTATTCTAGGGCGTCCGTGGTTGGAAGCGCTTGGGGCTATACCGTCCACTGCACACCAGTGTCTGAAGTTCCCCTTTCAAGGACGGATCATCAAGGTCAAGAGTATAGCCACTACCCACCCAGTAGATGCCCTCCACGATACCCACCTACCAGCCGTGTGGCCAGCCAATAAACCCATAGTTTCGGTGCTAGATATCAACTACCCATGGAGCTGCACGTTCCAATCCAAGAGAGAGACCAATCTGGCACAAGTCAATGTAGTCAAGAGAAAAGAGCCACTAAGCACGAAGGGGTGGCAAATCATAATGAAGCTAGGATATGAAGAAGGCAAGGGCCTAGGGGCAGAGCTACAGGGCATAGTCAAACCCATCCTTGACATTGTCACGAAAAGCCGATGGGGCTTAGGGTACAGAGAGAAATCCAAACCATGGTCATCCAGCACATCCACTCTTAAGGCCGACCGAGAACCACTCACCTGGACACTCTGGTGTCACTTTATCAGGGGCCTACCCAACCGAGATATAATACCTTGGTAGTCGAGGCGGAACTCTCACAGTACGAGGTGCATGGCCGGAACTTCTCTCGGCACATGGCCCCGTTGCTGACCTATAGAGCCCTAGAAGCCCTCCGTCCAACTAGGAGGAGAAAGACAGGGACCCAGAAGCTGAGTGGTACAGATGGTTTGACATAGAAGACATCACCATTGCCTTCAGCCGACTGTTCTGGGAGGAAGAAAGGACATGGCCGCTAGCTGCAGCAGAGCTGTTAGATCCACCCACCACCATCACATCTAAAAGGCAGCTCATGAGTAATGCCTCAAACATAGGAGAGCCAGACATTCCCTATGAAGAAGGGAAAACCATAGATGAACTCTGTGAAGGATCGAGAAATGATGAGGACAAGATCTAGAAGGGGGGGTTGAATAGATCTAGTTCTACTAATGCGGAAGCTTAACCAATTTTTAAAAACTCTTGAATCAGAGGCAAATTGAAAAATAGATTTCACAGATCTGAAGATAAATTGAGTGAGTTGTGCAAATGGAGTGTGTGAACAGATTGATTAGATGAATTCAAACGATCCTATGCATGCATCTAACGAAGGATAAATTCAAACCACAATCAGATCAATGCACAGAGATTTTTAGGTGGTTCGAAAATCACACCATGTGATTCCTACATCCACCCCTCACACAGTGAGGATCCACTAATCAACATGGGTACAACACACCCACTGGAGCCTGACAACTCCAACCACCTGAGTTTACAACTCACACAAACTCTAGAATAAGACTACTCTAGAACCCTGAGCAAGACTGCTCAACTACCACTTGAGTACGACGACTCAAACCACTGAGCTCGACGGCTCACAAACAACTTGCTAGAAGAACACAAGACTTAGATCCCTAGCAACAGATCTAGTCCAACCAAAGTTAATTCATGAGACTCATGCAACAACCCATGCACAATCTCAGAATCACTCAGAAGAGAAAAGGAAGTGAGAATTGTATTGAGGAGCTTTTCTCTTCAGATGTACTCCCTTGTAGAAGGTCGAATTGTGAAGTGCTTTGATCTCTGGAAGTTCCTAGACGATGCTCTGCAATCTGATCTTCAGGATCTTCCTTGAATTCTTCACAGAAGTCGGCTTCTACTTGATCTGCTTCCTTAAGGTGATTCAATTGCTTCTTCAACGATCAATTTCCACTTCTCATGCTTGGGCAGATGAGAATTTGGCTTGAGGAAGCACCAGGAAGGCAAGAACAGGGAGGAGAAACCTTCTAGCCGCCAACGATTTCTGGGAGGCTCTGAAAGGGTTCATGCATGTTGGATAGCCAATAGAAGGGTATTCATACCCCTAATAGTCCAAATGTACCCTTGGGGGTCGTGGGCACACGATCCAAGGCTAATCCAACAGTTCCCTAGGGTGCCACATGTCCAGGACAAAATTTAAGTCACAGAGATTCCGGAGTGTGTCGACCTGCCCATGAGGTGTGTCGACACACTGTCCCAGACTGGCGAAACAATTCCCTGGGAGAGGTCTCTAGTGTCGACTTGAGATGATTCAGTGTCGACACCATGTCCCAGACAGCAAAACAAGTCTTCTGGAGAGCCATCTAGTGTCGACCTGCCTGCATTTGGTGTCGACCTGCTTTACCCATCTGAAAAGCAGGCCTTCTGGGAAGGCTCTCTAGTGTCGACACTATCTGATTTAGTGTCGACCTGAGATAGAAGCCTGTTAACATATTTCTCTGGGATCTGTCTCTAGTGTCGACCTGCCCTGGACTAGTGTCGACACTAGTTGATCTTTTCTTCACATTTCTGTCTTTGCTCTGAGCCATTGTGTCGACACCACTCATGGTTGTGTCGACACTACCTTTGCAAGAAAATGTTGTCCCTGAGAAAATAAACACATAAATCATTAGTTAAATATATTATCATGAATATCAATGATAAATGTGCTTGGAAACATGCTTTTTGAATATTGTTATTTCAGGTGTGATGTATTTCACATGTTCCAATTGTTATGCATTAAAATCACAGCTTGTCATCATCAAAATGTAAGGAGAAATGTATATATTCACACTCAACCCAACAATCTCCTCCTTTTTGATGATGGCAACATTAAATTCATATGGAAGTAGAAAATTTCAATGAAATGTGATTTAAGCATTTTCATTTCCTTTTATTCATACTTGTCAAAGACCTTTGAACATTTTTAGTGACATTCAAAAGTTGCACACATGAAAGACACAATGTTACTAAAGATAAGCTATTCTCACACAAAGGTCAAGCAGCTTGACAAGCATTCATCACATTCACATTCATTCAAAAGAGTTTTCAATCACATTGAAGACACAAAGGTTTCTATTCATTCTTTAAAAACACATTTAAAAAGCATTACAATTTCTTGCTATCTTCTCCCCCTTTGACATCATCAAAAGAAATTACATTAATGAGGAGGAGGAGGAGGAATGGGTATCAAAATGGTCTCAATATCCGTCAATCTCTTTTCCATTAAAGCCAGACTGAACTTCATTTGAGCTTGGATAGTTGGGAGTCTTGTATGCAAAAGATTTTTCATTCTCTCTGAATTCTCTGACATTGTAGCTTGAAGGGCACTGAACTCAGTGGACATTGGCTGTGAATAAAAAGAAGAACCAGCTGACCAACCAGGTCTATTCAAAACTTTGAATTCCTTTTTAAGTGCAGACATCTCTTCATCAATATGAGTAGATAAATTCTTCATGCTCTCCAAGTCATCTACCAGATGTGCAAAAGATAGTCTTGTCTTAGAAATCTGAGAAAGTGTCTCCTTGGTGTTGAAGACATCAGCTTGGGAATTTGCCAAAATTCCCTTAAGAACTGTTTCCAACTTCTCTTGATGTTCTTTGAGCTCGACTGAAGCATCTGCCAATGTGCCAATCAGCCTGTTGAACCTTTGCGTGGCATGGTCAGAAGCTGCTTTTTGTTCAATAAATTTGGCAGACACGGTGTTCTCCAACCTCTGAATCCTCAACTCAAAATTTTCTGACATAGTCTGAATGGAGGTGTTCAAAGCATCAAATTTGTCATTTAAAAAGGTGTATAACTCTGGTAGAACAGAAGGTCCACCAAAGGATGTGGATGCATGAACTGGAGGTTGTGGAGAAAAAGATGGAATTTCAGTTTCAGGGTTCATGGAGGAGGAGGGCTGAAGTTGAGGTGAAAGAGGGGCATTAATGGGTACATCAACTTCAACTGCCACATGAGACTGATCCTCATTCATTGGAGGCTGGTCCTCATGCACTTGAGGCTGATCCTCTGGAGCTGGAGGCTGATCCTCTTGCACTGGAGACTGATCCTCTTGCACTGGAGGCTGATCCTCTTGGACCACAGGGGCCTCTACTGCAGCTGGCCCTCTCCTAACCTGATCACCCACAATCCTAAAGCCCATAAATTTTTGAACATGCTTAAAGCAATAAATGTTGGACTTAGGAACTTTCTGAGACTTCTCATTCTCAAGAGGCACACCAAAGTGTTTGAAGACTTGAGTTAAATGGGCTGCATAAGGAAGTGATCTATGCAAATCTGCCCTAGTTGTCTCAGAGATGATCTGGTACATGATGACATGGAGATTCATCTTTATGTCCTTGCTCATACAGTATATCACAAACCTTTGGATGTCTGTGAGTCTGTCTCTCCCACCACCTTGAGGGGTTATGATAGTGGTGAGAATATGATGGGTAAGCCTCAACACTGGAGGAAAAGTGTTGGTGTTGAATTTAGTGACATGAGTTTGCTTGAGATCAGACTCATCTGCCTGCAATCCAGTCAAGATGGTACATGCTTCATGAAGGTTGAACTCAAAGTTATGGTAGTCTTCTCCTTCATCTGGAATTTTGAATATGGTGGCTACTATGTCTGTAGGCATATCAATCTCAATCCCTTTGACTTTTGACTTGTAGCCCTCATCTGTGCATTCCAAATGCATGTAGAACTCCTAGACAAGTCTAGGGTATATGATGTGAAAGTCTGAAATGAAAGATTGCCAAGACTGAAATTTAAAGAAGTTGAGGACTTCAGGAAAGGCAGCATTCAGTTCACTGTCCTCTAAGTCCACTGCTCTGGGTTTCAAAATGGTCTTCCTTGCACTAAGTGGTTTGGACGTTTTTATCAAATCTTTTCTCACCCAAATTTGATTTATTTTTTATTTTTGTTTATTACAGTGGTGTTCTCTATCTTTTTCACTTTTTTCTTTCCTTTAGGAATGAAAACACCAGTGTTTTTATTTTTGGTAGGAGGAGAAGTTTTCATTTGAACATGAGAGTTTAGATGAGGAGGTAGAATCCAAGGATTTTGTTGGTACATCAGAAAATTTGGATAGAAGAATTGGGGATGGTACCAACATGGATTGTAATGCCATTGGTTCCAATCAGCTTGACATCTTGTCTTGGAAGTCCAAGGTTTTTCATGAATGACTTCCTTTGACTTTTTCTTATTTTTCAAATTTTTATTTGAATTTTTAATTTTGTGGTTTGTCTTTGTTGATGTTGAGCAGGTCGACCTCTCCTTGACTGGTGTCGACACAACAGCCACAGAAACCTTCTTCTTGTGGACTGGTGTCGACCTGTCAGGTGATTGTGTCGACCTGGTTGCCTTGTTTTGATTCTGAGTTTTTGGAATTTTTGGTGTTTTGCTTGATGTTTGTTTGATTTCTGTGTTCTCAAGACTAGGGCCTTTGATAAATTTAATTAATGGTGCTTTATCCTTCTTCTCACCAGATTTGTCTTTCTTAGGTTTTTGTTTATCAATTCCTAGTCCATGAGAAATTGATTTCATTTTTGCTCCCAGCAAGGCCTCCAGATTATGTTTACCATTAGTGAATGTTTCAATAACTTCATCCTTTTTTTTAGCTGGTTTTGTAAGATTTTGATTTCTTCAACCTTTTGTTGTTTATCATGATTTTCCATTTCCAGCTTTCCAGACAGTTCTTTGAATTCATGGGTGGCCTTTTGAGAGGCTAGCTTAAGCTCATCAATCAAATTCAGAAGATTTTCTTTTTCTTCATTCAGTTCTGTTACTTCATTTTCTAGTTCACAGATTCTTTTGTTTGAGGATTGGTTATGGTAAATATTTTCAATTTTCTTTTTGAGATGCTTATTTTATTTCCTCATTTTAGTGTATTTTTCAACAAGTTCTGCATAAGCATCTTGCCAATCCTCAACTGAATAGTCTTCGAAGGATGTACTTACCTTTCCATCAGAACTATTCGCCATGAAGCAGATTTCCTCACTTTCCGAAATTGAGGATTTTTCGTCTTCTTCCTTCTCACTTGAGTCTTCATCAGACCAAGTGGCTACCATGGCCTTTGGCTTCTTGAACTTGTGAAACTTCTTATGCTTCTCCTTCTTGTTTTCAGGACATTCTCCCTTCATATGTCCTGGCTTGTTGCACCTGTAACAGATGACAATTTCATCAGATTTTTTATTCTTGTTAGAATTAGCATTAGAAAAGGAAGTGTTTCTTTTACCTGATGAATATTTCTTTTTGCCAGAAAGTTTTCCTTTTCTATATTTCAAGAATTTTTTGAATTGCCTGGTCATGAGGGCAATCTCATCCTCATTTGACTCAGACTCATAAGAACTGGTTTTATCTGACTCTTGTCTTTATTACTAGATGAGGCCTTTAGAGCTACTGGCTTGGTTTTGATTATGTGTTCTTCATTTCTCTTTAGATTGATTTCATATGTCATTAAAGATCCTATCAACTCATCCAAAGAAATTTTGGACAGATCTTTAGAATCTTCAATAATAGTGGCTTTTGTGTGCCAAATTGAAGAGACAGAACGTAAAATTTTTCTTACCAAGTCAGCATCCGTATAGTCCTTACCTAAGGCCTTCAGTCCATTAACTATGATCATAAACCTGGCAAACATTTCAGAGATTCTCTCATTAGATTTCATCATGAATATTCATATTCAGAGACAAGAATGTTAGCCTTAGTTTCCTTAACCTGAGATGTTCCCTCATAGAGTAACTCAAGTTTATCCCACATCTCTTTGGCAGATTTGCACATTGAGATTCTTGAGTACTCTTTGGGGTGAACAGCACATTGAATCATATTCATGGCACTGTAATGCAATGTAGCCCTTCTTATCTGTTCCCTAGTCCAGGTTTCTTCCTCTCCCTGGTTCTCATAAGGGCCTGCCTCCACTACTTTCCAGATTTCATAATTTTGGGCTCTTAGAAAGACTTGCATTCTATTTTTCCAATAAGAATAGTCCGTTCCATTAAAAAATGGTGGCCTATTAATGGAATGACCCTCAACTATGAATCCTCTGGAATCCATTTAATTAAATAGATGGTGCAAAGAAGGAAACACTTAACAAGCAAACAAGCAAGCAAACAAATCACACAGAACACTCAGAAATTACTCAGATCAACTCAGATCAGGTGTAAACCCGCTCTGATACCAATTGAAGGATCGAGAAATGATGAAGACAAGATCTAGAAGGGGGGGGGTTGAATAGATCTAGGCCTACTAATGCGGAAGCTTAACCAATTTTTAAAAACTCTTGAATCAGAGGCAAATTGAAAAATAGATTTCACAGATCTGAAGATAAATTGAGTGAGTTGTGCAAATGGAGTGTGTGAACAGATTGATTAGATGAATTCAAATGATCCTATGCATGCATCTAATGAAGGATAAATTCAAACCACAATCAGATCAATGCATAGAGATTTTTAGGTGGTTCGGAAATCACACCATGTGATTCCTACATCCACCCCTCACACAGTGAGGATCCACTAATCAACTTGGGTAGAACACACCCACTGGAGCCTGACAACTCCAACCACCTGAGTTTACAACTCACACAAACTCTAGAGTAAGACTACTCTAGAACCCTGAGCAAGACTGCTCAACTACCACTTGAGTACGACGACTCAAAACCACTGAGCTCAACGGCTCACAAACAACTTGCTAGAAGAACACAAGACTTAGATCCTCTAGCAACAGATCTAGTCCAACCAGAGTTAATTCATGAGACTCATGCAACAACCCATGCACAATCTCAGAATCACTCAGAAGAGAAAGGAAAGTGAGAATTGTATTGAGGAGCTTTTCTCTTCAGATGTACTCCCTTGTAGAAGGTCGAATTGTGAAGTGCTTTGATCTCTGGAAGTTCCTGGACGATGCTCTGCAATCTGATCTTCAGGATCTTCCTTGAATTCTTCACAGAAGTCGGCTTCTACTTGATCTGCTTCCTTGAGGTGATCCAATTGCTTCTTCAACGATCAATTTCCACTTCTCATGCTTGGGCAGATGAGAATTTGGCTTGAGGAAGCACCAGGAAGGCAAGAACAGGGAGAAGAAACCTTCTAGCTGCCAACGGGATTTCTGGGAGGCTCTGAAAGGGTTCATGCATGTTGGATAGCCAATAGAAGGGTATTTATACCCCTAATAGTCCAAATGTACCCTTGGGAGTCGTGGGCACACGATCCAAGGCTAATCCAACAATTCCCTAGGGTGCCACGTGTCCAGGACAAAATTTAAGTCACAGAGATTCCGGAGTGTGTCGACCTGCCCATGAGGTGTGTTGACACACTGTCCCAGACTGGCGAAACAATTCCCTGGGAGAGGTCTCTAGTGTCGACCTGAGATGATTCAGTGTCGACACCATGTCCCAGACAGCAAAACAAGTCTTCTGGGAGAGCCATCTAGTGTCGACCTGCCTGCATTTGGTGTCGACCTGCTTTACCCATCTGAAAAACAGGCCTTCTGGGAAGGCTCTCTAGTGTCGACACTATCTGATTTAGTGTCGACCTGAGATAGAAGCCTGTTAACATATTTCTCTGGGATCTGTCTCTAGTGTCGACCTGCCCTGGACTAGTGTCGACACTAGTTGATCTTTTCTTCACATTTCTGTCTTTGCTCTGAGCCATTGTGTCGACACCACTCATGGTTGTGTCGACACTACCTTTGCAAGAAAATGTTGTCCCTGAGAAAATAAACACATAAATCATTAGTTAAATATATTATCATGAATATCAATGATAAATGTGCTTGGAAACATGCTTTTGAATATTGTTATTTCAGGTGTGATGTATTTCACATGTTCCAATTATTATGCATTAAAATCACAGCTTGTCATCATCAAAATGTAAGGAGAAATGTATTATATTCACACTCAACCCAACACTCTGGAGGGGCACCTGCTTAGCCATCCACCCGTCCCTTCTGGATTCCCTCCTGCCCAGTCTGGTTCCGTCCTCTCCTCCCTTGCTTATTCAGTTGACGCCTCAACTCCTGACGGCGGCACACAGCCTCCTCACACCTGACCTCCCACCTACAATCCTCACTGCCCTGCAGTCCAATCCAGGTGACCACGAGGTCGTCCTCTCCTGATGCATGCTCTCCACCGATCTCAAAAAAAAATGCCCATTTTCAATGCACGTTGAGGTCGAGGAGCCGACATTCCTCCTTCACTCTCCTGATCAGGGGCACCCTTCGACTGGGGGTTCCCCTCCTGCTCCTTCACTAGGAGCCATTCTCTTCGGGGACACCATGTCCTCCCCCAGTTCTGTAGAGTCGTCTAGTCTAGGAGAGTCTAGGGTAGGTGAGTCTAGCATTAGGATAGATAGGCCTAGGGTAGAGAGTCGGTCAGCCCGGTATCCACCAAAACCAAGCAGCGTCCTAGGAAGCAGCGGGGAAAAGCTATTCCCCGGAGATATCTTCAAGAGCTAGCTTGGCGGTGTCAAGCACTGCTATTAATAGAGGAGTTTACAAGGGAAGCGCTGGTGCTTGAAGAGGTTTTCGAGCAGGATGGGGTGTTCTTAGACGACGATTCGGCGTCTACGAGATAATGAATGATGAGGACCCAGTCGATGAAGAGGATAGTGAAGTAGATGACGCTGCCAAAAATATGCCAGTGGAATAAGAAGGCTCGATGAGCCCACAACGGCAGTGGATGAACCTAATAAGGAAGTCAACCTCGAAACAGAAGAAGATCCCAGGATTGTGATTATCTCAGCAAATCTCCCTCCTGATGAAGAAGAGGAACTGGTGCAAATCCTGAGGGAGTACAAGGACACATTCGCTTGGTCTTACGAGGACATGCCCGGTCTAGACCCCTCACTAGTGGAGCACCGACTGGTACTGAAAGAAGGGGCAAAGGCAATCAAGCATAAACTCATAAGGTTCCACCCACTCATGGCCCTGAAGATGAAGGACGAAGTATATAAACTCCATAAGGCTAGATTCATCAGGGTAGTGCTCTATCCGAATTGGGTGGCCAATATAGTCCCTGTCATGAAGAAAGACGGCAAAGTCAGAATCTGCATCGACTTCAGGGACTTGAATAAGGCATGTCCGAAAGACGACTTCCCGCTTCCTCACATTGATGTGCTGATCAACAATACTGCTAGGTATGAAACCCTCTCATTCATGGATGGATATTCAGGATACAACCAAATCCGTCTATCTCCTGAGGATCAAGAGAAAACATCCTTCACTACGCCCTGGGGAACATACTGCTATGTAGTCATGCCCTTCGGGCTGAAAAATGTTGGGGCTACCTATCAAAGGGCGATGATGGCCATCTTCCACGACATGATACACGTTTATGTAGAAGTATACGTGGATGACATCTTGGTGAAGTCGAGAACCAGGAGAGAACACCCTGAAATCCTAGCCAAGGTGTTGCAGAGGTCGAGAGAATATCAGCTAGAATGAATCTGAAGAAATGCGTGTTCGGGGTATCATCAGGAAAGCTGCTAGGTTACATAGTTAGCAAGCGGGGCATTGAGATCGATCCAAATAAGGCCAAGGCTTTAGCAGAAATACCTCCTCCAAAGAACATCTCGCAATTAAGAGGGCTAATCGGGCGTTTGCAATTCATCAGAAGATTTATCTCTTAGCATTCGCAAAGATGTCTCCCATTTTATGATCTCTTAAAAGGAGGGGCAAAATTCGAATGGAATGACAAATGCCAAGCAGCCTTCGATGAGCTGAAAAGTTATCTCATGAATCCCCTAGTCTTACAGCCTCCTGTGCCCGGAAAGCCACTAATCCTATATCTCTTAGTCATTGAGGACTCCCTAGGAGCTGTCCTGGCACAACATGATGAATCTGGGAAAGAAAGGGCAGCATACTACCTCTCTAGGCTCTTCAACACCGCCAAATCCAAGCTCACCACCGCGGACAAAACTTGTGCCGCACTCGTGTGGGTAGTCCAAAAGCTCAAGCACTATTTCCTTGCCCACGAGGTCAAGCTGATCTCAAGGATGGATCCACTCCGCTATCTGCTTGAAAAACCCGTCATCTCTGATCGGCTGGCACGCTGGCAGAGTTTCCTCTCTCAGTTTGACATATCCTTTGTGGTCCAAAAGGCCGTCAAGGGGTATGCCATCGCCGAGCATCTAGCCCATATTCCACTCCCTCACAGTGACTCCCTCCGAGAGGAATTCCCCGATGAAGAACTCTCGGTCATCATCAAAGACCCCTTCTGGTCCCTTCATTTCGATGGCGCACTCAACTCTCAGGGACAGGGCATTGGAGCCGTACTGCTCACCCTGGAAGGCATTACCATCCCCTTCGCATATCAACTCACCTTCCCCGCTACTAATAACATGTCTGAGTATGAAGCTCTCCTTGCTGGCCTCAAACATGCTTACTTGCTGGGGGCATCACACCTCAGAATCATAGGGGACTCTCAGCTCGTTTTGCGGCTTGCGGCAGGTGCTCTCAACTTACCGCACTCGTGACCCGAAGCTCAAGCCATACCAAGACCTGGTCACGCTGTTGGAAAGGCAGTTCTACAAGCTCATCTACATCCATACTCCTCGTTCCCAAAATATCTTGGCCGACGCTCTGGCATCGCTAGCCTCATCCCTATCCTTCCCTCTGAGTTGCCGGACTGAGACAATCATCGTCCAGCATCTCGATGTTCCATCTACCCAGGACCCTTGGTTTAGTGACCTTAGGGCGACCTTAGAAGAGAGGGCTAGGAAGAGAGGAGCACATCAAGTCATGTTAACTGAGCTCGAGGAGATCCTGAATGAAGAGGAACTGCCATGGTACTTTGAGATAGAGCAATACTGCAGGGATGGAACATATCCTGAAGGGGCAAGTGCAGAAGACCGCAGGGCCATCAGAAGAGCCGCCTTAAGGTACACAGTTGTCGGAGAAGTTCTGTATAGGCGAGCCCTTAATGGAGTCCTTTTAAGATGCTTACCGATGACGAGGCTTGGAAAGTGGTGGAAGGGGCCCATGCTAGTGAATGTGGAGGGCACGTTAACAGTCAAATGCTCGCAAAGAAGATTATTAGGCAGGGCTATTACTGGCCGACCCTAGAGGAAGACTGTACCATCTACGTCCGTAGGTGTGTCAAGTGTCAACTCCATGCTGATAAAATCCATGTTGTATCCACTCTCCACACCTTGGCCATTCTCCATGTGGGCTTTCGACATTGTTGGCCCTCTTGGTGACTCTAATACTCAAACCAAACAGAAATCATTTATCCTAACAGCGACTGAGTATTACACCAAGTGGGCAGAAGCCGAAGCTTTCACAGAAATCAAGCATCCACAGTATGCTGCTTCATCATGAGGAACATCATTTCGCGGTTCGGAGTGCCAAGCAGCATCGTCACGGATAACGGGCCACAGTTCATTTCGCAAGAGCTCCAGGACCTCTGTAAGAAATACAACATCACGCTGCATCATTCATCGCTGTATTACCCGCAAGGCAATGGCCAGCTGAAGCAACTAACAAAACCCTTCTTAAAATCCTGAAAAAGACATGTGAGTCGCATAAATTTGCCGACTGGCCAGAAAAGCTAATAGAGGCTCTATGGGCCTACCGTACCTCCGTCCGCACTCCCACGGGGCAAACCTCGTACGCTCTCACTTACGGGATGGAGGCGGTAGTTCCATACGAGATCCTAATCCCTTCACTAAGAGTCCAATTAGACAAAGAACTTAATCTTGACGAACGTCGAGAGGCGTTGCTAGTCCAATTGGAGCTCTTAGATGAAAGGCGGCTTATGGCAGCCGACCATGTGCTTTCATATCAAAGGCGAATCTCAAGGTCTTTCGAAAAGAAGGTAATTTAGCGTAAATTCCAAGAGGGTGATATGGTCTTGAAATGCATTTTTGTCAAACCCGGAGGTCCTAGGTCCAAACTGCAGCCTAATTGGGAGGGTCCGTACGTTGTGAGGGAAGTCTACCCTGGAAATGCTTACCGCTTAGTCAATGCTGAGGGCGTCGAATTGTCGCATCCGTGGAACGGGTTATACCTCAAATGTTTCTATCCTTAGGCCTATAGGTGTGAGGCCACAACACCTAGATTGGGAATAACCCCGTGTTGAAAGTCTAAAATCCCTCCCTAATCATCAAGGATCGCTCTAAGTTAGGATTAACACACACCCACAGCAAGCCTGGATAACTGCACTTGGTAGATGCTGCAACTATGCGGGCTCTACTCTAGCGATGCATCGGTCATTCTCTCCTAATCGGTCGAAGTGTAGGGGCAAAGGGTTGTAAGGGTGAAGTTGTCAACCTACAGCATACCCTGACGAGAGGAAGTCTCAAACAGGGACGGTCAAAATAACAAAGGGCAAAGAAGCAAAGAAACGAAAAGAAAAAAAATCCATAGTACAATAGGGGCATGGCAAAGAGTGGAAAAGTCCCCGCGGGACGCTCATGAGCCCGGTCGTACGCATGCCCCAAATAGTGCAAGTTTATAGCAAAAGATCATCAAGTCCCTCCACAACAGGCCTAATCTTCGAAGGGTATGCTGTAGGAAGTAGTCGAACCCAACATCTGCGACGACCTTCTTTATACGGTACGGTTATACCAACCCACGTCGGTATAGCGAGCGTCATCACAGTGGGACATTTACCCAACAATGACATTCAGCTGAGATACACGTGAATATAAGAACAGAGTAGCGGAAGTAAAAGAACCACTGTCTTCATTCATTCATCATCCACATTTAACATACATGATTTGATAACATTTAGAGAACTAAAAGTCCACATAATTTAAATTGCTGAAAATCAAATACATAGATGTCCACACTTATACATTCTTCCATGATAAAGATAGTACAATGTTCAATTTACATACTATGAAAATCACAAAATGTCACAAGTACTCCAACACTCTAATCTCCGCGCTCGGAGTCGGTCTCCAACGTCTCCTCCACAAGTGTCTCGTCACCAACTACACCTGTACGCCGAAGCAAGTAGTGAGTCTAAAAGACTCCGCAAGTACTTCTACACATACCGCACATGCACATATCATAGTAGGTTCACATACACATTCACAAGACACAACATGTAGCATGCTTGACATTAATTTTCAACCTATCATGGTGAATCTACAATTTAAACACATGGACTATGCTTTCAGATTTCCTAAAATAGAATCACCTATCACATGCTTTCTATTCATTTCTCACATAGAAATCTACCTTCAACCAACTAAGACATGAAAGCCATTAACATAAATTTCCGAGCATGCATGAAAGGAACATACCTAACATGGAATCTACACATTCCTACACATATACGTAACCATTTTACATGCTTTAAACTTGCTGGTTTTACATGCTTTAGCAACCATAATCTAACACATGAGAGCTACAACAACGATTAAATCACAACATGTGAACAATCAAGTATGGAAGTTGTTTATATATGCTTAACAATTATCCCTAGCATGGATTCTAGGCATTTTGCATACATAAACATGATCATAACATAGTAAAGCTACTGTTTCAAGCATGATTTCAGATTGTCATAACATGGATTACAAACTCACATCCTCACATTTTGGTTTCACATTTTTACACAATTTCAAATTCGCATATTTCACACTTTACACATGCACTTTTACACATTGTTCACATTCACATTTTTCACATGAACACATACACATTTACACATTCACATTTAGTGCCGTGACACATAGTCCAAACCACCAAAGAAGGACACAACACATCACATCACATAGACGCCATCTAGGCAATACAATGGCGACTCTTGGACTGCGCAGACCGGGAGAACAAGTCTCCACCCTAACCAGTGGTACTTGTCCACCTCCAGGATTTCCCCCTAATGCCCTTAGGGTCACTACACATTGAACCTTCTCAGGGGGACTTTTCCCTGATACGGTTCCACTGCCCTCTGCGGAAGCAGTGTCACATTTGGCACAAGTTACACATTACACATTTTTACCGATTTTAACACATAGGTTTACACATGTCACTCTCATTTCATTCACTTTCTCACTCACATGCACACTTCTCTATTTTTCCTAACATGGCACTACAATTACAGAAATTTAGCACTCAGGAAATTTCACTAATCAGGTTGCTATATACAAAATCAAATCATTTTACAAAGGCATGCATTAGTTTCACATTTTTACATGGAAAATTCATATTGCATCATATACTGGTCCAAATGACCTGAAATTTTAACCACAGGCTAATTTCGGGTTTAGGATCCCACATGCAAAATTTCAGATTTTTCTAAGCTAAAACAAATTACAGAAAATCTAACATTAATTCCACATGCTATCCGCAATTCGATTTAACATGGAGTTGAATACCAATCACAATTTTTAACAATTCACTGCCTGAACCCTAACAGACATGGAGCTACAGAATTTATTCCTGAAATTTTTGGGCAATACATGATTTACCGAAGATTTATCATGACCTACGCATGATTTCTATTTTCCCAAACAATATTTCCACTAATTCACACAAGCATGGGAAAAATCTCAGAATTTCAGAACAGAGACTGACTAATACATGCATGACCCATAAAATGTAGGACATTCTGACTCGTCCTAAATCATACAAACAAGGGTTGACAAGATTAGCAACTCATCATACATGTATTTCCATGAAATAAATAAACTTTATCATTTACCACCTTGCACAAAATTCATCCACACACCACATTCACTAGTATACATAACATATAAGAGATTACATTATACCCTCATCGTGAAACATATCGAAATTAATCATATAGAAGGGCAGAACAGCTTGCTGTTCTGCTCAGATGAACTTGGCGGCGGTCTCTGGCCGTTCCAGGAGTGGACGGCAAGATCGCTGGACGTACACCTGGATCTTGGCGTCAAGGCATTGACGCCAAGTTCCTGTCTGTGCAGAAACACAGACCGAACTCAAATGAAAAGGTGAAAAAGGGGATCCAGGACACGAGGAAAAATACATAAAATTTATAAAACCAACCTAGACACATACATGGACGTTATGGGTAGGGTACTTGCCTCTAGAAAATACACCAAACGGATCTAGGCTCGGTGAAGCTCTCCTTGGGCTGTCCCAAGAAGCTCCTAGAAAAGCTTCACTCCGGGTTCTTGAGCAAGCTCCAGTGCAGTCCGAGGTCGGGGATGCCTTCCTCGATGATCCAGCAAGCTCCTTGATGCAGCAGGTGGCCGGATCAAGCTTCAGAACTTCAGATTTGGGGTTGCAAAAGTGGGGGTTTCTCACAGTCCGAAAATAGGGTTTTCTCTCTTTTTCTCTTCTTCCTCTCTTGCAAAGGGACAAGAGAAGGCTTAGGGTTGTAGAAATGGGTTTGTATATAGGAGAGGGGGTTCTCTTATCACGCAGGGGTGACAAGATGGCTTTTCAGACCGTTGGGGACAGCTCCCCAATGGTTGGGGTGGCTTGCTTCCGGAATTCTGGGCTCTGCAACGCATGCAGGTCAGAGAAGTTGGCGTCCACATCGCTGGACGCTGGAATTAGTGTTGGCGTCCATGGGGTTGACGCCTACACAACTCAAGCGTCCATTGATATTGACGCCAATCTGGCCTTCGGCCAGAACTCCAAAACATGCAAAACCATGCACATCTTATACCTATATATATGCCATATGTATACGCTATCATGTACACACTACCATCATACCATTCATACATTATTTACTCTAATTATACACATGCATACATAAGTATACTAACTAGTACTTACGTAGATATTTACATACGTACATACACAACATGAATTATTTACATGCAATACAATAATGCAACAAAATTCGAGGGCCTTACACCCTCTCCCCCTTAAAAGAAACTTCGTCCTCGAAGTTAGAACGACGCTACTCAAACAAAAGGGGATACTTCTTCTTCATCGCATCCTCAAGCTCCCAAGTAGCCTCCTCTCGTGAGAAGTTCCGCCAGAGAACTTTCACCGACGCAATACTCTTGTTCCGGAGATGCTGAACCTTCCGGTCAAGAATAGCTACTGGTTGCTCGACATACGACAGATCTGGCTGAATCTCCACTGGCTCATGACTAATCACATGAGACGGATCTCGGACATACTTCCTGAGCATCGAAACGTGGAACACAGGATGAACACTAGCCAAAGCTGGGGGTAATGCTAGCTCATATGCCACGCTGCCCAAACGTCTGAGAATCTCATATGGGCCAATGAACCTAGGGCTCAACTTACTATGCCTGCCAAATCTGACAACACCTCGAGTAGGCGATATCTTCAAGAAGACATGATCGCCAACCTCGAACTCAAGATCCTTCCTCCTGTTGTCGGCATAGCTCTTCTGCCTATCCTGAGCCGCAACAAGCCTCTTCCTGATAAGCTGGACCTTATCCGAAGTCTCCTGAACTAACTCCGGACCGATCAACTGCCTATCACCAGTCTCCTCCCAACATAACGGAGATCTGCAGGGCCTACCATACAACGCCTCAAATGGAGCCATACCAATACTCGCATGAAAGCTGTTGTTGTATGCGAACTCCACTAGAGGTAAATGACGCTCCCAATCATCCTTCCAATCCAGCACACACGCTCTCAACATATCCTCGAGCGTCTGGATAGTCCTTCGGACTGTCCATCAGTCTGGGGATGAAACGCCGAACTGAGCTTTAGCTCCGAACCTAAAGCATCCTGAAGACCCTTCCACAACCTCGAAGTAAATCTCGGATCTCGATCCGAAATGATCGACTTCGGCACACCATGCAATCTAATGATACCACTAACATACAATCTAGCTAAACTCTCTACTGACTGCTTCTATCTACAACTACCCAAATCGAGTCGTTGCCCCTTCTAGATCGAGGCAAACCCGAAACAAAGTCCATCGTGACAGCTTCCCACTTCCACACTGGGATGTCCATCCTTTGCATAAGGCCGGATGGTCGCTGTCGCTCGGCCTTCACTTGCTGGCATACTAAGCATCGGGATACATAATCCGCTACATCCCTCTTCATGCCAGACCACCAAAAGGATCTCTTCAAATCCTGGTACATCTTCGTGTTACCCGGATGAATAGAGAATCGCGATCTATGAGCCTCCGCTAACACATGCTCACGGACATCTACTAAATCGGGGACACAAACACGGTGCTGAAATCTAATCACACCGTCCTCATCACGAGCAATGCCTGCCTTGCCCACTAACTCTAAGAGTCTAGGGTCGGCTCCCTGTTGCTCGATCACCTCATCCAAAACCGAGGACCTAAGAGATAACTGAGCTACAAAAGCCTGACATAGCGATGGCTCTAACTCAGTCAACGCGCAAGCCGCATCTTCCAACATCTTCCAATCCTGCTGGAGAGATGGCCTCTTTCTACTCAGAGCATCCGCTACAACATTCGCCTTTCCAGGGTGATACTGAAGGTCGAAGTCATAGTCCTTCAAGAACTCAATCCATCTCCTCTGCCTCAGGTTTAATTCCTTTTGGGAGAAAAGATACTTAAGCTCTTGTGGTCGGTAAACACCTCAAATCTGACACCATAAAGATAGTGCCTCCAGATCTTTAGTGCATGAACCACTGCTGCGAGCTCCAAGTCATGAGTCGGATAGTTCCTCTCATGCTCCTTCAACTGACGAGAAGCATAAGCCACTACCCTTTCCTGCTGCATTAGCACACAGCCTAAACCAATCCGAGACGCATCCGTGTAGATAGCAAAACCCTCTACACCGCTCGGTAAGACTAACACCGGGGCTGTCGTGAGCTTAGTCTTCAATAATTGAAAACTACTCTCACACTTCTCGGACCAAACAAACTTCACTCCCTTTCTGGTAAGCTGAGTCAAAGGGGCGGCGATGGATGAAAATCCCTCAATAAATCGCCGATAGTAACCAGCTAAACCAATAAAACTACGAATCTCCGAAGGGGTCTTGGGAACCTCCCAATCCATAACTGCTTGGACCTTTGCTGGATCCACTGCAACACCAGCACCGGAGATAACATGCCCGAGGAAATGAACCTCGCGCAACCAAAAATCGCACTTGCTGAACTTAGCGTACAGCTTGTGCTCACGAAGAACCTCTAACACTAACCTCAAATGCTGACGGTGTGTGGCCTCATCCGGAGAGTAAACCAACACATCATCAATAAACACCACGACAAAGCTATCTAAATAAGGCCTAAACACCCTGTTCATGAGATCCATGAACGCTGCAGGGGCATTGGTCAATCCGAAAGGAAGGACCAAAAACTCATAATGTCCATAACGGGTTCTAAACGCCGTCTTGGACACATCCTCACTCCGAATCCTCAACTGATGATAACCAGATCGCAAATCAATCTTAGAAAAGACTGATGCCTCCGCAACTGGTCAAACAAATCATCAATACGAGGTAAGGGATACCTGTTCTTCACAGTCACTTGGTTCAACTTCCTATAGTCAATGCATAACCTAAGTGACCCGTCTTTCTTCTTGACGAATAATACAGGTGCGCCCCAAGGGGAAACACTAGGGCGAATAAATCCCTTATCAAGCAACTCTTGCAACTGCCTCCTCAACTCGGCTAACTCCGCAGGTGCCATCCGATATGGAGCCTTCGAGATAGGAGAGGTGCCCGGAAGCAACTCTATGGTAAACTCTATCTCTCTATCCGGTGGCAAACCAGACAAATCATCAGGAAAGACGTCTGGAAAATCCTGCACTACCTCAATCTCTGCAAGAGTAGGTGACTCATCAGCCTCTGGCACTATACCACGCTGGCAAGAAAAGCGTCACAACCCTTGTTCACCATGCGCATCGCCTTCATGGCAGAGATGACTAACTTTCCCGCCAAGTTCCTTGGCAAGGGATGAGAGAACTCGTCCTCACCAGGAATGCGGAAAACAATCCTCTTCCGGCGACAATCCACTAACGCATAGTGCTCCTCTAGCCAATCCAGACCAAGAATAGCATCATAGTCCTTCATCTTTAGCAAGAAGAAACACCCATCTAGGATTCTATCCTCAATGCACACAGGTAACGACGGAATGCACTTCCTAGTCGATACCGTACCCGCAGGGGTGTGCACAGACAAAGGGACCTCTAAATCCTCAGACTCTATACCTGACTCTAGGGCTAACTGCCTAGCGAACCGCTCGGAAATGAACGAGTGAGTAGCACCCGTATCAAACAAAACCCGAGCGTGCACACCTAAAAGCAAAACCGTACCTTCGGTGACATGCTCCGCCTGCTCGGCGTCCTCGCGAGCTAAAGCAAACACTCGAGCTGGGGCTCGAGGCCTTCCTGGTCTTCCTGTAGCTGGCGCTGCTGCCGCTACTGCTGGGGCTGGCGCTCCGCGCTGGACTCCCTGCTGAAGTCTTGGGCAATCCTTGATCTTGTGGTCGCTGCTTCCGCACTTCAAGCACTTGCCCGTAATCATCCAACATTCGGTACCACCATGTGTCTTCCCACAGTGGGGACACTCTTTCTTCACACCAGGGGAACGTACAGAAGGTACCTGAGAACTGCCGACTGCCACGGATCGCTGCGGTGTCTGGTACACTACTTTCTTCTTGTCTTGCCGTTGGAATGTCGCTGCTGGCCTCTTCTGCGAAGCTTTCTTTTCTTCCAGGTATTGCTCCATCTCTCCCTCCTGCCTACAAGCAGCACTGAGGGCCTCGTCCAACGTGCGGTGGTCAAATGCCACGAGTCTCGTCCGCAGTGATGGCTTGAGTCCCATCACGAACTTCTTTGTCTTCCTGCGCTCGTCTGCCACGATATGAGGTGCATATTTAGAGAGTTCAGAAAATCTTGCCTCATATTCCAGCACAGTCATGGAGCCTTGAGCCAAAGATAGGAATTCCTGCTCCATCCGATCTTGCACATGCTCGGGGACGAACTTGGCCCGAAAGAGCCTCACGAACTCGTCCCAAGCAACGTCGATAGCTCCGTCCTCAAACCGGGTACGCAGCAATGAAGCCCACCATACATCAGCTCTTTCCTGCAGTACACCGCTCATAAGCACCATCTAAACAAATCTAGCTTAACAAACATACAAGCATATAAACTAAAGCATACCTGTAGCATGTAGGTGGCCAATGTAACCTTATCCTCATCTGCACACCTGATGGCTCGGAAGATCTTTTCTATCTCCCTCATCCAGCTTTCAGCCAACAACGGATCGCTCTCCCCCTTAAAAGAGGGTGGCAGCATCCTCTTGAATCTCTCCATGGTAGAAGGTCCACCATGGTCCTGAGCTGGTACTTGAGCCTGCTACATCACAGCAAACAATACACAATCAACATAATATCGCACAATCAAATAAAACAGCTAATAATTCATTTTATTAGTCTAACCTGAGCCTCCAACTGAGCCTGGAGTGCTGCCTGGGTATGAGCCTGCGTCTGCATGGCTTGCACCAGACCTTGCATGAATACTCCATAATCCACAGGTGGCGGTGGGGGAAGTACAGGACCTTGCGGTGCCGGGGCCTGCTGCTCCGCCCGCTCGTCACGTCGCGGCTCGTCCTCACGGGCCGGCGCTCCGCCACGCCTACCTCTCGAAGCCATGGCTGTAATAAATTTCAGCCACCATTAGAGCTAGGTTACTAAGTTTTCTAACCATTTTCTTATCTATTTTTCATTCATTATTAATCAATTCTACACATGTGGACATTCCTATGTAGACTTAGCATGTAATGAAGATGATGACTTAGGTATATTCATGTGCAATCTCAACCGGTCGCTCTGATACCAATCTCTGCAACGACCATCATTATACCGGTACGGTTATACCAACCCACGTCGGTATAGAGAGCGTCATCACAGTGGGACATTTACCCAACAATGACATTCAGCTGAGATACACGTGAATATAAGAACAGAGTAGCGGAAGTAAAAGAACCACTGTCTTCATTCATTCATCATCCACATTTAACATACATGATTGATAACATTTAGAGAACTAAAAGTCCACATAATTTAAATTGCTGAAAATCAAATACATAGATGTCCACACTTATACATTCTTCCATGATAATGATAGTACAATGTTCAATTTACATACTATGAAAATCACAAAATGTCACAAGTACTCCCAACACTCTAATCTCCGCGCTCGGAGTCGGTCTCCAACGTCTCCTCCACAAGTGTCTCGTCACCAACTACACCTGTACGCCGAAGCAAGTAGTGAGTCTAAAAGACTCCGCAAGTACTTCTACACATACCGCACATGCACATATCATAGTAGGTTCTACATACACATTCACAAGACACAACATGTAGCATGCTTGACATTAATTTTTCAACCTATCATGGTGAATCTACAATTTAAACACATGGACTATGCTTTCAGATTTCCTAAAATAGAATCACCTATCACATGCTTTCTATTCATTCCTCACATAAAATCTACCTTCAACCAACTAAGACATGAAAGCCATTAACATAAATTTCCGAGCATGCATGAAAGGAAACATACCTAACATGGAATCTACACATTCCTACACATATACGTAACCATTTTACATGCTTTAAACTTGCTGGTTTTACATGCTTTAGCAACCATAATCTAACACATGAGAGCTACAACAACGATTTAAATCACAACATGTGAACAATCAAGTATGGAAGTTGTTTATATATGCTTAACAATTATCCCTAGCATGGATTCTAGGCATTTTGCATACATAAACATGATCATAACATAGTAAAGCTACTGTTCAAGCATGATTTCAGATTGTCATAACATGGATTACAAACTCACATCCTCACATTTTGGTTTCACATTTTTACACAATTTCAAATTCGCATATTTCACACTTTACACATGCACTTTTACACATTGTTCACATTCACATTTTTCACATGAACACATACACATTTACACATTCACATTTAGTGCCGTGACACATAGTCCAAACCACCAAAGAAGGACACAACACATCACATCACATAGACGCCATCTAGGCAATACAATGGCGACTCTTGGACTGCGCAGACCGGGAGAACAAGTCTCCACCCTAACCAGTGGTACTTGTCCACCTCCAGGATTTCCCCTAATGCCCTTAGGGTCACTACACATTGAACCTTCTCAGGGGGACTTTTCCCTGATACGGTTCCACTGCCCTCTGCGGAAGCAGTGTCACATTTGGCACAAGTTACACATTACACATTTTTACCGATTTTAACACATAGGTTTACACATGTCACTCTCATTTCATTCACTTTCTCACTCACATGCACACTTCTCTATTTTTCCTAACATGGCACTACAATTACAGAAATTTAGCACTCAGGAAATTTCACTAATCAGGTTGCTATATACAAAATCAAATCATTTTACAAAGGCATGCATTAGTTTCACATTTTTACATGGAAAATTCATATTGCATCATATACTGGTCCAAATGACCTGAAATTTTAACCACAGGCTAATTTCGGGTTTAGGATCCCACATGCAAATTTTCAGATTTTTCTAAGCTAAAACGAAATTACAAAAATCTAACATTAATTCCACATGCTATCCGCAATTCGATTTAACATGGAGTTGAATACCAATCACAAATTTTAACAATTCACTGCCTGAACCCTAACAGACATGGAGCTACAGAATTTATTCCTGAAATGTTTGTGTAATACATGATTTACCGAAGATTTATCATGACCTACGTATGATTTCTATTTTCCCAAACAATATTTCCACTAATTCACACAAGCATGGGAAAAATCTCAGAATTTCAGAACAGAGACTGACTAATACATGCATGACCCATGAAATGTAGGACATTCTGACTCGTCCTAAATCATACAAACAAGGGTTGACAAGAAGGTGGCACTCACATCTCACCCGTCACTCGTCTTGTGGTTGTCTAAGTGTGCACCGCGAAAGAAAGAAGGCGGCACTCACATCTCACCCGTCACTCAGTCGCAAACCATAAGATAAAAAGAGGGTCCATTCCATTCCATTCATATCATATACACCGTCATAACAAAAGGGGCAAATAAAAAGTACAAGCCCTCAACCGCTCTCCCCCGTACCCTCAGGTGGGCGGAGAGACAGAGGGGCCATCGCCCTCTGCCCTGTCTCACTACCCTCCGGCGCTCTCTCCTGCCGCCGTGCCTCCTCCTCGTTCCTCCGTCGTCCGGAGGAACCAGTCAAATAGTGTCCAGCGAACCCGCTCGGGATACCGCTCTTACTGGCTGCCGAACGGCTGCATCCGACCAAGGCTAGGGCCCTCTCTAGGCCCTTCATCTCAGAACGCAGCATGTCGCAGCGGTGTGTGACGGCCCTCATTATACCGGTACGGTTATACCAACCCACGTTGGTATAGCGAGAGTCCTCATAGTGGGACATTTACCCAAACGATACAACAGCTGAGATACACGCGAATATACAACAGAGTAGCGGAAGTAAAAGACAACTGTCTTCATTTATTCATCATCCACATTAAACATACTTGAAAATCGCAATTAACATTAAGAGCTAAAAGTTCACATAATTTAAATTGCTGAAATTTAAATACATAATGTCCACACTTATACATTCTTTTCATGATAACTCTATTACAACGTTCAAATTACATACTATGAAATGCACAAGTCACAAAGAACTCCAAAGACTAATCTCCGCGCTCGAAGTCCGTCTCCACCGTCTCCTCCAACGGTGCCACGTCGCCAACTACACCTGTACGCCGAAGCAAGGAGTGAGTCTAAAGACTCAGCAAGCAACACTACTCATAACATACACGTATAAGTCATAGCGGTTTCTACATGCACATTTAAATTTTCAACACATGGCATGCTAGTCATTTGAAAGTTTCAACCTATCATGAAAGTTTTACAAATTAATACATGGATCATGCTTTCAGATTTCTAAGAATAAAACTTAGCTATCACATGCTCTCTATTCAATTTACTCGTGAAAATTTGCCTTTAAAGAACCAAGACATGAGAGCTACCAACATGAACATTGTGCATATATGAAGGGAAAACACAACTAGTATGAGTTTCACATGTTCTTACGTACATACATAGACATTTTCACATGCTTTAGGTTACTGGTTTCAGATGGTTTAATGGCTGTAAACCTACACATGAGAGCTACAATGTTGTTTAAAACATACCATGTGAACAACCAATCATGCTATTTTGTACAAGTGCTCATCAATTATCCCTAACATGAATTCTAGACATCTTCGCACATATAAACATGATGTTAACAACATGAACTTACTGATTTCACATGGTTTCAGATTTGTCTCACATGGATTTCAATGTCATATTCTCACATTTTTAGTTTCACATTTTCTTTACACAAGTTTCCGATTCACATGGTTACACTTTACACATACACATTTCACATGGTTCACTTACACATTAACACATACACATTACACATTACATATTCACATTTTAGGTGCCGTGACACATAGTCTAAACCACCAAAGAAGGACATATACACATCACATTACACATAGACGCCATCTAGGCATTTCAATGGCGACTCTTGGACTGCGCAGACCAGGAGAACAAGTCTCCACCCTAACCAGTGGTACTTGTCCACCTCCTGGATTTCCCCCTAATGCCCTTAGGGTCACTTACACATTGAACCTTCTCAGGGGGACTTTTCCCTGATACGGTTCCACTGCCCTCTGTGGAAGCAATGTCACACTTGGCACATTTACACATTTACACATTTTTACCGATTTTACACATAGTTTGACACATGTCACTCTCAATTCATTTACTTTCTCACTCACATGCACATTCTCTGTTTTCCTATCAGGACACTACAGATTTCAGGAGTTTAACACACAGTAAATTCACCAATCAGGTTGTGTTTTAAACAATATCTAACCACCTTACGATAACATACATAGATTTTACATTTCACATGGAAAGTACATAAGTCCTTATACACTGGTCCAAATGACCTAAAATTTTAACCACATGCTATTTTCAGGTTCAAGATCATACATTCAATTTTTCAAATTTTTCTGAGCTAAATGGAATTTACAGTAAATAAAACACCTATTTAGCATGCCATTCATAATTTAAGTTGATATGGAGTTTAACACCATCATGCATTTTTTGCCACTTACTGTTTGAACAGAGACTACGGTTATATGCATGACCTGAGAATATAGAATTTACCCTAAATCATACAACCATAGATCGATCACCACAAATCTTTCTTTCATGGCTTTTTATTTACCAAACCGAATTTATTAGCAATTTATGCAAGCATGGACAATTTATCAAAAATTGAGTATACGTATACTGATCCACTAATCTTCATGATCTGACAAAACTGAGGCATTCAGACTAATCCTAATCATAAAGCATGGATTGGCAAGATTATCAACAAATCATGCTTACAATTCATGGGATAAAATTTTCTAACATTCACCACCACACATCACACTCATCCACACACCACATTTAACAGTATACATAGTGTATAGGGTTACCATATATCCTCATCATGGAAACCATACCGAAAATAGTTGTATAGGAAGGGCAGAACAGGTCACTGTTCTGTCCAGATGAACTTGGCGGCGGTCTCTGGCCGCTAACTCAGTGTTAGCGGCATGGTCGATGGACGCCAAGCATAATCTCAGCGTCCAGTGACCTTGCCATCAATGCAGGTCTGTGCAGAAACACAGACCCGAGCTCTCAAGTTGGGGTGAATTTGGGGTCTAGGACACGAGGGAAAATTCATAAAAATTGTAGAATCGACCTAGACACATACGGGGACGTTATGGTTAGGTTACTTGCCTCTAGGAAATTGCTTCAATGGATCAAAAGTGCTGGTGAAGCCCTCCTTGGGCAGTCCCAAGAAGGTGCAGAACGTCCTCCAAGATCTCTTCCCTCCGGGCTCCTGGATGATCTCCACAGCAAGGAAACGTCGGGGAGGTCTTCTCCTTCAGTCCAGCTAGCTTCTTGTCGAGGAAGATGGCCGGATCCAGCTTCAGAGGTTCAGATTTTTGGGCTGCGAAGAGGGGTTTCCTCACAGTCCAGAACTAGGGTTTTTCCTCTTGTTTCTCTCTTGCAAAGGGTGAAGAGAGGGCTGGGGATGGCAGATCCGGGTTCAACAAATGGGAGAGGCCTCTCTCCACTCACAAGGTGACAAGATGGCTCTCAGAGCCGTTGGGGACAGCTCCCCAATGGGTGAGCTCCCTTGTTTCCGGAATTTCTGTCTCTGCAATCTTGTCGAGGAAGAGGCCGGATCCAACTTCAGAGGTTCAGATTTTGGGCTGCGAAGAGGGGGTTTCCTCACAGTCCAGAACTACCTCTTGTTTCTCTCTTGCAAAGGGTGAAGAGAGGGCTGGGGATGGCAGATCGGGTTCAACATATGGGAGAGGCCTCTCTCCCACTCACAAGGTGACAAGATGGCTCTCAGAGCCGTTTGGGACAGCTCCCCAATGGGTGAGCTCCTTGTTTCCGGAATTTCTGGCTCTGCAATCTTGTCGAGGAAGATGGCCGGATCCAGCTTCAGAGGTCAGATTTTTGGGCTGCGAGAGGGGGTTTCCTCACAGTCCAGAACTAGGTTTTTCCTCTTGTTTCTCTCTTGCAAAGGGTGAAGAGAGGGCTGGGGATGGCAGATCCGGGTTCAACATATGGAGAGGCCTCTCTCCCACTCACAAGGTGACAAGATGGCTCTCAGAGCCGTTAGGGACAGCCCCCAATGGGTGAGCTCCCTTGTTTCCGGAATTTCTGGCTCTGCAACGCATGCAGGTCAGAGAAATAGGCGGTCATATCGTTAGACGCCAGGATTAGTGTTGGCGTCCATGTCTGGACGCTGACACCACCTCAACGGCTAGGGGTTGACGCCAATCTGGCCTTCAGCCAGAACTCTAAAACATGCAGAAAACTATGCATGCCATGCATGTATACATGCATGTATATGGTAGTGTATTAACTATCACCTTCATAAATACATGCATTTACATCTAGTATAAACATATGCACACGTAATTGGTACTAATTAATAGTATGTAAGTATGTATATACATACACAAGCACCAACATACATACACAAATACAAATAATGCGACGAAAATTCGAGGGCTTACACGGTGTCTCTCCTCTCCCAGCTGGGTGCGGAGGTCTCCGGCCTCGGTCCGCAGTCGCGTCGCCTCCTCCGCCTCCTGCTTCCAGCGTGTCGCCGCCTCTGCCTCCTGGCACACCGTGATGCCTCCTCCGCTGCCTCACGCCACCGCGTCACCTCCGCTGCCTCGGGGCATAGGCGTAGCTCCGCCATCTCCGCCTCCAACGTGGTCGTCCGCGCCAGGACAGTCCTCAGCTCCTGCTCCTGCAATATCCAAACATCTTGTCAGAACTCACAAAAGAAACAAAGCCCAGGGGCATCTAAGTAAGTAACTTACCCGTTCCTGCAGCTGAGCGAGGGCGTCCTCCGCTCGGGCCGCCGCCGACGCTAGTGGCCCTCCAAAACGGAGCGGCCAGGATCCTCTCGGGAAGAGGAGGCACCTCCCACCATCTGCTGGGCCCTGTCCAACTATGCCTGCTATAAAAGAACAACAGGGTCAGTCAACCCAAACTAGAAATAGAAGGGTAGGGTGCAAAATACTCACCAGCTGGTCCACTACCCCTGAAGATCATCTCGTTGGGATGGTGGAATGGAGGATACCCTCGAGCGAGGAGATCGCCCCTCAGGGTCAAGCTGCAGCACAAGCCAAGTCAGTCACACAATTAACTAAGAACTTAAAAGAGACTAAAAGCAGTAAAATACGTACCGGTCACGAGTCCCCTTGTATACCTGGGCCCCGTACCTCCGAGCGTAGGCTCGGAAGTAATCCTCGTCGCTCAGGACTCGGAGACCACCTCCTTGCCCCGCTGCTCCCAGTCGTCCAGCTGCTCCCGGACCCAAACGTCCAGTCCGTGACCTGCTGGATTCCCCAGAAGCTCCGGCTGGTCTCTCCACGGCCTCTGTCGGGTCAGGAACTCCCCACCTCCTGGTGGAGTCCAGAGTACGCGCCACTAGCCGGGTAGAGCGGGATCACCGTGTTGAAACAATGAAGCCAAATGTCCCTACCGAAGTAGGGACGGCCCCGATCCACCCACGGCTGGGCGGCGTCGTTCTCCCCGACATAGGGAGTCCATCGTACCTGCACACCACAAGCAAAGACCTATCAATCAACTGTCAAAAAAAGCAAAGCAAAGAAAAGGGTAGGTATAGAAGCACTCACATGACCAAAAGGAACGGTGTCCAAAATGTCATAGATCAGCGTCACCTGCCGCCGTAGGGAATGCTCGTCACGGCAAAATTGCCAGCGCTGCAGGAGAGGTACAGCGCCGCGTCGCCTCGCCACCCCGCGACCCAAGGAGGGGAGGTGGTAGTATGCCCACACCTGCAAGAGCAACACAAGTTAGTGCCACAGTTCATAAAAATAAACATGAAAAGCAGCAAAGGGTAAGGGTAGAAACGTACCTGCAGGAGTGGGAAGAATCCTGTGACACCTGTCTCCTGGCTGGAGGTGCCCAGACTGTCAAAGAGGTGGGCCAGGAGGGCCGCACCCCATGCATAGCTGCCCACGCTGGGCAGATCCTCCAGCAGGGGCAAGCATCGGCAGCCAACTGGGTCCCCTCTGGTCCCCAGGATCAGTTTCCCGATCACGAGGGTCAGGAAATGCCGCAAATCTTGTTCGCTGCCTCGCCCTCCTCCCCGCCAGCACCGCTCTGGCATCCTCCGTCAACCGAGCCATGTACTCCGCCTGGCTCTCTCCCGTCCGATGGCGCGCATTCGCCACCCTAGGCTCGCCTGCAACGCTGTCCTCTGCACCAGAGAGGATCTTTCTCCCCTCACCTCCAACCCGAGCAATCACTCCACCAGCTCCGATAACTGGTATAGGTAACCCCGGTCACCGCCTGGCCGTCCACGTGCAGGCCGGTGATCCGTACTACGTCCTCTAGCATGGGCATCATGTGTCCCCACGGGAGAGGAACACGTGGCACTCTGAGTCCCACCTCTCTTCAGCGCCTGGATAAGTGCCACATCCGGCGCCAGCTCCTCCAAACGGAGAAAGGGTCCGAACCCCATGCCCTCCAAGCGGTGCCTCTGGAAGTTCGGCAAGCCGTCATAGATCGCCCGGACGACAGCCATCCCAGTCGGGACCTCAGCTCACTCTGCAAAGCAAAGAAAACATCAGAAAGATCAGAAATGCCTAAACCACTCTCTGTCCTGATAAGGCAACAAGGGGTCTGTCGCCTTCTTAAGGCGACATGGTCTTTGTCGCATTCATAACAAGGTCGCGACAGGCATCTTGTCGCCTTCTAAAAGGCGACAGGTGCCTCATCACCTTCCCTCTGGTAAAATGATAGGCCCCTGTCGCATTACCAGGGTCGCCCGAAACGGAATTTTCCTGTTCCCGGCCGTTTCCCATTGGGGCGAATCGCCGTACAATGCGGTGCTCCGCACCCCCATCCCATGCATTCAGGGTTTAGGATCTGGGGACCTACCTTCTTGGGCCCGACGGGCTCGTCGTCGTCCCCCACCACCGGCGCGATCTCCTCCTCCATCGGAGTGACCGGAGGGAACTCCGGGGCTGTCGTGGATGGTCCCCCGTCCGGTTGTCATCGCCGGATCATCTTCTTGCGCCGCCGACCGCCGCCGTCACCGCCTTGGCCTTCTCCACGTTCGCCCTCCATCGCCGGGCCTCAAGGGGAGAAAAGGAAGAGGAAAAGGGGTTGGTCGTTGCCGACGATCGCCGACCGGAGAGGAGGGGCTTGCCGGAAGGGGGGAGTGCCGGAGAGAAAAGAGGAGGTCGCCGGTTTCTCCGGAAGAAAGGAAGAAAGAGAGGAAGAAAGAGAGGAAAGAGGGGAAGGAGGAAAGGGGGCACTCGGCCGAATTCAAATTGCCTCGGGACCTGTGAACGCGACAATAGGCTGTGTCGTCTTCTGCTCAGGTCGTGACATGGCTAATGTCGCCTTCACTTTGCTAGTCGCGACCGTTGACCAGTTGCCTTCAGGGTAGCGACGCACCCTATGTCGCCTTCTCAACCCAGCACAAAAGCCTCTAAAAATCAATTCTCATTAAAGCTCACATCAAATAAAAGTCAAAAAAAACAAAAAATCAACATGTCTCCCATTACATCAAGCCCACATCAAGTCTCTCAAAGCTCAAAAGTACAATCAACTCTCGCCTTCCAGCTCATGGTCCCCAAGTGGCCAAAGCTTCTCATGCTCCTAGAGGTACGCCTGGTACGTCTCCCGGTCCTCATCCAGTCTCGGCGGGAGTGCGTGGGTAGCGCACGCCTTCCACAAGGCCAATGCGCTCCGCACGACCTGTTCATCTTCCGGGTTCCCCAAGCGCCGCTTCTTCACGGGTGGCAAATGAGATGACAGAAGCACTCTAGTCCTCGGCTTCCCGATCTGTAGGTAACACCACTGCGGGTTGTAGAGTACGGTCGCCATATTCCCTATCAATTGCAAATCCAGTCCGCATCTAAGTGGTAGCCGGATCTCCGCTCCGCGAAGTGCCGCTACGCCCAAAGCGAAGTGCTCCACGGTAAGGTACTGAAGTAGAGGCGCCATGCGCCCCTCGTCTTCTTGTCCGCCGTCCTGCATAAAACCTTGTCGGAGAATTTGGCCACCCCGCCAATGAAGTTCAGTGGATGGCACCCGAAGATCCGACTGTCGGTGGTAGGATTGTCAACAGGCTTAAATTTTATCCTCACACCCAACCAACACTCCAATAGGATCATGGAGCCATAAAGGAAACCCCCATAGAAGTCGAGGTAAGGCCCGAGTAAAGATACGCCAAGACGGCGTGTGAAAGTGAAAGTCCTCGCCATACCCCACTAATAGCACTAAGGCTCGCGTAGTCTATGAGGTGATCCCCGGACGGGAAGAGAACCACCCCACACAAACATATGGCTACGACCTTTGCTATCTCCCGGTGGTCCGTGTTCTTATTTTTACATTGGGAGATGACCCACTTAGACAACGACACTAAATGGATGAATTGTGGGCTAATCATGGTATATACATCCCCCGGGTCGGTCATGAACTCCCCTAGAATAATTTTCGGGTTAATGGGCTCAACAGTATAGCTTATACTTTGCTCGTCCCTCGGCTTGGTTTTAGGAAGAGATAGGAAGGCCTCGACCTCCTCTAGAAGGATGGTCGCCTCGAACTTGGGAAAGGTGAATGTATGGGTTTGTGGGTGCCATAATTCTATGAGGGCTGAGATGTTATACCAGTCAAAAGAAATTTTATGGTAGTTATGGGCCGCTATCAAAACCCCACCTAACCCCACTCTCTCAAGAATCGGATAACGAACATGGGTAAGGCTTTGATCATCGGGGTGATCCATGTAAGCTTAGAATAGCGGCGGGAGCCGGGAATAGTTAGAAGAAGAGAAAAGGCAAAAAGAGAAGGGAGGAGAAGAAGAACAAAATTAATGAAGAAATTCGTAGCAAAAATTCATTGAAAATTGAAAACACCAAAAACTTACCTCTCTCACTTCCTTGCTCCGGCTCAAGTGGTTGGGAACGTCCGTCAACCTCATGAGAGCTTCGTAGGTCACCCGAGCACGCTTGGGACCCTCATAAGCCGTCTCCCCATCCATGGGAGCAAGAGGAGCTCTCTTCATGGCCATGAGAGCTTGCAAAACTTGAAGAAAAGAAGAGAGAGGAGAGAGCTACGAATTTGGCTTCTCATCCCCTTTATTTATAGAATCATAATATTTATAGAATCATAACACTCCTATTCCTACTAGGAAAGGGTAGAGAAGACCCATTAGGGGTGGGACCTTGAGTGGAGAGCAATTGGAATCCAAATGGGAGTCAAACTCAAGCTTGGGGCTGAAAGGTTTTGAGCTCGGGCTGAGAAACCTGTGAAAGCGACATATCGACCCGTCGCCTTCAAGGTGGTGACAAGTCTTACGTCGCCTTCTTCAGTCAAGGGTCGCGGCATGCCCTATGTCGCCTTCTGATCAGTTTACACTGTCATGCTTATTTCTCTGTGATTGCTCAGAATGTTTGCACATATGTCTTCATGTCCATTATTCGGTGCATTGTACATTGTATCTTTACTGCTTTGATTATTGAAAACCCATAAAAATCAGAAAATGCAGGAAATACATAAAAATCAGAAAATTCAGAAAATCAAAAGCGACGTCCGTCAGGTAAGTCAGGTAAGTATCTCTAACTCTAATCCCTCTGCATTACTATATGATATTTACGCTACTATATTAGCTCAAGGACCGGCTGGTTCCCAGTGTGTTCCAGGATCTGAGTTCCCCTTCATCAAAAACAAGGATGATATAGGTGCACACTGCTAATCGCTGGATAGGCCGTTGGGTGATGTGACTCGGGGACGACGGATTCTATCACACGTCGGGGATGCGAAGTGTCTTGACCCTTGCTTATATTGTCTAGCAATATTATCCTTGAATATTTATTATTTTCTCCTTTCTTTGCATTCGTTTTATGGTTTCTTTTCCTTTAGCCTAGCATGCATCATGTAGGAATTTTGAGCTTCATGAATCATGATTCGTCAAAGTCAGCTTCCCAATGATGTCCCAACCCAAATCCTCAGTTCCAGACAAGAATTCCACTCCGAATTTGAAAGTTTTCCTCGAGCTTGCTGCTCGGTCCAGTTTGCTAGTATGGTTCCTATGAAGGATTCCTCTCATCCCCATTCATTAAAACAGTCATCCCTTATCTCCGATCCGCTCATTAGTCCTGAACCGCTCAAAGGCCAGAGTCGAATCGACCCGCCGGGCAGCACCAATCCCCTAATGAACGAAACCTGCACACTAAAGATAGCCAGGGTACCTCTTGAATCAGAAGGTTGATCATTTTTTTCTTTTGATTTTTATTCATCCAAATAGGAACCATCCGCGCATTCTGTTTCCAGTCATGTTCGAAAGTTAGCCAGATAATTCTCGCTGCTTATTTGTCCAGAATGGGTGTCTCTTTACCTTGATGCCCGCTTTTCAGCTCATTCTGTTTCATTCCGCTACATCGCCGTTTCATGCCATTTTCGCTCCATCACCGCTCCACTTCCTTGCAAAGCAGGCATCAAGGAGGGGCAATCTGTAGACACCCATTTCTGACCCATAAGTCGAGCAAAATCCCTTGTCGTATCATTGATGCCCCATGCTGGCTCATCATCGTCAAGCTGGCTTTCTCCGATCGTGACATCATTTCCATTAGTTCATCGCCCTGGAGGACCCTTCCTGGTCAAATCAATCTCTCTCACTATAGCTCTCTGAGTTAGGAATCTGATGTTTCAACCTGAAGGCTGTGCATGGAGATTGGACACATTGCATGGCCAAAATGCAGAAAAGTCATGAAGGCGACAGGACCTAGGTCGCGTTCCTGAAAATGACAGCCCCCATGTCGCGATCATAAATCCACATTTTAAATCCTTGAAAAAAATGCAAATTGACTTGAAGTCACCTTCCTTATGAGGAAGGCGACGTATCGAGGCGTCGCATTCAGGAAGGCGACCAGAAGGCTGTCACTTTCAGGACCTTAAACAGGAAACCCTTTCCGAAGCCAACTTGGACAAATGCCAAAGATGGTAATTGCCTCATTTGGACGTCCAAATCACGTCCAAATCCTTTCAAATTCGGAGGAAACCTTCCTAACATGTCCCTTTCCAAGTTCCAATTGCCCATACGCAGCCATACTTAACCAGAATCAGACTCCTTCCCATTATTCCTCTCAGACCGAGTTGGGAATAATCACCATAAGTACCTCATCTCTGCATCTTTTTGGGCAAGGCCGGAGTCTGCTTCTTCCTCTTCCAGAGAGCTTCATCTTCCACGAAGAGAGCTTCTCCTCCAGATGACTCAGAAGAGTCCCCCAGGGTGTTTTCCCATCGGCTACACAATTCTTCTTCCCTTCTTCTCTTTATTTCATTCAATTCTTGCATGCATAGTCTTGTTTTCTTCATAGATTAACATTAGATCACGACACACACCCATACTTAACACCCACAAGGGTTAAAAGCCCCAATCTCGTGAGTTCCCTCCATTATAGTTCATGTTTTCAGCTTTTCATTGAATAGATCTTCTATGCACGAATTCTAATGGGTGTTTTCCTTACTTGATTAACTTTGGCAGGTGTTTGAAGGTCAGAGCAAGGTGAGGCTCTTGCCCCTCGGCCGGCTGAGGAGCAGGAAGACAAAGAACCCACGTTTCCATCCATTGAAGAGGAAGGCGACCAGGCCCTGTCGCGATAAAGAAGGCGCCGCCGTCTACGTCGCGTTCAGATCAAAGTATAGCGACGATCCCCATGTCGCATTACCAGGTACGCCTCCTTTTCACTTTTCCTTTCCAACGTAGTCAGCCCCCCCACCTGAACATCAAGAGGCGACTGCATTGGTGGTGATCACGGTCAGTTCCTAATCCCTTACATATTCACAATCAATTCAAAAAGGGAGCACAATCCCGTGATTACAGTTAGCAATCAATGTTTAATAGCAATCAATGTTAATGAGTCGATTGCCAACTTCAACTGCCAACTTCGACTGCCGACTTCGACTGTCAACTTCGACTGGCCAAGATACAACGTCGCCAGTCGAAGTGGACTTCGTATATGATGAAGTTGGACATCGGATATGATGAAGTTAGACTTCATATATGACGAAGTTAGCTTCGACCGATCATGGCCAAAATGAAGTGGACTTCATATATGATGAAGTTGGACTTCGGAGATGATGAAGTTAGACTTCGTATATGACGAAGTTAAGCTTCGACCAATCATGACCAAAATGAAGTGGACTTTGTATATGGCGAAGTTGGACTTCAGATATGAAAAAGTTAACTTTGGATATGACAAAGTTAAGCTTCGACTGATCAAGACCAAATTGTGTATAACTTCGTATATGACAAAGTTGGACTTCGGATATGACGAAGTGAGACTTCATATATGATGAAGTTAGCTTCGACCGACCATGACCAAATCGTGTATGATTTCATATATGAAGAAGTCACCGGTTATTTGTCAACTATAAATATGTGTAATTTTATACCTGATGATAAAAAGGGGGTTAGTTAAGATTCTGAATCTGCTCCCTAGAACTAAACCAGATAGGAACATACTTGTTACGTGAAATAACTTCTATGGAAGTCTTGAATATGATAGGATTTTTGCCAGGAGTTTAGGAAAGCTACAAACTTGGGAATTTCACCATCAATAGACTTCCACATTAACCCAAATTTGTGCCCCATCGAGAGAGAGTGTTCTAAAAGTTTCCCACTTCAATTGAGATGGGAATCCTCCAGACACGGAAGGGATCAAGTTAAAACGGCAACTCCACTTTCCCAGTTACAATAAGACTCCTAACAATCCTAATCTATAAATACTCGTCATAACCTCTTGGGGACGAGTTATCAACTTGCTGGAGGAAGACTAGCTAGAGCACCATAGGAGGAAGGGATCACCCAACCGGAGCTTTCTTTCCCAAACCGCATTCTACTTCATACTGCAGAAGACTTTTCTTAGGAACAATCAAGGTAGGCAATCTCTTAAGCATGAATCTAACTAATCTCATTCATAGATAGTCCATGAAACCATTAACAAGAGCCCATGTTTTTCCCAGGTTTTATCTATCAAGTTGTGAGATTTTCATGTTCAAAGCTCTATTATTTTTGTACCCGTTATCTCTTGTTTCTTGTCAAAATCCGTGATTTCTTTTGAGTATGTCTTGTTAGGAATTGTGTTAGCTTTGTTTTAAACTGGTTCCATAATTCTTCATACTTTTACATTGAGATATAAGTTTTCCTCAAGCCCTAAAACCCTGAGTTTCTGAACCATCATGTCTTAAAACCATGTTGAGTCTGTCGTTAAGTTCTTGTAAATATTATAACATAATATCAAGTGATATTAAGGATTAAACTATGTTAAATTCTCTATCCAAGAGTGATTTGTGCACAATCTTATTTCATCGTCTCTTGATTCTTCTTCACATGCACACACCAAAAAGAGAAATGAAATCCAAACTTTCTGCCAGTACCGACTGTGTGCCGTGCAACAGATACTATCGCTGGTATTAATCGTCGTTTTACGTGTATAACCTGTAGTTCTCATCTATTCAAAGTTCTCTTTACGCTCTCATCTATTTCTTCTTACTCATATCTATTTTGGTACTCTATTGGCTATTGACTGATTGTCTAAAGATAATAAGCATGATCAATATTATAAGGGGCCCGGTCTGGTCCTGGGAGGTGCGCCCGATAGTGCTAGTGCTCGCGGGAAGTTATTGACCAGAGTGTTTGACATTACACTCAAGTGATATCTATCTCAACTATCTATTGACAATTAAAGTGTTACACTATACTTGACTCATTGTGCTATGTGCTATTATGAACCATGTTGTGCTATTCGTGCTATAGTCATCTTGTTCTTGTACCATACCTGAAAAACGTGTTATCTATAACATGCTATCTATTACTCTCTTAACATTACCTGACTTTCTCCATCATTTGTTTCTCTGCTCTTTAATACAATTAATCACTTAAAGCATATCTGTTTTACGAGATATTAAGTCCTACTGAGCATTATCTCTCACCTTGCATAGTTGTGATATATCTTCAAGTGAGTATAATGATGATAAGAACCACACTTAAGAGGATGAGGATGAGTAGGACCATGAGTGACCCGGATGTCGTCCCGTTTGTTTTAGAGTTAGTTTAGTTAGTTGCATTATTTAGATGTGATGAAGTTCTCTGGGCCCATAGTTATGGTTCTGAATTAGTAACTATAATAGATACAGTGGAAGGAACAAGGAAATATAATTATTTGTGTGTTATTCAAACTGTGTAGTGGTTTGATGTTTATGTTGCTCTATACCCGCACTATACTAACTGCCTCACGTCCCGGTATTCCGCGTCAGGGCGTGACAATGGACGTATTAGGTCACTATGTCATAATCCTCAGATGGCACGAGTGATCAAATTTATTGGACCTTTCTGCCCACAATTACCGTATACCTATAGTCCCTCATATATCTAATATCCCAGAGACCGTATATTAGGCATGGTGTTGTCATAACTATATGGAATCCGTTAAAGTCAAACTCTTATCAGATTCTCCCGGAGAACTCATTCTCTCTAAATCCGATTGTCCCTACCTAGGGATTTGCCTGAGTAAGATAATATGGGATATTCCTCTCACGATACCGAGAGTAGATGATCCTTTGTTGACATTCAATTGCCTTTATAGGGTTGACTACCATTCTCAATGACTGGTTATACTAGACCTGAAACATCTAAATCTATAAATTCAGTATCAAAGAATAGAGTACTCAAATAAGGCATCATTGGTGTCTCAAGTCCAAGGACCAGTTAGACAACTATGACTACGAAATCGTTATCTAACAATTAGGTATCATCAACCATACAACATTTCAAGAGTAGATTATTCAGTAAACTCATTCTCCAATGAGCATCTACACCATATCCCTAGTGTCTCCACACAAACAACTATGAGACCAACTATCTCCATCACATAGACAGGTATAGCACATCGGTCTGTCAAGTCATCTCAATGTCCTTCTTGAGTAACCTATGACTAGGAATATTTAGGATTTGTGTTTAAAAAATATTGGCCTCATTATCATGATCCAATTTTAATTGCAAAGGCCCATGGACATCACAGTACACATTCACATGAAATATACAATGAAAAAATATCATTATAATATTATCAAAAGAGATTGTACATAATTACAAGTGTCATCACTCACGTGAATTGGTTTGCAAGACACCTATAACCAGTAAAACATCCCCCCCCCACCACACACACACATAGCCTTCCCAACACACACTTTTAATACGTCACATCTATATCCATTTACACAAATAAGCATATAGACACTTACCACGTATGGTGATGTTAAAATTTAATTTTATTATCGAAGTCCGATGACGTCTTGTTTAGATGCTCATGACCGAAAGTGATATTGATGTGAGACAATATTTATTATATATATATTAGAATATCTAGATTTATTTTTACAAATATGTTAAGTTTAAGAGAATTTATAATTTCAAAAACTCGATATTAATTTGAGGTGTTACTGTCATTTTAAGAACTTCACAAGTGCGACTAACTAGAGGAAGGAATATTCCATCTCATATTCACTATCTTTGACGTGGTCGAATTAGAAGGATTTTTTTTTGTAAGAGTTAGATATTTCAAGGGGTCAATATGACAATAGTCAGTTTGGAGGTACTAATTTCAAATTAACAATATTTATGGAGACTAATATATAAAAATCCCACTTATTTATATATAGTAAACAGGCCTAACAACGGATTGGCGTTTTGGGCTCGCCACACCATGGGCCCATGTTACTGTTGGGGCCGTGCGGCCACTTTTGGCCGCCAGCGCCACGCGTGGCGTCATTTGAGAATGACAGAGCATAGGCAGGAGTCGAGTACGTGTCGCGATGCGATTCGTGATCCGTCTGTCCTGCCGGGGACGCGTCTTCTTTTTAGGGCTCGGCACCTCCACCTCGACCGGATCTCTTCCCTCCACCACCAGTTGGACCCCCTCTCCACCAGTCCCACCCGCGGCAACGAAGAGGAGGAGCACAGGAAAAGCGGTTAGGGTTAGGGTTTGTTCCCTCTCCGAGGTCGCCCCCCCCTAAATCCCGCTCTCTACTTCTTCGTATTCTTCTTCTTCTTGCATTTCGATTTTGCGCCGGTGCGGTGTATGCTCTGCGATCCCCATCTCTGCGTCTCTCTCTTTGTACGGCATCCGATTCAACCCGGCGCAAGCTCGAAGCTCTCTGATCTGTGTATTACTTAACCGATCAGTGTGTCTTTTTTGTAGTTTTTGGAGTTGTCTGGTCTATAAACGGTGGTATCAATCAAATCGTACTTCAGATTTGTCTTTCGGTTTTTGGTTCAATTTTCTGTTATTTTTTTTCGTTTTTTCAGATGTGTTTGTTCTGAACTTTTGTTTTGCTTATATGAAGCCAAACATATTCTGATTCTTTTTCTTGAAATATCGAGATCATCTTCTTGGTAGTAATTGTCTTATGCTGACTATTCTGGAATTTCTTATAATTAGAACATGGGTTTTGAACATCCCATTTCCATTACAGCTTTTTTAATTTTTTTTTTGTTATTTTCGTAGAAAAGGTGTGATCTTGTTGCTATATATTCTACTGCAGAGTTAACTTTTTAACCTGCGTGGGGAGAGGGTAAAGATGTCGGCGGAGTCATCCAGGGAAGAAAATGTGTACATGGCCAAGTTGGCCGAGCAGGCGGAGCGGTACGAGGAGATGGTGGAATTCATGGAGAAGGTGGTGAAGGCGGTCGACACGGAGGAGCTCACGGTGGAGGAGCGCAACCTGCTCTCTGTGGCGTACAAGAATGTCATCGGCGCTCGCCGTGCGTCCTGGCGCATCATCTCCTCCATCGAGCAGAAGGAGGAGAGCCGCGGCAATGAGGACCACGTCACTCTGATCAAGGAATACAGGGGCAAGATCGAGGCGGAGCTCAGCAAGATCTGCGACGGCATTCTGAAGCTGCTCGAGTCGCATCTCATCCCTTCCGCCACCTCTGCCGAGTCGAAGGTCTTCTACCTCAAGATGAAGGGCGACTACCACAGGTTGGGGAAGAACGATGATTAATGGCATCGCAGGGGTCTCTACTGTATGATCGCATTAATTTCTGTTGGCTTCGAGCGTTGCAGGTACCTTGCTGAGTTCAAGACCGGGGCCGAGCGGAAGGACGCTGCCGAGAACACCCTGTTGGCATACAAATCTGCACAGGTTTATATATATATATATTATTTTATTTTTTTCGTGTCTTCCCTATTCGTTTTGCCGTGGTTTCTTAGATCTGGTATATGTGATTGGAAACGTTCAAGTTACCTTTATCGGCTCTAAGTTCTTAATTCTGTTGACTTCTTAGGACATTGCTTTGGCCGACTTGGCGCCAACGCATCCCATCAGACTGGGGCTTGCACTCAACTTCTCTGTATTCTATTACGAGATTCTCAACTCGCCGGACCGCGCCTGCGGTCTTGCAAAGCAGGTTTGTCTCATCGTTCCTTTCTTTTGACGTTTTCTGGAGATTGTTTGATGCTGGACCTGTTTGCTTCTAGTGTATCATCTCCCTTGTCCTTTGTCTGCGTCGCAAAGGCAACAGCTATTGGCTGTTAGATGTAAATTATCACATGAGCGAATGCGAAGGGAATATATTTGTAGCATTGGGCGGCATCCAATGAGCATACATCGCACCATTGATGCTGCAACAATGCAAATTTCGTTTTGGGCTCTTTGAAGTTGAATCGGTGTTTCACACGTTGCTCCCTGATTTTCCAAGGAAACAGAAAATGCTACCTAAATGCCATCATCTGTGAATGAAACTGGCAGTCAAAATGAGACACAATCAGACTGCTGATCTTTTCAATGACTGTCTCTAATGTCGCCATGCTTTTCTTGTTTGTTGCAAAAGACCCTGTCAATTCCATCTTTACACTATAAAGGCAACCTCTAGCAGACCGGCATCGTGTGTCAGATTAGCGTTGCATGTATCTTGGGGCATTGGTTTTTAACTTTTTGTATTTATTATAGTCAAAGCCATCCTTTGTTATTATTTGATCCTATCATGTCCACCTTCATGTTGTATTTCTACTGGTGGCTTATGCACCGGGGTTTTGCATATGTTGCTAGGTTAGAATTGATAATAAACCTGTAGCTTGGCTAGTTGCCACTTTCATCAATGGGAGCCCCATCCATCTAATATCATTTTCCTTGGTCTTTCATCAGCATTTGTTTTTTGTTTTTGGACTTGTGCCACTTGAATGCGATCTGCAATAGATAGGGCCTCAATTTTCCATGGATCGGAAATCTGTTAAATGATCTGGCGAAAGTACTGGTTACCGTTCTGTCTATTTGTTTCACTCTTCCGAGAAATAGCTTAGGGGTTAAGAAACCCTTTCCAAGAGCGGGAGCCGCGAACCTGAGCGGGGCCAAATAACGCCCCAAATATCTGTGCTACCGCGAGACGGCTGCCCTCGGAGGGGGTAGAAAACCAGGCCAACAGCGCGCAATGTGTCACACTCCCAAAGGGGGTGAAAATTTACTCCTGCCAACGTGCGGAGTGGGATCGAACCCCCTCCTCACATGAGGTGGGGGCAGGTGACCACTGTGTTGCAACGTGCGGGTGATGAGATTACCACAGTCTTGACATCTACAAGTAGTTGTTTCTCCTAGGTTTGTAAGTAGGTTATTGGGTGTTCAATTTTATTCGAGAGACCCACTTGGTTGGTGCAAAAAATAATATCGCCATCATAATGTATGGCTGAGTTATGACTTGTTCGTTTATGGTTGAGTGGTTTACACCACTGTCGCGGTCATACATCAAGTACTATACTGTCTATATCCGCATTTTGATATGATGTATGTGTATTATTGATGCCGGGACAGTGTTCCAACGTTATGTCTTCTTATGGTATGTTTACTATTCTCTCTCTTGTTATGGTGTATCAGCATGTGCATCTTCTTACATACCCCTGGTGGTCATTCTTCAGTATTTTTGGTAAATCTGATGGATTTATCATTATGGATTCCAATGTACTGTTTCATTGGCCGGGCTCATTTCTGTGGGTTCCTAGGTGGGCAAGTTGATAGAATTGTTAAGTTGATAGAATTGTTACTGCTCTTAAAAAACAAGGTGGTCAAAATTCTGATTAGATTTATTTATTGTTCAATGTTATCTAAACGTGATTTTGTGCTTGAATCACTCCTAATCACTTGGATAGTTAGGATTGATAACACAAGCCAGTTCGATAAAGGAGTTGTACCGCCCTATCAAACTTATCAGAGTACACTTTACTTTGATTGTCGATTGATCCTGTCATTTGATTCTAATGCAACTAAGGATCAGGATTTTAACTCTTTTGGTAGGATGGAGGTCTTGTTATGTGTTTTAATTGTTGGTTATGCCTGTTTAAGCTTTCTTTATTTTCATTTTATGCTTGGCGATTACTATATTGCCATGCTTAGTCTTGATTTGCAGATGTCCTAAACAGTTCTCTAGTTTTCTACTCGTATTGATTACATTTTTGTAGTGCTTTTTTGTCTGTTTGGACTTTCTTTGTGTCTCTCTTTTGGGGATGTCGAATTTTTCGTTGCTTCTTAGGATGTCTACTTATGTAGAGAAAAAAGGACCTGTATCCGTTCTCATCAGCATATGGTCTGCTTGTCCAGATATACATGGCCATCTAGACATTGGTAGTTTTGGGGTGCCGTTTTATCCCGGTGCCGGCGTTTATTGAATGCGAATGTGTAGGATGGAATTTTTCTGTCTAGGCACCGTTTTTTAGGCGTTACATCTGTCTCAGAACTTGGACGGACATGGACACCGAAAATGCTTCTATCTTTGACGCTTGGCTTCCGGGCAGAAAGTGTATAGGGAGTTCGTCGGGTCAATCGGGCTAAATGAGTCCTTGGGTCTTTATCCAGGTTTTTGTTCCTTGTCCAGTGCAAGGTTTTTCAATGTAGGATCGAGAAGTGCAAAAACGATTATGTCGATCTTGCTGCCTTATTTTTCTCCTTTCCTATGTTTTGAAATCTTCATTCCGCTTTTACTTGGATCAGGCCTTTGACGAAGCCATATCAGAATTAGACACACTGGGAGAAGAATCTTACAAGGACAGCACGTTGATCATGCAACTTCTCAGGGACAACTTGACCTTGTGGACCTCTGATATTACGGTTAGTTCAGTTTGATGTTCTGGTTTAGTTAATTTGTCTTGAACAATCGCCAGGCCGATGTGGTGATCCACATTTCTTTGGCTCTCAGGAGGACGCGGGGGATGAGATCAAGGAGGCCCCCAAGCGAGAAGGCGGGGAGGAGAAGTGATGAGCGCCGCGGGGTAAAAAGAGCGGACGATGTGATTGCGTGCGATGCCAGGTGTTGCTCCGGGAGGCTGTTCAGTGTGCACTTCCGTCGTTTTTTTTTTTTTTTAAATTTTATTTTACCCTCTCCACTCTTTTAACCTGCTCCTCTCTTGTTAATGTCATAGATATAGCAAGATCTCAGTCCCTAGAGCATACTTGAACTCACGTTGCTTGTTGACATTGTTTCTGGGCGCTGTTGGAGCTGTTTTATATTACTGTGATTTATTTACCTGTCTCTGAGAGTATCTTCTTCGTTTCCTCTTAAGGGTTGTTTCTACTTGATGCATCGGGTCATTGTTTGCCCATGTTTATTGGGGTCGTAGTTGCATGGTGTTGGGTTTTGTTTAAATCGTTCTAATTGGGCGGGCGTTGGATTCGGGTTAAGGTGATGTTATGTTTTTTCTTTCAGGTCTCTCGTCTCATTCTTATTGAAAGTATATTATTGCCTCAAAAATGTTGATGCTAAGCCGCTGGAAATCATTGCGGCTATCGAGTTGAAATAAAGACACCCTGATTAATCGACATTTGTGTCTCTGATTAATTGACTCAAAATTGTTGATGACAAGACGCTAGAAATCAAAGCTTGACCAGGCCATCCTTTCTGGTCAAAATTTAATGTTAAGATATTAATGTACTCGACAAGTAATTTGAGTTCTTATAGCACTTGATAGAAATCTTTGGCGGAAAAGGATTCATGTAGTCGACCTCAAATAATGAGATAAGGTTCTGATGATGAAGTAATTTGAGTTCGTTTCGAATGTTATTTAAATTTGATTTGTTTAATAAGATAAACAAGTTTTTAAATTCGTTTGAGTTTAGTGTAAGTACAAGTTTACTTAGTTCGTTTAAGTTCTTGAATAAATTTATTTAAAATTTTAATTATATAAATTATAAATATTTTTTAAATATCTTAAATATTATATTAATATATCTAAATTAAATAACTTATCAAGTCTATTGAGATATGAATTTAAAATAAAATAAATTTAGATTTTATGAACAATTAATTTTCAAATTGAATTGGACTTATATATATATATATATATATATATATATATATATATATATGAACACACAATTTAATTAAATTTATTATGGATTTGAATTTTAAAATATTTAAATAAATCAAATTTGAACAGTTATTTATAATATTTGATAAAATTTTATTTCGATTCAAACTCGATTAAAAATTAACTAATTTCTTTAAACAATATAATACTTAGCTCGAGTCATTTATACCCCTACTCAAGGATATCATCAACACTGTCAATAGCTTGCAGGCACTTGTAATGATCTTGTAACCCCTTTTGACCTTAATCCTGCTTAACCTCCTACAATCGTTGCTAGGTTTAATAGAGATGATCAGTCCAGGTCTTTTAAAATCTCTAAAGAAATATTTGTTGTCAGTTTAAATTAGCAATAAAATCTATCTGAATTATTTGTTAAATAATTTTATTAATTAGAAAAAAGAGAGAAAAAATAATTTGACATGATCTTTAGTTAACAAAATTGTTTGACAAGCAATCTACATAGATTGTGTTACAAATTGAGATTGGTAACAAATATTTTTCAAATCTCTATTGCACACCATTTCAAGTTTCAGTCTAGGCCCATGATGAGTAGATGGACATTGAACTTTAAATTAAGTATAGACATAGAAATGAGAGATAAATGTGAAACTTGAACCCTTGAAAAAGGAGGACCCGTTGAACAACGTATCCCCTAAAGTGGATGCAAGGTGGCAAAGGATGAGTGAAAGAGGCCCCGTGGTGACATCCCACCCCCAAACTATGCAGAAGTCATGTAATATGCCCAAAAATGTTAAATAGAAAAAATAGGTCGAATTAATAAAATTTGTTGCAATTACTAAATTGTCCGCGACCATTACCTGGGGAGCATTTTGACGACAGCCGGGCAGCCGACCCATCTGCACGTTAGTGTGCTTTTAACTGAGTTTTTTGCTCCTTTCTTGGTTGATTCAAATGGCACAAGAAACCCGGGACTGGGGGGCGGGGACTTGAGGGGCGAGTAGTTTATCAACTGAGATGATCAACTTACAAAAAAAAAAAATGGCACATGAAACAGAGGGAGTGTCGAATAAAAGCATAGGAGAGGAGGAGAGAAAAAGAAAGAAGAAGACAAGACAGACAGATAGTCATCCGACGAACACTGTATCAATTGCGATTGCATCTTTTTGCGATTTTATTTTTCTATTTAAAGACTTAAATTTGTCATATAAGGACTCCATAATTTGACGTGACGTGTGAAGTCACATTTCAATTGAAACGATCGTAGTTTGGGACGCAATTTCTAATGAGAAAGATTTAGTGTACTTTCATATTGTATTTTAAGTGTAATATGACTAAACTATATAATTCATGTGACATCCATCACATGAGGAGTGATAAAGTGACAACCTAATTATTAGATGTCACATAGATTTGTTGCCTAGTCAATATGAAAGTGCATTAAGTCTTTCTCATTTCTAATAGTCTGAAGGGCAATTGTATTCTAAAGTATATTTTATCTGACTTCAAGTAATTTTTGGAATTAACTTTTTTTGTTTTTTTTTTTGCTAAAACTATTGGAAACCATTTAGTTATGTTATTAATTTATCTATTTTGTCAATGCTAGACTAAATCTCACGAATTTTTTTAATATTTCTTAAAACAATTATATTTATTTCATGGATTATGTGAAAAATAACTGTAATATTGTAAAGTAATATTCCTTTATTTAATTTGATTTCTAGTTGAAAAGTTAAATTTACACATAAAGTGAGATTAATGAGTAAAGCGTTAGAAAATTATTCTATCTAGTGGTTTAGTTAATTTCAAAAAATGATTCGTATTTATTTACTAAATTATTTATATTTAATTACATATCATATTGTGCCCCTTATTGCTTCTCACGTGTATACAACTAGAGAGAGTAGGTACCAGCGTGACTTTCCTCTCTTTAGGAATCTACGGCAAAGAGATCTAACTTCTTCCAAAGAAATGGATCTATTCTATGTATATATAAATATTTAAATAATTTGTCAGATCTATTTGAAAAGTGTGGAAGCTATTTCTAGCCTCCTAGACCCATAAGTCTATTATGACCTAGTAAGGAAGTAGTGCAACTAGGGCTGCCAATGGATATCCGATTTCGACTTTCCGATCCGTTTCCGACCTTTTCCGTATCTATTTTTCTTTTCGATTATTTTCCGATTTTTTCGTTTCCGTTTTCGATAAGAATATTTTATTTACAAAATATATACTCTTAAATCTTATTTCTTAATATTAAAAAACTTTAGACTAAGTTTTTAACTTCTCTTTAATTTGTAAATAGAATATAATTAACTTATCTCTCTCGTAGTATGTATTATACATATTATTATCAAAGACATCTCTTTTACCATTGCTTCTAATACTATATACATCTACCATTTGATCGTATAAATGTTTCTGATTAGTTTCCGTTTCCGACCCGTTTCCGATTTCTTATAGGAAATGGATGCGGAAAGTACCATTTCCGATTCCGACTCCGACCCATTGGCAGCCCTAAGTGCGACGGCTCCTCAGCCACATGTCTTTGGAAACAGTTAAAATGTTTCCGAACACACCACAGTCGCCACACGCCCAAGGGCCCTAAGTCTGATCTCCGACTCTATCCGAACAGGATAGAGTCACCGGGAACCCCTGCTCGGAAGAAGGCGGAACCTCACCAAATAAGCCTCCAAACTCATGCTTAGAGTCTTCACGGTTCTAGCAACAGGTCACCGAACACCAGGCAGCCGCGCCAAGAAAGTCCATGGGCTCCTATTCGGTACCTTTATAGCTGACAATGCTATACAGCCCTTTGCCTCTAGATCACAGTTAATTGGACGACGTGGCACGTCTCCCCACGATCTGGAGCAGCCCCAGCGCGAAGTCCCAAGGGGCATCTCATACAGACATCCCCAATCTTGGGAATCCAACAGTTGCACCCTTTCAAGTATCATCCTTGAAGGATGCATCCGGACCCTTCATGTCCCCTGTCTATATAAGGAATAGAGAACCTTCATGCAAAGGTATGTGCAATCATCCCCTCACAATCGCCCACGCGCGAGATTACATACAAAAAAAACCCTTCCTCCTCGCCGTCTCTTATAGTCATATCTGACTTCGACATCAGAGGGTTCTCCCGGTTCTTCAACTGGATTCCCCTAATGCCTTCCTGTTTTGTAGGCCCATCGTCTGCACCGGCGACAGTTCGCTCACGGTTCTCAAGTGGAGGCCTATTTGGCCCATTACCGAACGAAAATGCCACCACATTTTTGGCACCGTCTGTGGGAACGACGACAGTCATGGCTCGCAGACGATCCTCTCACCAGAATCATGGGAGTCGAGCGACGCGATGTCGCCAATCGCAGGAAGACTCGCGTGACCAAGCCTTTCCCTTCAACACCAATGTAGTCCCCGTCAGGACAGCCACCAACGGACCTGCGGTCGAAACTCCAGTTTTCGCCTAGGAGGTAACAAAACTCCGGGGATAGCTCCAGCAACTAATGGGGGTCTACCAAGGACTTCAGGCCCAGCTGGTGAGGCAACTAGCCCCATCAGTCCTCGTGGCGCCGTAGCAACAGGCGGAGTCATCCCAGCGACAGCCACCAGCTCCATCGGCGCGCCAGCTTTTGAAGCATCGTGAAGAATCAGCCCGTCGTTCGCAGCACGCCTCATTGATCCTCCGGACGTCGGAGCTCCAAGAGGAGTCGCCCCGAAGGTCTGCTACGGTTCCACATCCTCCGAGGTCCGTCGTCGGCGCAAACTCCCATGGCTCCCGCTGGGAAGGCTCCGTGCACTCTGACCTAGAGCTTGCGAGGAGGCTCAAGAGCATCGTCAACTTGGAGCGATGGATGGAGGACTGCTTTCGCCAGATGGACGCTATGGTCCACAAGGCAAGAGGTAGATTTCTGACAGACTATGACCTAGATTTCCACTCTCCCTTTTTGGTGGAGATCTTGAAAGCCCAGGTGTCGACGAAGATGTTGTTGCCCTCCATCGCCCCCTATGACGGCACTACTGACCTGGCAGATCACATCCATGGGTTCGAGTCGCACATGGTGTTCCACGGAGCATCAGATGCAACGAAGTGCCGGGTGTTCCCAACCACTCTGAAGGAGACCACAAGGGCCTGGTTCGAGACCCTTTCAGCGGGCTTCATCACCTCCTTCCACCAGATGAAGAAGTCCTTCCGTGACAACTTCCTGGGCGGAAGGTCACAACCCCGCACGACAACATCACTGTTGGTCGTATGGAAGAAGAAGGGCAAAGCCCTCTAGGACTATGTCAAAAGGTTCAATAGTGAAGCCCTATGCATCCTACATCTAGACGTCCCACTCACCACCAGTGCCCTCATTCAGGGCACACACGATGGATTCCTCGAATGAATGCTGGGGGTGCAACAGCCTGCAACCCTAGTAGAACTCTTATCAACCTCCCAGTGCCATGCTGCGTGCGAAGAGTCTCTCACGGCCAGCCAAGCCGACCAGGGTGACAAGGTAGAGAAGAAGCTACCTATCGACAACGGTTCCAACCGAGAGCAGAAGAAGAGTCGGCGCAACGAGGATTCACCGCGCAGACCTCACTAACACACCGAATATACCCTCCTCGTGGTAGCTCCCGAACAGATCCTAGTCAAGATCTGGGACGAGTAGTAAGTTCGGTGGCCTGCCAGGATGCGCTCTGATCCCCGCAGACCAACCACGATAAATATTGTTGCTTTCGCCGTGACCACGGCCACGACACCTCTAAATGCAGCCAACTCAAGGATGAGATCAAGTCCTTGATCAAGCGCGGCTACCTTGGATGGTATGTGCGCCGAAATGAAGAGTGCCCGAGACATCAAGAAAGGACCCCCAAGTAGCCCATCGACAACGAGCCGAACGGGCAGGAGATCAATGTGATCGCGGGAGGCTCAGGTGCAGGTGGAGAAAGCAGCTAGAATCAGCACAATTATGCTTGGAGGGTCCACTAGGTGGAATGATCCCCTGCATCGTGGCCCACTCCTTATCCACTTAGTCCAGCACAAGCACAGTCCGAGGAGGCCATCATCTTCTCTAACAATGACCTTGTAGGAGTTACAACTCCACAGACCGATGAGTTGGTCATTTCGGCCACCGTCAATCATTGTAATGTGCGGCGTATACTTGTGGATAATAGAAGCATGCCTGATGTTTTATCTTATGATTGCTTCCTTTTGATGGGCTTAAAAGTCGAGCACCTGTCTCCAGTGGAAACACCTATGTTCGGCTATTCTGGAGTTTCAGTACATCTAATGGGTTGGATCCGTTTGCCCATTACTCTGGGAATAATGCTAAAAAGTGTGACCAGAATGGTGGAGTTCCTGGTGGTCAGAAGCATGCCAAGATACAATGCCATCCTCGGAAGAAGTCTGATCAGCCGCATCAAGGTTGTACCCTCGTCATTGTACCAAAAGATGAAATTCCCCACCCCCCAAGGCATGGGTGAAGTGCTCGGAAGCCAACGCGAGTATTAGCGGTGCTATGTCCTCTCTCTAGGAGGCAAGCAACCTGCAGTAGAAGACCCAATGGCTCCACCTATATCTACAGAAGAGGCTTTAACCAGCCGAGGAATGCCCGCCGAGGACCTGTTGCCGATCCAGGTAGACAATGACCCAGAACACATCCTCTACATCAGCGCATTGCTACCAAAAACCGAGCAACATCGCTATAGGGTGTTTCTGCTCACCAACCTAGATGCATTCACATGGTCGGATGACGAGCTGCTAGGCATTCCTCCAGAGGTGATCACTCACCATCTGAACTTGGATTCAAGGGTGCCACCTATGCAGTAGAGAAGGCATTTTGTCAACCGAAAATGGTAGACCGTTATCCATGATCACGTCACCAAAAGCTGATCAACCGGTCTACAATCAGAAGTGTTGGCCCCTTTTTAGTACGGCAGCAAGCTAACCTAGAGGGGGGGTGAATAGGTTTTCTGAAATCTGAAACAGAAACTTAAACACAGAAAATTATCACTTGAAAGTTTGGTTAGTTTAGTGTGATAAAGAGTAGTAGTGCAGAAGCAAATAAAAATCACACACAATAACACAAGGGATTTATCCTGGTTCGCCCTTCACACATGGAAGTCCTACATCCAGTCCCCAAACAACCTCTTGAGATTTTACTAACCAAGGGTACAGTCCCCCTCATGACAATACAACACCCACACCCTAGCTGGTCTTCTTCTCTTTCCAGGGCAAGAAGGCAGCCCACTTCTCTTACAGGTAAAGAAGCCAACCTCCTGGTACAAACCCCAGTGTGGTTCTGCTAGACACAAACCCCTAGCTAGGTTCTACACTATATACAGTCCTACAGCTGGATAGAAATCTTTATTAGAAAAGAAAGAACACGACTGATAGTTGGAACAGATGAAACCAACTAAAAGAAAACTCTCAGCTAAAAGACTCTCTCTGCCAGATTACAAGATGCACACAGAGAGAGTGAAGAGAGGAGAAGGAGCTTGAATGCTTGAGTTGCTTTTGTTGCTTGAACACTTCTTTTTGGCTCAGTCTCTTTCTCTGTTTTCTTTGAGTGTATGTGGCATTGAGGTTCCTTACTGGTTGTACACTCCTTCAAAGATCTTCAAGAAAACTATTTTTCTTCTTCAGCCTTGCTTCATCTTTTATATGAGAGGCTTTTGAATAGATCCGTTGAAGAGATCCGCTGGAGCTCTTCTAGTCGTTGCTGATCTTTCTGTTCTTTTTCTTCTTTAGATTGTCAGTCACTTGGTGGTCTACGAGGTCTGTAAATATAGAAGAAAGTGTTTAGCTAAACAATGTTTCTATCAAGAGCTCACATATCTCTATGCTTCTGTTTTCTCCCAGAAGTAGTAAGTGACCACCTTTCTGTCTGACAGGAGAGAAGAGATCTAGAGAGATGAAAAAAGATCTTCTGTCAGAAACATTTTTGACTTTTCATTAGGCGCCAAACATATTTGAAACATCTGAATATAAGAAAATCGATGTTTACATAATCGATGTTTGGACAAATCGATGTTTAAGTGAAAGTAATCGATGTTATAAGATAGGCAAAATCGTGTTCAATCATAAGCAATCGTTATTTAACTTATCGAGTCGATGTGGCAACCAAATTGTTATGAAGCTTGTCAAAATCGTTATGGCGTTCAAATCATTATGAAACTCATCAATCGATGTTTTGGTCAAGTTGATGTTCTCACTTATGAAATCGATGTAAGAGAGAAATCGATGTGGCGATCAAATCGTTGGCACTATCGAATCGATGTGAGAATCAAATCGTTGTTTCTCACTTACAAATCGTTTATAAAAATAAATCGTTTGTGAGAGCAAATCGTTGTTCTCACTTATCAAACGTTTTTTATAAGAACCAATCGTTGTTCTCAACTTATCAACTCGTTTATGAAAACCAAATCGTTGTGAGAGCAAATCGTTTGTCTCACTTATCAAATCGTTATGAAAACTAAATCGTTGTTTCACTTAACGAATCGTACACGATCAAATCATTGTGTAACTTATCAAATCGTTGTTAGTGAAGTCGATGTGGCACTTTTGAACGAAAATGAGTTTTTATGAATGAACATCGATTTAACATTTTAGTGCACAAACACAACGATAATTCATATAATTTATATTTAATTAGGAAAATATGATATTAAATATATTGATAATATTTAATAGTCATAATTTTGTTATCATCAAAAATATAAGGTAAAATAAGAGTGGTTCAAAATCTCCCCTTTTTGGAGATGACAAAATTTATGAGAATTTTCTTAAAAAAATACTTAACGCATAAAATACAAAAAATCATAAATAAAGCACACTCTCCCTTTTTTGTCACTAACCAAAAACGAAGGATCTTACCATGCATCACTCCTTTGAAATTCATCTTACCATGCATGACTCCCCTTAGTCTGTGCTCCCCCTGAATGAGAGACTTGCAATAGTTATTAGTAATACTGAATTTTAAAATAAATAAATGACTTCCTCTTGAAATATAAGTGGATGAAGAGCTGGCAACATCAGTGCCTTGAGTATCCTTTGATCCTGATGCTCCAAGGCTATCCTGCAAACAATATTATTCAGAAAATAGGTACCCAAATCTTTTTGGTCCTTCATGGTTAGATGCATAAAAGTATCCTTTCGGAATCCAAACTAGGTGCCTTGTTGTGCAGGTGTTCACAGTGTGTCTAATTTATTGCAATGAGAACAACAATGAATATAAATTATTTGCTGTTTTTATATCTTTGTACGTCTGTTTAGAACACAATTTTTTGAAAACCTTTTCTTTTACATGGACCTTTTTATGAGACATCTTGGTTTCTTTTACAAATTTTGGTAATGAATATTTTCAGGAATTATGACTATTTTCCTTTTTCAGGAGGTATTAACCAAGCCCTTGTTTGTTATTCCAGATTTTGATCCGTTTAAGCATAGGGCTAAAGATGTTTTTCCTTTAGTAATTTTCTAACTGATATTTTAAATACAGATTTTCTTCAGTTAGAGTTTTAATTTTTCTTCTACTCTAACTTCTCATTATTCTTACTTTTCAAATCTTCATTTAAAGAAATTATTATTTTACATTCTTTTAATTGTTCTTCTAATGTTTCATCTGATTTATAGATTAGAAATTGTTTTCCAAACAAGTAAGGTTGTTCTTGATATTTTTCAATTCTTTTACAACAACCTTGTGTTTATCATAAAGTTCATTAAAAACTTGATCTAAATCTTCAGATTCTGATCCTGAATCTGTGCAAGAATCAAAAGATGAGTTAGAATGTACCTCAATAGTCCTTCCATGACGGCTAGATTTACCTTCTCTTTTCCGATTCTGAGCTTAATGATTCTGAGCTTGTGGCCTCATCATTGTCCCAAGCAGCCGCCACAACTTTTTCTTTTGAATTTCTTGTGTTGCTCTTGGATTTTTAGTTGACCAGCTTCTTGAGTTTAGGACAATCTGG
>CM024758.1:100590338-100801783 GCA_014218235.1 Colocasia esculenta | reverse complement strand
ACTATCTTCTGTCAAGAATCTATAAAGAAGAGAAGGATGCAGTCACAAGAAAATTGATCTTTCCAACAAAACATCCAAGTTTCATAGCACACCATGCCTACAGTCTTCTTTCTTTTTCATTTCTCTCTCTCTCTCTCTCTCTCTCTCTCTCTCTCTTCTCTCTCTGTGGTTGTGTGTGTGTGTGTGTGTGTGGTGTGTGTGTGTGTGTTGTGTGTTGTGTGTGTGTGTGTGTGTGTGTGTGTGTGTGTGTGGGTGGTGTGTGTGTGTGTGTGTGTGTGTGTGTGTGTGTGTGTGTGTGTGTGTGTGTGTGTGTGTGTGGTGTGTTATATGTGTGGTGTGTGTGTGTGTGTGTGTGTGTGTGTGTGTGTGTGTGTTGTGTGTGTGTGTGTGTGTGTGTGTGTGTGTGGTGTGTGTGTGTGTGTGTGTGGTGGGTGTGTGTGTGTGTGTGTGTGTGTTTGTGGTGTGTGTGTGTGTGTGTGTGTGTGTGTGTGTGTGTGTGTGTGTGTGTGTGTGTGTGTGTGTGTGTGTGTGTGTGTGTGTGTGTGTGTGTGTGTGTGTGTGTGTGTGTGTGTATGTGTGTGTGTGTAGCCTTCTGATCATATTTTTGAAAAGAGAGTGAGCTATTTGCATCTGAGAGAAGATTCCTTTGTTCAACTTCTACTCTCTTGGGCATTGTCTCAGATCAAGCCTTGTCCTTGTAAGCTTGATCTAGGGATCTTGTAATCACTTTAAGATATAGGTTGTACCTCTTCTTGGAAGAGAAGACTTGTTGTGCAAGTGTTTGTTCTCCTTGTAGAAGGGAAGACCAGCAGGGAGTTGGGTGTATTTTTCCCCTTGGTTGAAGGGAAGACTTTCTTGGGAGCAAGTGTTGTATGCCCCTTGTTGAAGGGAAGACCAATGTCTACTTGGTGGCTTAGTGAAATCTCAAGTATTCTTGGAGACTGGACGTAGGGCTAAGGTGCATCTCAGTGCCAAACTAGGATAAAATATGTGTGTCTTTTGTGTGATTGCTTTAGTTTATTTTTCGTTTCACACTAACTACCAGTACTAACAGTCTTGCTTAGTGTTTGTGTTCTTAGATCTCATAAATATCTCAAATTAACCCATTCACCCCCCTTTGGGCTTGCCATCTGGGACAACAACAATGATGACTTATTGATATCAAAGGCAGTACAGATATCAGAAGTTCAATTGGACAACATAATGGTGTATTTTCCTTTAAGTTGCATAATTCTCTAGTGTCCTAACAAGAGTTTAGGACGTATGTTGGGTCATAGATGGAACATAGTACTTTCTATCTCCAAAAAACTTCATGGTACAACCAACTCGGTTTCTTGATAGAATCCATAGAATATGGAGACTTACAGAGATTTTAACAATAAATTTCCTAACCTGCCAGAAGGAATATCCAACAGGAGATGTTCCAAATCGTTAAGAAAGGGTTGCCTAATTTTTGTAAGTGTGTAAGTGTCGTAACTTGAGAATTGTCCTAATCGTGCATAGGGTTAATATGACAAGTAAATTTCAATAAAAATGGAAGGTAGCAAAATAAAGCATAGTCAAATCAAAAGTATCAAAACTTGGCAAGCTTCCAAAAACTATAGTAACATGCTACAATTCAAATCAAAATTGACAGCGCAAGTTATCATAACTAAGCATGGCCAAGCAAGATGATTAATAACCTTTACCACCAAGTCAATTTGTTTCACATTCAGATTATCACTTTAATAGTATCTGAGCATAAGATAATGATTAGGAAGAAGCATATGGTAAAAGAGGCATGATCATATCATTAAGATCATTAGAATAAGATTCAAGTCTTTAGCATCTTACTCATGTGTTGATCACTTATAAGGTACTGGACAGATATAGATTAATGCTAAAGAGGACATACTTAAGATTGCAATTATGTCTAATACATAGGGATTAGCAAAAAAATTAGACTTTTGTTTGACAGAAAATCCATGTCTGGTATAGTAGTCGTCATTCACATGAATTTAAAATCCATAAACAAACACCAAAAAAGGTGAAATTTGTTGGCCCACTTGGTTGGAAACAAGGCACCTAGACCGAGGGAGGGTGGATAGGTGATCATAGAAATCTGAAAGTAAAATCAACAACTTAAAACTTTGGTTAGTGAATGTAATCGTGTGCGATAAAGAGTAGCAATGTGGAAGTAATTAAAAGACAATCACACACATGAACACAAGGAATTTATCCTGGTTCGGCACTTCTCCAATGGAAGACCTATATCCAGTCCCCAAGCAAATCTTGGGATTTTACTAACCAAGGTACGGTCCCCCCAAGGATATACAAACCCTCAGCTCCCGCTGGTCCACTTCCTTTCTGAGTAGGAAGAAAACTCACTTCTGTTACAGATCAAGAAGTCACCCTCCTGGAACAAATCCCAGTGCAGTTCTATTGATGCAAACCCCAACTTAGTTCTGCTAGACTAAACCCTCAACTAGGTTCTGTTGACACCAACCCCAGCTAGGTTTTTCCCTTAACTCAAGAGGAACATTGAGTATAGTCCCTCAGCTGGACAGGCACCCAGCATTTCGGCTGGTCTTCTCTTTACCCTTGAAGAGGAACACTGTATACAATCCTACAACTGGACACAAGTCTTTCTTAGAAAAGAAAGAACAGACCAAGAGCTATACAAGATGAACACTAAGGACCTTGAACTCTCAGCTCACAGACTCTCCCTCAGATGTACAATGTAGTGCAAAGAGATGGAAGAGAGAAAAAAAGCTTGAATGCTTGAAGACTTCAGATGGATGCTTGCGCACACTTCTTCTTGGGCTCGAGCTCTTTTTCTCTTCATTTAAGTGTGTATGGAGTTGGATGCTCACTGGATGTACACTCCTTGAATGATTTTCAGGTTCTCTCCCTTGATCTTTTCTTCTGCTTCAAACACTTCATCCTTTACAGAGCAGAAAGATAGATCTGTTGAGGAGATCTGTTGGAGCTCATCCGTTCTTCTTCTTCTTCTTCTTCTTCTTCTTCTTCTTTTGCTGCTATTTTTGTCTCTAACAGATGATTGCTTTAGTCTTAACGAATTCCTCATGTGAAAACTAGACTCTTGCAGACATTTAATGAATGGAAGAGAATGTTAGACTTAGAAAAGTCTTCTGACAGATAACCCATACCTCTTATGTGTAGAGGTCCATGATTTCTGCTGACATCCAGATATGTTAGGTAACTGTCTTTTTGTCTAGTAGGAAGGAGTCATTTTAGTCTTCATTTTCTACTGACTCCTTTTCTTACCTACCCTGATAAGATAGAAAGCATGCAGCATGAATATCTTAAGGATTTGAATACTATTTGAATTTTCATTTGGCGCCATAGACATTTGAAATCATGTAAACATCAAGGCATTTAAGTTTTCATCAATTGATGTGAAACTTATCAGAAATTGATATGAAATAACTGCAATCGATATGAAATATATTATTTGATCATCAACCGATATATTATAACAACAATCGATATGAAATGAATGGCAATCGATAAAACAATCGATATGATCAAAACAATTGATACATAACTTAAAAACAATCGATATATATAATAGTAATCAATAGGTGAAGACAATCGATATGTGGAAACTTCGACTAGTTATATTTGTTCATCAATTGCTATGAGACTTCGACTGCAGAGAAGTCGCAGTGAGACTACGACTGATGGTCTTTATTCATCAATCGATACCACACTTCGATTTTCCAGGAATCAGAGTAGGCCTTCGGTTGTTCATCAATCGATATCTAACTTCAACTTCATAGGAGTTGCAGTGAGACTACGATTGATGATCTTTATTCACCAATCGATACCTCACTTCGACTTTCTAGAAGTCAGAGTAGGACTTCAGTTGTTCATCAATCGATATCTAACTTCTACTTCACAGGAGTCGTAGTCAGATGATACATATAGTAGTCGGTGTGGACTTATAAAAATATAGAGCATGTAGTAGAGCATGTGCGACATTCAATTATAATGTTATAAGATATATTCTTTAGTGATATTATTATAGTACATTTGAATATTATTTATGCAGATGGTCATGCACTCATTTAAGCAATTGTATTAATGATGTTCATGAGTTTTAGTTAACATCAAACATGAGTTTTAGTTATCATCAAAACAAGAGATAGAAATAAGAGTGGTTCAACAAAATTGGCATCCCAGAAGAGAGACGCCCTTTAGGAGAATTGGCATCCAAATGACTGGACACCATTCAAACTAGAATTGTCGTCCAATCATCTGGACGCCAATTCAGTTCCAGGTAAGGTTAAAATCCAATTTTGCGATTTCGTGGAAAATGACCATAAACCCAAATATAATGCATTTTGGCTAAAAATTTCAACATAAAACTTGTTCTAAATGAGTTATAGAAGGTCTCTATATAATTTATTAGGATCAATTTGACCTAGAGATGTGTAAATCTTAGTTTTATGCTTAGAAAATCTTAATTTGCAGCATGCTAAGGAAATGCTTAATACATTCAAATCAGTACATAAAAATTGAGGAAAATATATGAAAAACATTCCTAACAAGTTGCAGAATCTATAGTTAAAGTTTCATGACGTTTGGTTAAGGGATTCAAGAGATATGAGAGATGGAACATGCAATTCATATGAATACAAAAATTGAAACTTTGTGGCTTTAATTCAATATATGTGCATGATAAAAATTAGAAAAAAAGTTATCTAACATTGTAAGGCCCTCAAACTTTGTTCATTTTACTTGCACTTTGTTCATGTTATGTTTGTATATGTATATATATGCATATGATGTAACGACCCTCTTTATACCGGTACGATTATATCAATCCACGTCGGTACAAAGAACACCGTCACAATGGGACATTTACCCAACACTATACAATAGGCTGATATGTACATGAATAATAATGAAAATACAACAGAAATAAAATGTAATTCTTATTCCATCATCATCCACACATTCCACAGTCTATATAGCAATGAAAGAAATAACAATGTCTACATTATTACAATTCCAAATGAAATACATTGTCCATAACATTGCTTACATACTATGGAAAGAAAAGTATAACTATGAAGAAATCTTCCACAAGTGGCTACTCCTCGCACTCGGAGTTGCTCCTCGCTATGCCCTCCTCAAGTACGGGAACACATGTCTCACCTATACGCCGAAGCAAGTATGAGTTTTCTAAAAAGACCCAGCAAGCAATCTAAAAATAGCATCCTTACACATATCACATACACATGCTAGTCTTTTAACAATAAGGAAATACATGGTACATGCTTCATATTAATTATTTAACAAATATACATAAACAACCTATACATACTTTCTATACATGATAATTAACTTGATTCATGTTGCAACCCACAATGTATATCAATCTTATCCTTAAAATAAGCAAATATCTATGAATGACCTATAGCATGTTTCCTACACATTTTGTCTAACATGATTCAAAGTTTCAAACTTTATTCAAATCATTTCACAATTATACGCAATTTGATCATGGAATTATGTACCTGGAAATTAACACTCCTAGCATGATATCTAACAAATTTCACATGCAGATATAACACTTTTTCACACATTTAGCTTGATGTTTTAATATAAAATTATCTTATTCACATAACACTAGCACATGGATTATATTAAACTATACAACATGATACTAAACATGATATCACAATTAACATAAATCCCATTAACACATGTATATCATGAGCATATGCATTTTCACCTTGGTTTTCACATGCATTTACTCTCTCATTTACATTCATTTTCATTTACACCTGATTTCATACATTTTTCACATAGTTTTCACTTACATATTCACGTATCACATGTCACATCACTTGCACTTACCACGTGCCACATTCGCATGTCACTTTACACATTATTCACATTTTACACTTTTTACACTTAATTTGTCGTGACACATAGTCTCAACCACCATAAGAAGGACACACATACCCGCCACCTAGGCAACATAGTGACGAATCTTGGTACTGCGCAGACCGAGAGAAGCCCTCTCCACCCACTAGTGGTACTTGTCCACCTCCAGAATTTCATCCTAATGCCCATAGGATATCACATACACATTGAGCCTTCCCATAGGGACTTTACTACAGTACGGCTCCATAGCCCTCTATGGTAGCAGTGTCAATATCGGCTCAATCTTACACATTATCACAATATCACATGTTTCATTCATTTACATACACATTTTTAACTCATTTATATGCACTTTAACATAATTACACATGCTTCAGTTTACAGAACAAGATACTTCTGTTGCATAGTGATAATTAAATCATAACATAATTCTAATCATGCTGCTAATCACAAAATTCCACATGATTAAAATTAACATGCCTAACATGGTCAATTGCCCTTATTAAACTAATAACAGCACCTACTGTTGTCAATATAGCCTGAAATTTTTATCACAAGCTTCACACAAGTTATATATCACATACCTTAATTTTTAGATTTTTCATAACAGTAAACTAATTTTAACAATTAAAATAAATTGCATAAAAATTTTCAATAATTTCACTTAAACATTGTTCACAGCAACACAATCGGTTTTAACAGTTCTAAACCCTGAGAACAGTCATCATAGGGACACAAAAAATTTCTGAACCCTAACTTGTAACGAATCAATTTATTTAGAATTAACACAGGTAGATCATGCTTATTTTCCGATTACAGAAATTACCCTAATTTCTATCATGCTCGAAAAATTGACAAATCCTCATGATATGACCTACTGACTGTACTTGACCAACCATAAAATTTACAGCATGAACAGACAACCAGAAGATCAAAAATCATCACACAGAGATCAAAACAACTGTTCTGAAAAACCTGAAGAACTTGGTGGCAAAGGGGTTGCCGCCAACCGGGGTTAACGGCACACGATGTTGCTGCCAACTCAAGATCTTGACGGCACACAAGTGGTCGTCAATATCCTGTCTACAGAAGTGCATACTGAACGCAATACACAAGGGGAATTGGAGGTTCCAGGACATGAGGAAAAATCCACAAAAATCCTAGGACCAAAAGGACATGTGCAGGGATGAAGTCCCTCGATTACTTGCCTGAATATAAATCCAATAAGATCTAATTTCGTTGGTGAAGCCCTCCTCGGACAAGCCAAGAAGGGGCACAAATCACCTCCCAGATCCGGTCTTTACGCCTTCACAAGGGAGTCTCCGGAGTCGGGGAAGCTTCCTCAATGCTTGGAGTATCTCCCAGTCGATGCAGATCGCCAGAAAACCCCTCCAATCGTCGGATCAAGCTCGCCAAAAATCAGGTTTTCCCACAGAAACCCTAGGTTCTTCCTCATGAGCCAAAGACCTAATCTCGCTGAGAACTCTAGGTTTTATAGACTAATGGGTCGGGGTACGCATTAGGTTAGGTTTCCTACCGTTAGAGCTAGGTTTCCTAAACAAGAACCGGGGAAAACACAGCCGTTTCCAGATCTGAAATCGCAATAAAACTGGGAAATTAACAGCCACATCACTGCCGTTAACAGGGAGTCAGCGTCCATCGATCTGGACGTCAACCTCTCTTGGCCATGCAGTCAACGGCACACATGTTGCCGTCAACATGCAATTAACGTCAATGTGTGTTAACGTTAACTAGCATTTCAGCCAGAACACAGAAATACATCAAAACAGATATACATATACACCATAAACAATTTAATGCGTACAGAAAACAAATAGATATCATATGCACAGAATAAACATATATATATATACATATATATGTACACAGCATAATTACATACAATATGTACGGAATAAATAAATATAATATGCACATCAATAATTTGATACTATATGCACAACATTATTTAAATACAATATGCATATGATTTAAATAAGTACAATATGTACAGAATTAGCTAAGTACTTATATTCACAGAAATAAATATATATTTAAATATACATATATATATACATACATATATGCACATGAGTAATTAAATACTTATATTATGCACAAAGTTAAACAGACATAGTGTGAGCAAAATTCGAGGGTCTCACATATGATATTTGTTGTAAGTAGCATATTATTCATTTACATAAGTACATACATGTTTAATTCTGTACATGTTGTTTTATTTAATTCTGCACATATTATATTTAAATAATATGGTGTATAATGTATGTAGTTATATGTGAATGCATGTTTATTAAATTTTCTGTGTTCTGGCCGAAATGTCAGTTGACATCAACATCCCTTGACGTTGAGGGCAGGTTGATCGCAACAAGTGTGTCGTTGACTCAAAGTCGGCGTCCAGATCGATGGACGTTTATTTCCTGTTAACGGCAGCGAAGTGGCCGTTTACTTCTCCATTTTGCTGCGATTTTAGATCTGGAAACAGATGTGTTTTCCCCGGTTCTGGATTTGGAAACTACCCTCCAACGGTAGGATTCCAACCTACACATTACCCTAACCCATTGGCCCTATAAAACACCTAGCTTGCGCTCAGATTAGGTCTTTTGGACTCTTAAGAAAACTTGGGCTTTTTGTGAGAAAACCCCGAACTTTAGAGTGAGTAATCCTGCGATTTTGTGCATCTTCCAGCGATCTTCATCGATTGGGAGGTGCACCTAGCATTGGTGAAGCTTCCCTGACCCCGGTGATCGATCTACATCGACAGAAAGATCAGATCTGGGAGAAGGATTGGGCATCTTCTTGGCTTGGCCGAGGAGAGCTTCAGCGACAAAATTAAACCATTAGAGAATTTTTCAAAGGTAAGTAATCGAGGGATTTCATCCCTGCACATGTCCTCTAGGTCCTAGGATTTTTGTGGATTTTTCCTCATGTCCTGGAACCCCCAATTCGTCAAGTCATGTGCGGTCTATTTGCACTTTCTGCAGACAGGAACTTGAAGGCAAGCTTGTTGCCGTCAAGATCCTGAGTTGGCGGCAACATCGTGTGTCGTTAACACCGGTTGGCAGCAACCCCTTTGCTGCCAAGTTCTTCAGGTTTTTCAGAACAGATGTTTTGATCTCTGTGTGATGATTTTTTATCTTCTAGTTGTCTGTTCATGCTGTAAATTTTATGTGTGGTCAACTATAGTCAGTAGGTCATATCATGAGGATTTGATAATTTTCCGAACATGATAGAAATTAGGGTAATTTCTGCAATCATAAAATAAGCATGATCTACCTGTGTTAATACTAAATAAATTGATTCGTTGCAAGTTAGGGTTTTTAGAAATTTTATATGATCTTAGGATGACTGTTTCTAGGTTTAGGAACTATTAGAACCGACTGTATTGATGTGAACCATGTTTTAATGCAATTCTTGATAAATCTGCATGAGATCTATTTTAATTATTAAAATTTGTTTACTATTCAAAAAAATATGAAAATTTAGGTATGTGATATATAACCTGTGTGTAGAATGTGATAAACATTTCATGTTGTATTGACAACAGTAGGCACTGTTATTAGTTTAACAAGGGCAATTGACCATGTTAAGCATGTTAATTTTAATTATATGGAATTCAGTGACTAGCAGCATGATTAGGATTATGTTATGATTTAATTATCACTGTGAAACATAAGTATCATGTTCTGTAAACTAAAGCATGTGTAATTATGTTAAAGTGCATGTAAATGAGTTAAAGTGTGTATGTAAATGAATGAAACATGTGATAATGTGATAATGTGTAAAATTGTGCCGATGTTGACACTGCTACCATAGAGGGCTGTGGAGCCGTACTGTAGTAAAGTCCCTATGGGAGGGCTCAATGTGTGTGATATCCTAATGAAATCTTGGAGGTGGACAAGTACCACTGGTTAGGGTGGAGAAAGCTTCTCCCGGTTCTGCGCAGTTAACTAAGATTCGTCACTATGTTGCCTAGGTGACGGATATGTGTATGTGATGTTTGTCCTTCTTATGGTGGTTCGGACTATGTGTCACGGAAAATTATTTGTGAAATGTGAAAATGTGGCAATATGAATATGTGAATGTGAAAATGTGCAAATGTGAAAAGTGAACATGTGAAAGCGTAATGTGAATATGTTAGCATGAGAAAAGATGTGAATTCATGTAAATGTGATTTATTTGTTTTAAAACAGAAAGCTAAACATGTGAATAAATGTTAGAATAACATGTGAAAATGATTCGATATCATGCTAGGTGTGTTATTTACCTTGTACATATTTCCATGTTCTAAATTGGTAGAATTGTGTAATGATATGAATAGAGTTTAAACTATGAATCATGTTACATGTTATGTGTAGAAAGCATGTGTAGGTTGTTATGGTTATTGTAAATTGTTATAAGCATGTACCATGAAATTTTCCTTATTGTTAAAAGATAGTATGCGTATGTGATATGTGTAAGGGTGTATCTTTGGATTGCTTGCTGGGTCTTTTAGAAGACTCATACTTGCTTTGGCGTACAGGTGAGACAAGTGTCCCTGTTCTTGAGGAGGACATAGCTAGGAGCGACTCCGAGCGCGAGGAGTAGCTCTACATGTGGACTTGCTACACATTTGCTTTTCTTTCATTAGTATGTAAACAATGCGATTGTATATTTCATATGGACAGTGTATTTCTTTTGGAGTTGTAATAAGATGGACATTGTAATGCCCCTCTTAGACCCAGTACAGTTACACCAACTCACATTGGATCTAATAGAGGTATTACAGTGGACTGAATCCAACAATTACAATACAGGTTGAAATATACACAAATAACTATTCAATTCCAATGATAATTGACAGAATATGGAATTAAACATTTGCAATCAGCATTTATTCAAACATAAAGTCTAATGCATAAAAGTAATACGTAACTAAGGTCCCAACTTATTACATATCATAGTCCAAAGCCATAAAAGAAAATACATATAATCCTCACATACAATAGATCACTCTAGAAACTCTCAAGTAAAACTAAGTCTCCACGTCCTCTCGCTCCGAGTCAGTGTGCACTAACTCCTGAGTGTCCTCTGGATCTCCTGAAATGTTAAGCAAGTATGAGTCTACAAGACTCAGCAAATTACACAGAAGCTAGTTCGAGACATTATAAGTATGATAGTTTTAAAACATGGTAACATATTATCTATCATTTCACTGGTAACATATATTTTCCTACTAACATGTTTCTAAATCATTGGCTTTCAAGTATTTCATAGCATGTCTAACTATCATGTACTCATTTTATCATGAATCTACTTGTTATCATATAGCATGTAAATTACTTCGATTTAGGCCTTATACTTCAATTTGCAATAAACAACAATTTTCATGTAACATTGGATCATTAAACATGTAGAAATCTTTATAACAAATGGCATGTAAAATTCAATGCAATGTCATGTAGCATGTAATCATATAGACAATAAGCATGTAGCATGTAGACAACGATCATGTGGCGTGTAAGTCATGTAGACATGTAAACATTTTCATTTAGTTGCCAAGACATAGCCCTCACTAAATTAGAGATCAGTAGACATTTAGTATTCTTCTTAGTATTTGTGCAAAACCGGGGAAAGTCCTTCCCACCTTAACCAGTAGAACTAGTCTACCTCCAGGATTTCAATCCGTTGCCCACGGATTCAGTAGATCATTTACATGTAGTTGAACCATTACCATAGAGGCATCTACGGTGTAGTTCCTTGTAGGAATCTCTAAATTAGCAATGTCTTATTGGCATTCCATTTTAATATATGCAATACATATATGACACCATCGAGTCTACATTTCATGCAATCTCAATATGTAACAATGCAAAAATCTGTAATAGATCCCTTCAGTTTTGAACATTTCATTTTCTGAATGATAGACCCCTATCATGGTACTAAATACAACATATTCATTCATGTAAATACTAGCATTTTTATTTAAATTTACAAGCAGATCCTTATTCAGAATTTCATAACAGATTGTATAAATATCCAAAAATTATAAAATTTTAACAAAAATTCAGCATTCGGTTGTACTATGTGCAGGTCAAATTTAATGTTTTTCTGATTTATGTAACCATTTCTAGTGAATTACTTTTCATAAATTGGAACTATTTAACATGATAATGCAAAAATAAAACCATGCAGATTTACAATCATGATTACACATAGTAGATCCACAGTACTAGTTATCAGTCATACAGTCCCTAACATTATGCTATAACATAAATCATGCTTGCATTGTTTTCTTTTTTTTTTCAAAAAATTTATTACTAATTCTATCAAGACTTCCATGAAAACAATAATACACTATATACATATGGTTTATTCATTCATCATATAACAGTACTAGAAACACACCAATCATCATCTGGTCGAAACCTCACACAATCAAGGATCACAGACAACCAACTATTATCAATTTCTGTAAATATAGGGTACTGATAAACTCGACGACAAGGGGTATGACGTTTACATAAGTCAACGTCCACATATAATGTCGTTAAGTTTAGATAGACGGTGGCACATAGCGTCGTTTACATAGTAAAAGATAGAAAACTACTATTATGCATATGATATAGACGGCGGTCGATCCCGTCGTTTATATGAGATTGACGGCGAACGATATTGCCGTTAAGTTCTTAAACGCAGAAAACGCCGAAAACCTTACATAAAATGACATGACTTTCATCCCTTTGTTAGGAACGGATGGGTGGAAGGATCAGATCTAGAAGGGGGGGTTGAATAGATCTAATGCCAATTAACGCAGAAGCTTAAGCAATTAAAAATTACTTCTAATCAGATATCAAATCACCCAATTAATTTACTGATCTGAAGTGTGATTTGGGTGTGTGAGCAAATCAATTAGTAGTGTGAACGAAATCCCTATGCATGCATCTAGCGAGACACAAAGGCAAACCATAAATCAAACCAATGCACAGAGGATTTTTAGGTGGTTCGGAAATCACCTCCAGTGACTCCTACGTCCACCCCTCACATAGTGAGGCCACACTGCTCAAAAACCTTGAGTACAACTCACACAGGAGCACGATGACTCCAAACACACTTGAGCACGACGACTCAAGAAACACCTGGAGCACGACGACTCCAAACACCCTTGAGCACGACGACTCAAGAAACACCTGGAGCACGACGACTCCAAACTGAGCACGACGGCTCAAACAACAACCGGAGTACGACGACTCCAAATTGAGCACGACGGCTCAAACCACACAGTGAGTGCGACGACTCACAAACTTGAGCTCGACGGCTCAGAGTACAAAAGCTAGATCAAACACAAAAGAGATCAGATCCTCTAGCAATGATCTGATTCAAGACAGTTTCGTACATAGAAATTTGTACAGAACTTCATGCACAAATCTCATTGACGAACTAAGGAAGAACGAACTCAGAAATAAAGCAAATAGATGTAGACAGAGTGTTCTTCGATGAAGAGGCCTTGCAGACGCTTCAATTGAGAAGGCTTGATGGAAATCGATGGAGATCCTCCTCAATTGGCGATGCTCTGCTTTGATGGCATCTGAAATGCCAGAGATCCTTCTTCTCCTGTGCCTCTTCAGTTGGATCTGCTCCCTTGCCTTGCACAGCAACCTTCTCTCCAGGGATTCCCCTTGATTCCCTTGTCCTTCCTCTTGAAAGGATGGCTTGAAGCTTCTGGAGATGGAGACAGATCTGGAAAGTCCCTTTCAGCCGCCAAAAAGGTTCTTCAGGAAGTGTATGGGCTCTCTTTTCTTTGGGGTACAAGGAACATGGGTATTTATAGCCCCATATGTCCATAAAGTGCTTTGGGGTGAATGGGCACGGAACCCTAGGTCAAATCCCCTAAATCTCAACCATCCACGTGTACAGAGAAATTCACGTTTTTAACTTTCAGCCGGAGTGTGTCGACCTGCCCTGAACCAGTGTCGACCTGCTGTCCCATTTCTGCAAACTAGTCTGCTGGAAACTGGGTCTAGTGTCGACCTGCCCTGAGCTAGTGTCGACCTGCCCTGAGCTAGTGTCGACCTGCCCTGAGCTAGTGTCGACCTGCTGTCCCATTTCTGGCAACTGGGTCTTCTGGAATCTGGGACTAGTGTCGACCTGCTTTGAGCTAGTGTCGACACTACCAAGACAAAAATGTGTGAACCTGAAATTTTAACACATAAACCATTAGTACAAGATATTATCATTAAAATATGAGATATTAAACATCAAAAACATGTTGTTTAAGCATTATTGTGATATGTATAAAATGTATAACATGTTCAACATATCATCATCAAAATCACAACATGTCACAATATGTCATCATCAAAATCACAACATGTCACAATATGTCATCATCAAAATCAAGGTATGAGTGATGTTCATTGGATATCATTAAATTGCAACTTTAGGAAGTTCCAAGACACACTCAACCCAACAATCTCCCCCTTTTTGATGATGACAAAACATATGCACAATCTCCCAATATCTTACTCCCTTGACTGCAATAATTCCCCCTTTTGACCATATACTTCTCCTTTAAAGAACTTTCTCCCCCTTTGAAGGCCTTTTCTCCCCCTTTTTGGAAAGTCCTTTTCTCCCCCTTTTTGATGTGCCTTTTCTCCCCCTTTTTGACAGCATCAAAAGGATAGACAAGAAAGAGAAACAAAGATTGTAGGAGATCAAGAAATGAAATGTGGGAATGGAATGGTCAGGAATGATCAAAATAAATGAGACAAAGTGATATTGACATATGAGAGAAATTATTGTGTTTTTGTTATTGTGCAACAAAGTTTAATCACAAAGACACACTCAACACAAAGAATAGCAAATTACAATAATCTGAATGTGGTTAAAATAATGATGCACATGTGAAATAAGGTGACCTATATGAGTGAGCAGAAGTATTTAACAAGGACGTTAGGAGCTTTAAGTTTAACACAATGTAAAATAATAGGTCTAAACACAGTAAACATGAACTTAATTAAGGTCTTAAACTTTTCTATCCTGTCTTTTTGATTTTCCTTCAATTTCCACTAGGAAAGAATACAAGAATAAATTAGTTAAATCTCACTTTTCAGTGCAAGAAATCACATTGATCAGATGCAAGACCTCCTGATTACTCAGTGGTTTAACTTTCATTATCTTATACAGAGTTGAAACATTTGATTTCCACTTTTTGACGCGAAACAAATCACTTGTCAGGTGAAATGGCCCGGTTACTCAGTGGTTCAAGCATTTGCATTGCTCTGTTTGTATCGTTCCAGATTGATCATTTTTCTTTTGACATTTTACAGGAATATTTTGCTTTGACCAGAAAAGTCATGACTATGAATTTAGGAATATTATTCTTAACATGTGGTAAAAATAAAGCTTAAACATACACAAGTGAAATATTAAAACCACTCATGTGCCTATAATGGTGTTTTGCAAATCATTTTAAAAACATTCAGTATTATGATTGCTTAACCTTGAAATGATACTGAATCTTTGAAATTAAACTAAATGCACAATAAGTTTAGTTTCAATGTCTTAATTCTCTCAAAAGAAAATAGCACAAGGTCTCAAAAATTCTGATGAATTTGGGGTTCAAAATAGACAAGTAAGGTCAAGAGATATGACAATGACTCCCCCTCAACAATTACATACAAGACTCTTGATACTTGGCGGAGAAATATACTCACGCATAGTGAAAGTGTCCAGACAAGCATGACTTGTCTTTCTTCAAATCACCATTTGATATACCAAGAATGTCAATGCAATGTGAGAGTGAGGAATTTATGAACAAGAATATTTGTCAACAAACTGAATGAGAGTTGATGATGAATCAGATATGACAGAATATTTCTCCAGCAAATTTCTCCAGCATTTCACTCAAAGATTCTTTCGAATTCACTCCCCCATAAGATATGCATGATATGAAATGATCATTTAAGCAATTCAGATATGTTCATTCCAAGCAATTTGCACAGAAAGAGTATGAACATGATCAAGCATATATCAACAGACAATTTATTGAAGGAGAAGAATTTTGCAAAGACTCAAAATAAAGTTTTTGATATTTTCATTTTGCTTGATGACCTTTATGCAGAGAAGACTATTGATACTTGGCGGAGAATTTTTCTCACGCGTGATGATAGTTTCCAGACAAGCCTAACTTATCCTTTCACATTTCACCATTTGATATACCACATAGTCACTGCAAAAAGGGTCAATTACACTTTATTTTTAGCATGAAATTCATTGCATTTATTGAAGAATATTTTTGCACTTTTTTTTTTAATTTACTCCCCCTTAATATGTGCATGGAAAGAAAAAGTTAGCATTCAATTCACACATGATTATGAGCACAATTAGCTTTAAGCATGACATGACTTTTGGTACTTGGCGGAGTATTTTACTCACGCATAATGATAGTTTCCAAACAAGCATAACTTGTTTTTCCACATGTCATCATTTGATATACCAAGAAGTCAAAGCAGTTAGTATGCACACAGACTCATGGGAACAGTTAAGCATGCATGATAACACAAATATGATTCCAATTGTTATGACATAAAGTTCATTGTTGGGAGTAGCATTGAAACACATTTCTCATTTTTCAGATAGACATTAAACATTCATTTCAATTCAGGCAATTCAAAATTGAAATAATAAAGAAGTTTTACCTGAATGGTCTTCATTTCTTCTTCAAAGATTTTACCTGTGTTCTCCAATCATTTGTAGTCTTGCACAGCCAATATCTTGAATCCACTTACAGTGTATGGCTGCAAGACTTCTCAGCTTGCTGATCAAGCTGGTTTTGGGACCCACACTTGTTTGGGTCCTGCAATAAAATCAATGTTAGATTGCAACAAAGATTTCTGAATCCAAAATGCTTTTAATTTTTGTATAGATGCATTTCTTTCATTGATAGAACTATGAGCAGAATTAGTTCCAGATTTTCTTTTTGCCTTGATCAATGCATCTATGTTTTCATGAAGTTTTATATTTTTTGGATTTTTAATATGAGCAGAAACAAAATGATTTTGTGCAACATTTCTATGCCTATACACATGGAATTTCTGAACATCTTCAGTATGAACATGATGTTTATTCCTATGTGTATGAGCATGTGCATTAGACTGGAATTTCTGAGCATGCACAACAAAATCATTTCTGTACCAACAGTCCCTAGAAATATGACCAAATTTATGACAATGAAAGCATTGGACTGATTTGACATGTTTATTGAAATTTTGATTTCTATTCCAGCAATGTTTGGCAAGATGACCAGGTTTATTACAGTGAAAGCAAATGAGAGCATTTTTTACCTGATACTTACCTTGGCATGTGTGCATTTGCTGGAATCTCCTTTTTACGTGAGGAGGCTTACCATGAGGGGAAGGAGGTACCTTTTGGTGGCTCTTGGCATGATGTGAATTTTGAACTTGCCTTGGAGCCCTTTGGACTGATGAAGAAGGTAGATGAATCTTCTTGACAGTGGCATTCTCCTTTTTCTTTTTCTGTTTCTGAACAAGAACTTTCACTAGTTTTCCATTAGAGATATCAGGGTTCTTGTTCACAGCAGATTTCACAAATGTTATTGTACTTTTCTTTTCATTTTTCTTAGTTTTAACAGAAGCAAGACTTGTGTTCTTCAATTCATTTTGAATCTTCTGTTTTTCAGCTTTTAATGCAACAACTTCTTTTTCTGAAGTTTGAAGCTTGTTTAGCATGACATCCAAACCATTTTTTATCTTGTTCTTTCATTTTCAAATTGAGCAATTTGTTTTTCCAAGTCAGAAATTTTATTACTCAAATTGCTACATTCATTGTCCAATGGTCTGTCATGGAACAAGCCTTCAATCTTCCTTTTTAAGTGACAATTTTCTTCAACAAGTTGTTTGCATTTCTCATTTATTTGATGATCATGAGCCATATTAGAGATTTGTTTGGTTAATTGATCATTATCAAATTTGAAATTGTTATTGAGATCAATCAATTCTTCTTTTTCATTTTCCAGATCAATGACTTTTGATTTCAATAGCTCATGGTTTTCTTTCAATCCATTCAATTTAGTTTCACAGATTTGGACTTCATCTTCCAAATTCTCTTTTTCAGAATTTAATTTTTCAACTTCATTTTTCAAATTCTCAATTTCTTCTGAAGGATCTTTGTCATTTTTCTGGAGCAATTCAAGTGTATTTTTCAAGTTTTCACTTTCTTTATGGCAATGTTTTAAAGTCTTTTTCAAGTCTTGATTTTTAGTGTTCAGTTGTACATTAAGACTTTGTATCTTTTCACAGAATTTAATCAATTCAGCATAAGACATGTCCTCATCTTCATCAGAATCAGAATTAGAATACACAAATGGATCTGGAGTTGATTTACCTGACCTTTTAGACCCATTTGAACTCTTGTGTTCTGAAGAGGATGAAGAGTGTTCTGAACTCTTAGACTTTGCTGTGAGAGCCATAGTTTTCTGAACTCTTTTTGCTCCTTTTCTTTGTGAGTTCTTTCCATCACTTCTGTTAGCCATGAAGCATAACTCCTCATTTGCTGAACTTGAAGAGTTCTCTTCATCATCCTCACTTTGGTCTTCATCTGACCAAGTTGCAATCATGGCTTTTGGCTTCTTCAATTTGTTCTTTTTGATCTCAGGACACTCACCTTTCATGTGTCCTTTCTTGTTGTACCTGTAGCAATCAATATCTTCATTAGTTTTTTGATTTCTGCTATCATTACAATTTGAAGAAGAAGCATTCCTTTTATTAGAAGAATATTGTTTCTTTTCATTAAATTTTCTTCTTCTTGATTTTAAAATTTTCTGAATTGTTAGTCATGATGTCAAGTTCATCTCATTAAACTTAGACTCATCAGAACTTGATGTTTCTTGATTTTTCTCTTTGTTGCTTGATGAAGCCTTAAGTGCTACTGGTTTAGCTTTAAGCATGTGTTCTTCATTTCTCTTCAGATTTATTTCATAAGTCATTAAAGATCCTATGAGTTCATCCAAAGAGATTTTGGATAAATCCTTAGAATCTTCAATCACTGTAGCCTTTATGTGCCAAACAGATGATAGAGAGCGTAAAGTTTTTCTTACCAGATCAGCATCAGTGTATTCCTTACCTAATGCCTTCAGTCCATTGACAATTATCATAAACCTAGCAAACATTTCAGAAATCGATTCATCAGATTTCATCATAAACAATTCATATTCAGAAACAAGTATGTTTGCTTTGATTTCCCTAACTTGAGATGTTCCCTCATACATCAATTCAAGTTTATCCCACATTTCTTTAGCAGATTTACACATGGATATTCTTGAATATTCTTTAGGGTGGACTGCACACTGAAGCATGTTCATGGCACTATAATTAAGAGTAGCTTTCCTGATTTGCTCTCTAGTCCAATTCTCCTCATCTTCATGATTTCATAAGGACCCACTTCAACTATCCTCCAAATTTCATAGTTTTGAGCCCTAAGAAAAACTTGCATGCGATTTTTCCAATATGAATAATCAGACCCATCAAAATATGGTGGTCTATTAATGGAATGGCCTTCGGCTACAAATCCTCGAGAATCCATCAATTAGAATGAGATGGTGAAAGAGCAAGCAAACAATTCAAGCAATTAACACAAAGATCAAACAGAAGCAATCAAATCAGATCAGAGATAGACAATAACCTCTCTGATACCAATTGTTAGGAACGGATGGGTGGAAGGATCAGATCTAGAAGGGGGGGTTGAATAGATCTAATGCCAATTAACGCGGAAGTTTAAGCAATTAAAAATTACTTCTAATCAGAGATCAAATCACCCAATTAATTTACTGATCTGAAGTGTGATTTGGGTGTGTGAGCAAATCAATTAGTAGTGTGAACGAAATCCCTATGCATGCATCTAGCGAGACACAAAGGCAAACCATAAATCAAACCAATGCACAGAGGATTTTTAGGTGGTTCGGAAATCACCTCCAGTGACTCCTACGTCCACCCCTCACACAGTGAGGCCACACTACTCAAAAACCTTGAGTACAACTCACACAGGAGCACGACGACTCCAAACACCCTTGAGCACGACGACTCAAGAAACACCTGGAGCACGACGACTCCAAACACCCTTGAGCACGACGACTCAAGAAACACCTGGAGCACGACGACTCCAAACTGAGCACGACGCTCAAACAACAACCGGAGTACGACGACTCCAAATTGAGCACGACGGCTCAAACCACACAGTGAGTGCGACGACTCACAAACCTGAGCTCGACGGCTCAGAGTACAAAAGCTAGATCAAACACAAAAGAGATCAGATCCTCTAGCAATGATCTGATTCAAGACAGTTTCGTACATAGAAATTTGTACAGAACTTCATGCACAAATCTCATTGACGAACTAAGGAAGAACGAACTCAGAAATAAAGCAAATAGATGTAGAAGAGTGTTCTTCGATGAAGAGGCCTTGCAGACGCTTCAATTGAGAAGGCTTGATGGAAATCGATGGAGATCCTCCTCAATTGGCGATGCTCTGCTTTGATGGCATCTGAAATGCCAGAGATCCTTCTTCTCCTGTGCCTCTTCAGTTGGATCTGCTCCCTTGCCTTGCACAGCAACCTTCTCTCCAGGGATTCCCCTTGATTCCCTTGTCCTTCCTCTTGAAAGGATGGCTTGAAGCTTCTGGAGATGGAGACAGATCTGGAAAGCCCCTTTCAGCCGCCAAAAAGGTTCTTCAGGAAGTGTATGGGCTCTCTTTTCTTTGGGGTACAAGGAACATGGGTATTTATAGCCCCATATGTCCATAAAGTGCTTTGGGGTGAATGGGCACGGAACCCTAGGTCAAATCCCCTAAATCCAACCATCCACGTGTACAGAGAAATTCACGTTTTGAATTTCAGCCGGAGTGTGTCGACCTGCCATGAACCAGTGTCGACCTGCTGTCCCATTTCTGCAAACTAGTCTGCTAGAAACTGGGTCTAGTGTCGACCTGCCCTAAGCTAGTGTCGACCTGCTGTCCCATTTCTGGCAACTGGGTCTTCTGGAATCTGGGACTAGTGTCGACCTGCTTTGAGCTAGTGTCGACACTACCAAGGCAAAAATGTGTGAACCTGAAATTTTAACACATAAACCATTAGTACAAGAGATTATCATTAAAATATGAGATATTAAACATCAAAAACATGTTGTTTAAGCATTATTGTGATATGTATAAAATGTATAACATGTTCAACATATCATCATCAAAATCACAACATGTCACAATATGTCATCATCAAATCACAACATGTCACAATATGTCATCATCAAAATCAAGGTATGAGTGATGTTCATTGGATATCATTAAATTGCAACTTTAGGAAGTTCCAAGACACACTCAACCCAACACCCTTCCCATGGTTCATTTTCATGCTTTAAAAATACTTAAAATGATAAACATATAATCTTACATATCCTAAACTAAACCCCCATGTAACTTGCCTCTTTCCCTCCTACTAGAGTGACGATTTGAAGCCCGAAGAAGCCCGCCTCATCAGTGAGACAGTCCTCTCCTCCGTCTTCAAGCGCTCCGAATCCCCCTCCGATGTAGTTCTCCCCTTGACGAGTTTTGGATCTCGTGGACGATCACTCCACCTTGGTCCAAGAGTCTTCAAACCGCACGAACCATCACCGGATCGCTCTGCAAGTCCTTTCCTCGGCCCTCTTTTCTTTCCCTCAAAACCAGAGCGAAAACCCCTTTTGACTGCGAGATCTGGTCTTATAAAGACCTCCATGCGTTTGGCTAGCCCAAGTTCGATCCCTGGGATGCGTAACGCACCGATCTAGCCTCTTAATGGCACTTAAAACGGCAGATCCCACTCGCTCGGAACGGTAATATCAAAAACAGGCAAGTCAGGTTAACGTCAACATGGGTTGTCGTCAGAATCATTGTAAACGTCCATCGATAATGACGTTTACATTCTTGCCCAAAAATAAAATAATTCAGAAAATATTAAACGACAATGTATACTGTCGTTAACAAGGTATAAACGGCAGACGATCTTGCCGCTGACAAGACTTAACGCCAAGGGATATTGACGCCAAGTTCACCACAGAACAGCATTCAAAACATGCAGAAATAAACATACAATTTGCAAAACAAATTCAGAAATTCCTAGGGCACTACATCCTCTCCCCTTAAAATAATCTTCGTCCTCGAAGATTGAGTTAGAATACTCACCAAACAAGGACGGATAAAGCTTCTTCATTCTTTCTTCAAGCTCCCACGTTGCTTCTTCACGTGAGAAATTCCTCCATAGAACCTTCACAAATGGTATGGATTTCGATCTTAATTCCTGCACTTTCCTGTCCAGAATCTCTACAGGTTGCTCCGTATAAGACAAGTCTGGCTGAAACTGCACTGGCTCATAGCTGATCACATGGTCCAAATCTCTAATATAAGGCCTCAACATGGACACATGGAAAACAGGATGCACGGCTGCTAACGATGGTGGCAAAGCTAATTGGTATGCTACATTCCCAATCTTCTTCAAAATCTCGAATGGGCCAATAAACCTCGGGTTCAGCTTACCTCTCTTTCCGAATCTTACTACACCTCTAGTTGGCGAAACCTTAAGGAAAACATGGTCTCCAACCTCGAATGCCAAATCCTTCCTTCTTGTATCTGCATAACTCTTCTGACGATCCTGAGCCGCCTTTAACCTCTGCACAATCATCTGGATCTTCGCTGAAGTCTCTTGCACTACTTCAGGTCCAACCAGATGCCGATCTCCTGACTCCTCCCAACACAATGGGGATCTACAGGGTCTCCCGTATAATGCCTCGAAAGGTGCCATACCTATGCTCGAATGGAAACTGTTATTATAAGCAAATTCTACAAGAGATAGATGGCGCTCCCAATCACCTTTCCATTCCAAAACACAAGCTCGAAGCATATCCTCCAACGTCTGAATAGTCCTCTCAGACTGTCCATCTGTTTGTGGATGAAATGTCGAACTCAACTTCAACTGACTGCCAAAAGCCTGCTGCAAACTCTGCCAAAACCTGGAAGTGAATCTCGGATCACGATCTGAGATAATCGACTTCGGAATTCCATGCAGCTTCACGATGCCATCAATGTACAGTCTGGCCAAGCTCTCTACGGACTGCTTCTTCTTCATTGCCAAGAAATGAGCACTCTTCGAAAACCTGTCCACAATCACCCAAATGGAATCATTTCCTCTAGGCGATCTAGGCAATCCAGACACAAAATCCATAGTGACTTGCTCCCACTTCCACTGAGGAATATCCAACTTCTGCATCAAACCAGAAGGTCACTGACGCTCCGCCTTCACTTGCTGACAAATCAAACATTTTGCCACAACATCAGCAACATCCCTTTTCATTCCTGACCACCAATAGGAACGCTTTAGGTCCTTGTACATCTTTCCACTGCCTGGGTGAATAGAGAACTGAGATCTATGCGCTTCCTCCAAAATCTCCTTCCTCAGATCAGCATTATTAGGGACACATACTCTAAGATTCAGGCGAATCACATCATCTTCATCTCTGGTAATTCCGCCTTTCCAACCAACTCCTGCAACAACGGGTCATCTTTCTGCAAAGCAATAACCCGATCAAGGATAGAAGATCTCAAAGACAACTGCGCCATGAACAAGTTGCACAAATGAGGTTCTAGAACAGCCAAAGAACTCGAAGCGTCATCTAGCATCTTCCAGTCTTGCCTCATCATCTGCCACTACATTGGCCTTCCCTGGATGGTAAGACAACTCAAAATCATAGTCCTTCAAGAATTCTATCCACCTTCGCTGCCTCAGGTTCAACTCTTTCTGCGAGAACAAGTATTTGAGACTCTTGTGGTCTGAGAAGAGCTCAAATCTAACACCGTAAAGGTAATGCCTCCATATCTTCAAAGCATAGACCACAGCCGCAACTCCAAGTCATGGGTCGGGTAGTTGCGCTCATGCTCCTTTAATTGCCTAGAAGCATACGCCACAACTCGACCACCCTGCATCAGAACACAACCAAGCCCAATCTTCGAAGCATCTGTGTAGATAGAAAAAGAATCCACACCATTGGGCAAAACAAGCACTGGCGCTGAGGTCAGACGAGTCTTTAACTCCTGGAACGCCTTTTCACAAGCCTCTGACCACTCAAACTCCTTTCCTTGTCAACCTCGTCAAAGTCGCCGCAATAGAAGAAAACCCTTCGATGAATCTCCTATAGTAGCCAGCCAAGCCGAGAAAACTCCTGATGTCAGCTGATGATCTCGGTGCTTCCCAATCAAGAACAGCTTCCACCTTAGCTGGATCTACAGACACACCTTCTCCAGATATAACATGACCCAAGAAATGGACTTCTTTCATCCAGAAGTTGCACTTGCTGAACTTAGCATACAGCTTGTGCTCCCTCAGGACACCCAACACAATCCTCAGATGCTCTCTATGAGTCTCCTCATCGGGCGAATAAATCAACACATCATCAATGAAGACTACTACAAAGGAATCCAGATACTGCCGAAAAACTCTGTTCATCAAGTCCATGAAAACTGTTGGGGCATTCGTCAAGCCAAAGGGCAAAACAAGGAACTCGTAATGGCCATATCTCGTCCTAAAAGCCGTCTTAGCAAGAATCTTTCGGCTTGATACGGAGTTGATGATAGCCAGAACGAAGATCAATCTTAGAGAATACAGAAGCTCCTCGCAACTGATCAAACAAGTCATCAATACGAGGTAAAGGGTACTTGTTCTTAACAGTTACCTGGTTAGCTTACGGTAATCTATGCACAATCTCATCGATCCATCCTTCTTCTTCACAAAGAGTACAGGTGCTCCCCATGGCGAAACACTCGGCCGGATGAAGCCCTTATCAAGCAATTCCTGCAGCTGCTTCCTCAACTCTGCTAATTCCGCCGGTGCCATACGATAAGGGGCAATAGAAATAGGTGTTGTGCCAGGGACTAGCTCAATGCCAAATTCAATCTCTCGAGCTGGGGGCAAACTAGAAAAATCCTCTAGAAATACATCGCTGAAATCTCTGACCACTTCAATATCCTCAACAGATAACACCTTCTTCGCATCCTCCGACACAACCACACTAGCCAGAAAACCGCTACAACCCTTGCTCAACATCTGGGCCGCCTTCAAAGCAGAAATGACGAACTTGCCCGACATGTTCTTAGGCAAAGGGTGAACAAACTCCTCCTTACCAGGAATCCAGAAAATAATAAGTTTCTGCCGACAATCCATCAAAGCATAATGCTCCTCGAGCCAATCTAAGCCCAATATAGCATCATAATCTCTCATCTTCAGCAAATAGAAGCTACCAGACAAAACATGCTCCTCGATGCACACAGGAAGAGAAGAAAAACGCTGCTCAGTCAAAATAGTTCCCGCTGGCGTATGCACAGACAAGGGAATCTCCAACTTTTCCGGAACTAAACCATCACCCTTCATCAAAACCTTGGCAAATCTCTCGGAAATAAAACTATGTGTGGCACCGGTATCAAACAGAACTCTAGCATGCAAACCCATAATTAAAATTGTACCTTCTGTGACATGCTCTGCTAACTCTGCCTCATCTCTCGCCAACGCGAACACTCGTGCCTGAGCTCTCGGTCTCCCTGCTGCTCTCGGTGCCGGTCTAGCTGCTGCTGGTGCTGGTGCCGCTGCAGTCTGCTGCGCCATCTTCGGACAATCTCTGATCTTGTGGTTCTTATCACCACACCTCAAGCACCTCCCGGAAGTCACCCAACATACCTCGCCTCCATGGCGTTTCCCACACTGGGTACACACTGGCTTCTCTACTACTGTGCCTCCGCCTGGTGTCGGTGCTGCTACTCCCTTTGGTGCAACTGCTCTCTGCTGGTAACCTGGAGCCTTCTTCTTCTTGTCCTGACGCTGGAAAGCTGATGCTGGCCTCTTTAATGATGCTCTCTTCTCCTCCAGGTAAACCTCCATCTCTGCCTCCTGCATGCATGCCGCCGACAAAGCCTGTTCCATGGAACGATGCCCTAAAGCCACCAGTCTCGTCCTCAGGGACGGCTTCAACCCCATTATGAACTTCTTCACCTTCCTCCGCTCATCTGCCACAATATGAGGCGCATACTTGGACAGCTCCGCGAATTTCGCCTCGTACTCAAGAACACTCATCGGCCCCTGTGTCAACGTCAGAAACTCCTGCTCCATGCGGTCCTGCACATGCTCCAGAATGTACTTCACCCTGAACAGACGGACGAACTCAGTCCATGCAACTTCCATAGCACCATCTCCAAACTGTGTGCGTAGTACAGAAGACCACCACACATCGGCACGCTCCTACAACAGAAATAAGGTAATTATATCCAAGGTATAATCCACTCAACACACTTAATCCTCAGCAAAATATCAATCTCTACCTGAAGCATATAAGTAGCTAGGGTCACCCTCTCATCTTCTGCACAACGAATGGCATGAAAGATCTTCTCTGTCTCTCTAAGCCAACTCTCCGCAAGAATAGGATCGCTCTCCCCCTTAAAGAAAGGTGGGGTCATCCTCCTGAATCTCTCCATCATAGGCACACCTCCGAAAACTGCCTCTGAGCAGGTGCCTGCGCCTACAATCCCAAACAACTCTTAAATAACAGTTCTTCCAATTATCACCTTAATAACTCTTACATCTACCAACCTGAACCTGCACCTGCGCCTGCAATGCTGCCGTAGTCTGAGCCTGAGTCTGCATCGCGTGCACCAACCCTTGCATCAACGCTCCGTAGTCCACAGGTGGTGGTGGGGGTGGCAAGGGTACACCAGTCTGGTCCTGAGCCTGCTGTGCTGGAGTCTGCTGATCTCCTGCTGACTCATCACCTCGAGCCGGGCCAGCTCCTCTACGTCCACGAGTCGCCATAGTCTGCAAAATAAGTATCCAATTTAATAACCTATTATTCTACATAACTTGGACTAATTCTTTATGCAGACTTAAAATATGAATACAATACTGATATTCTATTTTTGTACATGTTCAACCTGGATCGCTCTGATACCAATCTCTGTAACGCCCCTCTTAGACCCAGTACAGTTACACCAACTCACATTGGATCTAATAGAGGTATTATAGTGGACTGAATCCAACAATTACAATACAGGTTGAAATATACACAAATAACTATTCAATTCCAATGATAATTGACAGAATATGGAATTAAACACTTGCAATCAGCATTTATTCAAATAAAGTCTAATGCATAAAAGAATACGTAACTAAGGTCCCAACTTATTACATATCATAGTCCAAAGCCATAAAAGAAAATACATATAATCCTCACATACAATAGATCACTCTAGAAACTCTCAAGTAAAACTAAGTCTCCACGTCCTCTCGCTCCGAGTCAGTGTGTACTAACTCCTGAGTGTCCTCTGGATCTCCTGAAATGTTAAGCAAGTATGAGTCTACAAGACTCAGCAAATTACACAGAAGCTAGTTCGAGACATTATAAGTATGATAGTTTTAAAAACATGGTAACATATTATCTATCATTTCACTGGTAACATATATTTTCCTACTAACATGTTTCTAAATCATTTGGCTTTCAAGTATTTCATAGCATGTCTAACTATCATGTACTCATTTTATCATGAATCTACTTGTTATCATATAGCATGTAAATTACTTCGATTTAGGCCTTATACTTCAATTTGCAATAAACAACAATTTTCATGTAACATTGGATCATTAAACATGTAGAAATCTTTATAACAAATGGCATGTAAAATTTAATGCAATGTCATGTAGCATGTAATCATATAGACAATAAGCATGTAGCATGTAGACAACGATCATGTGGCGTGTAAGTCATGTAGACATGTAAACATTTTCATTTAGTTGCCAAGACATAGCCCTCACTAAATTAGAGATCAGTAGACATTTAGCATTCACTTATCACCTAGGCAATGCGGTGATGAAGTCTTAGTATTTGCGCAAAACCGGGAAAGTCCTTCCCACCTTAACCAGTAGAACTAGTCTACCTCCAGATTTCAATCCGTTGCCCACGGATTCAGTAGATCATTTACATGTAGTTGAACCATTACCATAGGGGCATCTACGGTGTAGTTCCTTGTAGGAATCTCTAAATTAGCAATGTCTTATTGGCATTCCATTTTAATATATGCAATACATATATGACACCATCTAGTCTACATTTCATGCAATCTCAATATGTAACCATGCAAAAATCTGTAATAGGTCCCTTTAGTTTTGAACATTTCATTTTCTGAATGACAGACCCCTATCATGGTACTAAATACAACATATTCATTCATGTAAATACTAGTATTTTTATTTAAATTTACAAGCAGATCCTTATTCAGAATTTCACAACAGATTGTATAAACATCCAAAAATTCTAAAATTTTAACAGAAATTCAGAATTCGGTTGTACTATGTGCAAGTCAAATTTCATGTTTTTTCTGATTTCTGTAACCATTTCTAGTGAATTACTTTTCATAAATTGGAACTATTTAACATGATAATGCAAAAATAAAACCATGCAGATTTACAATCAAGATTACACATAGTAGATCCACAGTACTAGTTATCAGTCATACAATCCCTAACATTATGCTATAACATAAATCATGCTTGCATCGTTTTCTTTTTTTTTTCAAAAATTTTATTACTAATTCTATCAAGACTTCCATGAAAACAATAATACACGATATACATATGGTTTATTCATTCATCATATAACAGTACTAGAAACACACCAATCATCATCTGGCCAAAACCTCACACAATCAAGGATCACAGACACCAACTATTATCAATTTCTGTAAATATAGGGTACTGATAAACTCGACGACAAGGGGTATGACGTTTACATAAGTCAACGTCCACATATAATGTCGTTAAGTTTAGATAGACAGCGGCACATAGCGCCGTTTACATAGTAAAAGATAGAAAACTACTATTATGCATATGATATAGACGGCGGTCGATCCCGTCGTTTATATGAGATTGACGGCGAACGATATTGCCGGTAAGTTCTTAAACGCAGAAAACGCCGAAAACCTTACATAAAATGACATGACTTTCATCCCTTCCCATGGTTCATTTCATGCTTTAAAAATACTAAAAATGGTAAACCTATAATCTTACATATCCTAAACTGAACCCCCATGTAACTTGCCTTTCCCTCCTACTAGAGTGACGATTTGAAGCCCGAAGAAGCCCGCCTCATCAGTGAGACAGTCCTCTCCTCCGTCTTCAAGCGCTCTGACTCCCCCTCCGATGTAGTTCTCCAGCATGGACGAGTTTCGGATCTCGTGGACGATCACTCCACCTTGGTCCAAGAGTCTTCAAACCGCACGAACCATCACCGGATCGCTCTGCAAAGTCCTTTCCTCGGCCCTCTTTTCTTTCCCTCAAAACCAGAGCGAAAAACCCCTTTTGACTGTGAGATCTGGTTTTATAAAGACCTCCATGCGTTTGGCTAGCCCAAGTTCGATCCCTGGGATGCGTAACGCACCGATCTAGCCTCTTAATGGCACTTAAAACGGCAGATCCCACTCGCTCGGAACGGTAATATCAAAAATAGGCAAGTCAGATTAACGTCAACATGGGTTGTCGTCAGAATCATTGTAGACGTCCATCGATAATGCCGTTACATTCTTGCCCAAAAATAAAATAATTCAGAAAATATTAAACGACAATGTATACTGTCGTTAACAAGGTATAAACGGCAGACGATCTTGCCGCTGACAAGACTTAACGCCAAGGGATATTGACGCCAAGTTCACCACAGAACAGCATTCAAAACATGCAGAAATAAACATACAATTTGCAAAACAAATTCAGAAATTCCTAGGGCACTACAGACATTGTTATTTCTTTCACCAACTATATAGACTGTGGATTATGTGATTGTGATGGAATGAAAATAATTATTTATTCCGCTGTAATCTTTTGATATTTATGTACATCTCAATCTATTGTTAGTGTTGGGTAAATGTCCCACTGTGACGACGCCCTTTGTGCCGACGTGGATTGGTATAATCGTACCGGTATAAGAAGGGTCGTTACAGAGATTGGTATCAGAGCCAAGGGGTTGAGATTGTACATGAATATACCATCATCTTCACAATATGCTAAGTCTTTATAGAGTTTGTTCATATATGTAGAAAATATCTAAAAATGAATGAAAGATAGTTAAGAAAATGGTTAGGACTAAATAACTTAGTTTCTAACTAGATTAAACTATTTTTCATGCTATGGTCAGGCTCGAGATGACGAGCAGAGGCGTGAGGACAGGGGTGAGCAGTAGGCCCCAGCACCCCAGGGTCCTACTGTTCTTCCTCCACCACCGCCTGTGGACTATGGTGTATTCATGCAAGGTCTGGTTCAGGCGATGCAGACCCAGGCTCACACTCAGGCAGCACTGCAGGCTCAGCTGCAGGCTCAGGTTAGAATTGTTAAATAGGAGTAGCCTATTTTTATTAAATGTATGATTGCTATATTGCTTATATTGCTTGTTGTCTCAGGCTCAGGCTCCAGCTCCAGTTCCTCAGGAGCATGGCCATGGTGGTCCGTCCATCATGGAGAGATTCAAGAGAATGGCTCCGCCCTCTTTTAAGGGGGAGAGTCAGCCACTGTTAGCAGAAAGCTGGATGCGGGAGGTAGAGAAAATATTCCGAGCCATTAGGTGTGCCGAGGAGGATAAAGTTAGCTTGGCCACCTATATGCTACAGGTACTTAATTTATATATGCATGTACTTGTGTAAGTTTAGGTTTTGCCTAGATTGGTGCTTATGGGTTGTGTCTTGCAGGAGAGAGCCGATGTGTGGTGGGCTTCCTTACTTCGCACCAGGTTCGAGGATGGCGCGATTGAGGTGTCTTAGGATGAGTTTACGAGGCTTTTCCGAGCCAAGTTCATCCCCGAGCATATCTAGGACAAGATGGAGCAGGAGTTCCTTTCTCTCACTCAGGGCTCCATGACGGTGTTGGAATATGAGGCCAGGTTTTCCGAACTATCTAAATATGCTCCACATATAGTTGCTACTGAGCGCAGGAAGGTGAAGAAGTTCGTGATGGGTCTTAAGCCATCACTGAGGTCGAGGCTTGTGGTGTTTGAACACCGTACGCTAGATGAGGCTCTCAGCGCAGCGTGCAGGCAGGAGAGCGAGATGGATTAGTATCTCGAGGAGAGGAAGGCATCGCAGAAGAGGTCCGCACCACCTTTCCAGTGGCAGGACAGGAAGAAGGCCGTGTACCAGTCACCGCAGCGTCCAGCGGCGTCTAGTCAGTAGGCAGTTGCACCGCAGTCTCCTAGTTTTAGGCCTAGCGACAAGAAGATGTGCCCTCACTGTGGTAGAGTGCATGGTGGTACCGAGTGTTGGAAGTTAGCGAGGAAGTGTCTCAAGTGTGGCAGCACCAAGCATCAGATCAGGGATTGTCCCAGACTGCAGTAGGGTGTTCAGCGTAGAGCGCCAGCCCCAGCAGCAGCACCAACGACAGGGAGACCAAGAAGGGCTCGAGTGTTTGCTTTAGCACGAGAGGATGCAGAGCAGGCGAAGAATGTCACGGAAGGTACGGTCTATTCATGGGTGTGCACGCTCGGGTTTTGTTTGATAAGGGTGCCACACACTCGTTCATTTCCGAGTGGTTTGCGAAGTAGTTAGTATTAGTGTCAGGAGTAAAGGCTGGGGAGTTAGAGGTCCCTTTGTCTGTGCACACACCAGCAGGAATAGTATCAACTAGGAAGTGTATTGCGTCTTTACCTGTGTGCATTGAGGACCGAGGCTTAGATGGGTGCTTCTTTTTACTTAAGATGAAGGACTATGATGCAATTTTAGGTCTGGATTGGCTTGAGGAGTACTATGCTTTGGTGGATTGTCGTGGGAAGAAGATTACTTTTCGTATTCCTGGTAAGGATGAGTTTTCACATCCATTGCCAAGGAACTTAGTGGGAAGGTTTGTGATCTCCGCCATGAAGGCGATAAGGATGGTGAACAAGGGGTGTGACGCTTTTCTTGCCAGCGTGGTCTTAGTACCGAAGGCAGATCAGTCACCGACCCTTGAGGAGATTGAGGTAGTGTAGGAGTTTCCATATGTGTTTCCTGATGATTTGTCTATATTGCCACTGGCTAGGAGATAGAGTTCACTATAGAGTTACTTCCAGGCACCTCTCCTATCTCTAAGGCTCCATATAGGATGGCACATGTGGAATTAGCTAAACTGAGGAAGCAGTTGCAGATTTGCTAGACAAGGGATTCATTCGCCCTAGTGTATCACCATGGGGCGCACATGTATTGTTCGTGAAGAAGAAGGATGGTTTCCTCAGGTTGTGCATTGATTATAGAAAGCTCAACCAGGTGACAGTGAAGAACAGGTATCCCTTACCGCGGATTGATGATTTATTCGATCAATTGCAGAATGTATCGGTGTTCTCTAAGATTGATCTGCGGTCCGGCTATCATCAGTTGAGGATTAAGGGTGAAGATGTGTCCAAGATGGCTTTTAGGACTCGTTATGGGCATTATGAGTTTTTGGTGCTTCTATTTGGTCTGACCAACGCCCTTGCAGTGTTCATGGATCTCATGAACAGGGTGTTTAGACCTTATTTGGATAGCTTCGTAGTGGTGTTCATTGACGATGTGCTAGTCTATTCTCCCAATGAGGCTACACACCTTGAGCATTTAAGGGTTGTTCTGGAGGTTCTCCGAGAGCACAAGCTGTATGCTAAGTTCAGCAAGTGTGATTTCTGGATGCGCGAGGTTCATTTCCTTGGGCATGTTATCTCAGGCGCTGGAGTAGCAATTGATCTGGTGAAGGTCCAAGCAGTGTTAGATTGGGAGATTCCAAGGACCCCATCGGAGATTCGGAGTTTTCTTGGTTTAGCGGGCTATTATAAGCGATTTATTGAGGGTTTTGCATCTATCGCCACACCGTTGACTAAGCTAACCAGGAAGGGAGTGAAGTTTGTGTGGTCTGAGGATTGCGAGAGTAGATTTCAGTTTCTGAAGGAGAGGCTTACATCTGCACCCGTGTTGATCTTGTCGAGTGGTGTAGAGGGTTTTGCTATCTACTTAGATGCATCTCAGATCGGTCTTGGCTGTGTGTTGATGCAGCATGGTAGGGTAGTGGCATATGCTTCTCGCCAGTTGAAGGAGCATGAGCGTAACTATCCGACTCATGATTTGGAGCTTGCGGCAATGGTTCATGCACTAAAGATCTGGAGACACTATCTTGATGGTGTTCAGTTCGAGGTGTTCACTGACCACAAGAGTCTGAGGTATCTCTTTTCGCAGAAGGAGTTGAACCTGCGGCAGAGGAGATGGATTGAATTCCTTAAGGACTACGATTTCAAGCTTCAGTATCATCCAGGGAAGGTGAATGTCGTAGTGGATGCTCTTAGTAGGAAGAGGTCTTTGCTCCAGTAGGATTGGAAGATGTTGGAGGATGCAGCATGTGCGATGACTGAGTTAGAGCCGCAGTTATGTCAGGCTTTCGTGGCTCAGTTGTCTATTCTGCCTATAGTGTTGGATGAGGTGATTGAGCAGCAGAAGGCTGATCCTAGGCTTCAAGAGATGGTAGGCAAGGCAGGCATTGCTCGAGATGAAGACGGTGTCATTAGATTTCAGCACCGAGTTTGTGTTTCTGATGTTGTGGATGTTCGTGAGCATGTTCTTGCAAAAGCTCACGGTCGAGGTTCTCTATTCATCCAGGAAACACCAAGATGTACCAGGATTTGAAGAGATCTTTCTGGTGGTCCAACATGAAGAAGGATGTGGCTGACTTCGTATCTAGGTGTTTGGTATGCTAGCAAGTGAAGGCCGAGCATCAGCGACCAACTGGTCTTATGCAGGAGATGGAGATCCCAGTATGGAAGTGGGAGGCAATAACTATGGATTTTGTGACGGGTTTACCCAGATCAGTGAAGGGCAATGACTCAATTTGGGTGATTGTAGATCGTTTCTACAAGACTGCACATTTCTTGCCTATGAAGAAGAAGCAGTCCGTAGAGAGTTTGGCTAGGTTGTATGTCGGTAGCATTGTGAGGTTGCATGGTGTGCCGAAGTCGATTATTTCAGACCAAGACCTGAGGTTTACTTCGAGGTTGTGGCAGGGTCTTCAGGATGCTTTGGGTTCTCAGTTGAAGCTTAGTTCGGCGTTCCATCGCCAGATAGATGGCCAGTCCGAGAGGACTATCCAGATGCTTGAGGATATGTTGAGAGCGTGTGTGCTGGACTGGAAGGGCGATTGGGAGCGTCATCTACCTCTTGTGGAGTTCTCCTACAACAACAGTTTTCATGCGAGCATTGGCATGGCTCCATTTGAGGCTTTGTATGGGCGGCCCTGTAGATCACCTTTATGTTGGGAGGAGACAGGCGATAGGTAGTTGATAGGTCCGGAGTTGGTGCAGGAGACTTCGGATAAGATTCACTTATCAGGCAGAGGCTTGTTGCGGCGCAGGATAGGCAGAAGAGTTACGCCGACAACAGAAGGAAGGATTTAGAGTTCGAGGTTGGCGAGCATGTTTTCTGAAGGTTTCGCCCCCCGAGGCGTTGCCAGGTTTGGCAGGCATAGCAAGTTGAGTCCTAGATTCATTGGCCCGTTTGAGATTCTTAGGTGGATGGGCAACGTGGCATATGAGCTAGCTTTACCCCATCGTTAGCTAGTGTTCACCCAGTTTTTTACGTATCTATGCTCAGGAGGTATGTGCGAGATCTGTCTCATGTTATTAGTTATGAGCCAGTGGAGATTCAGCCAGACTTGTCGTATGTTAAGCAACCGGTAGCTATCCTTGATCGGAAGGTTCAGCACCTTAGGAACAAGAGTATTGCGTCCGTGAAGGTGCTTTGTCGGAACTTCTCGTGGGAGGAGGCTACTTAGGAGCTTGAGGATGCTATGAAGAAGAAGTATCCCCAATTGTTTGGTTAGTATGTCGTTCTAACTTCGAGGACGAAGTTTTCTTTTAGGGGGAGAGGGTGTAAGGCCCTCGAACTTTGTTCATTTTCCTTGCACTTTGTTCATGTTATGTTTGTATATGTCTATATATGCATATGATATTTGTTGTAAGTAGCATATTATTCATTTACTTATGTACATACATGTTTAATTTTGTACATGTTATTTTATTTAACGTTGTACATATTATATTTAAATAAAATGGTGTATAATGTATGTAGTTATATGTGAATGCATGTTTATTAAATTTTCTGTGTTCTGGCCGAAATGTCAGTTGACGTCAACATCCCTTGACGTTGAGGGTAGGTTGACGGCAACAAGTGTGCCGTTGACTCAAAGTCAGCGTCCAAATCGATGGACGTTTATTTCCTGTTAACGGCAGCGAAGTGGCCGTTTACTTCTCCGTTTTGCTGCGATTTTAGATCTGGAAACGGATGCGTTTTCCCCGGTTCTGGATTTGGAAACTACCCTCCAACGGTAGGATTCCAACCTACGCATTACCCTAACCCATTGGCCCTATAAAACATCTAGCTTGCGCTCAGATTAGGTCTTTTGACTCTTGAGAAACTAGGGCTTTTTGTGAGAAAAACCTGAACTTTGGAGTGATTAATCTTGCGATTCTGTGCGTCTTCCGATGATCTTCATCGACTGGGAGGTGCACCTAGCATTGGTGAAGCTTCCCGACCCCGGTGATCGATCTACATCGACAGAAAGACCGGATCTGGGAGGAGGATTGGGCATCCTCTTGGCTTGGCCGAGGAGAGCTTCAGCGACAAAATTAAACCATTAGAGATTTTTTCAAAGGCAAGTAATCGAGGGATTTCATCCCTGCACATGTCCTCTAGGTCCTAGGATTTTTGTGGATTTTTCCTCGCCAATTCGTCAAGTCATGTGCGGTCTGTCTACACTTTCTGCAGACAGGAACTTGACGGCAAGCTTGCTGCCATAAAGATCCTGAGTTGGCGGCAACATCGTGTGCCATTAACCCCGGTTGGCGGCAACCTCTTTGCTGCCAAGTTCTTCAGGTTTTTCAGAATAGATGTTTTGATCTCTGTGTGATGAGTTTTGATCTTCTGGTTGTCTGTTCATGCTGTAAATTTTATGTGTGGTCAAGTACAGTTAGTAGGTCATATCATGAGGATTTGACAATTTTTGAACATGATAAAAATTAGGGTAATTTCTGCAATCAAAAATAAGCATGATTTACCTATGTTAATCTAAATAAATTGATTCATTGCAAGTTAGGGTTTTCAGAAATTTTATATGATCTTAAGATGACTGTTTCCAGGTTTAGGAACTGTTAGAACGACTGTATTGATGTGAACCATGTTTTAATGCAATTCTAGATAAATCTGCATGAGATCTATTTTAATTATTAAAATTTATTTCCTGTTCCAAAAAAATATGAAAATTTAGGTATGTGATATATAACCTGTGTAAAGCTTGTGATAAAAATTTCATGCTATATTGACAACAGTAGGCACTATTATTAGTTTAACAAGGGCAATTGACCATGTTAAGCATGTTAATTTTAATTATATGGAATTCAATGACTAGCAGCATGATTAGGATTATGTTATGATTTAATTATCACTGTGAAACATAAGTATCATGTTCTGTAAACTAAAGCATGTGTAATTATGTTAAAGTACATGTAAATGAGTTAAAGTGTGTATGTAAATGAATGAAACATGTGATAATGTGATAATGTGTAAAATTGTGCCGATATTGACACTGCTACCATAGAGGGTTGTGGATCCGTACTGTAGTAAAGTCCCTATGGGAAGGCTCAATGTGTGTGATATCCTATGGGCATTAGGATGAAATCCTGGAGGTGGATAAGTACCACTGGTTAGGGTGGAGAGGGCTTCTCCCGATTCTGCGCAGTTAACCAAGATTCGTCACTGTGTTGCCTAGGTGACGGGTATGTGTATGTGATGTGTGTCCTTCTTATGGTGGTTCGGACTATGTGTCACGGAAAATTAATTGTGAAATGTGACAATAAGAATATGTGAATGTGAAAATGTGCAAATGTGAAAAGTGAACATGTGAAAGTGTAATGTGAATATGTTAGCATGAGAAAAGATGTGAATTCATGTAAATGTGATTTATTTGTATTAAAACAGCAAGCTAAACATGTGAATAAATGTTAGAATAACTTGTGAAAATGATTAGATATCATGCTAGGTGTGTTATTTACCTTGTACATATTTCCATGTTCTAAATTGGTAGAATTGTGTAATGATATGAATAGAGTTTAAACTATGAATCATGTTACATGTTATGTGTAGAAAGCATGTGTAGGTTGTTATGGTTATTGTAAATTGTTATAAGCATGTACCATGAAATCTTCCTTATTGTTAAAAGATAGTATGTGTATGTGATATGTTTAAGGGTGTATCTTTGGATTGCTTGCTGGTCTTTTAGAAGACTCATAGTTACTTTGGCGTACAGGTGAGATAGGTGTCCCTGTTCTTGAGGAGGACATAGCTAGGAGCGACTCCAAGCGCGAGGAGTAGCTCTACTTGTGGACTTGCTACACATTTGCTTTTCTTTCATTAGTATGTAAACAATGTGATTGTATATTTCATATGGACAATGTATTTCTTTTGGAGTTGTAATAAGATGGACATTGTTATTTCTTTCACCACTATATAGACTGTGGATTATGTGATGATGATGGAATGAAAATAATTATTTATCCCACTGTAATCTTTTGATATTTATGTACATCTCAATCTATTGTTTAGTGTTGGGTAAATGTCCCACTGTGACGACGCCCTTTGTACCGACGTGGATTGGTATAATCGTACCGGTATAAGGAGGGTCGTTACAAACATGCTTGCAATATGGAGAGGTATCTATGGACAAGTTTAATTAAAGTTTGGCCCGATATTACATACCTTTTGGATGTCACTTACAAAGGTGGAGAAAAACCATGTTTTCTATGAAAAACACCCAAAGTCCTCCTATCTTCATGCTCCAATCCCCACATGTCCAGAAGTGCTTAGAGAAGGTCTCGGGTGACCATGGAGGGTTTTATGTTATATTTATAAGGTAGGATTGGTAAAAACATGTTTGGGTTTTCTAAACTTGAGGATAGGAGTCCTACTGTAACTTGGATTACAAAGTATGGCTATTACTTCCCTTTTCAACCCTGGTATGAGAAAACAAATTTGTGCTCTCACTTTGGACTTGGGTTTAAGCTCATTCTATGGTCCAATTTGCATACGTTTATTCTTAATTAGTCTATTTATTGAATGCATATTAGATTAGTACAAATTAAATATTATTTTCTCATGTTCGATCTTCCATCGAGCCTAAAAAACTTTATTGAACCTCAATATCACTTTTTATTTGACAGTGCATCGAGTTAATCACATGTGATGATGGCTTTTTAAGATTATCTAGTTTGGTCATCTTGTAGAGTTTTTCTAAACCAATTGTGTGTGACTTGGCCTCATTTCTTTATTAACCCTTGTAATCTATTATTTACTTTCCACATATAAATTCTCATGTGATTTTATTGTAATTTTCACATGTGATAATGAGTTTTCTATTTATCTATGTTTAAAATTTTGGGTTACTACATGTAACACCCCGGAAATTCGGTAATTAGAAATAAATTGAAAATGATAAATTCAATATTAGTGAAATAGCAAAAACCACACGTGCAATTATAATACATACAGAAACCCACTAGAAAATTTCATAAAAACTATAGTTCAACTCTAAATAATACTCCCTAATGACCCACAGAGAAATTCATGCAAAGGAAAATCAGATGGTCCAAGTTTAAGGCGTTTTGCGACTGAGTATCGTAATCAGGGAATAAGTCGGGAAATCATTATCACACATACTTAGAGGAGCCAGAAAATTAAATAAAAATCATAGATGGACTTCAAATAATATCCTCTAATGATCCAAATTTCTTGATGGATCATTAGAGGATATTATTTCAAGTCCATCTATGATTTTTATTTAATTTTCTGGCTCAAACGCCCAACATCAAAGTTCTTCTACTAGTTGTCTTGGTCATCTTTCATGGTTTTGTCTAAATATCATTAGATAGTGAGATATAAACATGGTAAGAGGATCAGTTGGTTTTCCTACGTTTTCGGGGTAAGCTAGGAATCGCGTCCGAACCAGGCGACGCGATTCCAGTGCCTGGTATCGCATCGGCCAGGTCCGACACGATCCAGTAAAAGGCGTCCACAAGGTACGACGCGATTCTCAAGCTGACCGGTCAACGGCCGCGTGAGACTTCGCGCCGCGTGGGAGTCTGTGCCCGGTCTGAACCGTGGCGGGATCCCCCAACGTGATTTAGGCTGTTTTCCACCCGATTTGTATTTAATGAATATTCATGAATGCGTCGGGATGACCCGACGCGATTCACGTTAAAAGGCGGCTTGGCCGGCCGACGTGATTTATCTGTCTTCACCTTTGGTCTGTTTTCCTGTACACCGTGTATTGGAAAACGTCCATTGTGTTGGACGTCATTCATAGGCCGACCCAAGACTGTACTTTTTGGCCAGTCAGTTAGCTTGTTAGTTTCCTTGGTCTATCAGCATGTGCATGGTGTTATATAGTATGCATGGACCTAAAAGCAATCAATCCATTGAAAAATGGTAATGATATGTGTGGTGGCGTTTTCCTGTTTGGGCCTAAGCTAAACGGGCCTCCACTGGAGAAGATGGGAAGACGATCGCCGGTGCGGACAGAAGCCTGCAAAACCAGAACGGAATCAGGGGGGATCGGTTGAAGAACCAGGGAGAACCCTCCGATGCCTAAGTCAGTTGACTGTGGGAAGGCTTCAAAGAGAATGATTCAGTAGTATGTTGTGTTGTGCGCGAAGGTGCGTACCTTGGCATGGAAGTTGCAGATACCTTTTATAGGCCCAGGCCCTGGGGGAGATGAACGTGTTAATCTTTAATGGTCCCCCGCAAAGACGCACCGGTTGGCGCCTTTAACGGAGGGTCATACACTGAGGCGTCCATTGAGGACCTTTGCAGTTAAGGATCCCTAGAACGTGGGGCGCGTGCCATGCAGCCGTTGTAACCGTTGCAAGGAGATGAAGAGCTGCTTGGAGGCTCTTGGGCAGAGGATACCGAGCAGGTAGCCTGTTCGGTAGGCTAGACCTGGTGCTCGGTGACTGCTCCTGCTCGGTAGGTAGCGCGTAGATCGAACAGGATGAGGGGTGTCTGGAGAACGCCCTCGGAACCCTGAAGGTGCTCAGGCGCGGAGATTGTGTTCGGGATCTTCGAGCTGCTCTCGAGAACACGTGGTGCTCCTCTGAAGGGCCGCACTTTCCTGCTGGTTCATGATGGGCCATGATGGGCCTAGGTGGCTAGAAATAGCCACCACACTTGCCCCCCGCTCTCTCAGGCGTGCTCAGGCAGAGTACCTTGAGAGAGGAAGCCTGCTCGGTTATCACTCGCATTAAATGCGATGTTGATTTCGGCATCACGAACGGTCACTTGGGTGACGCCGCTTAGTGTTCCTCCTTAGGGACGAAGAAAGTCATCATCACGAGGGTAACGTGTCGTCTGGAGGACACGCGACAGTGCGTTCGAATCGAACCGCCCTTTTCACTTTCGACTTTCGCGCCCTTCTTTCCTTATAAGGAAGAGACAGGGTGAAGGCGGGGTTTCACGCCTTCGAAAAACATCTTCTCCTTTCTTTTTCTTCGTCTCCGATACGGTGTTCGCCTCCTCCCTCATGAGCTCGCAGCCTCATGCCCGCCGGCCCGCCGCTTCTTCTCGCTGTTTCAACCTCCGTTCCCGGCGATGTCGCAGAAAGGGAAGGTTGTAGCCGACGCCGGAGCGAGTGGTGCGACGCCGGAGGCCCCTCAGCAAACGAGGTACCGCTTCTTCGAAGGCCTCCGCGAACGGTACCGGATTGGGTCGGAGTACGACATAGTCCTCACGAAGGAGGAGGATACATATTTTCTACAGAAGCGTGGGTGCATAGTGATGTCCCAGGACCTGCTGGAGGCGGGGTTTCACCTACCCTTGACGGCGGTGGCCAAAGATCTCCTCAACGTGTGGGGGATAGCTCCCATTCAACTAACGCTGAATTTCTGGCGCACCATCTGCGTCTTCTGCATCTCTTGCAAGGTGCGGGGGATCGAGCCGTCGGCGGACCTCTTCCGATGTTAGTTCAGCCTGACTGCATCGCCGGGGACATGCTACAACATATATTACACCAAGCACAGGCCGAACAGGATGCGGATTGACTTCTCCCCCAAGTACTCCAACAACAAAGGGTGGACACATAGGATGCTTTTCATCGGCCGCAACGAGGGAGCGCTGGAGTGGGGGTTCCCCACCCGGGTCAAGGATGCGCGCTCTAAGGACACCTACCCCATGCTGGTTCAGGAGGCGGCGAAGCTCGCGGACCGTCTTCACAACATTTTTGTGGAGAAGGCGGAGGAGCACTTAACGAAGGCCCAACTCGTCAAACATGGGCTTAGATGCACATGGAGTAAGTGAAACCCCCATCTCTGGAGTTTTTTTTGTAAGAGACGTCCTCCTTATCCCCTCTCCTCGCACAGGTGCCAAGGAGTTGGCTGCTAGGATGGACAAGGAGGACATGGCCCTCTACACCGAGCAGATCGTCGTCACAGCTTACGTGCCAATCACAGGCGAGGGTCCTCCCCCTAGTGCCGGGTTGAACCGTCATTCTGAGAGGTGGGCTGCTGGTAAGAAGCCCATGAAGATAAGCCTTCAGGAGGAAGCTGGCCCCAAGAAGGCGAAGAGGGCTATGCGGCCAGTCGCCGAGGAGGAGGAGGAGGAAGATGTCCCACCGCTTCTTGTCCGAAAGAAGCGAAAGTTGGTGAAGGCGGCCAAAAAGACGAGGTCGAGCTCTACTACCGAGGCGCAACCCCAGACTGTGCATAGGGTAGTCAGCGAGCTGGGGTTGGTCGTTGTAAGCGATCAATCCGATGAAGGCTCCACAGGGGAGCGAGCGGGGCCGCCTACACCCCAAGGCTCCACTACGAGCCGAACAGAAGCAATGGGGCAAGTGGGGGCATCCACGCCCCAGGTTCCCATTGCAGGCCGCACGATAGGGGCGGCAGCAACCAAAGTGTCCAGCACCGCAGTGGCTGGGCAGACCACGGTAGGGGTCGGGGCTACCCCCGTGTAGGGTGCGATCACCAGGGCAGACGAGGGGGCGGCACAAGTGGACGAGGCGTCAAGTGCCATGGTGAGGATGGTGGAAAGCGAAGACGCCATTGTCCAAAGGTCCTCCTCTGTAGGAGCCGGCAAGGCGGCACGCACGGGAGAATCGCTAGAAGGGGCGGTACTCACGGCGGCGGTTCAGAGGACTACGACCCCCACTCCGCCACCGTAGCGGCTGTGGAGGCTCCCGCACAGACAGTCACTGCGGACTCCCTCAAGCAGGCAGCTGGAGCTAGGAAGGAGGGAAGTCAAAGGTCTTCTAGAGCCACAGAGGGCCAGGAGATGGCGAATGCTGCGGGCGTGACCACAACACCTGCTGGAGGAGCCGTTGGCGCCGCTGTCGAGGACCGAGCCAGGTCCGAAGAGGACCAGGTGCTGCTGTCGCAGGTGCTGAGGGCGAAACATGTGGCCCAGCCCTCGGCGCTGGCCCTGGAGGCAACCCTGGTGCGCCTGGAGGGAAGCACTGCTAGGAAACTCCCCCCTTGCCCCACCGCATCTCAGCTGGAGGTGATGGCGCAGTGCCAAGGTTTGAGCCATGGGGAGACTCCCGGGTGCTCGGAGGAAGCTTACCGGGCACGGCCCCATGATGAAGAGGAAGCTGGAGAGGACATCGATGTGGAAGCACTTGCAGACTGCATTTTCAAGTCGTTGTCTGTGCTAACACAGCTTGCCGGGCGTGCTCAGAACCATCAGCACATGTGGGAGGCTGAGCTCGCCTACTGTAAGGAGCTTGAGGCGCAGCGCGTGGCTCGGGAGGCTGAGTTGAAGGAAGAAATCAAGAACCTCCAAGAAGAGCTTTGCACCTCCAATCTCAACCTCATAGTAGCCTTAGCAGAGAAGGAGGCGCTTGCGAATGTGCTGAGCAAGGCCAAGGTGCAAGGCATCGATGAGTATAAGGTAGGGCCAGGCTTCAAGGAAGACCTGGAGCAGTACGGTGCCCTCTGCTACAAAGTGGGCCTTGGTGCTGGGGAAGACCGAGGACGCCGTCTAGCGTCGATCGAGTATGCTCGAGAGGCATTCGAGGCTGCTGTCCATGAGTGTCGTCGTCGGACCCAGGACCCTTGCTTAGATAGAGTGCGCTTCACGCACTTCCAAGTGGGGCGAATGGCTCCCAGGGACGACGGGGCTGGCCCCTCCAAATAGGCCCCTTAGATGTATCTCTCTTCCTCTTTTTCTTGTAATCTGTTCAGAACAAGAACTTTCGCAAAGCAGACCTGAATAGATCCCTTTTTTTTAATATGTGAATGGATTCTTTTTTCTATCTTCATTCCCTTGCACTTGTTCTATCCGAATCGGGATTCGTCGGTCGTTTAAAAGGGTTTGCAATTACCGCGTAGGTTGAGGGGAACTAGAAGAAGTTCCAACCAGGGGCGTGTGCAGAACACCTTTTTACTTGGAGGTATCGCCCCGTCTTCTTGAGCTGAAAAGCTTTAAACGATGATGTTTCAGATACCATCTCAAGCCGACCAGAAGAACATGAAGAAGAGAAGTAGGATGCAGAGCATGAGGCTTTTATAGGTAGTAAGCCTTCAAGTTAGATACATGTCAGGTCCTGGGTATGGCTTCGCCACTAAGAGTAGTAAACTTATAGGAGCCTTTCCCGAGGACCTGAGTGACCTGATAAGGTCCTTCCCACTTGGGGGCGAGTTTGCCGACTGCTCTTCGAGGATCTGATGCCGAGCAACGGCGGAGGACTAGGTCTCCTTCGAAGAAGCGCCGCTCCCAAACTCGGGAATTGTAATACTGTGCGAGCCGCTGTTGGTAGGAGATGAGTCTTATGCTAGCGTCGCTTTGGCGTTCACCGAGCATGTCCAGGTTTTCCCTAAGCGCTTGGTTGTTGGCGGCTTCGTCGAAGTTAGTGGTTCGGATGGTAGGAAGAGCTACTTCCAGGGGCACGACCACTTCAGCGTCGTAGGATAGATGGAAGGGAGTCTCTCCAGTAGCCACCCGAGCAGTCGTCCGGTGACACCACAACACTTTGGGGAGCTCTTCAATTTATGAACCTCCTGCAGCTTCAACCCTTGTGCGTATCCCGTGCAGCAACGTTCGGTTGGCATTTTCAACCAGACCGTTTGCTTGGGGATGCGCCACTGAGGTGAAGTGGTTGTAGATACCGAGCTCAGAGCACTTCTGTTTGAAGAACGTGCTGTCAAACTGCTTCCCGTTGTCGGAAGTGATCACCCTTGGGACGCCGAACCGGCAGAGGATGTTCTTCCACACGAACTTCCACGCGGCTTGGTCGGTGATAGCGGCAACGGGCTCTGCTTCGATCCATTTGGTGAAGTAGTCGATGGCCACGAACAGAAACTTCTTTTGCCCTTGAGCCTCTGGGAACGGACCCAGGATGTCAATCCCCCATCTGGCGAAAGGGCGTGGTTCGAACAGGGTGTGAAGTTGTTCGGCTGGCTGTTTAATGAGCTGCCCAAACTTCTAGCACTCTGGACACCTTTTGACGAAGGACATGCAGTCCTTTTGCAGAGAAGGCCACCTAAATCCTGCTCGAATAATGCTACGCGCCAGTGTTCTGCCCCCCAAGTGGCTTCTGTACAGTCCTTCGTGAACCTCCTCAACAGCCGATGCTGCCTCAGTGGGGCTGAGGCACCGCAGAAGAGGTCTCAAGAGAGATCGCCGGTAAAGTTGGCCTTCGATGAGGGTGAACCTCTGGGAGTGCAACCTGATTTTTCGGGCTTCGCCTTGATCAGACGGAAGCTCACCTCGAAGTAGATAGGCCATTAGGGGGTCCATCCAGCTCGAAGCTGAAGGGCCAGCCTCGATGGCGGCTACATCTACCTCAATGCTCAGCGAGGTGAGTTCTTCTATGAATATGGAGCGAGAAGGGGCAATGTCACCTGAAGATGCCAGCTTGGCAAGTGCATCAGCTCGCACGTTCTGCTCCCGTGGGATGTGTATGACTTCAAAGTAGAGGAGACCCTCTGCCCGACTTTTCACCTGATGGAGATATTGTGCCATGCAGGGCTCCCTTGCTTCGAAGTGTCCACTCACCTGGCTGGTGACCAATTGCGAGTCACTGAAGACCCGCAGTCGAAGTTCTCCAAGGTGCCTAGCCATTCGGATTCCAGACAGCAGTGCTTCATATTCGGCAACGTTGTTGGAGGCGGAAAAATGGAACCTCAGGGCGTACTAGAACTCTAGACCCTCCGGAGAGGTGAGAACCAAGCCTACTCTGCTCCCTATGACACAAGAGGATCCGTCCACATAGAGCTCCCATGGGGGCTCGTCAGTCAATGGAGGGTCCTGCTCGGCCGGAAGGGTGCATTCCGCGACGAAATCCGCCAACGCTTGCGCCTTGATGGCCGTCCTTGGACGGTAGCTAATGTCGAACTCTCCAAGCTCGATGGCCCATTTGATATGCCTGCCGGAAGCCTCTGGCCGCTGAAGGATAAGCCTCAATGGCTGGTCGATAAGGACCGTAATTGAGTGGGCTTGGAAGTAGTGCCTAAGCTTTCGTGCGGCCGTAACAAGTGCCAGAGCGAGCTTCTCTGCTCGAGGGTACCTTCTTTCAGCCTCCTGAAGGACTCTGTTGATGTAGTAGACTGGATGCTGTGCCGCCGCCTCTTCTCTGATCAACATTGCGCTGATGGAGTGTTCGGTGACCGAAAGGTACACGAACAAGGGTTCCCCGAGCACAGGTTTCGAGAGAACAGGTGGGGCTGCCAGATATGCCTTCAGCTCGGCGAAGGCAGCTTCGCAGTCCTCGGTCCACCGTACATGCCCCCCTTGCTGTGAGGAGCCTTTGGGGCCTCGCAGCAATTTGAAGAAGTTGAAGCTTCTCTCCGCTGCTCGAGACATGAACCGGTTCAGTGCAGCGAGATGTCCAGTGAGGCGTTGGACATCGTGCACCATCTTGGGACTGCCCATCTCAAGTATGGCTTGGATCTTCTCAGGGTTGGCCTCTATTCCTCTGTTTAAGATGAGGAAGCCGAGGAACTTACCTGAGCGAACTCCAAACGCACACTTGGCTGGGTTGAGCTTCATATTATACCTTCGCAGAGTTGCAAAGGTCTCTTCGAGGTCGGAGATGTGGTCGGCGCTCAGGAGCATCTTGACCAGCATGTCATCAACGTAGACCTACATGTTTCGCCCAATCTGCGGCTCGAACATCTTGTTGACCAGCCGCTGGTACGTCGCGCCAGCGTTCTTTAGACCAAAGGGCATCCTAGTGAAACAGTACAAGCCCAGGTCGGTGACGAACGTGGTGGCGTCCTGGTCTGGAGGATGCATGCTAATCTGGTGGTAACCAGAATATGCGTCCAAAAAGCTGAGAAGCTCGTGTCCGGACGTGGCGTCCACCAGCTGGTCGATGCGCGGCAGAGGAAAGTTGTCCTTGGGCATGGCTTTATTGAGATCTTTGTAGTCCATGCACACACACCATTTGCCATTGGCTTTGCGCATGAGGACCACATTGGAGATCCACCTTGGGTATTGGGCTTCCCGGAGGAGCCCAATAGCTCGGCTTTTGACAACGTGATCTTGGATCATGGCCTGCCATTCACGGTTGCGGGTCGCCTCCTTTGCTAGACCGGAGGCACCTTTGGGTCCAGGCGAAGGCGATGCACCATCACCTTTGGTGGTATGCCAGGAAATTCATCATCTGACCACGCGAACACGTCTAAATTGGCTAGCAGGAAAGCCTTGTAGCGTTGTTGTTCGGCTTCCGGCAGTAGTGCGCCAATATAGAGGACATGTTCAGGGTCGTCGTCCACCCGAACAGGAAGCAGGTCTTCAACAGGTGTGCCTCTACTGGTGGAAGGCTGATCGACGGGCGGGGCAGTAATTGCTGGTGCTATCTGTTTGTCTCTCAAAGAGAGGACATAGCACCGTCGGGACTCGCGTTGACTTCCGAGCACCTCGTCGATCCCACACGGAGTGGGAAACTTCATCTTCTGATGGAGGGATGAAGGAACAACTTTGATTCGATCGATCAGCCCCCTGCCGAGGATGGCATTGTATCTGGGCATGCTTCGAATAACCAAGAAATCCACCATTTTGGTTACGCTTTTCGGGGCCGTCCCAAGAGTAATTGGGAGGCGCACTCGTCCCATGGGTTGAACCGAAACCCTCGAGAAGCCGAACAGAGGCGATTCTACCCGGGTGAGCTGGTCAGTTTTTAGACCCATAAGCAAGAAACAATCGTAAGCCAATGCATCCGGGGCACTTCCATTATCCACCAGAATCCAGCACACAGTACAGCTATTGATGGTGGCCGAAACGACCAGCGCATCAGTGTGTGGAGTGGAGACTCCTACAAGATCTTCGTTCGAGAAGGTTATAGCCTCCTCGGACCGTGCGCGTGAAGGATTGGGGGATAGGGACGTGGGCGAGGCACTGGGGGCCTGTCCACCACGTGCACCCACCGAGCATAGTCGCGCCGACTTTGATTGCTTTCTCCACCTGTGCCAAAGCCTCCCGCGATGACGTTGATCTCTTGCCCATTGGGCTCGTTGATGATGGGCTGCTCGAGAGTCTGCTCTCGGTGCCTTTGGCGGTCTTCATTGCGGTGCACATACCGCCCAAGATAGCCGCGTTTAATCAAGGACTCGATCTCGTCCTTGAGCTGGTGGCACTCGGAGGTGTCGTGGCCGTGGTCGCGGTGGAAGTGACAGCACTTCTCCTGGTTGTGCCTGCGGGGATCAGAACGCATCCTTGGTGGCCACCGAACATAAGGTTCATCCCGGATCTCAGCCAGGATCTGTTCGGGTGCCACCGTGGGCAGGGTGTAGTCGGTGAAGGGGCGTGGTCGGCGCGGTGAATCTCTGTTGCGCCGGCCTTTCTTCCTGTCACGATCGGAACCATTGTCGAAAGGCCTCTTCTTGTCTGATTGCTCTCCCTGCTCTGCTCGGCCTGCTAGGCTCTCCTCGCACGCGGTGTGGCGCTGTGCAGTAGAGAGCAGCTCGGCAAGAGTGGAAGGTTGCTATACCCCCAACGTCCTTTGAAGCAAGCCATCTTGGGTGCCGTGGATGAGGGCACTGGTGGCCAAGGGGACGTCGAGGCGGGGGATGCGGAGCGCTTTGGTCCAGAACCTCTTGACGTAGTCCCAAAGCGCTTCACCTTTCTTCTGCCGAACAGACAGAAGAGATGCCACTGTGCGCGGCTGAGACCTTCCACCCAGGAAGTTGTCCCAAAAGGACTTCTTCAATTGGTGGAAGGAAGAGATGGAACCCGTGGGGAGGGCTTCAAACCATGCCCGTGCGGTCTCCTTCAGGGTGGCCAGAAAGGCCCGACATTTGGCCGCGTCTGATGCTCCGTGGAACACCATGTGCGACTCAAAGCCATGGATATGATCAGCGGGGTCGGTGGTGCCATCGTAGGGTGCAATGGTGGGCAGAGGGAGCTTGGGGGAGACCCGAGCTTCCAGGATCTCCATCGTGAATGGGGAGCGGAAGTCCAAGTCTTCATCCACCGAAGCCTTGCCCTCTGCCCGCTGGACCATCGCGTCAACGCGGCGCTCAAGGTCGACGACGCGATGGAGGCGTCTGGCCAACTCCTGGTCGGAGTGGGCGAACTCCTCCCGCCGGGACTTGTGGGAGTTAGACCCGACGACGGGACGCAGGGCAGGTGGGACCACCACGGAACGGCGAGGTGAATTATCTTGCCGCTCCGGTGTCTGACACGCCAAAGGTGCCCAGCGCGTCCACTGGGGCGATTCTGCATGCTGCTCCTACGGCGCCGGAGGGGCACAGGACCGTCGACAAAATGACTCTGCCTGCTGCTCCGGTCGTGGAGGGATCACCAGGGCCGGTTGCCTGGCTAATTGGGCCTGAAGGCCCTGGCAGACCCCACTAGGTGCTGCATCTGCCCTCGAAGTTCCGCCACTTCCTGGGCGGTTGCAGGTACGGCGACGGCAGGGTTCCCGCCGGCAGCTCCGGCGGGGGCGATGACGACGTCGACAGGGGGGACTCGCTCGCAAGAGTCCGCATGCGACTGCCGAGACCTCGTCATCCGGCTGCCGATGTTCTGGAATGAGGAACGTCCGCGAGCCATGGCTGAAGTCGTTTCCCACAGACGGCGCCAAAATGTGGTGGCATTTTCCTGTTTGGGCTTGAGCCAAACGGGCCTCCACTGGAGAAGATGGGAAGACGATTGCCGGTGCGGACAGAAGCCTGTGTTGGGTTGAGTGTAATCTCTTATTATTTCCCTCCTATTTTGATGATGACAAGAAGTGATTTTAAAGCAATTTAAATGAAACATGTCAAAATCATTTCACCTGAAACTTATATTTAATAAACATGTTTCAAAGCACACCTATCATTTGCACTAATAATAAAATATTTTACTAATGATATATGTGTTTAAATTTCAGGTACAAACACTTTTTGCAAAGGATGTGTCGACACACTCCACCATGGTGTCGACACAACAACACAGATTCAAAGGCAAAAGGTGAAGAAATATCGAGACTGTGTCGACACAAGTCAAGAGTGTGTCGACAAGAGCTTCAGTTTCTCTGGAATCAGTCCACCCAGGTCGACACACTCTCAGAACAGGTCGACACTGGATCCAGTTCCCAGAACAGCCAGTTTGCAGAATTAGGACAGCAGGTCGACACACTCTCAGAGCAGGTCGACACAGGACCCTCTTCCCAGAACAGCTTTTCTCAGATATGGGACAGTGTGTCGACACCACCACCAGGGCAGGTCGACACACTACGGAAAGATTCCTTCTTAAATTGGATGGCTGCCACGTGTCTGCCTAGGGCGATGGGGAATCAACCTAGGATCATGTGCCCTTATACCTAAAGGGTATCTTTGGATTCTTTTGGGTATAAAAGGTCCTCTATTGGCCTTCCATCCAACAGAGAGACCCAACCAAACTCTTAGAGCCTCCTGGAAGTTTCCTGGCGGCTGCAAGAGGTCGTCTCCCTCCTCTGGTCTCCTTGTGCTTCTAGAAGACCAGTTCTCACCAATTCAAGTGTGAGAATTGGAGTGTGATTCTTGAAGAAACCTCTGAAGCATCCCAAGGAAGCAGATACTGTAGAAGCCTTCATTGGAGAAGAACTCAAGGAAGATCCAACAACTTCAAAGTGCAGAGCATCGTTTTGGACTTCAAGACTGCAAGCCTCTTCCCAATCCAAGCTTCTACAAGGGAGCACACTTGAAGAAAGAAGTTATTTAATACATTTCATTGTACTTCTGTTCTTCTGAGATATCTTTTGAGATTATGCAAGTGCTTCTGCATAGCTCTCATTAGTGCTCTCACTTTCGACTAGATCTGTGCTAGAAGGTCTATGTCTTGAGTTGGTGTCTAGCAACCTTTGTGTGAGCTTTGTGCTCCAGTTGTGTGAGCATTGTGCTCAGGTTGTTGTGAGCCGTTGTGCTCAGGTTGAGTTGTCTAACTCAAGGTTGTGTTGAGCAGTCTTGCTCAGTTGTTCTAGAGTAGTCTTGCTCTAGAAGTTGTGTGAGTTGTAAGCTCTCTTGTGTTGGAGTTGTCAGGCTCCAGTGGGTGTGTTACCCAGTTGTTTTTAGTGAATCCTCACAGGGTGTGAGGGGGGATGTAGGAATCACTTGGGTGATTTCCGAACCACCTAAAAATCCTTGTGCATTTGTCTAATTGTGGTTTGATCATTTCATCCGTTAGATGCTTGCATAGGATCGATTAATATTCACTTAATCAACTTGTTTCTCATCTACTTTTATCAACTCACTTAAATCTCATCAGATCTGTATTTTTCACTGATTAAAATAGCCTCTGATCTAAGAGTATTTTAAATTGCTTAAGCTTCCGCAGAAAGTGGCATAGATCTATTCATCCCCCCCTTCTAGATCTTATCCACACCTTCACTTCGATCCTTCAATTGGTATCAGAGAGGGTTTACATCGATCTGATTTGAACTGAGCAGTTTTTGTTTTTGAGTATTGAGTGTTTGATTGTTTGCTTGTTTGTTTGCTTGCTTGTTTAACTCTTTCTCTGTGCATTTACTTAAGTGTCATGGACTCAAAGGGTTTCATAGCTGAGGGCCACTCCATAAATAGGCCACCATTCTTTAATGGTTTGGACTATTCTTATTGGAAGAACAGAATGCAAGTATTCTTAAGGGCCCAGAACTATGAGATCTGGAAAGTAGTTGAGGCTGGTCCCTATGAAAACCAGGGTGAGGAAGAAACCTGGACGAGGGAACAAATAAGGAGAGCTACATTGAATTACAGTGCCATGAACATGATTCAATGTGCTGTTCATCCCAAGGAGTATTCGAGAATCTCAATGTGCAAATCTGCCAAAGAGATGTGGGATAAACTCGAATTACTCTATGAGGGAACATCACAAGTAAAAGAGACTAAGGCAAATATTCTAGTTTCAGAATATGAACTTTTTATGATGAAGTCTAACGAAAATATTTCTGAAATGTTTGCCAGGTTCATGGTGATTGTGAATGGATTAAAGGCCTTGGGTAAGGAATATACAGATGCAGACTTGGTAAGAAAAATTTTACGTTCACTCTCTTCAATTTGGCACACAAAGGCCACTGTCGTTGAAGATTCAAAAGATCTGTCCAAAATCTCTTTGGATGAATTGATTGGATCTTTAATGACATATGAAATCAACTTAAAAAGAAATGAAGAACACTTAATTAAGACCAAGCCTATGGCACTTAAGGCCTCATCAAGCAATAAAGATAAAAGTCAGCAAAAGACAAGTTCTGAAGAGTCTGAGTCAAATGAGGATGAAATTGCCCTCATGACCAGGCAATTCAGAAAATTCTTGAAATACAGAAAAGGAAAAATGTCTGGGAAAAAGAAGTTTTTCTCAGGTAAGAAAAACTTTTCCTCTTCTAATTTCAACAAGAATCACAAATCTGACGAAAATATTGTCTGTTACAGGTGCAACAAACCAGGACACATGAAGGGAGAGTGTCCTGAGAACAAGAAAGAAAAGCACAACAAGTTCCAGAAATTTAAGAAGCCAAAGGCCATGGTAGCCACTTGGTCTGATGAAGACTCAAGTGAGGAAGAAGAAGAGAAGAAATCCTCAAGCTCTGAAAGTGAGGAGGTTTGCTTCATGGCCAACAGCTCAGATGGAAAGGTAAGTACATCCTTCGAAGACTACACTATAGATGATTGGCAGGATGCTTATGGTGGTTTGGTTGAAAAATTTTCTGAAATGAGGAAAGAAAACAAACATATCAAAAAGAAAATTGAAAACCTCTACCATAACCAATCTTCAAACAATAGAATCTGTGAACTGGAATCTGAAGTAACAGACTTGCTTGAAGAAAAAGAAAATCTCCTGAACCTTATTGATGAATTAAAACTTGCCTCTCAAAAGGCCTCCCAAGAATTCAGAAACTTAACTGAAAAGCTGGAAATTGAAAAACAAGAAAAACAACAGAAAATTGAAGAAATTGAAGCTTTTAAAAACCAGCTAAAGAAAGGGAGAAGGTTATCCAAACCTTCACAAAAGGCCAAGATAACCTAGAAGCATTGCTAGGATCCAACATGACAACCACATCTCATGGATTAGGATTCAACAAAAAGAAACCAACAAAAGACAAATCCAGTGAGAAAAAGGGAAAAACACCACTAATTAATTTTGTCAAGGGTCCTAATCTGGAAAACACTGAAATCCAACAAACAGCAAACAAAACCCCAAACAAAATTCAAAACAAATCAAAAACTCAAAAACAAAAGAAGACTGTCAGGTCGACACAGTCCCCTGACAGGTCGACACTAGTCCACAAGAAGAAGACTTCTGTGGCTGCTGTGTCGACACCAGTACAGGAGAGGTCGACCTGCTCAACACCAAAAACCATAAACAACTCAACAAAAATTCAAATAAAAATGAAAAATAAGAAAAAGGGAAAAGAAATAATCCATGAAAAACCTTGGACCTCCAAGACAACACTTCAAGAAAATTGGACTAATCCTTGGAACCAATGGTATGAAAATCCCTGTTGGTATTATCCTCATACCCCTATCCAAATTTCTGGATGTACCAACACAATCCATGGATTCCACTCCTCCTCTGAACTCAAATTTTCAAATGAAAACTCCCCTCCTACCAAAAACAAAGATCTTGGTGCTTTCATTCCTAAAAGAAAGAACAAACAGAAAAGGCTGAAAACACCAAAGTAACAAAACAAAAATCTAAAACAAATCAAATTTGGGTGAGAAAGATATGATGTCTTTGTTAAATCATTCTGATGGTCCCAACTCTGTTTGGGTACCAAAATCTTCTCTCCATTGATCTTTGTGCAGGAAGGTCGTACACCCAACACCAATGTTTGGTTTCTTGATAGTGGGTGTTCACGACACATGACTGGAGATAGAGCCAAATTTTCCTGTCTAATTGAAAAGGAGGGGTCAGTCACCTTTGGAGGTAAAAATAAAGGAAAGATCATTGGATCTGGAAAGGTTGGTCAAACTTCTTCAAACTCAGTAGATAATGTTTTGTTAGTTGATGGACTTGATTATAATTTGCTCAGTATCAGCCAACTATGTGACAAAGGTCACAAAGTTGTGTTTGAATCTGATTTTTGCAAGATAATTGATTCATCAACTGATAAAATCAAATTCTTTGGAAAAAGAGAAAACAATGTCTACATGATCAATCTTAATAAAAACTTTTCTGAAAATCTTTGTTTTGTTGCAAATAAAGATGAAATTGCATGGACTTGGCACAAAAGACTTGGCCATGCAAGTTTCAGAACTTTGAATAAGTTGTTAAGATTGAATCTGGTTAAAGGTCTTCCTGAATCTTTTTCTAGTGTTGAAAGTCAAATTTGTGGGATCTGTGCTAAAGGAAAACAAACTAGGAAATCCTTTAAAGCCTTCAATGAAGTACTCACATCTAAACCACTAGAACTTCTTCACATGGACCTCTTTGGGCCAACAAGAGTTCTAAGCTTAAGTGGCAAAAGATATGGGTTTGTAATCATTGATGACTTTACTAGATTTACCTGGGTTATTTTCTATCCCACAAAAGTGATGCATGCCTTGAATTCAGGAATTTCTGTACCACTATCTTAACAACTTATCCATTTAAAATTAAAAACATTTTAACTGATCATGGGGGTGAATTTGATAACACATCCTTTTCTGATCTATGTGCTGAATTTCAAATCTTTCACAAGTTTTCTTCACCTAGAACTCCAGAACAAAATGGAGTTGTGGAAAGAAAGAATAGAACTCTTGTGGAAATGGCTAGATCCATGCTCTTAGGAAGTAATCTGCCCAAATCCTTCTGGGCTGAAGCTGTTAACACAGCCAATCACATCCTAAACAGAGCTTGGTCAGACCAAAGATCAGAAAAACCCCCTATGAATTGTTGAAAAATAGCCAACTGTTTCCTATTTTAAAATCTTTGGGTGCAAATGCTATGTACACAATAACAACAAAGAAAACCTTGACAAGTTTGATGCTAAGAGTCAGGAAGCTATCTTCCTTGGCTATTCTGAAGTGTCAAGGGCTTTCAAAGTGTACATATTAAAAACCAAAACTGTTGAAGAATCACCACATGTTATTTTTGATGAAAATTCCTTTTCCACTAATGATTCTAAATCTTGCAGGGAAAAACAAGACAATGAAGAGGATGACCTCATTGTGGATTCTTCACCAACCGTTGAGGAGATTAACAACATTGAAGAGAACCTGAACAACAACTCACCATCCCAAGTGGTTCAGGTAATATTGCTCCAGAAGTGGGCACTTCTCAACAGGTAATTTCTGAACCTCGTTTTCTAAGAGATCACCCATTAGACAATGTAGTTGGCAATGTTCATGATAGTGTAAGGACCAGATCATCCTTCTTGCAAAATGTTGAAGAAGACCCACTAGCTCTAATTTCCCAAATTGAACCCAAGTCAATTGATGAAGCCTTATCCAGTTCTGATTGGATTAATGCCATGCATGATGAGCTTCATCAATTTGAAAGAAATCAAGTATGGGAATTAGTACCTAGACCTAGTGACCAAGCAGTGATTGGTACTAGATGGGTTTTCAGAAATAAGTTAAATGAAACTGGTCAAGTAATAAGAAACAAAGCTAGGCTAGTTGCAAAGGGGTACAATCAAGAGTTTGGAATTGATTTTGAAGAGTCATATGTCCCTGTAGCTAGACTAGAAGCTGTCAGAATTTTCCTTGCTTTTGCATCCTCCATGAATTTCAAAGTTTATCAAATGGATGTCAAAAGTGCATTCTTAAATGGATATATAAAGGAAAATGTTTTTGTTGAACAACCTCCTGGATATGAAAATGAAAAACATCCTAACCATGTTTTCAAGCTTAATAAGGCTCTCTATGGTCTTAAGCAAGCTCCAAGAGCTTGGTATGACCGTTTGAGTACCTTTTTACTTGAAAAAGGATATTCTAGAGGTAATGTTGATCAAACACTGTTCACAAAAACATCAAAAAGAAATAATTGTGGTCCAAATTTATGTTGATGACATAATTTTTGGCTCCACTAATAAAGGCCTTTGCACTGAATTTTCAAATCAAATGAAGAATGAATTTGAAATGAGCTTAATGGGAGATTTAACATTCTTTTTGGATTGCAGGTTAACCAAACACATGAAGGAATCTTCATCAGTCAAACCAAATATGTCAAGGAGCTATTAAAGAGGTTTGACTTTCAGAATCTTAAGCACTCAAGCACACCAATTGCAATTAATGCTAAACTAGAAGAAGATCCATCTGGTAAGTCAGTAGATCCAAAGACCTACAGAGGTATGATTGGCTCTCTGCTCTATCTTACAACTTCTAGGCCTGATATTCAGTTTTGTGTGTGTTTATGTGCTAGATTCCAATCTAATCCTAAAGAAAGTCATATGCTTGCTGTGAAAAGAATTTTTAAATATCTTGTTGGAACATGTGACTTAGGAATTTGGTATCCTGCTGGTTGCAAGTTAGAATTGTTTGCCTATTGTGATGCTGATTATGCTGGGTGTAAGTTAGATAGAAAAAGCACAAGTGGCTTGTGTGTATTTCTAGGTGGGTGCCTTATTTCTTGGGCTTCTAAGAAGCAACATTCAGTTGCTCTGTCAACTGCAGAAGCTGAATATGTTGCAGCAGGTAGATGTGGAACTCAGATTCTCTGGGTGAAACATCAACTTCTTGATTATAACCAAGATTTAGGGTGTGTACCCATCCTATGTGATAACACAAGTGCAATCAACCTTTCTAAAAATCCCATTCAGCACTCCAGAACAAAACACATTGAAATTAGGCATCATTTCTTGAGAGATGAGGTTGCAAAGAAATCTTTTGAACTCCACTTCATTGAAACTGAAAAACAAATTGCAGACATATTCACTAAACCCCTTCCTGAAAACAGATTTTCATCTTTAAGGAGAGAACTTGGTCTTTGCAAATGTCCATCTTCTTGATTTCTCTCAAGGTTTGGGTTGAGTGTAATGCATTGTCTAAGGGGGAGTTCTTTGCATTTCATAACTCTTTGCTTCCTTGAATTACATTGTTCATATCTCTCTCACTTTCAATTCTAATTCTTTCTTTTTACAATAAATTCTCCACTTCTGATTGTGTTGAAACTTCTTGGTATATCAAATAGTGATTTGGAGAAGGACAAGTTATGCTTGTCTGGACACTTTCACTATGCGAGAGTATATGTCTCCGCCAAGTACTAAGAAGTTGATATGCAATAGTTGAGGGGGAGCTTTTATTGTTCAAAGAGAATTTCTTTCTGATTTCAAAACTTGCACAGTTTTAAATTCCATTTCTTTTTGATAATGAATTCTTCAAATCTTATTGTATTGAAATCTCTTGGTATATCAAATGGTGACTTGGAGAAGGACAGGTTATGCTTGTCTGGACACTTTCACTATGCGAGAGTATGTGTCTCCGCCAAGTACCAAGAAATGGATATACAATTGTTGAGGGGGAGTCTTTGTTGTCCAAGAAGAAAATTTCTTTCTGATTTCAAAATTGCATATCTTTATTTTGATGAAAAATGGTTGAAATCATCATCTCAGGGGGAGCTAGAAAATTCACAAGTCATCTTTTTGCAAAATTCAAAACCCTTCTTGCATTTCATCAATTCCTTGCATGATGTCCTCATTCTAAAGTCTAGAGTCACAAAATGAACCTTGAGTGATTTATTATATTTTTACTAATCACCTTTCAACTATGTCTCTCAATCCACAGAAATTCAGATCTCTTCCTAGACTAAATAACAATTTGTGCCTTGAACTTAAAACATTTTCCTGTTTGCAACTGATGACTGGATATATTTGAATTCTATCTCACAAACTCTCCAAAAATCTTGTAAAATCCAACAGAGCAATGGCACTTGTGCTGAGAAACTGCACACCTTCACAATGAATGAAGTGCCATGTATGTCATGAGGCACTATTGCTAACTCTGTTCAAAGGGGATCAAAATTGAAAATAAATTCAAAACTAAGCAAAAATGTGCTATGCTTTTTGATGATGACTGAGTAACTGGAAATATTGGCGTCTACAAAACGTATATTTTCATGTCAAAAGGTCATCATTTACCCCTTTGAGACTTGACAATGACTAAATCTTAAGTATCCAGGGACTATGGTGTGTAAAAAGCACTAGTACTTGAGTGAAAAAGATTTATATCATTTGATAGTTTGTTAAAAGAACAAAATATGAAAATTATTGGAGATTTGTTTAGAAAGAATCATCTTCTTCCTTCATCAAGTTGTTCCTTAAGTTTGTGTTTTACTTTCAACACAATTGTATTTGGTCTAGATGACATCTTTAATTCTTGAAAATTGAGAAACATGGTGGTTTATAGTTGATTGTTAGATATATTATATCCCTCAATTTCTCATTTTGTTGATTCAAGTCTTGGAATGCTAATATCCTGTTTGAAATTGTTTGAAAACTTGAATTGTGATGAATTTTTGCAAAATATAACAAATGAATTTTTAAGCCTCTTAAAATTCCTTGAAATGATAATTCCCCTCATTGCTCATCATTCTAAAGATGTCCCAAAATTTCTCAAAAATTTCCTCTCAAAGATTCAAAGTTTCTTCTAAGGCTGTGTCGACACCATCACATCCTGTGTCGACACACTTTCGGTCAGGTCGACACACCCTTCATCCTGTGTCGACACTAACCCCTTGCCTGATTATTTTTTTTCAAACCGTTTGGTACATGATAAGCCATCTTTGTTCCTGCGGGGCAGTACACCACTGCACCCTTTTAGGCATCAGGTCGACCCGACGGCCAAACTCTCACCTTTCCGGCAAGAAATTTTCACCATTTCTCTCTAACTCTCATCCCCCTTCCATTACCTCTCCAATCTTCCATCTCCTCTCCGAAATTCCACTCCTTCCTTGCACCATGGTCAGGAAGTTGGGTCCCCTCCGTGGCACAAGGTCCAGGGCCTCTTCAAGGCCGATTCCGGCAGCCAGTGCCGATGCCCAATCAGAGAGAAGAACAAAAAGAAGGAATGATCCTGCTGAGCAACCAGGATCTTCTTCAGCACCTCAGAGGGCAGCAAAAAGAGGTAGACCTTCCTCTTCAGGCAGAGGTAGAAGTCCTCCAAACCCTAGACCAGAAATTCCGGGTTCTTCTTCTGAAAACCCTGAGGAATCATCTTCCTCCTCTTCTGAGTCTCAAGAGGATATTCCCTCAGAGTCAGTAAGTGCAGCCAAATTAATTCTGAAGCCCAGAATTCTAGACCTATCAGATGTTCAGCTAGCAGACACACTTCCAGAAATTCAGACCTATTTTTCCTTTCAGTCTTGGCTACCTTTCATTTTTGAGTTTCAAGTCTGTTATCCAAGACTAGTTAGGGAATTTTACAAGAACCTCACCTGCACAGAGGAAGGGTATGAATCCAAGATCAAGGGGAACAGCCCCAAGCTCAAGAGGAACAACCTCAGGTACAAGGGGATCAGCCCCAAGCACAAGAGGAACAGCCTCCAGCTGAAGGGGACCAGCCCCTAGGTCAAGAGGATCAGCCTCCTGTGACTGAGGATCAGCCTCAAGTTCCTACTGAAGGTGAAATTCCAACTCATGCCCCTCTATCACCTCAGTTTCAACCCTCCTTTATTCACTCTGATTCTCCTCAACACACATTCCAACCATCCACATCCTCTGGTGGGCCTTCTGTTCCACCAGAGTTGTTCTCCTTCTTCAATGAAAAATTTGAAACCTTGAACTCCTCCATTCAAACCATGTCCACATCATTTGAGTTGAGGATTCAAAGACTGGAGAATACAGTATCTGCCAAGTTCATAGAACAGAAAGCTGCTTCAGATTATGCATCTCAAATGTTCAATAGACTGATTGGAACACTGGCAGATGCATCATTACAGTTGAAGGAGCACCAAGACAAGTTGGAGACAGTTATTAAGGGGATTTTGGCAAATTCCCAAGCAGATGTCTTCAACACTACTCAGACACTGCATGAGATTTCTAGCACAAGACTGTCATTTGCTCATTTTGTGGATGATTTGGAAAGTATGAGGAACTTCAATGAGCATATTGACAAGAAAATATCAGATTTGACCAAGGAATTCAAGATAATACAAAGACCTGGTTGGTCAGCTGGTTCAACATCATCCTCACAACCAATTGCAGCTGATCTAGCCAGAATTCAAGCCACCTTGATGGAGAATTAAGATAGAATGGACCATTTTTTGCTTACAAAATGACAACCATTCAAGATCAAATCAAGACTAGCTTGAATTTCATGGAGAAAAGATTATCTGACATAGAGACCATTCTTCTTCCCATTCATCCTCCTCCTCCATCTTCTACTTAATGTAATTTCTCTTTTGATGATGTCAAAGGGGGAGAAGAAAGAAGAAAGAAATGTTTGTAATCCTTTGAATGAATGTAATGTTCTCTTTTTCTCCTGAATGAAATGAAATGTTTTTGCTTGGCCTGAATGAAATCTTCATTGTGTCTTCAACATGAATGAAAATTATTATGTGAATGTGATTGTTTGAATACTTGTCAAGTTGCTTGACTTATGTGTACAAAATTCTCATTTCAAGTAACATTGTGTTTTTCAAGTACATCATCATATGTTACTAAAAAATATCAAAAGGTCTTTGACAAGTTTAAACAAAAAGAAAATAAAAAATTTTGAACAACCAAAAATTGCTTAAAAACACATTTCATCAAAACCTTACTTTCATATGGATTTAATGTTGCCATCATCAAAAAGGGGGAGATTGTTGGGTTGAGTGTAATCTCTTATTATTTCCCTCCTATTTTGATGATGACAAGAAGTGATTTTAAAGCAATTTAAATGAAACATGTCAAAATCATTTCACTTGAAACTTATATTTAATAAACATGTTTCAAAGCACACCTATCATTTGCACTAATAATAAAATATTTTACTAATGATATATGTATTTAAATTTCAGGTACAAACACTTTTTGTAAAGGATGTGTCGACACACTCCACCATGGTGTCGACACAACAACACAGATTCAAAGGCAAAAGGTGAAGAAATATCGAGACTGTGTCGACACAAGTCAAGAGTGTGTCGACACGAGCTTCAGTTTCTCTGGAATCAGTCCACCCAGGTCGACACACTCTCAGAACAGGTCGACACTGGATCCAGTTCCCAGAACAGCCAGTTTGCAGAATTGGGACAGCAGGTCGACACACTCTCAGAGCAGGTCGACACAGGACCCTCTTCCCAGAACAGCTTTTCTCAGATATGGGACAGTGTGTCGACACCACCACCAGGGCAGGACGACACACTACGGAAAGATTCCTTCTTAAATTGGATGGCTGCCACGTGTCTGCCTAGGGCGATGGGGAATCAACCTAGGATCGTGTGCCCTTATACCTAAAGGGTATCTTTGGATTCTTTTGGGTATAAAAGGTCCTCTATTGGCCTTCCATCCAACAGAGAGACCCAACCAAACTCTTAGAGCCTCCTGGAAGTTTCCTGGCGGCTGCAAGAGGTCGTCTCCCTCCTCTGGTCTCCTTGTGCTTCTAGAAGACCAGTTCTCACCAATTCAAGTGTGAGAATTGGAGTGTGATTCTTGAAGAAACCTCTGAAGCATCCCAAGGAAGCAGATACTGTAGAAGCCTTCATTGGAGAAGAACTCAAGGAAGATCCAACAACTTCAAAGTGCAGAGCATCGTTTTGGACTTCAAGACTGCAAGCCTCTTCCCAATCCAAGCTTCTACAAGGGAGTACACTTGAAGAAAGAAGTTATTTAATACATTTCATTGTACTTCTGTTCTTCTGAGATATCTTTTGAGATTATGCAAGTGCTTCTGCATAGCTCTCATTAGTGCTCTCACTTTCGACTAGATCTGTGCTAGAAGGTCTATGTCTTGAGTTGGTGTCTAGCAACCTTTGTGTGAGCTTTGTGCTCCAGTTATGTGAGCATTGTGCTCAGGTTGTTGTGAGCCGTTGTGCTCAGGTTGAGTTGTCTAACTCAAGGTTGTGTTGAGCAGTCTTGCTCAGTTGTTCTAGAGTAGTCTTGCTCTAGAAGTTGTGTGAGTTGTAAGCTCTCTTGTGTTGGAGTTGTCAGGCTCCAGTGGGTGTGTTACCCAGTTGTTTTTAGTGAATCCTCACAGGGTGTGAGGGGTGGATGTAGGAATCACTTGGGTGATTTCCGAACCACCTAAAAATCCTTGTGCATTTGTCTAATTGTGGTTTGATCATTTCATCCGTTAGATGCTTGCATAGGATCGATTAATATTCACTTAATCAACTTGTTTCTCATCTACTTTTATCAACTCACTTAAATCTCATCAGATCTGTGTTTTTCACTGATTAAAATAGCCTCTGATCTAAGAGTATTTTAAATTGCTTAAGCTTCCGCAGAAAGTGGCATAGATCTATTCATCCCCCCCTTCTAGATCTTATCCACACCTTCACTTCGATCCTTCAGCCTGTAAAACCAGAACGGAATCAGGGGGGCCCAGTTGAAGAACCGGAGAGAACCCTCTGATGCCTAAGTCAGTTGACTATGGGAAGGCTTCAAAGAGAAGGATTCAGTAGTATGTTGTGTTGTGCGTGAAGGTGCGTACCTTGGCATGGATGTTGTAGATACCTTTTATAGGCCCAGGCCCTGGGGGAGATGAACGTGTTAACCTTTAATGGTCCCCCGCAAAAACACGCCGGTTGGCGCCTTTAACGGAGGGTCATACGCTGAGGCGTCTGTTGAGGACCTTTGCAATTAAGGCTCCCTAGAACGTGGGGCGCGTGCCATGCAGCCGTTGTAACCGTTGCAAGGAGATGAAGAGCTGCTTGGAGGCTCCTGGGCGGAGGATACCGAGCAGGTAGCCTGTTCGGTAGGCTAGACCTGGTGCTCGGTGACTGCTCCTGCTCGGTAGGTAGCGCCTAGACCGAACAGGATGAGGGGTGTCCGGAGACCGCCCTCGGAACCCTGAAGGTGCTCAGGCGCGGAGATTGTGTTCGGGATCTTCGAGCTGCTCCCGAGAACACGTGGTGCTCCGCTGAAGGGCCGCACTTGCCTGCTGGTTCATGATGGGCCATGATGGGCCTAGGTGGCTAGAAATAGTCACCACAATATGAATATGATTCTAATGTGTAATTGTGATTGACCTTATGTTCATTTGATTAATTATCTTGTGATCTTACTTATTGTCAATTTGATATGATAAGAATATGATATGAATGAGGAGATGAATACATGTTAGTATGGACTTGTTAGTTAAGTTTCTATCATGATTTGCATATGAGTTTCGATAGTTATATGCTTTCTGATGTTTCAATTAATTATTGTCAATTACATACATGTTAGGAACGACTCGTGACTTATCACTTACACCTTTGCACGTTTAGGCACACCCTTCTTGGGGAATTGGGAGCTCTTTGCCGGTCATTCCGAATTGGCAGACTAGCGATTTTTTCCTTAAGACCTCCGTAAGTCTCTGTTCTCTATGGATTCCCACATAGAGACCGAGCTGATTGTACCATGAAGTACTTTGGAGATAGAGAGCACATGTTCCGCGTATGATCTATTATTAGTTACCCTCATGTCAAGATATTAACGAATTATGAAACATAAGATACGTCGTTATACTGCCCATTTGTTCTCTTGAGCTATTGTCACACCTTGACTCTATGATGATCATGTTCTTATTACATTGAGCTTATTATTGAAATTCCGTGGCCATAATATGAATATGTTTGTTCGACAAAACTTAGGACTTCGGTCCATTGACTAATGCCTGTGCAAAAGGGGCCCGTCTGGTCCTGGGGAGGAGCGCCCCAACGTACTTATTAACCGCGGGAGTATGGACTTCTGGTGCTTGGCATAGCACAACGAATACGCAAGATTTGTGGGAATGTGCCTTCATTTGATATGATATAATAATATTTGATATGATACGTCTGTTCATGTGAATACATGATATCTGTATGAATATGACCAATTTCCTTTGATACGATTCTACTCTTGAACTATCTGTCCATTGTATATGCAATTCGATATATGATTTGATATGACATCCGTTCTATTCCGCTATTCAACTTGTTAGAAAAACATGCATTGTCATCATGTACATGTTCATATCTTGCCTATTTAAAATGTTAATCATGTATATTAGTGCCCACACAATATTGAGATGTAATCCTACTGAGCTAGTTCGCTCACCCCTATCATCCTGTCCTTTTCAGGTAGTGATGAGGAACCAAGGAGTCAGATGGGGCAGGACAATAGTGATGAGCACCCGACATTGAGAAGATGAAGTATTAGGAATAGATATTTGAATAGTCTATGTATTAGAGAAACATTTTTATTTGAATAATGAGCCCTTTGATTGGCTCGATTGATGTAAAGTTTTTAATTAGTTGAATAAATAGAATAAGGAGTACTTTTATGACAATATTATAGTTTCCACTGTGTTATTATATTTATTTGCGACTCTGCGCTATTCAACTGTGATACGTCTATTTGTATCGTTCACGCACCTCGGTATTTATTCCACTGCTAAATATCGGGGCGTGACACTACATTTCCTCTCTTCAATGGCCACTACCTATGGAAACTAAAGAAATCCATGAGGATGGGTTTTATGAGGTGATTGAAGGAGAAAATTAAGTCTGAATCGGTCAAAAAATGCCCCCGAAACGATTAGAATCTGAGACATTAAAGTCTGGGAGCTGGAACTGAAACCATGCACTATCAAAGCCGTGCAACTAGAAATGCGCCATGGAAGACCAACGCGACTCAGGTTGACTAGATTATTAATATGTTGAAAATTGTTTCTCTCAACATTAAAAATAAAATTCATTCTCAAACATGCGGATGGAAACCCATGCGACTAGAGATGCCCCCCCCGATAATGGCACAACTAGGGTTAAGCTCTCAAATGGACATTTTGGTATTATTTGGCAAAAACATTGGGTGAATGGGCCTTGGACTTGTGCTCTAAAAGCTGAAAATAGTCCAAGAAAGGGTTTTGAAATTATTGGGCCAACTTTGAGACATAAATAATGAACAAAAAATATGACTCAACTTATTAACCGAGAATTGAATGTCTACAAAGAGTAGCTACAACTGTCGGACATTTTCTTCGGAGCTCTCAACATAATTTTTTTGGGTGCTTTGTGTCCTCTTGCATCTTTGAAATTGTTTTGTGTATTTCTCTACTGCCATCTTCATTTTGTCCGTCATTTACCCATGCTTCCCTTTGTGGCTCGGTTCTCAAATGCAAAGGTGAAAATGTCGTTGGCGGATTTCTGTGTCATGTCGTACTCAATTTTCCGACAGGTGAGCACTTATGTTTGTCTTCTCTTCATATTGATATTTGCCAATCTAGGTGTTAGGCCGAAAAAATTGTTCAAAGGACAACGCCGTCGTGACCCCTCACACCAGCGGTAAGCATCACAGACGTGATGGTAGCTATAAACTCTCTATTTATGTGGCTTTAGCCGTCTAAATAGAAGACTGATCGTCATAATTTTTAGAGTAAATTAATTAGAAGTCTCTGACTGTAACATGGAGGTTCTTACTGTCACAGAATTTAACGTATACTGTAACAGGTGATAACACTTACTGTAATGAGTTACAGCTCTGTTAGGGACTGCCAAATAAGTCAAATATTTGATAAAAATTTCTAATTAATTTATCCTAATTTTTACCCGCCCAATTGCCCAAACACGTACAAAATATGTCTCTTTAAAAGACGATAACAATACCAGTTCTTCAACAACAAGAAGAAGCAGATGTGATGGTCCAATGGCAATGGCATCATCCTCCAGCTCGATAACGACAAACGATGCCATCACCAGCAACCATCCCCCCAAACAACTTTATTCGTCTGTTTCCTCGCCTTTCTTTTATATTTAATCACGTCGGAGCATGTTCCACTTATTATTCCACCTTCCGCAGAGCAGGGCCGGGAAGGAAAACAGATACGTAAAAAACGTCAGATCAGACGGTTCGTATCTATAGTTCACCAACCTACGATTTGACCCTCGCCTGGAATTAAGCGGTCCATGAGATGGACGGTAGAAATCGTCTTAAGATTCGTCAGATGGGCTTGCTGGGACTAAAACACCGACTCCTTTTTTTCTTTTTGGCAAAAATCCCACCGTTTTCTTCTTCACCACTATTCTCTGTAATTCGAGTTCAGAATTTTGCATCCACTTTTCGATTTTCTTTTTTGGAGGAAAAAAAGACCCTTTCATAAGCTGTATGTGCTTACAACCTTGCATTGACAGAGCGGGACCAAAAAAATGTCTAAATAGTACATCTATTTGTTACTTCTGCCATATATTTTGACTTTTGGACCCATTAGAGATATATTTATTTTTTATTTTCATAAAACGCCTAATAGATACGGTCGCATCAATCAAATTACACTTGATATTAAAGGATATTTTTTATTAAAAAAAAGTGTGCGCATTGCGTTGTAGTGCACCATATAAACTTCTCTAATTTAGAGTTTGGAGGAGTTTTATGGGTTAAAATGTGGATGAGGAACTATTGCATAATGTGTGAAAAGTCTTTGATCAAATGCCTACAATTTTTTTGGTTAATGGCTAAGTCAGAAGAAGGTTAATGTTGTGCAAAGGTTGGCATCTGAAACACCCAATAATAGGAAAAATACTTGTAGAAAATCAACAACAATTGTTCAAGGAAAGAGGAGCCTTAAAGCCTCAAACTATATATTTGGGACTCTTAAACACCACAACACTCAATTATCGATACCTGTAAAGATTAACAACAAGACAAATTAAGCTCAAATAACCCACAAATGCAACATCTAAAACTTGTCAATAATGAAATATGAGTAATATTTACCGTATAATTGGATGTGCAGTTAGTGATGATATGATAGATATTTCGTTATGATATGGATATAGATAACGATAACATATGAGAAACTATTTTGATTGAAGAATAAGGACTACTATTATATTTTATCTTAATTATTAGAGAAAATTCATTGCAAGATAAGTTTTTTAATAGAATTGATGTGGATTGTAAAAAAAAATCTCCTTGATTCATGAAAAAGAGAGATTCAACCCTCTCAACTCTATTGCAAGATTAGTCTGATCTTATAATAAGTGTTTCTCTACATATTATCAGTTTATGTTGTTGGGTTCGAATTTTAACCCAAATTCGGGTGTTGAGTAGAGAAAATCTCTTGCATATATACCCGATAAATAACATGAAAAATTTGATATGGGACTACCTGCAACAACCCTCCCCCCCCCCCCCCCCCCCCAATTAGGGCACACACAATGTGAGGGCATTCTCTCGCCCCGACTATAGATGCACATATGGAGGCAGACATAATCGTTACCATACATTTTAAAATAACTTGGCTCCTCTGATACTATGTTGTTGGGTCCAAATTCTAATTCAAAATCCAAATGTTGAGTCGAGAAAAGTTCTCATATATATACCAAATAAATAACATGAAAAATCAGATATGGAACTAACCACAACACTTAAACATAAATATTGGTCATAGAACATAAGTTTCAAGCAGCAACAAGGAAAAGAAATGGGATCCTCTAGCAGGAGGGGGCTCGATGGGGTGGGTTTTTGGCTCGGTCAGTACCATAGGGTGGGGTGGCATGGTACCGACGACCGAGTCCCCTAGAGGATCTCATTTCGAAGGAAAAGGCACAAAACCATGTGTAAAAGTTGTCGTCCACTGGATAATAAATATAACCAAAAATCACATAAATAAAAGGAAATATTCAGGAACAATGAATTGGATCAAACACTTGTAAAAAAGATTAACATGTAAAAGCTCAATGATATATATACATATAATCTATTTAACAGTGCCCTCTCCAGGAAATTTCAAGGCAAGAGGCAACAAAGGTTGCATTCCACCCACCCCTCCTCAGTCCCTCACGTTCCGTCCCTGCTTCTCTCTATAGTCTCTCTCTCTAGCCGTTGAAATCGGAAGACTCGGTACCTTCTGCCCGTTCAAACGGGAAAAAGTTCGTTTCTTTCCCATCTTCCCAGTAACCACTCCTCCCCCACGTTGACCCCCGCCTCCTTCTCGCTGTTCTTCTGCTATTCTTCTTGCTAGCGGGTCGCTTTGATGTGTTTGGCCTTTGCGTCCTCGCTGCCGTGCAAGCGAGATCGCCCGGAATTTGGAGGTGGAGACGATGAATGGCGACTTCCTCAGCGCGTCCTCCGACACCGGTTCCAGCACCACTGTCGAGGTGGTTCGCCTTCACCGTTATTTGTAATTTTTTACCATCCAATCTTGTTGTGGGTTTTTCCACATTTTCCCGAATCTCCTATCTTTCTTTCCACAGTTTGATTCTTCTCTGTTCGAGTGAGAATCACGCACAAAGATTAGTGCTTTTTGGTGAGCTGGAAGTTACCTTTATGACAAGAAACGATCTTTCCGATAAGCAGATTGTTTCCTTCAATTATTTCTTTCCTCGTTTACGTTTTAGCTTCCTCGATGTGACGATCCTTGTTGCCTTCAGTCTTGTTATCAGGTATGAATTTTCCTGTGTTACCGTCGGTAGTGGACACTGTCATCGGTCATGAGGTGGCCAGAAGGTAGAATCAGCGCCATTTTGTCTGTCACATCCTAGTGATAGGAATTGCTGAGATGCAAATTTTTAATGGCAAACAAGATTATATATTTTTATGAGATGAACGAGGATACCCACTTTTACTGGGGCTCGTTACCCGGTGATTTCAAACTCGAAATCCAATTGTCAACATACATAATGATGATATGGATCAATGTCCCTTCTAGTCGATGGGAAAAGTTCCAAATCTGTGTCATATCTTCTCATATATGTTCTTCCAGTAAGAATGTCCGGCCCAGAGTATGGCAACAATATATCATACTGCCTGAAAGTGACACGCACCAAATGCTCAAAGTTGTTCTTCAGGCGTAGAAACCCTACTTGAACTCAAGGAGAAAAGGATGATGATCTATTGATATGACCTTGGCACTGGAGCAGCCCAAACAAGTCGACAGTATGCACCCATATCGGAACCCATATTTTGTTCTGCTAGTGATTACGAAAATAGAAAATATGTATTTACCCTTTATGCACAGTTCAGTCTTCGTTACCAGTCGTTTGCCCTCTTTACCAACTCATCACAATTACACGTGCTACACTGCAACAACAAGATCAAGACCCCTTTCTAGGCACAGACTTTCAAGCAGTATTCTCTTTCTTCATTCCCTGAATTTCCAGTGACTGTAAACTATTTTTCTAATAGGGATAAGAGTTTAATGTTCTGGTGTAGCTTGATCGTTTTCTCATTTACTGGGTTTTCATATGGGCCCATAATTCTGAATATTCTGCTAATCAAACATAGGTCTGTATGTAATTTTACTGGACAATTTACATCCCTACATAACTTATGTTTAGGAAGAAACATTTTACCAAAATTATCTCTTGTCCAGGATCCAAGCATTTGTACTTGCACAATATATTACCGTACATGTAAATCTATAGTTTTGTATTATTAAATTCATTGCAGACATGTACGTTCTTTAAGTTGTAAGAAGGTTGGCCTAAATTTTTCATACTAAAGAGAATGTTTCTTTAATGCCCTTACAGTTTTTTGAGTTCTCATGAGGAATGAGTCCAGAAATTATGTTGGGTGAAAATAGGCTTATATCTGATCTTACATGTCAGAATCTTTACCCTAACACATTTAATGAAACTATACTTGTCCCTTGCTCTGGGTCTACACCCCATTATACTTTAAGTTTTGTGTTGTCAACTCTGTTACAAACATGCACACTTTTCAAGTTAAAATGGTGTGGCTTTGGTGTCCATCAATGAAAAGGAATTTCTTTTACTGTTTCCTTTTTTTCACCAACTTTTTCTCTAGGGGGATACCTGGTCTTTAAGATATGCTCTGGAACTGACATTTACAAACATTGGAGGAACTGGGCCATTGCATTTTTCCAACAGTTTTTTGTTTATAATTTCTCTGGTACTTGGAAGCTTTTACTTCTGACATGAGTTCCGGTGAATTTGTAAAAGGAGGCCCAGCAAAACTTTCATTTCCCCCCTTTGTCAAATGACTGCACAAGGGCTTTTCATTTTGTCTCTTAACCATTTTCAAGGGCCTATGTAACATTGCAACCAAATAAACAGTTCTCTTGCATTAAAAAATTAAATAGTGTGAAATTATGCAGTTCACATTAAAATTTTATTTCATTTTATTTTCTAATAGTGAACATTTTTTTATATTTATCTTGGTGGACCCTGTTAGCCAGGAACAAGCAGCAACAAATTTTTTTTAGCACTTGGTATTAGAAAGCAAACACCTCTTACCCACCATGTGAAGGTGGCCTTCGGCTAGGTTGCATCATATCTAACGATGCATAATATAAAAAAGGTTAGCCAAAAACTGAGCCCAAAATTTTGACATTTGGTCATACATCCTTTTCAAAATCCAAACCTTAATTGGCAGGATAAGGCTTGATGGTTTAACATAAGCATGCTTCACTTATGTCCCTGATACTATTGCCAGTCAAAGTGGTGATCTTCTCTGGCAAAACACCAGGAAGAAGGGCTCTTGATTATAAGAGTCCAAGTCCATTTATTTAGTTATATCCTATTTTTTTTTAAATTTACAAAGATTATGGAACATTGTAAAATGCTGAGGAGTAGGACATGTCTAAGTTCAACCTCAGCACTTCTCTTCGTATCTTCACCTGTCATGGGATCATGTTAGTTGTATTTAGTATTCGGATTTATGATTCTCTTCCTGCTGAATGGAATAAGTCTTTTTCTCTTAATAAACTTTAATTTTTGTCTTTTCTTTTATTATTTCTTAGTTTCAGAAGGTAGTAACCTGCTTGTGTTCCCTCAGGATGGTCAACGAAGCCAAAGTGATAACAGAAGCAGCATGTTGTCCCCTCGGAGGACTACAGAACCCAGGCACTGGAGAGATGTATTCTGGCTAGTCATATTTGGCCTTCACCTGCTTGCCTTAGGATTTGTGCTTGCTCTACTTGGGATCAATCGTTTTAGGAAGCCAGATAGGCTTAAAATAGATAGGTATACATATATGGTCAGTGAGAACCAGGTGGGACTTACAGAGACATATTGGCCCATATATGGTGTGGCTGGTGCTGTCGGTACAGTCTTAGGGTGGATTTGGCTATTGCTTCTTGGTTCTTGTGCAAGCCAGCTACTAAAAGTTTCTGTCCATATTCTTACCACTTATCTATCTGTTGTAAGTGTCTTATGCTTCTGGGGTAAACAGTTCTTCTGGGGCATTGCTTTTGCAGTTGGAGCCACTCTACAATTCTTGTATGTGATGGCGGTACTAGACAGGTAAGCTTCTTTTATCCATGATAGACAAATAACATTATGCTCTCCATTCTTTTATGCAAGAAAAGTTTTAGCTGATATATTTCGTTCATATGAATAAATCTCAAGTTTGACATTTAGAGGCTGACTTATCCATTGTCTTAAAGAAAAGCAGGTCCGTTTTTTGCAGCAGATATGTAGGATAAAGGAACAGGGTGGATTGTGTTATTGTTTTCTAAAACATCTGCTTATAAAGGAACAAAACTTGTTGTATTCTCTGTTCAGTTTTATCTAGTTGAAGCTTCTGTTTTGGATGCTACATAAATAACAGGAGAATATTGAAGCTTGTTTTATGGCTTTATTACTAATCTTTCGTCCTCTGCTTGACTGCTTGTTGTCCAGTAAACTGACATGGATTAAATATGAATATTTTAAATTTTAGATGGATACTGCAGTTTCATACTCTACATAAGGCTTTTGAAACAGCTTTTGTCACGCCTGGACGCGGAATATCGGAACGCGAGGCAGTTGCAAGTAAACGGGTACAGAGCGAGTACTAGACATCAAATCATTGGACAAGAATAATATTAAAGCAAATGCATCTCATTAATAATTCTTCAATGTCTAGTTACAACCACTAATATCAGAGCCATTCTATAGGGCCCAATTACATTGAATAAAGCAAAAGACTAAACTTCAACTCTAACATAATACTATGACGCTAGGGTACTCTTGCCTTCACTCTTGGTCGTTCCCGTCCTCTTGAGTGTAAGTATCTTCCTCGGTCTCACCTGAGAACACATAACCAATAACGCAGGGTGAGCGATGTTGAACCTGAAAAATTTCGGGGTTTAGACAAGCCCCGGGCGACAAATCTGCCCAGAGATCCCCAGAGGTCCGGGAATAAACCCCGGCCTCCCCACTCGAACACCTGAGACAAACGGATTCGAGTCCTTACGTCAATCCGGGGGTACCCGGAGGCGAAGCGCCCCAAAGGCCAGTGCACGGCAAGAATACGTACCCCGGACAATCAAAACTCGGTGCCCGGATCAGCGTTCAAGTTGCGCACAACTCCGATGAGTCCGGGAGAGCCAAATGTTCGTGTCCCCCGAAAACGGGAACAAACGCATGCGAGACGGACGAAAACGCACGTCGGATGCACGCTGGATGCACGACGGCGCGCCTGCGCGTGCCAAGGACAGACCAACGCAAAATCCCAGAGCTCTGCTGTGAAGAGGCAGTGGGGAAATGCTCCAAAGGATGGGAGGCCCACCCTTTTTATAGGCGGGCCAGGGAGGTGAGGCGGCCAGGAGGGGCCACCCGCGCCGGACCAGCGCGGGGGGACCCCCGCCGGTCCAGTGCGGGGGCCGACCCCCGCCGGCCGTACAGGGGCCGGCCCCCGCCGCGCCAGTGCGGGGGGGCCAACCCCCGCCGAACCGGCGCGGGGAGACCCCCGCCGGCCAGTGCGGGGGAACCCCCGCCGAACCGGCGTGGGGTGACCCCCCGACTGGCCCGCGGGGTCACCCCCGCCGGACCGGGCGTGGGTTCCACCCGCGCCGAACCCGCGGGTGCCACCCGCGCCGAATCGGCGCAGGGTGGGCCCCCCCTGGTCCGGCGCCCCTGCGCGCCTCTTGGGGCCCCTGGTCCGGCGCCCCTGCGCGGCCCCTGGTCTGGCGCCCCTGCGTGGCCCTAGTCCGGCGCCCCTGCGCGGTCCCTGGTCTGGCGCACCTTGCCCCTCGATCTTGGCACCCTGCTGGTCTGGCGGACCTCCGCTCTCGGCCCAGCGCCCGAGGAAGAAGCGATTTCACCCCCGCCGGGCCGTGTACACCCGCCGGGCCACCCTTCAGCTCCTCCTATAAATAGAGGGCCCCCTCCATTCAACAGCCCCCAGACCCCCCGTGAAGTCCAGAAGAGAAGAGCCTCCGCCTGCTCGTGCTTCGCAAGCCCGCTGCCGGTCGTCCCGTCTATCCTCCGCTCGCCGGAAGCATTCCGCCGGTGTTGAGACGCTGCAGGTCATTACGCAAGATCCGGTGCTCGGCATTTCGTGTTCAAGCCTTCTGATGTTGAGAAATGAACACATATGGAGGCATGCTGTCCGACGGTGGTACAAATGCATCGTCGTTGATGTAAATGCAAACACCATGGCGCATAGACACCCGGGGGAGGCACAAACACCTCTCCGTGTGCGTATATGAATTAATATGCTGTAAACGCTCGACGGTGGTGCAAACACCCCGTCAGGAGCGTAAGAAAAATGACGCGTTACGTAAACGTCCGACGGTGATATAAACATTCCGTTGTCGGCGTGAATGTAATCGCCATAATTTGTAAGCGCCGAACGGTGGTACAAACACCTCGTCGCGTGCGTAAGTGAAATGACACAGTATGTAAGCATCCGATGGAGGCATAAACACCCCGTCGTCGATGTGGATGTCATCATTACAATTTGTAAATGCCCAACGGAGGCACAAACACCCCGTTGCGAGTACAAATGTAAATGGCACAAATGCCCTTGAATAAATTGTGGAGATTTATTCGTCATCTATTTCTTTTAAATTTCGGCATATGGTCTTTTATAACGTTACGCATCGAAGGTATTCGAGTGTTATACTCGATGTAAATGAAACACCGACTTCGGTCGGTGGGAACGTCCAGTACACGACCACTCCAATCACCTGAAAATACGAGCGCACGCGGAAAAATGAAATAAATTTCGAGGGTGCCGGTCTTTACGCGGTACCCCTCGCAAATAAATCTTTGTCTGTTTCTTGTAACAGTCTGGCACGCCCGCTGGCTAAAAGAAAATAACAAATATATCGACAGCCTCCCGGTGGGGCCCCTTTGATTTTAAAAGAAGAAAATTCGCGTTCCAACAAGCGATAACGCCCAGTAGGACTTGAATCTCAGGATCAAGCATGCTTTAAATGATTAATGTATTAAAAAGACAGAGTAACTAATGATAAAGCGAGAGAGTCAAGTAATGTAAGAGATAGCACAGTAGCAGGAGATTGAAATAGCACAAGTTTCCAAATATAGCACAAGCGTCGGGTATAGCACAAATAGCAGGATGACCATAGCACAAATAGCACAAAGTATAGCAATAGCACAACGAGTATAGTATAACACTTTTGATTGTCATTTAGATAGTCGAGATAGATAGCACTTGAGTGTAATGCCAAACACTCTAGTCTTTTAACTCCTGCGGGCAAATAGCACTTTTGGGCGCACATCCCAGGACCAGACCAGACCCTTTATATATTGCCAGACATTGGTTATATTGTTTATCTTTTAGACAATCAGTCAATGGCCAATAGAGAGTACCAAGAAATAGATGAGAGTACTAGATGAATAGATGAGATAGCAGAGAGAACGTGAATAGATGAGCAAGTCGAGTGTAGATGAGAACTATAGGTCATTGCACATAAAACGTCGAGTAAACAGGCGATAGTAACAATTGCACAACACGTATAGATGGTGTTGGCAGTCAGGTAGAATTCACCACCCTTCCACTGGCCATGTTATGCACAGGTCCAGAGGTCCGGCGTGATTCAAGATAAGAGTGAGAGCAAACTAAGGCCGTTTGGATCTTACTGATCCCTAAAGGGTATCATAGGTGTTAGGGTAGAACCAGCTCGTCGACCATTTGGGAATCCATGGACAGAGGAGACTTATGGAGGCCTTAAACAAGGATTCACTAGTCCGGCAGAAGGAGTATCCGACGAAGAGTTTGTCCAAGTCAAGAGAAAAGTGTATGTATAGAAACAAGTGCTCGACGTTCTAGAGGAATTCTAGAACAGTGGAGCGTCGGTAACGGTATTCTCAAACATCGCGAGAAACGAAGACAGTCTATTTAAAAATAGGGCAATTTAAATATGTAATTGAAATAAATTACCAGATGTATTATGAGATATTTCATGCCAAGTTAAACCATAATAGATGGTTCAAGTGTGTGCATGTGTGAAAGAAATCATAGATGGAAAGATCAAGTGTAGGTTTTTTAAATCATTTAATACATGTTTGATTTATAACAACTTTATTTACTGCGTTAGTGACTGTTAACAAGAAGTATAGACACTGTAGAAAGTTAGGGCAACAAAAATCATGGGTTTACATATAAAACACCAGATCGCGACGTACGCCTATCGCGTTCAGAACGTGACAGTACTGTGTCGCGATCGGCCCTGAGAACGCGGCCTGTCGGGCCGTCGCGTTCTCAGGTCCTGCGCCTGAGTCCAAGCGGGAAAAGGACAAGCCTTGGATTGCGGTCCAAGCTTTCCCTGTTTTGACATGGGGTGATTCAAAAATCAAGATCTAATTGCACAGTCGATGAAAATTGATGAAAATAATTTTAAACGGATCTAGACATGCAAGAGTACTTACAGAAATTAGGAATTTGAAAGTGGACATGGTCTCGACATGTTTCAATCAAGTTATTCATAAAGAACATGGAACAGTGTACAGTTGAGATAAAAGAATTAATTCGAGTAGTAGGATGGATGAAAATTAGGGCTTTCGGGGGCAAACGATGCCTAACTATTATCAGTATCTCCAGTTAAAATTTCATGGCATGGGGACGAGTATACATGGAGATCTAGAATTAAGATGAAGGTTCGGGGTCATGATAGTTACAGAACTTCAAAAATCAAGAATAAAAGATTGACTTGATGAAAAATTATGAAATAAGAGGGGTTTTGTTCCTGATGTATGGAACAATCTACAGACGAAATTAATTGATTTTTGCTCGTGAGAATGCCTACCTTTGACTCGTTTGATCTTCTAGGTTTTAGAACTCGAAGTGCAGAGGTTGGAGCTCGGTCCAGCCTTTTCTCCACGAGTTCCTCTTCTCCTTGGCCTCTTCTCCACGTCCAGCAAGCCCCAGCAACGAGTTAGGGCCGGCCATGGAGGGTTTAAGGAGTATTTAAGCTCCTTGGGTTGCTATTTCCTAATGGGGCTCTAATTCCCCTTTAATTCCGAGATTTCCATATTTCTCTCCTCCTTCTAAGCATGCCAACGCCTATTAGGGTTATGTTAGGATGCAATTTCGTGGCCAACTAATTAGGGTAGGGTTAGGAATCCAATTCTAACCCAAATCACTTATTTTAATGCTTTAATACCCTTTTTCTATTTAGGTAATATTTAAGATACGAATTTAGGATATTTTCTTTTATTCTCCTTTTAAAAATCCCTATTTTGGCCCAATAACTTTTATGTGATCCATTTAATAAAGTCCATCACTTCTTTTCCTTTAACGGGTTTTAATTAATTCCCTTTTCTTTGATTTTTCAATTGACTTAATTTTTAATATTATTAATTTTATTTTTTGAAAAATTCAGGTTGCTACATCCTCCCCCTCTTAAAAGAATTTGGTCTTCAAATTCATCTGACCATAATGGAGAGAATGTCTTACCGAAAAGATCGGGGTAGTTCTGTCTGATGATTCCTTCAGGTTCCCATGTGGCTTCTTCCACCCCACGATTATTCCACAGAACTTTGACCACATGGATGTGACGGTTCCTGAGTTGTTGCACCTTCCGTTCTAGTATCTTGACTGACTTCTCTTCTTATGTCATGTCCTTGTTTAGCACCAATTTCTCATGACGAATGATGTGCATAGGATCATATACATATTTCCTAAGCATGAAGACATGGAATACATTGTGTACACTTGCCAAATTCGGTGGCAATGCCAGCCGATATGCAACCTCATCAACTCTTTCGAGCACTTCAAAAGGGCCGATGAATCTAGGGCTGAGCTTCTCTTTTACACCAAATCTTTAGATGTCACGGGTAGGTGACACCTTTAAGGGTACATGATCTTCTACTTGAAACTCCAGATCTCTCCTTCTCCTGTCAGCATAGCTCTTTTGTCTGGACTGAGCAATCTTGAGCCGGTCTCGAATCACTTGAATATCCCTGGTTGTATTTTGTACCATATCCGGGCCTAGCCATTACTGTTCTCCAACTTCATTCCAGTATGCAGGGGATCTACAGTTTCTACCATAGAGTGCTTCGAACGGTGCCATCTTAATACTCGCCTAGTAACTATTATTATAAGCAAACTCAATTAGGGATAGGTGCTCGTTCCAATAACCTTGGAAGTCTATGGTGCAGGCTCTCAACATATCTTCAACAATTTGGTTGGTCCTCTTAGTCTGCCCATCGGTTTGTGGGTGAAATGCGGTACTAAAGTTGAGCTTAGTACCAAGTGCACTTTGCAGTCCCTTTCAGAAGTGAGATGTAAATCTCGGATCTCGATCTGAGACGATGGATGATGGAACTCCGTGCAGTCTTACTATCTCTTTGACATATAAGGCAGCTAATACCTCCACCGACCACTTACTCTTTATAGGTAGGAAGTGTGCGGATTTGGTTAGTCGGTCGACAATGACCCATATGGCGTCGAGTCCACCACGAGTCTTGGGTAAACCCATGATGAAGTCCATGCCAATGTTTTCCCATTTCCATTCAGGAATATCTAGTGGTCTAAGCACACCAGCAGGGCGCATGTGTTCGGCCTTTACCTGTTGGCAAGTAAGACAATGAGCGGCATGCTCGGCTACCTCTCTCTTCATGTTCGGCCATTAAAACGTTCTTTTCATGTCTTGATATATTTTGGTACCTCCAGGATGAATAGTGTACTTCGTCTTATGAGCTTCATCCATTAACTTCCTCTTCAGTTCTTCATTGTCGGGGACGCATGTCCTCCCTTGGAATACCAGCCTTCCATTCTCGTCATAGCAAAATCAGGTCTTTCAACTAAGGTTTCCTTGATACGCACCAAGAATGGATCACTATCTTGTTGTGCTTTGATTTCTCCCAGCATGTCAGATTGAATCTTGATATTGGCAACCAAGACTCGATCATCCCTATATTCAATGTTCAAGTCTAATCTTGTGAATTGTTCTAGCAGTTGCATCTCGCCAAGAACTAGACTTGATAGCGATGCCATCGGCTTTCTACTAAGAGCATCAGCCACCGCATTACCCTTGGCTGGATGGTACTGGATGTTGAAATCAAAATCCTTTAGGTATTCTAGCCATCTTCTCTGCCTCATGTTAAGTTCCTTCTGAGAGAATAAATACTTTAAGCTCTTATGGTTTGAGTAGACAGTGAATTGTTCTCCGTACAAATAATGTCTCCAGATCTTTAAAGCAAAGACTACGACAGACAACTCTAGATCATGCACAGGGTAGTTGACTTCATGCGTCTTCAATTGTCTTGAAGATTACGATGACTTTCTCCTTCTGCATTAATACACAGCCTAGCCTAATTCCTGAGACGTCGGTATAGACAGAGAAACCTTCTCCCTCTATTGGAAGAGCGAGAACAGGTGCAGAGGTCAGACATTCTTTTAGAGTTTGAAAACTCTTCTCACACTCTTTACTCCAGGAGTAGGGATTCTCCTTTCGTGTTAGACGCGTGAGAGGAACGATGATCTTGGAGAAGTCTTTTATGAACTGCCTATAGTAGCCAGCCAGTCCTAAGAAGCTTCTGATTTCTGTGACACTAGTTGGTCTCTCCCACTTGAGTACAGCTTCGACTTTGGAGGGATCAACAGAGATGCCGTCTTTTGATATAACATGGCCCAAGAAGGATACTTCTTCGAGCCAGAATTCGCACTTGCTCAGCTTGACATACAGCTTGTTGTCTCGCAAGACTTGCAGAGCAATCTTCAGGTGTTCTTCATGTTCTTCTTTGGTCTTTGAGTATATGAGGATATCATCGATGAAGACGACCACGAACTTGTCAAGGTATGGTCGGTATATGTTGTTCATGAGTTGCATAAAGGCTGCAGGAGCATTGGTTTGACCAGAAGGCATAACGACGAATTCATAGTGTCCATACCTGCTCCTGAAAGCCATTTTGAAAATATCGTCGTCCTTGATCCTCATTTTATGATAGCCAGATCGGAGATCGATCTTGGAGAATATTGAGCTCCAGATATCTGGTCGAAAAGTCATCGATCTGAGGCAATGGGTATTTGTTCTTGATGGTTAGCTGATTGAGTTGCCGATGGTCTATGCATAGCCTCATTGATCCATCCTTCTTCTTAACAAACAGCACAGGTGTTCCCCATGGGAAGTATTTGGTATGATGAACCCTTTCCTAAAAGCTCCATCAGTTGTGCCTTCAGTTCCTTTAACTCGGCAGGTGACATCCGGTACGGTTGACGCGATACCAGGGCAGCTCCAGGGATTAACTCGATAACGAAGTTGACATCACGTTCCGAGGGAATCCCTGGCAGGTCTTTGGGAAACACATCGGGGTAGTCCTGGACTATGTGTATGTCTTCTATCTTAGAACCCTTCTTTTCAACTATGACGGCCGCAAGGAAAGCAATGCAACCTTTCCTTATCATGTTGTGGGCCTTTATGGCAGAGACTAGAGACATCCGTCTCTTATGTCTGATTCTCGTAAAAGACAACTTAGGGATATCACTAAAAGTAACTTTCCCCTTCTTACAGTCGACACTTGCCGCATGAGTGGACAACCAGTCGGCTCCCAAAATTACATCATAGCCTTCCATGGGCATACGCACCAGGTCGGCTTTTAGGTTATGTTCTCCGATCATTACATCGACAGATGGAAAATATTTGTTCAATTTCTCCTTCTCTCCCAGTGGTGTTGTGACAGAAAATTGCACCCCATAATATAGGTTTAACATTCAAGGTATCAGCAAAGTTTTGAGATTTGAATGAATGAGTTGCTCCAGTATCAAATAAAACAAATGCTGATAAGGAGAAAACTTGTAGGGTACCTTCTACCACGCCACCTTCCTCAGCGGGCTCTTCATCATGCAGGGCTAGCAGTCTTCCCTGTTTCTTAGGCACATTAGTGCGCCTCTCATGCTCCTTCAGTAGCGGGCACTCGGGAATATGGTGCTCGCAGCTTCCACAGTGCAGACATGCGCCGACCTTCCTCCAGCATTCATCAGCGGTGTGACCAGGCTTGTCATAGTGCTTGCAGTTGTTTTTCGCTGGAGTGTTGGGAACAGGGATATTGGGTTTCCTTTCTTGATGGGTCCTTCCGTGAGGCTGAAAGGACGCTTCTTGCCATTAGTTGGCTTAGCAGATGAGGACCAAATGTCAGTTCCTTCTTCACGAACTTCCCTTTGATACGATCGGTGAAGTCCGTAGCGTCTTCTAGCAGTTGAGCTTTCTTCACCATCTCGACATAGGTCTGGATGTCGAGAGGGGCCAGTTGAGTGATATATTGTGGCCTGAGGCCATTGAGAAAGCGCTTAGCTTTCATCCTTTCGGTGTTCACCAAGTGTTCAGCATAACGTGCCAGTCTGGAAAACTGTGCTTTATATTCGGCCACAGATAGGCTCCTCTGTTTAAGAGCAGCGAACTCCGCAACCTTCTTCTCTTGAACACGCTCTGAGAAATACTTGGAGTTGAATGCCTCTTTGAATTCAGCCCAAGTAAATTGACCATTAGCTCTGGTCGCTTCTACTGACTCCCACCAAACGCGGGCGTCCTTCTCCAGTTGGAAAGTAGCTAGTAGCAGCTTATCCCCAGCTGTACATTGCATAACACGGAAAATTCTTTCCGTCTCCTTTAGCCAGTGCTCGGCCTCGTCCGGATCTGTGGAACCACTGAACCTCGGTGGGTTCAAGCTCTTAAAGTTACGATGCAGCTCGCCTGCACCGCCACGGTTTCCTCCACCTTGTGTTGCTTGCAGCAGCGCACGAGTGAGTTTTTGGATGGTTTGTTGCATGCCCCTCATCTGAGCACGTTCAGCAGTCATCTTAGTTGCTTAAGTTCCTACAAAAATAACTTGTTGTTATGATATTGATGTGGAATTTAATTTGTGCGTGTGTGGGTTCATTTTAGCTAGTTACCCCTGGTTCTAACCACATCTCACATAGGTAGGATAACTGACTCTAGTCGAGGCTGGTCAACCTAGATCATCCTATACTTAAGAATAACCTAGGCTCTGATACCACAAAACTGTCACGCCCCGACGCGGAATATCGGAACGCGAGGCAGTTGCAAGTAAACGGGTACAGAGCGAGTACTAGACATCAAACCATTGGACAAGAATAAATATTAAAGCAAATGCATCTCATTAATAATTCTTCAAATGTCTAGTTACAACCACTAATATCAAAGGCATTCTATAGGCCCAATTACATTGAATAAAGTAAAGACAAACTTCAACTCTAACATAATACTATGACGCTAGGGCTCTTGACTTCACTCTGGTCGTCCCGTCCTCTTGAGTGTAAGTATCTTCCTCGGTCTCACCTGGAACACATAACCATACGTAGGGTGAGTGATAACGCCCAGTAGGACTTAAATCTCAAGATCAAGCATGCTTTAAATGATTAATGTATTAAAAAGGCAGAGTAACTAATGATAAAGCGAGAGAGTCAAGTAACGAAGAGATATCACCAGTAGCAGGAGATTGAAATAGCAAGTTTCCAAATATAGCATAAGCGTCGGGTATAGCACAAAAAGCAGGATGCCATAGCACAAATAGCACAAAGTATAGCAATAGCACAACGAGTATAGTATAGCACTTTGATTGTCATTTAGATAGTCGAGATAGATAGCACTTGAGTGTAATGCCAAACACTCTGGTCTTTTAACTCCCGCGGGCAAATAGTACTTTGGGCGCACATCCCAGGACCAGACCAGGCCCTTTATATTCCAGGCATTGTTATATTGTTTATCTTTTAGACAATCAGTCATGGCCAATAGAGAATACCAGAAATAGATGAGAGTACTAGATGAATAACAGATAGCAGAGAGAACGTGAATAGATGAGCGAGTCGAGTATAATGAGAACTACAGGTTATTGCACATACAACGTCGAGTAAACGGGCGATAGTAACAATTGCACAACACGTATAGATGGTGTTGGCAGTCAGGTAGAATTCCCACCCTTCCACTGGCCATGTTATGCACAGGTCCGAGGTCCGGCGATTCAAGATAAGAGTGAGAGCAAACTATGGCCATTTGGATCTTACTGATCCTAAAAGTTATCATAGGTGTTGGGGTACAACCAGCTCACGACCATGTGGGAATCCATGGACAGAGGAGACTTACGGAGGCTTAACAAGGATTCACTAGTCCGGCAGAAGGAGTATCCGACGGAGAGTTTGTCCAAGTCAAAAGAAAAGTGTATGTATAGAAACAAGTGCTCGACGTTTTAGAGGAATTCTAGAACAGTGGAGCGTCGGTAACGGTATTCTCAAACATCGCGAGAAAACGAAGACAAGTCCATTTAAAAATAGGGCAATTTAAATATATAATTGAAATAAATTACCAGATGTATTATGAGATATTTTCATGCCAAGTTAAGCCATAATGGATGGTTCAAGTGTGTGCATGTGTGAAAGAAATCATAGATGGAAAGATCAAGTGTAGGTTTTTTAAATCATTCAACATATGTTTGATTTATAACAACTTTATTTACTGCGTTGGTGATTGTTAGCAAGAAGTATAGACACTGTAGAAAGTTAGTGCAGCAAAAATCATGGGTTTACATGTAAAACACCAGATCGCGACGTACCCCTGTAAGGGTCGCGACAGGGTCTGATCAGAATGCGACTAGGTGTTTCAAAGAACGCGATGGGTCTGTCAGGACAGGGAGCCAGAACGCGACGGTACCGCCTGTCGCGTTCAGAACGCGACAGGTACTGTGTCGCGATCGGCCCTGAGAACGCGGCCTATCGGGCCGTCGCATTCTCAGGTCCTGCGCCTGAGTCCGAGTGGGAAAAGGACAGGCCTTGGATTGCGGTCCAAGCCTTCCCTGTTTTGACATGGGGTGATTCAAAATTCAAGATCTAATTGCATAGTCGATGAAAATTCATGAAAATAATTTTAAACGGATCTAGACATGCAAGAGTACTTACAGAAATTAGGAATTTGAAAGTGGACATGGTCTCGGCATGTTTCAATCAAGTTATTCATGAAGAACATGGAACAATGTACAGTTGAGATAAAGAATTAATTCGCAGTAGGATGGATGAAAATTAGTGCTTTCAGGGGAAACGATGTCTAACTATCATCAGTATCTCCAGTTAAAATTTCATGTCATGGGGACGAGTATACATGGAGAGATAGAATTAAGATGAAGGTTCGGGGTCATGATAGTTGCAGAACTTCAAAAATCAAGAATAAAAGATTGACTCGATGAAAAATTATGAAACAAGAGGGTTTTGTTCCTGATGTATGGAACAATCTACAGACGAAATTAATTGATTTTTGCTCGTGAGAATGTCTACCCTTTGACTCGTTTGATCTTCTAGGTTTTAGAACTCGAAGTGCAGAGGTTGGAGCTCGGTCCAACCTTTTCCCCCACGTTCCTCTTCTCCTTGGCCTCTTCTCCACGTCCAGCAAGCCCAGCAACAAGTTAGGGCTGGCCATGGAGGGTTTAAGGAGTATTAAGCTCCTTGGGTTGCTATTTCCTAATGGGACTCAAATTCCCTTTTAATTCCGAGATTTTCATATTTCTCTCCTCCTTCTAAGCTTGCCAACTCCTATTAGGGTTATGTTGGGATGCAATTTCGTGGCCAACTAATTAGGATAGGGTTAGGAATCCATTTCCAACCCAAATCACTTATTTTAATGCTTTAATACCCTTTTTCTATTTAGGTAATATTTAAGATACGAATTTAGGGTATTTTCCTTTTAAAAATCCCTATTTTGCCCAATAACTTTTATGTGATCTATTTAATAAAGCCCATCACTTCTTTTCCTTTAATGGGTTTTAATTAATTCCCTTTTCTTTGATTTTTCAATTGACTTAATTTTTAATGTTATTAATTTTTTTTTTTTTTTTGAAAAATTCAGGTTGCTACAGCTTCATTAATTTTCTTTTGTTGAGTTGGTGGGCTGTTATTTTCTTTGGACCTGGGTTGTTGTTGTCTGCTGTTTTGATTTGATGTCCAGGTTATGACATTCTAATTGACTGTAAGCCAGAAATAAATTATATTTTTCTTGTAATCAGGCTGAAAGTGTTTTTTTCTTATATTGGATGGACCAATAGTTACTAAATATCCATTGGGTTGAGTTAGAGAGAATGCAACATCTTCTTAATCTATGTGAATAACTCCGAACATTAGCATCTGTTGCTATTTTGGAACTATTTAACATTTGTTTTAAAAGATATTTTCTTGTACCATCTAGATTTATTTTTGAAGGCCAATACCAGTGTCTGTGCACAGACCTTGTTCTTCATATCTTGCCTGATTGTCCTCTCTTCACTTGGATTTCTTATCATAGGCTTCCTTTTACAATGCTGGTTTTGCAAAAGGCAGTGAAGATGGTGTGGAACCTTCCAGACGTGATGAGAGTAGCTTATGCCTTCATGCTTGTCATGCTCTCTTGGATGGCATTCTGGTCCTTTGGTGTTGCTGGTGTTGTTGCATCAAGCATAGGTGATGGTGGACGCTGGTGGCTTCTTGTGGTGAGCTGGCAAGTTTTCTCGTTGTCCTTTTTTCTCTCTCGATAATGATGTGTACATTTGTTATTTGTATTTTCATGGACACCTTGTCATATTGTCATTGTTTTTCATCTTTTCTTGTAGGTGTTGTCAGTTAGCTTATTTTGGACAGGGGCTGTATTTTGTAATACGGTACATGTAGTAGTATCTGGAATGGTATTCCTTGTCCTCAATCATGGTGGTCAAGGATCTCCTTCAATGCCTCAAAGGCCATTAGTGAAGTCCCTACAATATGCTGTGACAACTTCTTTTGGTAGCATTTGCTATGGGTCACTTTTCACAGCTGCTATCCGGACATTGCGGTGGGAGGTTGGTTGTCTGCACTTAAAAACATTACATTTGAGAAGGCTTTAAGATATTGTTTGGTTGATGCTGAATGGTTTTTTTCTTTTTTGTTGTTTGCACACCTTTCTTGATGATCTAGATTCGGGGAATTCGCTCTAAAATTGGCAGCAATGAGTGCCTGCTCTGCTGTGTTGACTTCTTGTTTCATCTTGTGGAGACACTAGTTCGTTTTTTCAACAAGTACGCATATGTTGAGGTAGACGAGCTCGTTAATAACATTTACATTTTTGTTTCATACCCTTTGTTTTAGATGAATAAAAGCTCCCTCATCGGTTTTCCATTGCTATGCCCATCCACTTGGATCACCAAATCATGTCCTTTTTTGTTAGAATATTATAGCTTTTGGAATCCTAAAGTTTTCTTGAAAAGCTTTATGGGTAGAAAAAAGAAGACTGTTCAACTTTCTTGTAGCCATCTATTTCATGCCTTTTTTGTTATTGCTTTTACGTTGGAGGAGTCTGGTTGTTAAGGACCCATGTTTGTTCAGAACATAATCTCATGTTGCATGTGGTTTCCATACGTCTCCAACATATAGTCAGATTTCAAATATAGCTCCCAAGGGGCAATAATTCAAGAAGCAACTAAAAATCTGTGATCGTCATGAACTGTGTTGATTAACTGGAAAGCAAAAATAATCCAGACCTTTGTTGATTTTCAGTTTCATACATAAGTGTTGCCCATCATGATTAGGCAAGAAATCAAGGATTATGTCCCATGCCATTAATGCTAGCTTGGAGGCCAGCTGGGATGATCCCCAAAAGAGGGGTGGGGGGGAGGGAAAGGTGAGGGGTTAATTAGGCAGACTCTGCTCAAATTTGCTTAGTATTATTTGTATTTAACATCAAAGCAAACCTTTCTGTAATAGAGTCTCAACCATACAGCATGGTCTCCCACAAAGCTTGAAATATCTTCAGTTATTGCCTAATAGAAAGGAACTGAAACAAGTCTCAAAGAGGACTTAGAGGAGTTTACTTGTCCTGCTGATGCTATCTCTTGTGAGAATGCCTTTCATGCCAAGCAGCATGGTTGAAGAAATTAGAGAGCATGTGTGTGGTATAGCTCACAAAGCACTGGTGATGACATAATGAGGTCTACAGTTCAGTTGATTGTTATTGGTTTTGTGGGTTAAAGAAAAACTGGTTGTTTTGGCTTCTTGGCCTCACAATGATTGACAAGAGTCTTGATATGTGGAATCTCTGTGATACCATATGACACCACCGGGTTCTTGTATTGCAAATTGCAAAATATATTTGTTCTGTTCACTTTTTATCCCCTTAGCAACTGTATCTTGTAATTTGAGGAGAACCTTGACAATATGTTGTCGGTACCCATGTTGGTCCAAGGCTTGTCTATGGTGTCAGATTGGAACTGGTCATGGCTTCTATCCTGGATGGCAAGACACCTCCTTGTAAGTTTTAGAATAGTACAACTAGAAGTCATCTTCATCCTCAGGGCCATATGATAAAAAACTCAAGGAGTTCATCTCATAGATTGAATGTCTCTCATAATCATGGAGGTCATCTATTTTATTTCTGTAATATATCTTGTTAATGTTTTTTTTTTGAATTGAGGTTCATTTCATTAAAAAACCCAAGTCTATCAAGGTTTTCTTGGATATGTTGGACTGGGTTCCCATCATGCTGACATCCTTCTGCAAGTGTATTGTGGTGGATAGAGTTTTCTTACTTCAGCCGGAGTTATGGCAGGCAAAGGACCTGCAGCTACTCGTTCTTCATTTTCTAGTGCTTTTAAAACCATTTCTAATAACCTCTTAGATGGGCCATTTCTCCTGAATGAGGCAGCAAATAACTGTCACTCTGTGAGGCTCACTGAAGGCCCTGCAGAAGAGCTTCTGGTAGCTGTTTTATGTTGGAATTATGGCTATAAATAATAGATAATTTTCCATTTGTCAGCTAGGAAAACTCTGCTATATCTCGTTCATCATTAGGTGAATCTTTCTTATTATCACCTTTCCATTCTCCATGGGATATAAGTGTCATTGTTGCCTTCTTGTGCAGCAGGAGGTAGCAGCATTATTTGCTTTACTTTTTTGCTGCTGTATTATCCTTTTACTCATTTCAGTTTGTGTCTGTTGTTTAATTCATATCATTTTAGTGTGAACTATAATTGGTTTCAAAAATAGTTATGAACTATGCAATTTTGATTTATGCTTATGTTATTTTCAGATAGCAGTTAATGGCAAAAGCTTCAATCATTCAGCAAGAGATGCCTGGGAATTGTTTCAGTCTACCGGTATTGAAGCACTTGTTGCATATGACTGTTCAGGGGCAGTTCTCTTAATGGGTGCCATCATGGGTGGTCTGGTTACCGGAACATGTGCAGGTGTTTGGGCATGGTTTAGGAGCAGAGACAGAGTCATTATGGTTGGGTCCACTTCGACATTAATGGGAATGATTCTGGTGAGTTTGAGGCTGTTGTTTATTTATGTGCATGTGCATGCATGAGCCCTTGGATGTTGCCTCATAGTAATGCATTTGACACACTTATCTTTTTAGGTTATAACTGGTTTTCTTCCAATTTAAAAGATGCTGTATGTCAACTGTTGACTTCTCTGGCAGCATTTTAACATCGTTAAAAAATTGCATACACCCATTGGCAAACATTATTTGACTAGATTTTAGAATAAATTAATAGAAAATCACCAAGTCATGTCTCCATTATCTAAAATAGAAGACAAGATAGATAATGTGTAATATTAATATCTAAAATATCGTCTTGTTCAAGATAAGGGATCTAGACAGTAAAGATAGAAAACATACCAATGACCATTGTAAGTAGCATTTGTGCATTTCTATTGTTCCCACTCTTAAGATACTTCTCTTCCATTCCTGCTCCTAATTTCAAAGAAAAATTGAAAAGTAGACAGAAACAGTACCCCTCTGCCAGCTCATTCCCATTACTTTCTCCATTCCATCCTGTGCTTCTAGTCCTAGATGACATCTGTGCTGTCTGCTCAAATGATCTTCCTCATTTATAATATAATTCTATAATAAATTCTTTTCTAAGCTGTTGACATTTCGGAAATTGCTGCTCATGGTGATGTTTTACATGGCTAATTCTTTCACATCTTCCTCCCTCAATTTTATAAAAGACCTTATCCTCTTTCAACTTCAGGTTATGTATCACCTCTTCCACCTCTGCAATATTTTTTTGGGAAGGCAACGACAAATGTGGTACAATTCATTAAACCAACGGGAAATTACAATATCAGTCAGTGACTGAAGCATTGACCGAGGAAAAGAGAAGAGGCATGGAGAGAAAACAAACCAACATACTTAACAACCCTATTGAGATGGTAGGGGTTAAGTACACACTATAAAGTCAAGTTCTTCCAAAGGCTAAAAGTATACACCACTGCAGTTATTTACTCTTGCAGCCTTCAGCTGATCCTGAGAAAGCATTACTGCCTTATTAAGAATGTCAAAGGTAGAGTGATACTCATTTGAGAATCTCCTCTCGTTCCTTGATCTCCAAGTCACCAAATGCATGGCTGTGAGAATAATGAACCACGCATCCTTCTCATAAGCAGCAGGCCTTTCATGCATCCACCATTTAATAACCTCATGAATATCGAGAGGAATATCCCCCCTGATTTTAAAACATTTGCATATTGTTATCCACACTTCACAGAACTCTGACTATGCCACATCCGCAGAAAAGGTGATTAAGATCCTCATCAAAACACCAGCAGAAAACACACTTGCAGTTTTGGATCTTAAGAATCTTTCTGATCCTGAGAGCATTAGGAAGCCTTTTATTTGCCAGCTTCCAAAGAAAAATATTGATTTGCTGGAAGTCTTCTGTTCCACACCAATTTATACCAACAAAACCACCATCCGATGTCATCCTGGTGGAAGATCTAACTGAAAATTGGCCATTGCTCTCCCATCTCCATCTTCTCTGGTCTCGAGCAGTCCCCACAGTCTGAAATTGCCTTGACACTGTTTGCATTTGCACATATTCTCTGGCCTCACTGTCTGTCAAATTTCTTGTAAGGTGTATGACCTAGTTTCCATTTCCACCCTTCTCAAACATAAATTTAACACCTTCACCTCTAAATCTTGTGAGCATGTACAGGTTGATGAATGATTTTGCCAATGGTTCTGCAGAGCACCATGAGTCCACCTCTGCAATATTGAATAAAATAATCATATGATTTACTATTTTAATATCCAGTGATCATTCAGACCGTAGTATTCCTCCAAATATCAAATGTGACTATTTGGAGCTCTTTATTATGTCATCTGCCAATGTCTTGGATAGGTATTGGGCATTGGTTGTTATTGTAGTTCTTATTTTCCTTGTTAATCGAATGCGACCACTTCTGGTTGCCTTAAAAAATGTGATTAATTGGAGAATAATTTATAGCAATAAAATATAACCCTCTGCCAGCACCTAAAATGTACCTAACAGATGAAATTGAATCAGAATCCAAACATAACTATGGAAAGACAATGGGAGAGGTGTATGACACTACAAAACTGTGGCTGTGCCAATCCAAAGTAACAGGTGATGAGGCACAGCCATGCGTGGGGGAGGAAGACAGCGAACAGAGAGAGAGCGGCGGGAAGGAAGAAGAACGTGCAGGTTTTGGGGATTCCACCCCTGGGGAATCCACCCCGCTGAGAGACGAAAAGAGAGAAAGGCGGCTGCTCAAATCTCTATCTCATCATCATTAACCTAAAATGAGAGGTTACCTTTATTTTATAGTGAGAAAACCCTAATGGCTCCACAGCCACAGAACTGGATGAAATATCCTCAAGCCTAAAATAGGTCCAAAATCGGACCCTAAAGTACACAGAAATAAAAGAACGCAAATGGGCCTCATATGGGCCTTATTACATCAACTAAATACTCAAACTCAAACAGAAACATGCTAGTGGCCCGACGGCAAGTCGCCAAGCCAAATGGACGCTGTCGTTGCTGCACGTCGCCTCCGTCTTCGATAGACTTGCACCAACTGGCCCGTCCCAAGCTCGGATGTTCCCACCAATTCTCCCCTGATTCGAGAAAACTCGTCCTCGAGTTTTGAAGTAGGGTAATATCCAAAGGAGATGAGGTAGGGAGCAACCAAGGACAAGATGCATAAAATGTAGGTTCAACAAGCAAAGAACCACATCTCGAGTCGAGAAATGTGTCTTAGTTTCACTCCATATGTGATCAAGTCATCCAGATTGATGTTAACGTGTATATCTTTTGGCTGTTCGACCACAACTCTCATTGTCTCTTCCTTTGTCAACTCATTCTCCTTAATGAAGTCAGCTTGTGCTACAAACATTTCAGACTCAAGTTGTTGATAATACTCATCTATCAATGATTCATCTGCTTCATAGGATACTTCAACTAGTAGGTCTTCAGACTCCTTAATAATCGAGGAGTCAACCTCATAGACATTCTCCTTTTTGTGGCCAACTCGTCACCTAATTGTTGAAGAAGAATATCTATTCTCTCGAGACGTTGATCCCATTTGCGCCTAAGTGGGTAACTGCTTCAGACAATCCACAAACATCGTTCCAAAACATAGCAAGACTTGTAGACCGGTCGATAAATTAATTGTGCAACCTGGTGGCAGAGCGGAACTCTGTGGGGCTGCGACGTAGTTAGAGCGCGTTGTCTGCAGTTGAGCAAGTGATGATGCAAACGGAGTGGAAATCGGAGCACAACTGAAGCTCCTACACTGGCGGTGCAGTAACAGTCTAAGTGCATCGCCTGTGCACTGTAGCAGAGGAGCACTGTAGCGCGGCACTATAGCACGGTACTGTAGCGCGACACTGTAGTATGGGTACTGTAGCGAGACACTGTAGCACGGTACTGTAGCGAGGCACTGTAGCACGCCACTGTAGCACGGGTACTGTAGGCTGGCTTGACTGGCTGCCCAAAACGACCCGCCCTTCCCTTTTATATAACCTCTTCGGGACTCCTTTCCCAACCCTTCGTGGGGTGAGACAGCGGAGAAGGAGGCGAAGGCGGCGACGACGATGGGGGGAAAAGCTCGCGGCGGAGGTGCTGGGCGGAGCACGCGGTGCGGTGCGCGGGGAAGGGCGCTGGTCACCTCCCGCGACCTCTTCCCTCTGGGAGCTTCGTCTCCCCGGGGAGCTTCTGCAGACGATCGGCGAGGAGATTCCTTCGCCGGCGAAGGGGCGTGAACAGGGCGCGAGAAAGAGGGCGGATGGGAGGGCCCGAGTGCGACCCCCGCGCGACCGACGGAGTGCAGCGGCAGCGACGGCTGCGTCTGCGGTTGCTGGGGGGTCGGGTCGCGGGGAACAACGCGGCGGGGCGGACTCACGTTGGCGGAAGGCCGTGAGCGCGGGTGAGAGGCCGCGGGCGGTGGGGAGGCAGGAACGCACGACCCGGGCCACCTGGCCCTCGCGCGCGAAGGCGCGCGCGCGGGGTCTCAGGGCGCGACCGCGAGATGGGCGGCTGGGCGCGATTCCTGTGCGTGCGTGGTTGCAGAGGGACAGAGGAGGACTTTGCGCAAAGGAGAGGGGCGTGTGGACGGCCATCGACGACGGGCACGATCGCGATGACGGTTCTGCGCAGCGACGAGGCTCACGCGATGGGCACGATCGCGAGGGCTCCTTTGCGGCTAGAAATAGGGAAAAGACGGCGACGATGCTCAGTGTGCGGACAGACAAGCGTGGCGTGACGGATCAGAGTTGGGCTCTGATACCAATTTGATGAGCACAGCCACGCGTGGGGGAGAACAGCGAACAGAGAGTGAGAGCGGCGGAAGGAAGAAGAACGTGCAGTTTTTGGGGATTCCACCCCTGGGGAATCCACCCCGCTGAGAGACGACAAGAGAGAGAGGCGGCTGCTCAAATCTCTATCTCATCATGATTAACTAAAAATGAGAGGTTACACTTTATTTATAGTGAGAAACCCTAATGGCTCTCACAGCACAGAACTGGATGAAAATATCCTCAAGCCTAAAAATAGGTCCAAAATCGGACCCTAAAGTACACAGAAAATAGAAGAACTCAAATGGGCCTCATATGGGCCTTATCATCATCACTAATACTCAAACTCAAAACAGAAACATGCTAGTGGCCCGATGGCAAGTCGCCAGCCAAATGGACGCCGTCGTTGCTGCACGTCGCCTCCGTCTTCGATAGACTTGCACCAACTGGCCCTTCCCAGGCTCGAATGTTCCCACCAACAGGCCAATTGATAAATGCAAGGTAAACTGACACGGTATAGGACTCAAACATGTAGAGGTTATAGCTTCCCAAGCTCCTTCATAGGGGTGTTTCCCGGAAGCGACACGTTACATCGGAACCTGGATAGAATGATAAGGGAGGAAGGGGTAGCTAAGGCATTCCTCATAAGCGGCGTGCCGTAATGGCACCCAATTGTGGTGTCAAATAGGCAAGGGTTCCCATTTGGAGTTGGCGAACATCGGTAAAGAAGTTAGTCCAAAAGCATATGATCCATCTAGCTATTTGGAATATAGGAACCTTAATAGGCAAGGGCTTACAATTGGTTAAGTTAATGTGGGATAGAAGGGTTAGCATAGCATGTCTACAAGAAACTAGGTGGAAAGGATCTAGAGCTAAAGATATTGATGGATAGAAAATTTGGAATATAGGTTGACTCTTCCGCCTGAGTTAGAAAAAGTTCACGACGTCTTCCACGTCTCGTAGCTGAGGAAGTATATGCTAGATCCGTTACACGTGCTTGACTACTTGCAGTTAGAGGTTGCTCCAGACCTGTCAGTGCCAGAGTACCCGGTCAATGTGGTGGACCACAGAGTTCAGCAGTTGCACAGGAGGCAGATCCCGCTCGTCAAGGTCGTCTGGGAGATTCACGTCAGTGGCGAGGCCACGTGGGAGTGCGAGGACGAGATGTGGGAGCATTTTCCCTACTTGCTTGAGTGATTGGTATGTTGCTTGCTGTGAGATATTTTTTTAAACATTTTAAAATTTTTATCTTTGGATTTTGGTTTATTTGGATCTTTATTTATTTACAAGGACATGGTCCTGCTTAGTTCATTGACCTCCCCCACTAACCTCGGTTAGTGTTAATTATATCAGCACAAAGGCTGAATACCCTTGATTAACATCAGACAATCCCTTAGAAACAAGAGAATATGACTCACATTTGAATGAAATGAATTACACATGAAAGAGAACATGGTTGCAGACATGCAATTTATTTTTGAATTTTATGATATTTATTTCATTTTTATGATTTTTAAATTCATTTTCTCATTTTTTGGTATTTTAGGATTATTAATTTCATTTATTTATCTATTTTCGTTATTTATTTATTTACATTATGATCATGTGAATAAATTAACATTTTCATTATTTATTTGATTTAAAATGTGTTTACTTAAGGTGGATTAAATTGATGTGAGACATAACTTTTTGTTGATTTATGTTATTAAAATTAAATAATAATGTTTGAAAATATTTCGTTAACGTTTGTCGAAAACTTGGTTGATTTTGACTAAGGAATTACGTAGTGCAACGTTTTAAATAAACGTGACATTAAATGAATAATTCACATAAGGCATGATTAAATGTTTTAAAAATAGCCCACTAGGCCCAATAAATCACACAAGATAATTTGTCAAATATCAGCTCAATAAGCACAAAATGTCTCAATTAACTGTGTAAAAGTACAAGTCTGGCCCAATAAGTAATCCAGCCCAATATGAAATTCAAGCCCAATAAGGAATTTAGGCCCAATAAAAAGCCCAATGGACCTTTTTCCAGACTTGAAATAGCCAAAATTCGCGCCTTGCACGATATTTTTTTAGGGCTGCCTTGCAGACCCTTTTTCCAGACCGCCTTGCAGTCTTCTCAGAGCCTTGCTCTGGTTTTCAAAGTTCAGAACTCCTCCCTTTAGCCTGGGGCGCCCCATTGCTTTTATAGGGGGTGGGGAAAGACCTCGTCCCGGCCATAAAACACCGTCCCGGCCATAAAACCTCATCCCTGCCAAAAACGCCGTCCCGGCCATAAACACCGTCCCGGCCATTTGGAATTTTACATATTCCCCCCGATTCTTCATTTCTTTCCCCCTTTTTATTTTCATTTTTATTTTATGCCCCTGGACCATGGGAAAGCCGCAGCGAGAACTTGCCATTTTGGCTCCTTTCCCCTGTTGGCTTTGTGCCGAGAGGGAACAGGGAGGCGGCGGCGGCGATCCCTGCTGGAGACTGCAGCGGAGGCGGCAGGAGAAGCAAGGCAGGGGGGCAGCGCCGGCCAGTCTCGCCGGCAGTGGCAGCGGCGGCGGCGGCTGCGGAGGGTGGACGCCGGCGGCGCCTGAGGGGGGCCGCGGGGGCTCCCTGCTGCGGCGTGTTTGGGGGGCGAAGCCCCTGGCAGGGGCGACCTGACCAGGGGTTTTCCCCCTCTCTTTGCAGTGGTGCGGCCGGACATAAGGGAGGCAGCGAGGGCGGGACGCCGGCGGCCCTGCTGGAGAGTGCGGCGGCGACGGCTGGGGAAGCCGGGGGAGGCAGCGCCGGCGAGTCTTGCTGGAGGCTTCGGCGGTGGCGGCTGCGGAGGCGGACACCGGCGGTCAGTGGAGGTGGGCGCCGGCGGTGCCTGGGGAAGCCGAGGGGGCTCCCTGTCGCAGCGTGTCTGGGGGAACAGCCCCTTGCAGGGGCGACTCGAACGGGGGTGACCCCCCACTTGCAGCGGCGACAGGAGCAACAGGGAGTCCCAGAAGGGCCCCCGGAAGGTACCCCTCCCCCTTCACTGCTCTTCTTCTTCTTCTTATCCCCTTCCGGATGTGGAGAATGCTAGGATGGGAGTCTCCTGCCATCTCTCATTTTTCTTTAATATCTCGGAACAGGGTGCCATGGTGTTTTCTCTGATGTTTATTATTAATTTTTTTTAATCTACAAACCCCCTCACAGCGGTCATCACTTTGGCCTGAGGCGTATACCCTGCTGGCCCTCCATCTGGTGTGGGGTTTTGGATCTGATCCTCGGGTGTGTGTGCTATTATTTTGGTTCAACACTTGCCTTCGTCCACCGGGTTTTCCCTCTAATTTCGAGGACAATTTTTTTTTTTCCTTTTTGTTGGTTAGATTTGTAACATTCCTTCTTTTTGGTCGGCCCCTCTACTGAAGGTAGTGATGAGTCTGGTCATCGCCTTCTGAAGGCGACGACTTGGCTGTCGCGTTCTGGTTAAGAACGCGACAACTTCGTCATCGCATTCACCTTCTGACAGTTCTGACCGCAGTATGACTGTTTTGTCGTCTTGTTGTCGAGACAGTTGGGACACGTGTCGGGGCGCATGCAACCTAAGGCGACATGTCAATCGTCGCGTTCATATTGGCAGGCCTGTGAGGGCGACATGTTAGTCGTCGCGTTCGTGTTGGCAGGCCTGTGAGGGCGACATGTGACGGGTCTAATTGTCGGGTTTGACCGAGGCTCTGGGGTAGCGACAAGATGGCTGTCACGTTCATTAGTGAATGCGACCATCGAACTGTCGCGTTCTGAGATCCGAGGCCTATATATGCAAGGCCAGCAGATCTCTCTTCCCCCTTTCTTCTTCCTCTCCTCTCCCCTTCCTCTCTTCTATCCGAGCCCACTCTTGGGGGCCTTTCTTCTTTGGCTTGGTGGAGCTTTGACGTGGTGGTGGCTTTCCTCGCGTGTAGGAGGCCGGATGTTGCTTGTGGACGGCGTGAGCGTGGAGCTTGGAGCGAGGAGGAGGTGGCCATGCACCCGAGAAGATCCCAACGGGTTGGCTCTTCGTTTTGAAGTAGGGACCCTCAACTTTCCCCCTTGTTCTAGCTTGCTAGGACCTCCTTCCCCTTCTCCAAGCCTTGTAGAATCCATCTAGGTTGTGAATGCATGTTTGGGGTTGGGGGTTTGAGGGTTTTCATGATGTTCATGTGAGGTTTCATGAGTGTAGATCCTTCACATTGGCATGCATGGGTGTGAATGTGGGTGGTTTTATACTCCTAACATGTGTATTGATTGTTCTCCATGCTTCCCTCTCCTTGTGCACACCTGAATCGCCGTTTTGGGGTGTTTTTGGAGGTCTAAGGTGAGCACCCAGGCCTCTGTCTGTGGTCGCGACAAGGTCCTTATCGCAACCCAGAACGCTACGCCGCCCCCGTCGCCTTCTGGTCTGGTAGCGACACACCCACCCTGTCGCGTTTTGGTTGCGACAGGAGGTGCGTCGCCTTCTGACCCAGGTCACGACAGGCAGAGTGTCGCATTTAGGTTGCGACCATCACTGTGTCGCCTCTTCTAAGAAAGCGACGGTGACCCTGTCGCCTTTTCAGACAGAGAGTGACTAGCGACCTGTTCGGAGCCCGTTCCGCGCATCTTTGTTTTCTTTGCATTTGTGTTGTTCCTAGCACGGTCCTACTCAAGTCGTTTGCCCGGTGCTTGGCACTAGAGGGCTTGTCCTGTTAGAGGTTGTTACCATTACCTGGGACCCCCCGTCGCCGCGCGCCGGTTGAGGGAGTTCTCCACGCGGCGGGCATGCCCGAGTTACGGACTTTGGTAGCTGAGAGGTAACCGATATAAAAATCCCATCATCTGCTTGCCAGGCTTTGAAAGCTTTCAAATCTATCTTGTTTAAAGAATCTTTTTCAACATAATGTAATTTCTTCATAGATATCAACAAAAATTGAAATGCTCTCGACCATAAATGATAGTTTCCACTATGCAACTTAATAGACGTGGCTAGCCCATGGCTCCAAGTAGAGGGCAAGTTGGTAGTCCCCCATAATCAACAAGAGGCAGGAAATAGATCAAGATAAGAGAACTAGATAGCCTCTGTCTAGACAAGATTGACTGCATATGAGAGCAAGGAAACTAGACAAGAGTTTTTATGCACTGACCATGACTGATGTCACGAAGCCCCTTGGACATAAGCTCGCTAGACGAAGAAGAGCCATTTAGAGGTGACCCTTACCGCAAGAGAGAGTGTGTGTGCCATGATTACGACTGCATTTTGGCGTGACCAAGGTCACGGTGGCTGGGGGCAGTTAGGATGATTGCTACAGCTAGATGGCTCGCAGTGGATGTGGCAGCCCGTAGGGAGGCTAAAGAGACCCGCATTGTTCTGCAACATTTGCAGCCACTGTAATCCATGATGGTTGTAGGGAGGCCTTTTGATGTGGCCACAGGAACCCCCTATTGCCTTTGCTGAGAGAGGAGAAATGAGGAAGAAAAAGAAGACGAAGTAGAAGAAAGAGAAAAAGGGAGAGGGAGGATATGGCTGTGGCCCAGGGCCCTAAGGCTCTAAGACGACATCAAAAGGCCTCCCTACAGAGCATAATTAATCATCATTAACTAGAAAGGGGAATTTTGTACTTGAGTATTAAGTTGTACCCTAGGTACACTATAAGCTAAGTACTGCATGAGCACTACACAACACTAATAACAATAACAAATAAGACACAACTCTAACAATATATGTGTTGGATTATGGGGTCCAGCAACTCCCCTAGGGATTCTCTGTTACTACATGCTGGCCCAGTATTGGGTGTATGTAGTCGCATCGGTGCTTAACAGCCCAGCCCGCCACAGGGACTAACCGCCCTGTGCGAAACCACTCAGGCCCACCTACAACACGTTATAGATGTGGGGTTCTGCGCTGCTAAATAAAGGAAATACAATCCGCCTTCACTATTAGCTCGAGCTTTTAGTGCAACAGTTGGGGGCTTGATTCTAAAACCAATACGAAGTTCACTTAGTCATATATGAAGGCTCACTTCGTCATATACAAAGTTCACTTCGTCATATATGAAGGCTCACTTCGTCATATATGAATAAGTACTTCGTCATACGATATGTATTCAAATAAATTAAGTCATCGGTGTTCCGATTACCTGTAGAAGCTTGCAATTTGTGAACAAACGTTTCGATTAGCATAACATCTTTTTGATTAGTGTTTTCCAGATATCGTTTTACTGAATATATCTTTCGATTGCTTCTAGGCATATCGATTAATGAACAATTTGATTAATATTTGCAGTCTGTATCGATTACTGATGTTTTTACAACGATTAGTGAACATATTGTTTTAAATGCTTTGGATGCACCGATTATTGAAATCTCACTCATGATTCTCACAACGATTAGTGATATATTTTGTTCAAATAATGTTCCATCATATCACAATTGTTTTAATGTATGATGCCAAGCATATTTCAAATCCTTCTCTCTCTATATTTTCAACACATTGTTTACTGCGCATTGAAAGTCTCAAAATCTGTTTACTATAAGCACGCCTTTTGAAATACAACTATATCCAAGAAATCCGTTCAGACTAAATCCTACTTTCTATATGCTACGTACTTTCTATCTTTTCCTGGTAGATAAAAAGGAACGACCTTGTATGGTAGCTCTGTCAGCCGAACTTGCGGACTAAAGGCAAATAAGGTATAGGCTAATAGATTTTTCTTATCATAGCATTTGTTGCATGCAGGTTTACGGTACACACACAATCTCAACGTTGGATCTGCTATCGGTAACCTTGAAAACATACATAAGCTGAAGAAGACTCTCTTCTGTCTTAAGTATCTGTTAGACACAAGAATAAGAAGTTAGATACAAAGAGAATAGAAGAAGATGAACAAGAAGAAGAAAAAGAGCAACGGGAAGAAGATGAAGCGTCAAATGGTTATCTCAACGGTCTTCGTCATAGAGTCGAAGGCTTTCAAACATTGAAAAAGACAAGGAGGCACACATGAAAAAGTCAGAAGTTTTCTACTCAAGCATTCTAAGCGTTTAAGCCTTCACTCTTTCCTTTTCTGTTTGTGACTCATTGTACATTTGTGAGAGAGAGCTTAAGCCTGAGAGATTGAGTCTTCTGTTCATTTCTGTAGCACTCAAGCTGTTGTCAGGATCAACCAGTCAAGTTCATCATTTCTGTAGCACTCAAGCTGTTGTCAGGATCAACCAGTCAAGTTCATCATTTCTGAACTTGGTCTTGACTAGGTGGTCTTTCTTCTCTTAAAGGAAGACTTGGTTGTCTAGCTGAGGGATTATACTTAGCTTTCCCCTTGTGTAGAAGGGAAGACCAGTAGGGAGCTGGGTGTTGTGTCCAACTGAGGGACTATACTTAGTGTTCCCCTTATGTAGAAGGGAAGACTAGCAAGGTGTTGGATGTTGTATGTCCATTGGGGGGATTTTATCTCGAGTTAGTGAAATTCCAAGAATTTGCTTGGGGACTGGACGTAAGACTTCCATTGGAGGGAAGTGTCGAACCAGGATAAATCTCGTGTCCTTTATGTGATTGTTGTTGTGCTTGCTTCCGCCCCTTTAATCTTTATTGCACACGATTTTATTCACTAACCAAAGTTTAAAGTGTTCAATTTGCATCTAGTTTTGTGTATCATCCTATTTACCCCCCCCCCCCTCTAGGTGATTCATGCCTTGCTATCGTGGGCCAACCATATGTAGATGCATACATACATATGCATATGTGTATATGGAGGCAAGATCTGCTACTAGCATTAGCAGCGGATACCTGCTACCACCATGGAAGGCAGAATCGGCCGATCCGGATAGGAATCGGTTGATTTTGGATTGGATCGCCCATGGGGGTAACCCCCTAACTTAGTCAAAATCTCGACCGTATTGAGTAGAATCGAGCAGAATCAGCCGATTCCAGGCCGATTTTGCCATACAATTTTTTAATTATATATTAAATAATGTTTGTATTAAATGTACATTAATTTACATATTTATTTATACATACATGCATTAACTATATGCACATATATATGCATTAAATATACATGTGCTTGTTATTATATTTACATTAATATATGATTGCATGTAAATTAACATACACACACATTAATATATGATCGATATACATATTAATTATGTTTATACATTAATATTTGTACATTAACTATATATATGTGCATGTTGTTATTATATTTACCTTAATATATGATTGTATCCTCATTAACACACACATACATTAATATATGGTTGATATACATATTAATTATACTTATACATTAATATATGATTATATGATTGATATACATATTAATTATGTTTATACATTAATTTATGTATATAAATATATATGTTTTTTTTTACAATGATATATATATATATATATATATATATATGTGTGTGTGTGTGTGTGTGTGCATATTGTTATTATGTTTACATTAATACATGATTCTTTGTACATTAACACACACAAACATTTTAATATATGATTGATATACATACTAATTATGTTTATACATTAGTATATCTACATTAATATATGCAAATATTGAAGACATATTTTCCCTTATTTTCCTTGTTTTTTTTCTTTCTCTTTTTTTTCCTGATTTTTTCAAATAAAACTTTTTTTTTTAATTTGGCTGATCCTGGATCGACCAGATTTCCTGAGGATCGGATCTGTCGATCCGATCCCGATACGGATTGGGATCGGCCAGGGCTGATTCAGACCCCCGATTCAATCCTGCCTTCCTTGGCTGCCACTGTATTGTGATCGCCCAAGGCCAGTTGATCCAAGGGTGGAAACGGACTAGGAGGAATGCATGAGTTTCCCTTCGGCTGAAACTCTAGGAACCCCTGTAAGTGGTTGACAGTTTCTCATTTCTGCCCATTTCTTTATTAGTTGGCAGTGGATACCTTCTGCCACCATATGACCGCCAAGGCTGGTAGATCTGAGGGTGGAAACATATTAGGGGGAACACACGTGAGTTTCTCATCTGCCGAAAATTTAGGAACCCAGTGAGTGGATGATTGTTACTCGTTTCTGCCCATTTCTTTATTCTGCAGAGGTTTTTCTATGAGTGGATGGGTGTTTCCCATTTTTTTCTCTTAAAGGCTTTTCCGTGAGTGATGTTTATTTCCCAACCCAAGCAGATACACTGCAGCCCTGAGGATGGATGAATGCATGTCCAATGTCAAAGTGAAAAAATTTAAATGCATTATAAATTGCAGTGTTTGTCATGATTGGGAGCATGCAACTCAAATATCATCTGCAAAGAGTGAAGATATAGGTGCAACTCGATACTGGGGCAACCCAACATAAAGAACACATGCTTCAACACTAGTTTGCTGGTCGCCATGGCCACTGCCATGGGCGACAGTTGGGCATCCTGAGAATCTCTATAGGATGGGTGATAGGCAGATGTTGACCCTGCCATTGTACTTCTCATTTGTCCATTAGCAGGATATTTTGAAGTCCATGCAGAAAAAGCTTTATGTTCATCACCATAAGGGCAGAGCTTCATGCAAGCATGGTTCCATTCACCCTCCCATAGGGCCACAGTGTGTCTACACAGGGTTGAGGAAACACAAGTCGCTCATGGAAAAAGCTAAGGGCAGAATCCTCTGCGAGAAGGGCTTCATTCGTCTGCTCACGCGGTCACGTCATGTCTGCTCATAAGGGCAGAAGCCCATTGTGGGACGCGGAAAGGATTTGACTTTTAATCCCACTCCCGAGAAGGAGAGTGGATTTCTTCTTTTTTTTTTCTTAGATTTCGATGTAATGCAGACGCATGTATATCTTGTGCGTGGGCATGCCAGACTGTTTACAATAAACAAACGAAGATTTTTTTATTTATGAGGTGCATTGAGTATAAACCCTGAACCCTCAAGTATTTTATACTCTTTTTTTTTTTTTTTTCGCACGATTATGTTTTTTAGGCGATTAGGGTGGTCGTGTACTGGACCATTCCCCACCGACCGGAGTCGGTGTTCATTTACATCGGGTGAAAACCCGAATACCTTCGATACGATACGTTTGGTAAAAGACCTTTGCCGAAGTTTAGGGAATTTAGATGACAATTGAAATTCCACAAATATCCTCAAATATTTTGTATTTACGACATTTGCATATATGTCCTCAATGGGGTGTATGTGCCTCCATTGGGCGCTTACATAACATGCCTTCACATGCGTGTTATTTAAAACACGGAAGGACTTAATTACAAAATTCTGGATCTTTATATATTGACTTGCGGCGTCTTCTTCTTTCCACGTCACGAGGTACGGACGGAGCACGGATAGAGCCCGAGCGAGCAAGCATGTGCGAACGATGGGAGCTTGGAGAGCGGTATTTTCCTTCTCCCTTAGCACAAACTCTGTAGGGTCAATGCCTTTCCAAGCCTTCAAGTCCTTTTTTTTCTTTTTCAAAGGAGAGATCTCTTTCCTTGGCCCCTAGGTTTTTAGGGCCGTTGGGAGGGGTGCAGCGGCCCCTTTGGGCCTGGCGCACAAACTCCCCCGCTGGGGGGGGGGGGGGTGCTGCGGGGCAGGACAGGGCCTGCGGGCCCCCCGCTGGGGGTGTCCGCACGCGGCACGCCCCGCCAGGGGTGGCTTGCGCGCCCCACACCCCCGCGGGGGGTGTCCGCACAGCACGCACCCCCGCAGGGGGTGGTTTTGGTGCCAGGGCACCCCCGCAGGGGGTGTTCCGCACAGAACCACCCTGCGGCGGGTTGCTTTTGCGCAGACAGACCCCGTGGGGGGTGCCCAAGCCGTACCGGCTATAAAGGTGGGCCCCCGTGGTCTTCTTCAGCCCATTTGATTGCCCGTTGACACACGTTTGACTCCCGTTTGTAGCCGTTTGATGTGCATTCGCAGCCGTTTGACGTGCGTTTGTCTCCGTTTTCGAACGTCGAGGCTATTTTGCCCACCTGAACACGTGCACGCCGTGCGCGCTCTTGGACGCACCTTCGGACGTTGACTTTGCCCGTCAGAGGGTATATGTTCCGCCCTAACGGACCTTCAAATGTCACATTTAATTCATCATCCGAATTAAATCGGATTTAAAATATAAACTCGAACCCGTTTATCTTAGGTGTTCGGCATAGGGGAGATCGGGGTTTTTGATGGGGATCGAAGATCTGCGAAAACGAAGCCGACTGTCCCTTGCTTATTTTATTGGCCTAATAGAGACCAATTGATGTAATTTTATGTATTTGAGTAGTCTTAGTGAGGATGTAGGCCCAATAAGAGCCCAATAGGGTCTTTTCTATTTTTTTGTAATTTTTGGTACGAATTTCGTACTATTTTAGGTCTGAGGGTTATTTTAGTCAATATTGAGTCATTTGGAGTCTTTAGGGTTTATTGCTTATAAAAACTCTTGTAAACCTCCAAGAGAGGGAGAATTGATGTTATTGAGAAAAGAAAACCTTTGAGCCGCCACCTCTTTTCCCTCTCTTTCTCTCTCTCTGCGTTTCTCTCTCCCTCTCTCTCTGCTTCTCCCTCTTCCCCAGCGAGATCCCCAGCTTTCTTCCCTCTTCTTTCTTCCTTTTCCCCACGGTTCCGCATCATTGGTATCAGAGCCGAACGGTCTCCATACTGGAACCCCCCCCTGCGCTACATCCGCCCCGAGCCCTGCCTTCGCGCGCCCCACGTCCGCTCCGCTCTGCACACGGGAGGCCGCCCCGGCGCCAGCGCGGCACCCTGCTCGCGGCCCGCCCCCTCGTCCCGCGCGGCGAGTCAGTCGGCGCCAGTGCCGCGAGCGCATCAGCGCTCGCGTCCGCGTGTCCCGCCTCCGGGTCCCCTCCCGCGTGCCGCCCCGCGTCCGCCGCCCTCCCGTGCCCCAGCCCTGGTGGCCGCGCCCACGCGCCCCACCCCCGCGTCGCAGCGCCGGCGTGCGTCCGCCCGAGTCCGCCCAGCGCCAGCGCGGCACCTCCCCCCTCCGCGCCGCGAGCTCGCCCCGCGCCCGCCTGCGCCTGCGTCACGCCCCTGGCCATCCGCCTCCACCCTCCCGAGACCGTCGCGCCAGCGGCCACCGCACGCGTCCACCACGCCCCGCAGCACCTCGCCGCCCGCAGCCGTCCCCGCGCGCCCGAGCAGAGCCCTGCGCGACCCGCCTCACCCACCAGACGAGCCCCCGCGAGACCGCTGCGCCTCCCTGCGGGGCCCTGGAACCACGTCACGTCGCCTCCAGCGACCCGCCGGGCACGCCCCCGCGCTCCCCGAGCACTCCGCAGACACCCTCGCGCCCTGTCGCGTGACCCCAGGCACCCTGCCGTCGCCGCCCCAGTCGGCCACCCCAACCACGCACGCGTGCCCGACCGCACCGGCGTGCGCGGCTCACCAGCGCGAGCCGCACCCCACGACGACCGCCCTCCAGCGACCGAGCTCACCAGCTCCGCGCCCCGCCGGTGACCCAGCGCATTTTCCCAAGTGGCCGTCGTGTTTGCCTCGCCCGCAGCAGCACGCCGGTCGTCGTCATCCAGTCGTTGCCGTCCTCCTGCTGCTCCCCGGGCTGCGTCGCCTTGCTGCCTGCGCCCAGTCGGCACGCGTCGCCGTCCTCTTGCTGCCCCGAGCCACGTCGCCCTGCTGCTGTTTCACCGCCAGCGCAGCAAGCTGCAGCTGCAGTTCCGCCGCTGCTACTGTTTCGCTGCCGTTGTTGCCATGCTTCGGTTTGCTCGTCTCTCCATATCTGAGTAATTTGGGGCACCATGATTTCTTCTGCATTTCAGACATTAGTTCGATTATCAAATAGAAAAGTTATTTTGCTAATAATCGATCCGCTCCAATCAAGCAATTATGTATCTCAAGCCGTCATGGATTCCCTTTCTCAAAGTGGACAGATTATTGAATCTGACAGTGGACGCATCTCCATATCATTTTCTCTAAAATTCAGCGCAGATTTGGAACACAAGGACCTTGTCTATCATTCTGGAGTTTGGGCTATAATTCCTTCACAACACTCATCTATCTTGCCCACCTACAAGTTTTACCTCATTGTGGGTCGGGAGTGGTTACAAAGGAAACATGTGGCGGTATTTAATGAAGGAAGTTATTGTATCCTCCGAGATTTTGATTATCCTGGGTGCCAATTCAAGTTTCATGCCTTTGCACTTAAAGTGGCACAACAACAAAAGTTAGAGTCCACAGCCTTGTCAACTGTGGAAAATGCTCAGGTAGGGTGCACTGCACACCTACACCTACTATGGCTGCGTCCGAGGAGACAAATGAGAATGTGGCTGTGATTGACTCCTTCGAAGTACGCGAGACAACTTCTATAGTGGAGTCATGGGATCACTCTTTGATGATTGAGGCCGGTTTTGACGCACTCGCTGATCATTTGTTCGAGATCTCGACACTCTCTTGTAGTCATCCTTCCTTGACAGATGTGCCTATTAGCATTGATTCCAGTGACTTTGATGTTGTGTGGCACGGTTTCGAGTTACATTGCCGACCCCAACCCCAGCTGTCCAGTTTGATTAGATGTGTGGATATGGCAGTGCTCCATTGGCTAATTGCTCCCTTCTCTATCTTGTGAATTCTCCAACATTTCAAAACTCGAGGACGAGTTTTCTCGAACCAGGGGAGAATGATGGGGATCGAAGATCTGCGAAAACGAAGCCGACTGTCCCTTGCTTATTTTATTTGGCCTAATAGAGACCCAATTGATGTAATTTTATGTATTTGAGTAGTCTTAGTGAGGATGTAGGCCCAATAAGAGCCCAATAGGGTCTTTTCTATTTTTCTGTAATTTTGGTACGAATTTCGTACTATTTTAGGTCTGAGGGTTATTTTAGTCAATATTGAGTCATTTGGAGTCTTTAGGGTTTATTGCTTATAAAACTCTTGTAAACCTCTAAGAGAGGGAGAATTGATGTTATTGAGAAAAGAAAACCTTTGAGCCGCCACCTCCTTTCCCTCTCTTTCTCTCTCTCTGCGTTTCTCTCTCCCTCTCTCTCTGCTTCTCCCTCTTCCCCAGCGAGATCCCCAGCTTTCTTCCCTCTTCTTTCTTCCTTTTCCCCACGGTTCCGCATCAGTTTTTCTCCCAAAACTCTGTATTTTTCCGCGCAGATTTATTGCCCGGGCTTTGTTTAAATCCCGGTATTTTCCCGGGTTCAACACCCATGCTAGAAGGGCTTTGATTGTCTGCCCATTACCTTGGCTTTTATGCTTGGGTTTGGGGAAACACAAGTCATGCATGGAAAAAACCTCTCAGGGATTCCTAAAGAAACATGCAGAAATAGGAAATGGCCGTTCACTCGTGGGGGTTCCTAAATTTTTGGCAGAAGAGAAACTCACACATGTGCCCCCTAATCTGTTTCCACCTTTGGATCTACTGTCCTTGGGCGGTCAAGATACGGAGGCAGGAGGTACCCCACTGGCAGCAGATCTCTTGCGTGTGTGTGTTATGCACATATATGTAGAGCTAAAAATTGAGCAGAAACAATCAAAGCCATAGGATGCCTGTATGCCAGTTGTGTAAGTAACTGATTGTATCATGAGTCTGACAAGGCATCTACTTGATGTGACTTCTTGTGAAGTCAAGCCTTTCCCCCTAACTAAGAAATTAGTTTATTTTTAGTGCAGAAGGATTGCATCGGTTAATGTTCTGTTGTTTTCTCACTTTTCTGTTTTTGTTGTGTTTTCCATCAGCATCATAGGAGCAGAATCACTGCATTATGGTTCACATCCTCAACCTTGATATGAAGTTATACCATATCTTTCATATGTGCTTGTCCTATAATCTTATGTGGATACTTGTCTTTGATTTTCTCAACGAAATTTAGTTGGTTGCCAATGAAAAGTCTGCCAATTACAATTTAGGAATCTCCAAAATTCTTGACTGCAAAAGTGATTGTCATCAACTAAATTTAGTCACTTGCCAATGATATGTTCTGCTGCACCCATCGATCAGCTTCTAGGGACTACAGTGACTTTTTAATTCTTTTCTTACACCTACCACTCTTCCTTTTCTCTACGCTTAGGCTCACTTGTAATCGTTGATCTTCATTTTGTGCCTATGGCTTCCTTTTTCCTTTAAGCTTAAGTAATAAGTATTTTATGCATGTCTTAATCGTTATCTATTTTCTTCTTACATAGCATTTGGGCCTACATATGTGCCCCTTGAAAGGCCGAGTTTTAATTTGCTTCTGGGAAATAACCAAGTATTTTGTTCTTGCTTTCATCTGTATGCTGTTCCATGAAATAGCAAATCCTTGTAATTCTCTTATCCACATCTAATGCAAAAGCTATCCCCAAGTTATGGAAGTAACAACCTAATTTTCGTTATTTATTGTCATCATGACACACTTCAGAACTTAGGCCCATGAAGTGCATAATGAATGAGAAGGCCTCAATATAGTTCTTTTATAGGTGATTTATTTCACTTGTTAGAGACTGATTTAATGACCATTCCTCATGTTTTACCTTCCTGGTTCAATCCCAAAGAAAGCTACTAGGTTGAAGGATTATGAACCAGCTTTTTGTGAAGCTTATTCCCTTGAATAGTTAATCCTATCAAAATTTGTTCTGATGAGAGCTGAGAATGGTTATAAGCGGGAAATGGCATTGCATGGGTTAAGGGACATGAAGGTGGAGAGTGGAATTTAAGCATCATGAACTCTGTCTGTATTTATCCCAGAAGCATTAGGAACATTCTATGACTTCTTATATTATTTTATGCATTAAGTGAGTTATTATCGTTCTATCTATCTTTGCTTTTCCCCTGGAAAATATTGCATATTTTAATAATTGTACTAAGGTATTAGAACAGTTGATTATACTGCACTGTTGTCCCCTGGAAGGAGGTGCCAGCCCCCTCCTTGTTTTGAGATGACCATTATGACAAAACCTGTAAACTTTCATTAGATTCACCAATTCCTTACCAAAGCATGGGCAATACTATGTCAGTTTGATAACTCAATTGAGTATTTTTCCTTAAGCGGTCAGATACCATCTGGTGAACTGCATCTGATAAAATTTACAAGACAGATCCCTAAGTGCCTAAAACTGGGTAACTAGGAACTTAGCCTCTTTAAGTGCTAACCAAAAACATTAGCTTATCATTTAAGAAGTTCACATCTCCCAGAATCTCCAATCCCCATGTAGAACACATTTCTTTTTTCCCAATTCCCTTTTTCTACTCCTAGAGCTTTAGTAAATTTTCAGTCACAGCCCCTATAAAAAATGTAAACAATATATATATATACTGCTTGAAGCCTTTTTTGTGCATATGAAAGTCAGTTGCCTTTTCCTGTCCATTGTAATTTTTCATCAAAGATATATTCTGAAATTAATTTTGCCACTATAACTAAATTTCTACCAAGTGATAATAGAAAAGGATTTGATGTAGTTGTCTGTAGGTTATTACCTTCATTATGAAATTGTATGCTTTATTTAATCATATTTCTTATAGATTAGTATTTTTGTTTTGTTTAATACAAGTATATGACCTGTTTAGATTTTGTTGTATCTAATAGTTCATACTGATATATATATATATATATATATATATATACGAAATAAATATTCAATAATTAAAGGAAGCCAATATGTCTATGTTTGTCAAATATTATCATCAGTTAAGCAGGTAAAGAAATAAACATAAACATATCATTCATTTAGATATTATCTTCTCAGTTCTCAAATAGTCTCTCATTCAGCATTCAAAGCATCTATACTGCCCTACCTTCTCAGGTTTGGGATGTGAACCTCATATTCAGGCTAAGTGTGGAGTTAACTGATGTCATCTTTGATTGCTTCATGAGAATTAATCTAGGTAAAAGAAGTCTGGGGAGGAGGATAAAATGGAATAATATTTTACTCACTGCAGCAGAGAATGCATTATATTTTAATTTGATACAGCTACAAAAAAAAGGGGGGGGGGAGGCCTGTCATTTATTTTGTCAAGGAATATTTGTCAGGTTAGTTTCTTGAACAATGATGCTCTTTGTTACCCTTCATCAACTCATGATGAATATTCACATGAATTCCATCACTGTTCTTGAAATTGTTCTTTCTAATAGGTTATTCTGACCAAGGTTCACTGAACCGGTGACCCATGCCAAACTGGGACATTTGTGGTAGTACGGACCATACCATACCACATGGTTTGGCAGTTCGGCGCTTTTAACTCTTCTCTCTAGTGGTGACAGTGGTAGTGGAGAAGTAGAAGTGAAGTGACATCCTCGAACTCTGCCTCACCATGGCTTCCTCCGCTAGCTTCCCGCAATGGCAGCTGTCTCCTTTCACCTGCTGTTCGCACTCGCTCTCTACGGCCTCGTCATCCTTCCGCCCTGGATGGAAATCACATTGGACTGACTGGCAATTGAGGAAGAAGAAATGATTTCCCAGATGGAAATCGCATGCTAGTGCTTTCTCTCTGTTTTCTTGTTCATCTCTTTCTTTTTAAGTTTGTTGCCTGGAGCTCGATGATGAGCTTTCTTGCTTTAACTACACCGAAGAGAAGGGCACTGCTGAGGATGGGGTGGTCGCTTCCTCTGACTTCTCCACCAGCACCTTCCCATTCTCAGTGGCGATATGATTTGGTTTCTTGTTCTACGGTGCTTGTTGCTTGCCTCGTGACACTTTGCCTCCACAGAGGAATGACGACGGCTGTGTCAGCTTGGTCTGTTGGGTTGGTGGGTCTTGGTGTGCCTGACCTTCTAGGATCGCCTTGTTCTTGTGTGGAGGCAAGGCCAAAGGCCGGGCTCGTGTGGGTGGGGAGGGGTAGATGGGGGTGAGCAACCCGCCTTGAGGCGGCATCCTCTTCTCCTGTGGAAAACCATGGCCGGTAACACTGAGAGCTCTCGGTCGCATTTCTTAGATAGAACCCCTGGGATCGGGTTCAATACCGTACGGTACCGAACCGAACCGCACCATGGCGACCGGTTTCCTTAAGGCCCGACCGGTTGGTCCATGGGACGGTACAGTTCGGCTGTACTAAACCAGTATGGTCTAGTAATGCGAACCATGATTCTGGCCAGTCTAGACAGACACATATTGGCTTTGAATTTTCAATTTTTTCTTGTTTTAGACTTAATTATTCCTTCTCCCAAGGTGAAAAGCTCACCCATGCATTTGTTGATGCTCACCTTAAATGGTACCATTCTCTCTTTTTCGGTATATTTCTCTTAGGTGAGAAAACAAATCCTTAAGGTTTTGCATCTATTTCCTTATTTTAAAAAATGAAAGGAAATACTTTTTCACACTTAGTGGCTGTCTTATTCCATTGAATTGCATAATTCTTAACCCTGAACCCATCAACATCTAGAATGGGAGATTTGTGTCAAGGGACATTTTATCGCAATATCATTTATGTTACAACCAAGGTTTGCCATATCGGATCTCGGCTTCGTCTCGGGAGGGTCAAAGAGAAGAGATCTCGGAGAGATCTCAGAGATATCTCGGGAGATCAGGATAACATCAAAGTGTGGATCACATAGGTTCACGTAGATAATTCCATAAGGAACATAGATAATTGCATACATTCTCAAGTGAAAAATCTCATGAGCTTAGGTGATGATAGCTTATGTTTGACCAAATCTTGAGAGGTCTCAAACAGACTAAGTGCTGTTAGTAGAAGAGTGACTCCATTGGAGAAGTCATATGCACGTTTGACTTTTTTTACCGGACTTTAGATTTTTAGTATTCTATTGGGTTTATTTGAATTATGAAATTTTTAGATATGTCAAATTATGAAAGATTAGAAAGTCGCTATTTTGATGGAACCCTGAAATCGCGATTTTCTTCTTGGATGGGAGAGTTGACTTTTTATTTGTAAGAGATATGATTTTTTTGATATTAACATTTACTTAAATGATATTCAGGTAAATAAGGGGATCCTGACAACCCTGCCTAAAGAGGACCCTAAGTCCTAACAACCCTGCTTGAAGAGGCATCTCGGCCTTCTCGTTTCTCGGGAAGGGGCCGAGACCGATATTCTCGCGAGAATCTCGCGAGATTGCATACCATGGTTACAACTCAGACTTAAAAGACAATTCACTTTTGCTAATTTGTGGGCAAACAGGCATTTTCTTTTTTTCCTTATATAATATTCTCATGGTGCATTATAGAAAATAACAGTCGCACAGTGCCTATTAAGTGCTTGCTAAATAGAAATACCTTTGCTTGAAATTTGAAAATGGATGTCATTTCCATTGATCCAGTATGGTCATTCATTCATTCTTACCGCCTGGTTTGACCAAAGGAAATGAATATCAATTGGAGGAACACGGGCAAAAGAATGTTACCATCATATTTTGTCTTTGAATCTTGTCACTGCACTATTCATTTGGATGAGTACCCACTCACAGGGATTCTATACATGCAACAACGCAAAGAAATGAGGAACACCAAATAGCATCTTGTGTATTGTATTTATTTTTCTTAGAAAGTATTGTTACTGTATATGAGGTCTGACAGTTAATGTGACTTGTACTGTGTGGTTCGTATTTGTTCAAATAGAAAAACAGTCATTTTTGATCTCATAGAAAGTAACCAATGTCAATCATGCACGGTACTATCCTTTTTGAAGTGCTGCCACTAAAGGACTGATTTCTCTTTGAGATACCATGTTTTGGTTGCCACCAAAATATAATGCAAGGTTGCAAAAACTTAATCAATGCACATGTTCTAGAGGTAAACTCTGTATGCACTTTTTTAGCTGCTGTATTCCTGAAGGCTCATGTTTGAGCAAGTTGCGGGGCATAAATCTTGTTCCTGTTATCTTGGGTACATCACTATATCCTGACAGTTTAGTATGTTCTGTTTTTGTGCCTGCCATTTCTCACTATGAACTGAAATTCTTTCATGCCTAAGTTAAAACATGTTTTTTTTCAGGTTGGTTTAGCAGTAGTGGTGGTGGAAAGTGCAGTTACATCCATATACATATGTTTTGCAGAGGATCCCTCACTCATTCAGAGGTGGGATGGGGAGTTCTTCGACCAAATGTCGGAGATGCTCCATCAGCGACTGCAATATAGGAGCGCACGTGCAAGAGAGGTGATGAACCGTAGGCTTGAAACCCAGATACCAGAAACAGCCCCTGTATAGTGTTCAATTGTGATGTGATGAAAGGACATTGGCATTTTTTTTCTTCTATTTCTCAGTTGGATATATAGTCCTCATTTAGATTGTAGTCATTGTTTGGTATTTCTTAGTGGCTACACAATGTTATTGCATTGATTCGCTGGTTTCAGCACATTGAACTGGTGTGCATCTGTTCCCACAGTTGGTGTACTCAGCACTTATGTCAGTTGTCCAACTGGGACAGTCCTAGTTGCAAATTTCTGCCAGGTTTTCTTCACTTCAAAGTTCAAGCTGTGGAATTATCTGAAGACAGTATCTTGGAATTTTTTGTATACATGCATACTCCTGTTAAAAGTAAAGCTACACAAAAGCACCCTACATTTGCATTTGCGTAATTCCTTCATACATGAATGCCTTTAGGTCAATGATGGCATTGTCAGTTTCTTAATACATGAATGCCTTTAGGTGAAGGTGGTAGTGTCAGTGTTCAGTTTCGGTTTCGGATCTATCGAGTGGACTTGAACTCCCCTTAAGAGGAGAGTTTGTCCAATTTCGGCCTGTTTTGGAGGCCGAAATGTATCGGTTTTGGCCAATACTGTCAACCATCCTTTAGGTTATGTTTGCATATATACCTTCATACATGAATACCTTTTAGGTTGCATTTGCATATTACTTTCATCAAATTTGGACAAGGCATGCGTGACATTTGATTCACATATGAATGGTATATATGCAAGTAGAAAGCTGGGATTGTTTCTCACTTGGTTTTCTTCTTTACAGGGATGTATATGCAAAAAAAAAAAAAGAGCCCAATATCTTTAACAGAAACCAGGCTTAGCATCATATAAACTGCACCTGTTGCAGAGGGGGCCGGGGAGAATAAGGAGAGTAAATAGGGCCCATTCGGTGCATGGTGCCACTTAACCCTAAAATTGCGTTAAGCCAAAAACTGGTTTAGAGGTGGAAAAAGGTTAACCCGATTTAAAAATAGGTTAGGGTAGAATTAACCCTATTTAATACGTGGTAACTCAAGTCACCTCCAACCACAGAATAGAGATAAATCCAATGTCTTTTTGGCCCCTCCTTACCTTTCATTTATTTATTTAAATATTACACAAACATACCATGTTAATTAGCTTCTAATAACCTTCAATATATTATTAGTACACATTGGCAAAAGTAAATACTTTATGATAGTGGTAAACTTGCACTGTTAATTAACATAAGCTCTAATTACTAATATACTACTTGATAGTATTTCAGAGCTGTATTGTTAATAAACAACTAATGTCTGTTAATAATTAATTAAGACATGTTCATTGAAAAAAATTGCCTTAAGAAAATTAGCAATAAAATTAAATGAACAACACCCGAATATATGGATCTCTTTGTGTACAATATCCATAGTTCATCACAAAAGTCGAGCTAGTTTCGTAATACTTGCAAAATATCAATGTAGTATATTTTTATTAAAAACATTAAATATATATATTCAATATCAGTTTATTAAAATATTAAATATATGTTAACGTGAACCCCTTTTACACAAGTCTCAAACAAGATTGATGTTAATTACATTGCTTGTGACACAAGAGTGTAAGATCAGTTGTCAAATAAAAAAAGTGAAAATGCATGTTTTTATTGTCTTATTTAAATGACGATAGACTAATTAAGAGGACAAGTTTGGTTACTATATCTTATTAGTTGTGGGTGGACAAGTTAACATGTGGATAGTTGGATAAGTTTTAAACATGTCAACTGAAAAAGGTGTTTAGTGGGGTAACGCTAGTCGTGGATAGCTTAATTGCTACCAAAGTGCATGGTTTTCCAAATCTTCTTCAAATGCCCATTCCTGTGCTTTTCAGATCCCGCTTATCGGTTTGGGTGCTGGTCTGACCCGTTGGGGGCTCGAGTGACGACACAACCCTTGTTGGAATCGGGACTCGTACATTTGCCTTATGTTCATCGCAAAAATCATGAACGTGGGTGCTAGACCTGATGTGTTCTTACCCACCGTTAGTAAGCACGATACTCTCTCTCTCTCTCTCTCTCTCTCTCTCTCTATATATATATATATATATATATATATATATATATATATATATATATATATTTTTTTTTTTTTTTTTTTTTTTTTTTTTGTGGCCGATCACTAGTCCACAATCTAGAGTGCACAAGTCGCCCGAACATCAGGTGGCATTTTACGTGGCCAAGAAGGTGGCATTTTACGTGGCCAAGAATGTGGTCTGCCGCCCAACTGTATTTTGGTAGTGCACTAGTCAATATTGATAAGTGTATGCAGATGAATCAAGTGTCGGACCGGCATTCGTGGCTTGGCTGATGATCGCTTTTTAACACTGTCGTCGATGCCAACACATTCTGCCGAACCACTGTCAATCGCTAGATCGTGTTCTGGAAAGTTGGTTTTCTATATATAGGGATCCCTCTATATAGCGTATGGTGCTTTCCTCATCATCTTTAGTGGGTCTAGTGGTTGTTGTGATCTTGTGTGAGTTGAACACTATTTCTTTGTGACGTTTTTAGGCCTTTGACTTTGAATAGGTTGAGTATGGTGCTATGGTTGTGAACGCACATGATGAGACTACTGCATTCTTAACACGGTCAGGCTGAGCGACGCGTTCAAGCTTTTATTGCAGTTGATTGTTTTGACACATTTTTAAGGTGGTTAGTGAAGGGGTGTGTGTCCCTTAAGGATTTGTGGCACCTTTTGGTGTCGCGGTCCCTTGACAAACTATGTTCAGGTCGCAGCTTATTGTAGACATGATAAAAATAACACCATCGCGGAAAAAAATTAAATTACACCATAATACCACAAATGGCTCCCTTTTTGCCTTGTGAGAGTATTTTCCCCCATTATTTAGGGTCTCCCCCTCTTTCTTGGTGCTTCTCCTTATTTTCCAAGCTTGCTGAAAGTTTTGGACAGAAAGTCTAATTCGCAAACGGACATAGTGGTCGCGTTTCACATCGACTGATGGAGAACATTTAAAACGCGTCGGGTTAAATCGTCACTATTCATATTGATTGATGACCGGTAATCGATTGATCTTAAACGCATCGTGTCACAATGTCGCGATTCTTCATCGATTGGTGACCAAACATCGATTGTCAAAACCAATAATCGATTGATCTTAAACCCGTCGTGGTAACATATCACGATTCTACATCGATTGGTGAACAACAGTGATTGCTGAATATTGATACGCGATAGTCCTTGTCGCGTTTCTTATACCGATTGGTGCTTGTTCCGATTGAAGTTAGTATCGATTGATGGTTGGCATATCAATTGGTATTATACGCGACGATTAGGTCGGACGCGATTTGCATATCGATTTTTAGTTCTATTCTGATTGGTGAAGTACATCGATTGATGACCAAAAGAACATTCTTAAACACGTCTATTATGTACGTCGCAATTTACAACTTCCATATTTTTCAACAATTTTCTTATTTCACTTTTGGAAATACTTGTTGCCTTTTTCTGAAACACGACCGGTACCTCCATCGCGATTCAACATTCCATATTTAACTTTTGGTAAGTTTTCATAAATGAAATTCAGAAATTCATATACGTGTCGACCTTGTCCGTTGCGCTTAAGATTGCTACTTCAGTCATAATCCGATTTTAATTGAAATTCTTTCAACGTGTCTATCTATGTGGTCACATTTCAACATTAAGTGCGACCATTGTGTCCATCGTGATTTACATCTGTTGTCCACCTTGGACTTCGAGCCTCTGCTCCTATATATACACACCCCATGTCTCATCGTTTCCAAGGTTAGAGACTCTAGAGAACTCCCATGTCTAGTGAGTTGAGAGAGCTAATTTCAAGGCGGAGCCCTGCCAGACTGCCATCTCAAGCTCAACGACGCCTCTCCTCTCCATCATCAACCGAAAAGAGCAGCTCTTTAGTGCCTCCTCCTCCTCTCTTCAGCAAGTCTTCAATTTCCAGCAGCTACCTGTGCCATCATCATCTCAAAGGGTAAGCACCTCCCTCCTCTTCTTGTTTATATTCCTTATTTTGTTTATACACCATCATCATACTCTCCCCATCATAGCCCCAACATGGCTGCTGCAATATCTCTTGTTTATTCTACTTCTCTTTTAATCATCATTTCAATCAACACACACACACACACACACACACTATTTGCATGCATGCACACACATATCTACTGCCAAGGGGTTTTAAAAGCCACACAAGGTGTGTTCTTCTACATCACTTTTATGTTATTTCATTACTTTGAGAATTGATACTACTCCTTCTTTGGCTAATCCTCTCTTCTTTTTATGTGTTTTGCAAGGGTAATCATCAAGAAAAAGCCTTCTACCATGGCCGGCCGTGCTCATAGAAGAAGAAGCAGACCCATAATCTTTCCAGCGCAATCTCCCCACTTTAAAGGTATTTGCGATCATCTCTTTTTTTGCACTTGTTGCACCTCCTTTCCTACCCATGAGTACATGGAGATCACGATCACATCAAGGACTTGTGCTCCATCCACCATCTTTCATTCATCATATTCTTTATTTTTCTGATTATTTTCCTTGTGGACGCTTTCGTAGTTCATAAGAACAAAAAAACATAATCTACAAATTGACGATCACGGTGAGACATCTTTCTGCCTTTTCTATTTGATTACCCCACCATCGTGCCCCACATGGCACCCTCCTTTTGGCACCCTCATGTGCCCCTCCTTTTTTTCCTCCCTTTCTTTTCTCCCTATGGTTAGCCAACTTGTGGATTTCCAAAGAAAATTTGAGAAAAAAAAAAAGAGAAATAATATGATGAGTTGATTCGTAATATTCATGTGAGATTGTGTTCCATTGTCTTCCGCTTAATTCAATACTCTGAAAATCATGTATGTGTGTTGATCATCTTGTACATATATCCCTACTGTCTGCTTTTTTTAAGTTCTCGGGTTGCCTTCTGAATCGCGACTGACATAGTGGTCGCTATTCACTTATTGATACGTGTTTAGGTAATCGGTCACAGTTTTCTTTTGTTCTGTGACGTCTCAGTTTGCCCTATTTTTGTCTGCAGTCCATCCACAGTGATCGGACGCGGCTATGACAGCCTTCTAGGGCTCTCAGATCCCCGACCTGGTGATTGGACATGATTCGGTCGTTGATTCATGGCGTCTATGTCCGTCACGATTCTTACAACAGATAGAGCACGACTTTCTGTGCTATCCAAAACACTTATATATTGATCATTGCATACATGGCATTCTCTTTTGGTCGGGGGACCTCCTTCTCTCATCTCCTAAGCTCCACACACCTTCTTGGTAAGGGCGACCTCTCCTTTGGGCATTCCATCTCATTGGACTAGGGGACCTTTACCAAGACCTTCGTAAGTCTCCGTACCCTGTGGATTCCCTCACGGCGGACCGACCTGGTTGTACCATACCATTGACCTGGGTTTAGACATCCTATTGCGTGGTGAGAATTGTGATTTTAGTTGCATCCCGAAGTATCCAAATCCATCCAACTAAGATCTCACCTGGAGTGACACATTATTCTCAAATCTATTTAATTAATTGTGAAACTCCTAAAATAGGTGCTAAACATTACAACTTGTTTGAACCATATTGATTGATTCATATTCTTGTTCAACTTGTGTGTTTGTTTGCCTTGTAAAAATGGACTCATATTATCATGTTTATTTTAATGAGGACTATGAGGATAGTTTAGATGGCCAATCTCTTCAATCTCATGTCCGTCCATCTCACCACCGTGAGGGACACGCATCAACCTCCTATGGTTATGTGCACACACCACGCACTAACCAATTTGATATTCCCTCAAACTTAACTCCAATCAATCCTGGAGAGAGCCTTCTCCCCACCATGCTTTCGATGTACAAAATGTTCTGCATGCATTAGATCAGCTCACCCCTCAACAATTAAATCTCATTCAATCTTTGGTTGAGGCTGTGACTCCCCCTCCTTATCCTTCTCCCAAAGGCACACACGTTTGTACATTCCGGCGACTTCGCCACCTCCTCTTGTAAATCCTTCACCCCGGCCTCCTGGCCATTTTAGTTCTCATGCTCTGGTCCGTACGGACCAACCCTTAGGAAGGCCCATGAATTCATGGCCTCCCTCATGTACTCCCTCACATGCCTAGCAGCAATCCACCCCACTCCAACATGATCTTCTCCATAAATTGAACAGTATGGAGAAAGAAATCGATAAGCTCTCTAACTCCAAGAGTGACCCCGTTGTCGCCATGCCGGTTCTCCCTAAAATTCATATACATTCTTTGGAGATGTCTTCGTACCGACTGTACAATGGCACAGGCAATCCTTACATCCATATAAAAGAATTCATCTATGAGTCTTCTCACTGGCAACGAGATCCCCTCACGCTAGCATTCCTCTTTAGAAAATCTCTTGACGGCCCAGCACTTCAATGGTTCTACTCACTAGAGCCAAGAGAGGTAGAGGACTTCTACATTTTGCACAAGAAATTCCTTCAAAGGTACAACAACCGTGTCAACCCATCTCTCTCCATCACAGATCTAGCATTCGAGAAGATGAGGCCTGACAAGAAATTTGTCCACTTTGCTGACCGTTGAAGATCAATGGCCACAAGATTGCAACATGTGCTCTCGGAATCAGAGCAAATCAAAATTATCATTTCAAAACTCTACTCCAAGATTCAAGCACATTCTGGCCATGAACAAGATCAACACTATGGAAGAGATCTATGAGAGGGGATGTTACATTCAAACACATTTAATGGACTCCCCAATCATAGATTTATTCAAGCAAGGTCCGAGGTTCAACGGATTAGTGGACGCCATCCACCATCCACCTCACTAAACATCCACTCCACATATTCCTCCACATACACCTCCTTATTACAACATGCCTCCACCCAGGCGTCCATTGATTTGTCCTCCTCGAACAATTCAACCTCCAACTGGACCAACCAACGCCCCGACAGCTGAAGAAGCTCTTGTGCCCATCGTTGCACCTGTTCCCATGGCCGTACCTATGCCTCCATAACAACCTCCACCTCCACCACAGCCTATTGCTCGAGCTGACGTTGTCAATAACCAACCCCTCCATGAAACCACTTGGTGTTACGACGACGAACCTTCTGGGGTCATGTTCGTACACCATCTACCAACTCTTCCCTCATTAGCATCTATTATCACTGAACCCTCAATTATTAAGCCTCCATCAACCATTACTCCCACCATTAAACCAATCATTACACCTCCCGTTACGCCAACACCATTGGCAATTCAACCTGAGCAAGTACTCCCTTTCACACTTATTACACCTCCACCAGCCATACGACCTTCCACTCCATCCACCACCATCCAATGGAGCGAGTGCAAACAACCGAAAAGCGACGAGCCAAGTCAGCAAGAGAAGGAAGTTCCAGAACCGAGCATGCTATACAAAATTCAAGAATATATTCCATGCATGTTGGTGATTGTCAATATACTGAGCACATTTACTGAGAGAAAGTCCTCCCCTCCATTCTTGGCCGTCAAGAGGCCACCTGAAAATATGTCAATCATCCCTATTGCCAACTACGTTAAATTCCAAATACTCATAGGAAAATTCTCCCTCCATGCTCTTATGACTCCTCACACATTTGTTGTGAATCTTCCCACTCCAGTGACGGGGTCAACTATTAAAATTGTTCATACACATTCTAAAGCCAAATCATTGGCACATTCAATTACCCAAGGGTACGTGTCCCTTTCTCTGCAAAACATTACACACCGTTTGGGCACGATCCCTTCATTGTTACTTCCAACACTACCAGTGGAACTCCCCACTCTTTCCTCTAACTATATTCCAAGAGAGTTGCACTATTGCTTGAAACTCTGACAGAAGTCAACAAACCAATCAATGAGAGCCGTTCAAGGCATATGAGAAGAGCAAGACCATCTGCCCACTGGGCACGCTATGTGAGGAGGTACATGAGGGTCAGAAATCCGATTCCCAAGTGGATACTCAAATGTTGGGCAAGGCTAAAGACCAAGGGACCATCTCCGCCTCCCTCATCTAAACCATTCCAATCTTCTTTTGTGCTCATCAGCACCTTCCCGTGGGTTCTCCACATTCCCTCCCCACGGGAGGTATTTTTCTTCCACCTTTTTTATGATCCGCTTACTGGGCATCGCGCCCCTTCATGTACTCCATATTCTCCGTGCCCCACGTGGCACACCCCATTGTTTTCACCTTCCTCACCGTACCCCTCGTGGCACATCTCTCTGTAATGCCCCTCGTGGCACATCTCCCTCTAGTGCCCCACTCGGCACATCTCCTTGTAGTGCCTCACCTAGCACGTCTCCTTCTTGTGCCCCACGCGGCACATTTCCACTCCATGCCCCATGTAGCACACCCTCCTTTTTAGCCCATCGCAGCCCATTTTTACCTTTCGCTTCTCCGGACCTTCTGGATTCTTTTCTTTTTATCGGGCACTGCACCCCTCTTCTTCTACTCCCTCCGGAACCACTGGAGTCTCCAAATTCTCCACATCCTTCTCACCTTTCCATATTCGATCAGGGCATCCGCCCTTTCTCCCATTATTTTTAGGGTTTTAGTCCCCGCTTATCTTTTTAATTTTCATGTAATTCTGTACATTCTCTTAGACCTCCGAGTCTCGCCCCAACGCAGAGCATTCGTCCTCCTTTTTACCCTCCGAATTCTTATTTTTGAAAAGCTACTATATTGCTTATCAGCGTCAAAAATCTAAAAAAATATGAATATTCAATGTTGTCATGCTACCGCAGCACTTTGTTATAAGAGCTCTGCGCCAGGAGTCCAAAATTCCCTCCCTTTTCATTAAAGTTTGCTCTTGGCATGGGTACCTTCACACACTCCATGACACCCTAAGCCGATTGCTTTGGAAGACACCGTTTCTATCACGACCATCCTTGAGGGCACGAAAGTCTATTTTTTTCTTCATTCGGCCAAAGTAGTGGTAGTAGAGGTAGTCTGAGTAAGGCAACTAACCTGAATCACTCCCTGATGAGAGGATGTCTCAAAGAAGACAATCAATCAAATGACCAATGAACCCCAAAAGTCAGATGCATGTCAAGAGCTGCAAAGTTCCTGCAGGATTCAAAATGAACTTGGTCGTATGCATGCAAATCAAAACCAATCAATATAACAGGGCATGGCAAAGAGTGGCAAAGTCCTCGTGAGCTTTAAAATGAACCCGGTCATACGCATGTCCCTACAAATAGATGCCATCAATCAATTTCAAAAGCCCCCAATACTTAATGAGACTGAATCTTCTGACGGTTGTGCCAAGGAAAGAAGTCAAACCCAACTCTTCAAAACCCATATCAAACTTATCTCCAAATTTTCTTCCCTTCTCCCTACCAAACCAAATCACCTTTTTAGGCATGGCTTTGGTAGTGACACGGTTAACCATGAGCCGTTAGCCATTGGGCACCACTTTAAATGCACGCCTTACTCCGGGCACTCTTTAATGAAAGGGGAGGTAACGAGGACCCCTTGCCAGTTAGTTGTCATAACTTTGGTACCGCCATAGCATGGCAATGTTTCAAAAAATCAACAAAATAGATGAATATTTTTCAACAAAAACAGATGAATATTTAAAAAACAAACTCCAAAAAAAGTTCAAATATTTTAAAAACCCCATAAAAATCAAAATTTACAAAATCTCTATAAAATTGTTTTTTGATGGTATTGCATAGGGAAAGCGCATTGCACCTATCTCCGTTATGTCAAATCAATCTAATTTTTTCAATCAGTTGGTTCCTCCTACCATTGAACTCCAATCCTCATTTGGCCAATATACTTATCCTCATGGTTTAAACAAACAATTGAATGAGCTATATCTATTATTGAATGCTTTATCCATGCTCCATGCTTGAATGATGTTACTCCATGATGTATGTTTTACTTGACTAATGAAGTTTTGAGTGCAGGTTCGAGTTACCTCATCTGGCACTACCAAAAAGCAACCCAGGCTACAATTGCTGCCCTCACCATCACTTATCTATATCTTACTATATGTTATTACCCTTAGAGCATATCAAGGACCTTGTGGCTCCGAGGAATCTGGGATTTGAGTTCCCCTTTATCAAAAACAATGATTATTCCAAAGGATTCTTAGCTGTACGGACAGGCCGTTACGCTTTGCACATGAGGACAACAGACCCACGCTTGGAAAACCAGGTGTCCTGACTCAACTCAGCATCATAATAATATTATCCTTGATGATTTTCTATCTTTTTATCCTTATTTTTTCCTTTAGCCCATCATACGTGCATATATTGAAATCACAGTGGAAAATCACTCTCCCAATGCAACTTGAGAGCCATTCTCCCTTCAAATACAAGTAAATTTGAAATATTCAATTCTGAGTTAAGTATCCAACTCCCTTTGTTGTCGCCTCTGGGCTGATTTCCTTGAACTCCCTTATTTGGATTTATCCCTCTACATTCGTCTTTATCTCCCATAGATCCACCTTGGTAGCAGCACGTTCACAAGCTATTAAACACCCCCCAATGGTGCAACCTAACGGATTGTGTCCTTTGGTACTTCCCCTACGCTAGAAGTTGATCTCTACTTCGTGCTCCACGTAGCACCTTTCCTTCGTGTACTGCATACACATCTCCCTTCGTGCCCTTGTGCACACCCTTTTCTTCCATCCAAACATCATGTTTTATTGGTCATCCTCTCCAGAGGTGATTTCCTTGGTAGTTGCTGAAAGACTCTCATCAGGTGGTGTCACCACAATTGCACGCGTGTCTATTTTTCACCTTGGCGTCTACTTTTCAATTCTCTCCACTTCGCTCCACTACACTATGCTACATTTCTTTTTATTCCATTTCACTCCACCTCTTGTCTCTCCGCTTCACTCTCCTGCAAAGCAAACGCCAAGGCGTGGCAGCTGTAGACACGCTAAAAATGACACCATCGCGGATAAATTTCAAATTATGTCATAATGCCACAAATGGCTCCCTATTTGCCTTGAAAGTGTATTTTTCCCCATTATTCAGGGTCTCCCCCCAATTTCCTGGTGCTTCCCCTTATTTTCCAAGCTTGCTGAAAGTTTTGGGTAGAAAGTCTAATTCACGACGGACATAGTGGTCGCGTTTCACATCGTGTAACGTCGCGCATTTTTCAGATCCTTGTGGATCTTGTGTTCAGCGCTTGTGAGGCCAATGTGTGGCCAATGTGGCTTGTGTTCGGTGTGTGCGTGCATTTTTGGGGCTTACTAGGCCGACAGTTTGGGCTCGTAGCACCCTGGATTCTCTGTTTGTGAACGCGACAGAGAGGGTCATCGTATTCTTAAGGAGACAGTCCTGCTCATCGCATTCTGGCTGCCGTCAGGGAATGGTGATCGTCTGCATGTGCGCTGTGTGTCCAGCGCTCGGCGACTGGCAGACGTTAGCATTGGGAAGGCGACGACTAGATCTGTCGCGACAAGGTCGCGACGGAATGGTCTGTCGTGTTATCAACCGCTAGCAGGCTTTAAACCCAGCTGGCCAGAACAGAGCTGGGTATGCTCTGTTCGGCCAGAGGGGGAGGTGCTGCGCGGGTTCCCTGGGGATTTTCGGCGTGGGAGCTTGTGGAATGGTGTGTTCTCGCCGCGGGAAGCTCGCGTGAAGCGGAAGAAACGCCGAAGGATCGTCGTACTGCGTGTTCTTCGTGGAGGTAGGGTGACTCCTCCTATTTTCCGGGCTGTGGATTGCGTAGGAGAGTGGTTTGATCAGTTATTCGTTTACCTAACAGTAGATACCATGTCTAGGGATTAACAAAAGCATGAAAATTGAGAATTAAGGGTGATTTGCATAGCATAGAGTGGTAATCCGTGGAGAGGATCCCGGACTAGGGTTCTTGCCTGTGATGGCGACGGAACCCCCTGTCGCGATCTGATCGCGACAGGTCGACCCGTCACGTTCAGGTGGGGAACGCGACATGTTGGTGCGTCGCGTTCACGTGGTGAACACGCCATATCGGGCTGTCGCATTCTGAAGGCGACACAGGCCCATGTCGCGACCACAGTCGAGTGGTCTGAATACGCATGACTTATGTGACGTAATTATCCGATTGTTATTATTCGGTGTATTTGGTAATACCGTGTGGTGCATTGGCACCTGTGGCGCTCTGGGAGTGCATGTTTACGAGGCTAGCATGTTGGTTACGTAGCTAGCTCGTGGGTTGCATCTTGGCGTGGTATGCACGCGAGGCGCATTGTGTTCACGTGCTGTAAACAGTCGGTATTTGTGAATGTCGTAAGATTTCACGCGGTTTGTGCGGTGCGCACGTGGTTTTGTGTGCGTGGCAGGTAGTACGACGCCTACCGTGGTTATCTCTCTAGTTGGGTGCCCCAGGTTCTCTGTGAGCCAGACTGTTAGTTCGGGGCTTGTCCCGGTACTTGTGTTGTACCGTTGAGGTCTGTGTCGTCTGTCCTAGACACTCTCACTCCTTTGTTTGAGTTGTACGTCCGGAAGAGGGAAAGACGACAGTGGGACAGTGACTCTTGAGTTTGTTTTTAGTCACTTATAGTGCGCTCTTAGTTTGGGGTACGGACACCGGTAGTCGACACTGGTCCCCAGCTAGTCCTTTTCAGTGCTTCACTCTAGAGTGCTCCGGCCAGAGACCCTAGAGGTGCCAGGCATGGGCCTACGGTTGTGTACCCGCAGGAGTGGTGTTTAGTTGGTCTCCACAGTTGTTTGACTTTTCCATGTGGAGCGACAGCTAGACCTTTTGTCCGTGGCTGCGAGACTGAGAGGTAGACCTGTGTTTGTTTGTCCGAGTCAGTTACTGGTGTCGCGAACCAGTCTACGTGGCTCGAGTGTGGCGGTCTCTACTTTAGCTCGTACATGTGCTTGAGTTTTGCCGTTTATTTATTTACTTTGTTTAATATAGTCGGCAAGTGGTAAGTATATTTATTGCTTTAATAACCTGCGTGGTTGTGCTATAAATTGCTAGTATAGTTTACCATATCCGTACTTGTGTATGGTTTGCTCGAGTTGGGGGAGTTCCCTACTGAGCCAGTGACTAGTGAGGCTCACCCCTACTCCCCACAGGCGAGGGCGAGGAGGAGGTTTCGTTACCATCTTCCAGTTCAGGGCCGCGCCGCAGCAGTGTTGGGCCAGTGCCTCCAGCAGTGTAGCTTCCGTAGCAGTGTAGTTTCTTTCCTCAGTTGTACCAGTTTACCTCGGGGTATGCCCCAGGCTCCTGTACTTTCTTGTACTTTTGTTGAAATTTGGCTATGTAAATCTTGTACATTATATATGAAATGGTGAATCATATATAAGATCAAGTGTGTTCCTTTCTGTGTTCACGGACTCGTGTGTGGTGTCCCTTGCGAGGCTATGGCCCGATCGCGGGAGGCGGACTCGGATCAAGTTCGTTAATGGTTTAACGGGTTTGAACGAGGCGTTCCATCATAGTTGGTATCAGAGCGAGGTCCGTGTAAATATAAAGGAACTGGGAAATTATATAGCCTTATTTCTACATTTGTACACTGCTGGTTAGGGCTGTTCATAATTCGGTTCAAACCAAAAAATCGAACCGAACCGACCAGTTCGGTTCGGTTCGGTTCGGTTTGGGCCTGTACACAGTTCAGTTCGGTTTCACATCTTGAAACCGAATAAACCGAAGATATATATAATATTCATTTTAATAACCCAAACAAAGTGTAGAGTAGTTGGTTAGCGCTGGGTGGTGCACCGCCTGCCGCCTCTGAAGTCTTGAGTTCGAAACCTGCCTCCACTAAACAGACATTTTTTGTCAAAAAAATGGGACAAATATGAGATTTGTTGTAAAAACATGCCAAAAGTAAGATTCTAACACCCCACCTACCATACAAATGGCCAGCGCCTTAACCATCAAGGCAACCGTGTGGCTGTAATATAGAAAGTATTACATTTCGGTTTAAACCGAACCAAACTGGTTCGGTTCGGTTCGGGTTGACCTTGGGATTACAGACCCGTGTTTACCCCTACTGCTGGTAGCTGATCTTGGTTTTGTAATGACCGGTTTTTGTTCGTGATTGTTATGTTATCTGTGCAGGAAGTTGAGATGGCTGATAGAAGGGATTGAGGTGGTGGAGGAGAGGACCATGAGGAGTCCACTCAATGTATGATTGAGAGGATTTGGGAAAGCCTCACCGATATTCGGATGAGGATGGATCAGCAGGCACCGATACCTCTAGCAGCAGTACCACTAGTTGCTGGAGTACCTGTGGCCCCTGTTGCACCACCGCCAAGAGTGGAGGTACCTTATGTGGCACCTGTACCACCACCAGCAATGGCAGCAGAAGAGCCGGTGATGCAAGTTGAAAAGTTTCTGAGGTTGCAGCCGCCCACTTATACAGGAGGGCCGAATCCAGATACTGCAGAGCACTGGATTCATGAGATTGAAAGGGTCTTTACGACCATGAGGTGTCCAGCAGTGGACAAAGTTGTGCTAGCCACATATCAGTTAAGAGGTTTTGCGCAGCAGTGGTGGCGTCTGAAGATGCAGACCACCTTTGCAGGCAGAACAGAGGAGGTTATTACCTGGCCAGAATTTCTCGAAGCATTCAATGATACATTCTTTCCACTTCAAATGCAGCAAGCGAAAAGAGAGCAATTCCGGACACTCCAGCAAGGTAATACCTCAGTTTTAGAATATCAGATGCGGTTTATGGCACTTAGCCGATATGCACCTTATGTAGTATCAGATAATGCTATGATGGTTGAGTATTTTATTCGGGGTTTGAGAGAAGAGTTGCAGAATGCGGTAATACCGTTAATGTGTAGAACAGTTGAGGAGGCAGCCCAGAGAGCAGCTACACTTGAGAGGTCTATTCGGGCTCGTCAGGAAAGCGGGTCAGGTTCGGGTAGTTTTCGGCTACCCCATCAGGTAGCAGGAGTCAGTAAGGGAAAAGCACCAACAGGACCTTCTTCTTCAGGTTTTGGTAAGTAGGGTCAGAAATTGAAGCAAGTATTTAAGGGCAAAGGAAGAGGAGGAGGAGGTCGGCAGCAGTTACAGCAGGGGCGTGGCTATAAGCCAGAGGTAGAGGAATCGCAGCAGAGCACTGCCAGGCAGCCCACTATTCCACCAGGTTACAGGTGCTATAATTGTAATCAGCCAGGGCATTTGATCCGCAATTGCCCCTATCCGAGAGAATATGGGTATGGTAGAGGTGTTCAGCAGCAGCAGCCCCAACAGTCATTAGCAGGTCGTGGTGGAGGTGCACCGCAGCAGCGAGGTAGAGGCCAGGTTATGGCTATCACCCGTGCCCAGGCAGAAGCATCGAACATGATAGAAGGTACAATACCTATTTATGATTTTTCAGCCAGAGTTCTATTTGATTTAGGTGCTTCTCATTCTTTCATTTCCGAAGAATTTTTGGATTGTATGGCTCATCTTCTAGAAGAGAAGTCATGTGAATTAGTAGTGGAGGTTCCCTCGGGTGAGTTTATGCTCACTCGTGTTACATAGATGAAGCTCCTATTGTGGTTCAAGGGAATCAGATGCCGGGCCGGTTGTATGCTCTTTAGTTGTCTGATTATGATATCATCTTGGGTATGGATTGGTTAGAAGCTTATGGAGCTATGTTAGATTGCAGAAAGAAAAGAATCAAGTTTTGTCACCCTAATGGTACAATGTTTGAATATCAAGGTATGCCCTCTTGTACTTCTAAATTTATAATTTCTGCAATTAAAGCTAGAAAATTAGTTAATGAGGGATGTGTAGCTTATTTAGCTTCTGTGAGTCTGGTTGAGGCTAGTAAGTCAGTAGAAGTAGTTCCCGTGGTTAGAGAATTTGCGAATGTTTTTGTCGGGTTTAGCTCCAAACAGGGAGGTGGACTTTACCATTGAGTTGTTGCCAGGCACCATGCCGATCTCTAAAGCTCCATATCGGATGGCGCCGACAGAACTTAAAGAATTGAAAAAGCAATTGGAAGAATTGCTGGAAAAAGGGTTTATTAGGCCGAGTCACTCCCCATGGGGGGCGCCGGTGTTGTTTGTAAAAAGAAAGATGGAAGTTTTAGAATGTGTATTGATTACAGGAAATTGAATGAGGTGACCATAAAGAATAAGTACCTGTTACCTAGAATTGATGATCTGTTTGATCAGTTGCAATCAGCTAAGGTATTTTCTAAAATTGATTTAAGATCAAGGTACCACCAGTTGAGAATTAGAGAGGGTGATATTGATAAAACAACATTTAGAACTCGATATGGTCACTATGAGTTGTGGTTATGCCATTTGGGCTAACCAATGCTCCTGCAGCTTTTATGGATTTGATGAACAAGATTTTTCATCCGTATTTGGACCAGTTCATTGTGGTCTTTATAGATGATATTCTGATTTACTCAGCATCTGAAGAGGAGCATGCAGCGCATTTGAGATTTGCCTTGCAGTTATTAAGAGATAATCAGTTGTTTGCCAAATTCAGTAAGTGTGAATTTTGGCTAAAAGAGATTCAGTTTTTAGGCCATGTCATATCAGCTGAGGGAGTAGCAGTTGACCCAAGTAAAGTGGAGGCAGTAATGAAATGGGAGGTGCCTAAGACAATTACTGAAATTAGAAGTTTTCTGGGGTTAGCAGGCTATTATAGGCGTTTCATTCAAGATTTTTCTAGGATTGCGGCACCCATGACTAGATTGACTAGAAAGGGTGTGCCTTATGTATGGTCTGGTGAATGTCAAAGAAGTTTCATGGAATTAAAGAAGAGACTTACAGCGGCACCAGTGTTGACATTACCAACAGGTAATGGTGGTTATGTTGTATATACAGATGCGTCTAGAAGAGGGCTTGGCGCAGTGCTAATGCAGCATGGCAAGGTAATAACTTATGCATCCAGGCAATTGAAACCAGCAGAAGAGAATTACCCCACTCATGATTTAGAGCTAGCAGCAGTTATGTTGCCTTAAAGATGTGGAGGCATTATCTTATGGTGAGAGATTTGAGATTTTTACCGATCATAAAGTTTAAAGTATATCTTTTCCCAGAAAGACTTGAATCTCCGTCAGCGTAGATGGGTGGAGTATTTAAAAGATTATGATTTTAGTTTGGCTTACATCCGAGTAAGGCCAATGTGGTGGCTGATGCTCTAAGCAGAAAAGCATATTTAAGTCAAATGATGATCAAGGAATGGAAGTTGTTGAGGAAATAGCGGAGAACTCCCTGTATGTGCCAAGCAGTCAACGACGGGTAATATTAGCTAGTAGTGCTGTGGAGCCGTCACTGTATTGGCAAATTGTTAAGGCCCAAAAGTGGATGTAAATTTAGCTGAAATCGTGAAAATGGAAGGAGTCGCTATTGATGATAACTGTGTGGTCAGGCTCAGAGGCAGACTATTTGTGCCAGCAGAAAAAAGTAAAACAGAGAGATTAGAAGAGGCCCATAATTCCGGTACACTATTCACCCCGGTAGTACCAAGATGTACCAGGATATGAAGAAACATTTTTGGTGGCCTCATATGAAAAAGGAAATAGCAGAATTTGTCTCAAGATGTGCAATTTGTCAACAAATCAAGGCAGAGCATCAGAAGCCTGGAGGTTTATTACAACCATTACCCATTCCGCAATGGAAATGGGATGATATTGCTATGGACTTTGTAGCAGGTTTACCGGGTCAGCAGCAGGACATAATGGAATATGGGTATTAAGTATAGATCCCAGTATGCTTGCAGCATGGTATCAGCAATCCACCCAGACGGATGGTTTACAGGAGCTTGCAGAGAGTAGTTGGCAGAGAGGAGCTATTCAGACAATTGAAGATATGTTGCGAGCATGTTGTTTAGTTTGGGGTGGTAGTTGGGAGAAGCATCTGGGAATGGTTGAATTTGCTTATAATAATAGTTATCATACCAGTCTCGGAATGGCACCATATGAAGCGTTATATGGAAGGCCATGTAGAACACCATTGAATTGGCATGAAGTGGGAGAAAGGCAAATGGTAGGCGCTGAATTAATACAACAGACGACTGAAATGGTAAAGTTTATCAAAGAAAAGTTGCTGACAGCTCAAAGCAGGCATAAAAGTTATGCTGATAATCGAAGGAGACCACTTCAATTTGAAGTTGGAGACTTGTTTTTCTAAGAGTTTCTCCTACTAAAGGTATTGTGCGATTCGGTAAGAAAGGAAAATTGAGTCTGAGATATGTAGGACCCTTCCAAGTATTAGAAAGAATTGGAGAAAACCTATAGACTGATTTGCCAGCTGATTTTGCAGATGTTCATGATATTTTCCATGTCTCCATGTTAAGAAAGTGTATTGACGATCCAACTCAAATAATCAGTTATCAGGGTGGAGATTTCAGGGTGGATATAGAAATACCCAGTGCAAATTACCCAGTGCAAATTACAGGCCATAAGGCAAGGAAGTTAAGAACAAAGAAATTGAGTTAGTTAAGGTCAGATGGGAAAATAGGCTGGGAGGTGAAGGAGTTAGCCGAGGAGATGGCTAAAGGGTATCCTTACATATTTGAATAAGGTTTTAAATCTTTTTAGATGATAGTATTTGTAATTATGTTTTAAAGTTGTATATATTTGGAATGTGTTATGGATTTCGAGGTCGAAATTTCTTTTTAGATGATAGTAATGTAACGTCGCGCATTTTTCGGATCCTTGTGGATCTTGTGTTCAGCGCTTGTGAGGCCAATGTGTGGCCAATGTGGCTTGTGTTCGGTGTGTGCGTGCATTTTTGGGGCTTATTGGGCCAACAGTTTGGGCCCGTAGCACCCTGGATTCTCTGTCTGTGAACGCGACAGAGAGGGTCGTCGCATTCTTAAGGCGACAGTCCTGCTCGTCGCGTTCTGGCTGCCGTCAGGGAACGGAGATCGTCTGCATGTGCGCCGCATGTCTAGCGCTCGGCAACTGGCAGACGTTAGCATTGGGAAGGCGACGGCTAGATCCGTCGCGACAAGGTCGTGACGGAATGGTCTGTCACGTTATCAACCGCTAGCAGGCTTTAAACCCGGCTGGCCAGAACAAAGCTGGGTATGCTCTGTTCGGCCAGGGGGGGAGGTGCTGTGCGGGTTCCCTGGGGATTTTCGGCGTGGGAGCTTGTGGAATGGTGTGTTCTCGCCGCGGGAAGCTCGCGTGAAGCGGAAGAAATGCCGAAGGATCGCCATACTGCGTGTTCTTCGTGGAGGTAGGGTGACTCCTCGTGTTTTCCGAACTGTGGATTGCGTAGGACAGTGGTTTGATCAGTTATTCGTTTACCTAACAGTAGATACATGTCTAGGATTCACAAAGCATGAAAATTGAGAATTAAGGGTGATTTGCATAGCATAGAGTGGTAATCCGTGGAGAGGATCCCGGACTAGGGTTCTTGCCTGTGATGGCGACGGAACCCCCTGTCGCGATCTGATCGCGACAGGTCGACCCGTCGCGTTCAGGTGGGGAATGCGACATGTTGGTGCATCGAGTTCACGTGGTGAACACGCCATATCGGGCTGTCGCATTATGAAGGCGACACAGGCCCATGTCGCGACCACAGTCGAGTGGTCTGAATACGCATGATTTATGTGATGTGATTATCCGATTGTTATTATTCGGTGTATTGGTAATACCGTGTGGTGCATTGGCACTTGTGGCGCTCTGGGAGTGCATGTTTACGAGGCTAGCATGTTGGTTACGTAGCTAGCTAGTGGGTTGTGTCTTGGCGTGGTATGCACGCGAGGCGCATTGTGTTCACGTGCTGTGAACAGTCGGTATTTGTGAATGTCGTAAGATTTCACGTGATTTGTGTGGTGCGCACGTGGTTTTGTGTGCGTGGTAGGTAGTACGATGCCTACCGTGGTTACCTCTCTAGTTGGTGCCCCTGGTTCTCTGTGAGCCAGACTGTTAGTTCGGGGCTTGTCCCGGTACTTGTGTTGTACCGTCGAGGTCTGTGTCGTTTGTCCTGGACACCCTCACTCCTTTGTTTGAGTTGTACGTCCGGCTGAGGGAAGACGACAGTGGGACAGTGACTCTTGAGTTTGTTTTTAGTCACTTGTAGCGCGCTCTTAGTTGGGGGTACAGACACCGGTAGTCGACACTGGTCCCCAGCTAGTCCTTTCCAGTGCCTCACTCTAGAGTGCTCCGGCCAGAGACCCTAGAGGTGCCAGGCATGGGCCTGCGTTTGTGTACTCGCAGGAGTGGTGTTTAGTTGGTCTCCACAGTTGTTTGACTTTTTCACGTGGAGCGGCAGCTGGACCTTTCGTCTGTGGCTACGAGACTGAGAGGTAGACCTGTGTTTGTTTGTCCGAGTCAGTTACTGGTGTCGCGAACCAGTCTACGTGGCTCGAGTGTGGCGGTCTCTACTTTAGCTCGTACACGTGCTTGAGTTTTGCCGTTTATTTATTTACTTTGTTTAATATAGTCGGCAAGTGGTAAGTATATTTATTGCTTTAATAACCTGCGTGGTTGTGCTATAAATTGCTAGTATAGTTTACCGCATCCGTACTTGTGTATGGTTTGCTCGAGTTGGGGGAGTTCCCTACTGAGCCAGTGACTAGTGAGGCTCACCCCTACTCCCACAGGCGAGGGCGAGGAGGAGGTTTCGTTACCGTCTTCCATTTCAGGGCCGCGCCGCAGCGGTGTTGGGCCAGTACCTCCAGCAGTGTAGCTTCCGTAGCAGTGTAATTTCTTTCCTCAGTTGTACCAGTTTACCTCGGGGTATGCCCCAGGCTCCTGTACTTTCTTGTACTTTTGTTGAAATTTGGCTATGTAAATCTTGTACATTATATATGAAATGGTGAATCATATATAAGATCAAGTGTGTTCCTTTCTGTGTTCACGCACTCATGTGTGGTGTCCCTTGCGAGGCTACGGCCCGATCGTGGGAGGCGGACTCGGATCAAGTTCGTTAATGGTTTAACGGGTTTGAACGAGGCGTTCCGTCACACATCGACTGATGGAGAATATTTAAAATGCATCGAGTCAAACCGTCGCTATTCATATCGATTGATGACTAGTAATCGTTTGATCTTAAACGCGTTGTGTCACAATGTCACGATTCTCCATCGATTGGTGACCAAACATCGATTGCCAAAACCAACAATCAATTGATCTTAAATGCATCATGGTAACACGTTGCGATTCTACATTGATTGGTAAACAACATCGATTGCTGAATATTGATACATGACAGTCCTTGTCGTTGCGTTTCTTATACCGATTGGTGCTTGTTCTGATTGAAGTTAGTATCGATTGATGGTTGGCATATCGATTGGTGTTATACGCGACGATTAGGTTAGACGCGATTTGCATACCGATTCCCAGTCCTATTCTGATTGGTGAAGTACATCGATTGATGACCAAAAGAACATTCTTAAACACATCTGTTATGTCCATCGTGATTTACAACTTCTATATTTCCCAACAATTTCCTTATTTCACTTTTGGAAATACTTGTTGACTTTTTCTGAAACGCGACTTGTACCTCCGTTGCGATTCAACATTCCATATTTAACTTTTGGCAAGTTTTCATAAATAAAATTCAAAAATTCATATATGCGTCAACCTTGTCTATCGCACTTAAGATTGCTGCCTCTGTCATAATCTGATTTTAATTGAAATTCTTTTAATATGTTTGTTTATGTCGTCGCATATCAACATTAAGTGCGACCACTGTGCCCGTCACGATTTACATCTGTTGTCTACCTCGGACTTCAAGCCTCTGCTCCTATATATACACCCCATGTCTCGTCGTTCCCAAGGTTGGAGACTCAAGAGAACTCCCACGTCCAGTGAGTTGAGAGAGCTAATTTCAAGGCGGAGCCTTGCCAGACTGTCGTATCAAGCTCAACGACGCCTCGCCTCTCCATCATCAACCAGAAGGAGCAGATCTTCAGTGCCTCCTCCTCCTCCTCTCTTCAGAAAGTCTTCAATTTCCAGCAACTACTTGTGCCATCATCATCTCAAAGGGAAAGCACCTCCATCCTCTTCTTGTTCATATTCTCTATTTTGTTTATACACCATCATCATACTCTCCCCATCATAGCCCCAATGTGGCTGCTGCAATATCTCTTGTTTATTCTACTTATCTTTTAATCATCATCTCAATCAACACACACACACACTGTTTGCATGCATGCACAAACATGCCTACTGTCTAGGGGTTTTAAAAGTCACGCAAGGTGTGTTCTTCTCCATCACGTTTATGCTATTTCATTACTTTGAGAATTGATACTACACGTTCTTTGGCTAATCCTCTCTTCTTTTTATGTGTTTTGCAAGGGTAATCATCAAGAAAAAGCCTTCTACCACGGCCAGCCATGCTCATAGAAGAAGAAGCGGACTCATAATCTTTCCTGCGCAATCTCCCCACTTTAAAGGTATTCTACGATCATCTCTTTTTTTGCACTTGCTGAACCTCCTTCGGTACCCATGAGTACCTGGCGATCACGATCACATCAAGGACTTGTGCTCCATCCACCATCTTTCATTCATCTTATTCTTTATTTTTCTCATTATTTTCCTTGTGGACGCTTTCGTAGTTCATAAGAATGAAAAAGCATAATCTACACCTATCAGGGCAACGCGTTCTAATTTCCAAGACCTTTTTAGGTTGAGGCGCCTGCAGAATGAGGGTTTTACCCTCTGTTCTGCTAGGCGAGTTCCCCAAGCAAGGCTGCGTGGTTTCAACTTCTCCGACCATTTTGGAGCATTTCAGAGACAAATTTGCGTAGGAGGAGGTGGCCAGATCATGAGAAGGCCCCAATAGGTGTTGTTCTTCATTATTTGGTAGGGTGGTTCTCCTCCTTTCGGCTTTTTTGTGATCTCAATGGGTTTTTCGGCATGAAGAAGTCAAGTTTCGCATGTTTCGATGGTCGTTTACCTTGTTTACAGTGTTTGGAATGTGTACAGTGTGTTGGAGGGTTGGAAATGGTGGTTTGGATGAGATTTTGGGGCAGAACTATGTGTTGTCGCAGTCGAGGGACCTGTCACGTTCTTATCACTGTCCCCCCTCCCAACACATTCTTATCGCAGTCCTTTAGTCCGACATGTTCTTATCGTGATCTACTAGCCCAATGCGTTATGGTTTGTTGTCGCGGTCTATCGTATGTCCGTGTTTTGGTCGCGGTCTCTGTGTTCGGTTCCATGTCAACTGAGGTTTAGTTTTATACGTAGGGTTGTGTTGTTCATGCAGAAGTGCTTACGGTGTTTCCCTAATGAGTCTCATAGTGTTGACACTTAATTATTTACTTGTTACTTCTAGTCAGGAGCCCCGGCTACTGTGTGCGCCTTGCACTTTGTGTGCCGATAGGGGTTTAGTCCCAGTGCTGTGAGCACTGAAGGGTCTTATCATCTTCCCAGACTCCCATTTTAGTTCCTCATCCCAGACAGGGGAAAAGATGACTATTGGAAACTTGTGTGGTTCGAGTGCACTCGTGGTTGGGAGATTGGATACCGACAGACGTGTTGGGCCCCAACTAGTCTTGAGTTATAGTTGGTGTGTTGCCCCACTGCCTCTCCAGTCAACAGGTAGTCAGGCATGGAGTAGCAGTTAGAATGTGTTTCTGACTATGAGAGTGAGAGGTTGTTTGTGTACTCTTCTCCGGGTCAAGTTCTAGCTTCACGGGCCAGCTACCGTGTCCCTAGTGTAGCGTCATACTGGCTTACTCTTGGTTTGACATGGTCAATGGTGATATATGGTGGTGTGATTATTTCTTGTTCAGTTGTATTATTTATTTTAATTTAGCATGATTAACTATTATTGTGATTATGGTGGTTTATCATATGTTTTGGGGAAGCTTCCCTACTAAGCCAGTGACTTTGAGGCTCACACCCCTACTCCCTTTCAGGTGAGAGTGAGCAGGCGAGTTTTCAGCCCCGACTGCACCTCCAAAGCAGTGAGCCAGATCCCTCTTCCTCCAGCAGCTTGTGAGTTTTGTGTGCTACGGGGTATGCCCTATTAGCCCACAATAGCACAGTAGGAATCACCTAGAGGGGGTGAATAGGTTGATGTAGAAAACTAAATACAAATTAAACATTTTAAATTTTGGTTAGTGAACAAAATTGTGTGCAATAATTATGAAGGCCACGGAAGGAATCACACACAAAGAATACATGAATTTTATCTTGGTTCGGCCCTTCCTAAATGGAAGTCCTACGTCTAGTTCCCAAGAAAACTCTTGGGATTTCACTAATCGAGGTACAGTCCCCCCAATGGACATACAACACCCAGCTCCCCGTTGGTCTTCTTCTATTTCCCAGGCAAGAAGGAAGCCCACTTCTTTTACAGGCTTAGAAGCAAACCTACTCTAATTCTGGATGTGAGTGCACCCACTATTTAATCTCAGTCAGATGTTTCTTTCCAGAGCTCAGATACCAACTCGCTAGTACAAACCCCAGCACAATTTCCACTGGTATAGACCCTAGCTAGTCTTCCACACAAGAGAAACATAGAGAACAGTCCCTTTACTGTATACAACACCCAACACTTATGTTGGTCATCTCTCACACTGGAAGAGGAACACATCAATCTTTCTTTAGAAAAGAAAGAACAAGCTATTAAGATCAAGTTCGGGAATAATGAACTTGGATTTCTTGATCTCTGACAGCAACCTGATAGCTAAAGGGATGAACAAGACTAACACAAGACTCTTAGGCTTAAACTCCCTCTTATAGAAGTACAGTGAAACACAGAGAGATGAGAAAGAATGAAGACTTGAAAGCTTTCCACTTGAAGAGATTTCTACTTGGGCACTTCTTGTTATGTATATTTTTTTCTTCAAAGCCTCCATCTTCTTATACAGCCCTTTGAAGAAGACCGTTGAGGAGATCTGTTGGAACTCCATCTATCTGTTGCTACTTCTTCTTCTTCTTCTGCTCCTCTCTTTGTATCTAACATTTGTCTTCTTAAGTCTAATGGATGCCTCAGATCTCCTCTATGCTATGAGCATTTAATGCTAGTAAGAGGATAGTGAGAAAGAAAAATATAACATGTTAGTCAGTCCATACCGATTTTACCTAGTCCATATTTCCTGCTGACAGTCTGTTATGTTAAGTAGTTGCCTTTCTATCTAGCAGGAAAGAAGGAGACCATTGAGACATGCAAAAAGGTAGCTTCAAGTTAGAGCATATCTTATCATATGCAGGCTATATACAAAGAGTTGTGCCTACTATTTCAAGTTACGAGACATGAATAATGAGTTAAAGATGTGAATGAGATTTGAAATATGTTGCATGCCAAAGGTATGTTGTTTACCAATCGAAATATTCAAAAGCAATCAAAATATATATTCAACAATTGGTGCATAGTATGAGTACTGAACACTTAATTCACCAATCGATGTGTTTTAAGTTATATTAACACTAATCGGAATGTAAATTACATCAATCAGAATAATACTGAACATTTGTTCACCAATCAGAATGAGTAATGAAAATTTGTTCACCAATAGGAATATTTACAAACCAATCGAAATGAGTACGATACCAATTAGAATGATTATGAACATTTGTTCAATAATCGGAACAATTTAAACACCAATCGAAATGTTACTTAGTAATCAGTACACTTAAACAACAATTGATAAGAAACTTTTGTTCTCCAATCAGAAGAACACTTAAACATCAATCGATAGAAGCTTTGTTCTCCAATAGATAGAAACTTGATCCTCTAATCGATAGAAAGCTTCTTAAGTAATGGATGTGACACTTTAGTCTCTAATCGATACACATTGAACTATAATCGATATGGACTTTGTGTATTTCTTTTTACAGCGATAGAAATTATCTTATTTCTTATACATAAATATCTTAAAATTATTATTAGATATATTCATAATATTCCTGAGTTTTAGTTATCACCGAAACACAATGATAAATATAAGAGTGGTTCAACATGCCCCTGGCTAGTGTACATTTCTTTTGAGTTTTCAAAGTTTATGGGACAATGTAATATGATGTACATATTTATATCAATGCGAGTATTTTTACTTATCCTGTACATTTCCTATTGGATATGTGTGATGATTAACCTTCCAAGACTCCATGGCTCGGGGTTGGAGGTGTAGCACCACGAAAATTCAGTAATTCAAAAATCTGAAATAAATTAAAAATGATAAATTCAACATTACGAAATAGTAAAAACATACATGCCATTATCGTTTGTATGAAAATATATCAGAAAATTTCATAAAATCATAGTTCAACTCTAAATAATACTCCCTAATGACCCACAAACAAATTCATGCAAAGAAAAATCCGATTAGCCAAACTTAAGGCATTTTGCGACTGATTATCGTAGTTAGGGAATTAGTTAGAAAATCATTATCACATGTACTTAATGGAGTCTAACAATATAATACAATTAGGGGTAGACTCCAAACAATGTGTGTTGAAAGCCCATCATAGGATTTGGACCAATGGACAACTTATGGCCCAGGAATAAATGCAAGTAAGAAAATATCAAGGAAATTTGTAGCTTCAATTGGGCATAAATTGGAAAGGGCAATTAGAGCAAAATCTAAGGCAATTAGACTTCCAAGTTAACCCAAATTCGTGTCCCATCAAGAGGGAAGGTTTCCTAATAGTTTCCACTCAATTGGGGATGGGAATCCTCAAGCTTTGGAAAGGATTAACCAAATTCGGAGTCTCCCTTTTCCGAGTTGTATTAGGACTTGAATTAACCCTAGATCTATAAATAATCATCTTAATCTCTATGGGGACGAGTTACCATCGAGTTAGGGTCATGAGAGGTCGAGCTAGGGCACCAGAGGAGGAGGAGATCAACCACAAACAGAGCTTCTTCTCTAACTCTCGTGCTGCAGAAGACCGGTAGGTGTTCTCGGGCTAAAACTAATTGTATCATATACCACATGAAAGAGCATAGAGTCTAGTTTCATTTGCACTTAGTTTTTCCAATTTTCATCAAGCATGTTTCGAGTATTAAGTGTTTTTCAAGAGTAGCACATGATTAGGGATTTCCGTATTTGTACCATGATTCATGCATATCGAGGTCAAATTGGGTCAACCCAGAACCATAGTTCTCTTTTACTCATCGTCCCCTACAACTTTCATGATCATAGCTTTGTCTAAGGACCTCTAGATTTCGAGTTATAGATCAATAAAGAGAAAATGCACATTTTTTGGGTTCTCGGGCAAGAACAATGAAAGCGACCATCCAGATGTTGCATTCCTCATCGCATGAAGGTGACGTTCGACTCCGTCGTGATTCACTAAATAGCGATAGGCCATCCCATCACGTTTCAGGTTCTGTCCGACAGCCCAGGCGCATAAAACAGTGTGCCATATGGATTTCAGTGCACTTCGAGAACGCGATCGATCATGCCGTCGCAATTTTACCATGTTTTTTTGCCCTTGGTTTGTGTGCATATTTTGTATTTGAGAAGGTCACTTGAACGGAACCGTTTACCTCGTCACGATTATGTGTCACCAATCGTTACCCCTGTTCCGATTGCCCTTAACGCGACCGTGAACTCGCGTTTCGTTAGTCTCCAATCAGTATCCTCTATCGATTGACTTGAACGCATCTGACCTTGCCGTTGTGTTTCTGTCCTATAATCTATTGGTTATATCTATTGACTTTAACGTGACCGTTTACCCCATCGTGATTTAGTTAGTCATCCCAAAGTCAAGTTTCTTCTGTTTAAGCCTTGGAAATAGGCAACGATTGAACCCGTCGCGTATTCTAAAGCCTACCCGAGACCTGTTTACTCAGTCTAAAGTGTAAGTCTTGCATGTTATGAGTTATAGAAGTATTGTGCAGTCTGTCCAGTGGCCTAAAATCTGTTAATCCATGTAAAAGTCATAACAACCTGAAAGTTTATTCTAATTGTTCATAATTGCATGACATTGGTATGATCATCTTAATGCTCGTGCTTACTGTTAAACTGAAGATTGATCTTGTTAAGCTGCAGAAAACCATGTTAATGAAATCTTGATAGTATTGCGTTATAATTTGTCGTCATGTTACCATTTTCCGTTGTGTTAAATCGATGGATTGTGAATATTGAGACACGTTCTACACGACACTCTTGCACAAATAGGCAGCCCTTTTAAGGGGATTGTAAACTCTCTGTTGGTCATTCCATACGCAGCCCTTTTAGCGACGGACACTTTTCGTCGCTAGAGAGCTTAGCGACAGAATATCGATGGAATTAGGTTGCAGCTATATATTGGACGCTAATGGCGACGACATAGGGACTGAAAATTATCGTCGCAAAAGCTGTCGCTAATTTAGACGGTTTTCATATCAGGGCAAAAAAAATTCTGTCGCTAATCCGTCGCTAAATGAGCGACAGATTAGCGACGGACATGCATCGCCCGCAGAACTCTGTCGCTAAAATAGCGATCGATCTACCTATTTATCCGGCGCTAGTCCATCGCTATTCAGCCTCTAAATAAATAAAAAAAAATATATAAATTTTTAAAAAAATTTATTACATAGATAATGAAGAAATAAAATTGTCACAAAAGTGTGGCGCTAATTCAAATATCTTCTAAATATTTTCCAACATGTCACAAAAGTGTTTACATAGATAATGAAGAAATAAAATTGAAAAAGTCAAATGATGAGACTCCTAATCGTCTACAAGATGAGTCTCTAGATCGTCACCATCTGCATCGCTACTAGCCTATTCTCCAACGACCTGCACGTAAAAAAATAATATTAGACATTTATTAATATGAAGAAATAAGAGATCATTTTACATTAACAAATTATAAATTTAAACCTAAATTTTCCTGCCAAATTCTAACTAAGAGTCCGATTTGGACTCTATCAACTCCCACATGTCCAGTTTCACTCTCTCCACATGTTGAAATTGTCTACACTATGAAATATAAGTAAAACATAATACATTATGTACTCACCTGGCCGAAGCCTGCAATAGATGGAGGTGGAGGTGGAGGTGGATGTGGAAATGCCACCCCCATCGCATGAAGAGCTGGGACAACTGTCCGACCAAACCAACTGTCTAAGTGTCTGATAAGTGCACTACAGTAGTGGTCAGGCAGCTCAGTAGGCTGCTTCGGTGGTGGCGGCGACTGTGTATAGCTGTAGGATGCCTCCGAGCACCCTGACTCCATAGTAGAGTTGATGACTCCACCAACATCCATCCCAGTACCAAATCCAAACACTCGGCCTTTCTTTGGTTGACCAGCTGCAACCAACCAAGCCGAGGCATCGAATTGGGGATGCTGAGAGGAATCATCACCATGCCACTCTATCAATTGTTGCTCATATGACTCCTGAGTAAAAAAAATAATAATCAAAATTTTAGAATGCATTAGTTTAAAATGTTACGTTAATAAGTATCATAACAAGAAGTACATACCACCACTTCTTTCTCCCTCTCAGAGACAAATTCTCCTGATTCCTTACGTTTATGTGTACGACGGAATAGCTCTGTATAGGCCACAGGGCCGCCTGCCTCCTCCTCCTACAATTGCAAATTATGAAAGAAAATTAATGTAATGCATAAATGTTATAAAATTTAAATTATAAAATGAATAATTACCATTCTCTTCTTATGGCGTCCAAAGGTGATGGAGCCACTAGTATGCAAACTAGCCTCAGGCATTTTGGCCCAATTTTGTGTAGCAATGGGCGACCGTGATTGGTACTCTTGTGTCGCCCACTGGTCGCACATATCATCCCAATAGTCTTTCCTTATCGTAGGAGGGCCGTGGCCCTTCCATTGGAGTGGATCAGCCACCCCACCCACTGCCCTCTTTGCCAACTCCTTCTTCTTGGTAAGGTAGTCAGAAAAACGTCTCCCCGCAACCTTTTCCCAGGCAATTCTCGCATCCTCTGCTTGCTTCGCAGTCGTGAAGCGATAAGTGCACTGTAGAAATTGATGCTATGTTTAGTAACAAATTACTTTAAATTAAATTAAAATAAAACATACCAAAAATGATTGGAAGAGGCTGTCGAGGACGTCCCTCGGGTAGTCCCTCCACTGTGCCACCGGCCCTGGGAGATGGTGGAGCAAGGATTTTGTGATCCATCGCGTCACTTCTGGTGGCTCAAACTTCATGCTGGACATTATTTATTTAAAGTTAGAAAGAAACATTGTGTTACAAACATAAATGTTTAAAATGAATAATTAAATACTTACGGGTAGCTGCCGGTGTACAGCAATGTGATCCAGCATCGTGTGGTGGGCTCTGACGATTGCCCAAAACTAGAATGACCTATTGAGCTTGTAGTAGAAGGCTGAATGGGGGCCGTAGTAGGAGGAGGGGGCGCTGTAGTGGAAGGCTGAATGGGGGCCGTAGTAGGAGGAGAGGGTGCTGTAGTAGAAGGCTGAATGGGGGCCATAGTAGGAGGCAGACTGGGGTCTGTAATAGGATCCAAAATGGGGGTCGTAGTGGGAGGTGAAATGAGGACTGTAGTAGGTGGTAGAGTGGGGCCTGTAGTAGGAGGGAGAGGGCGATGCCCCTGAGTGGAGTGTGAACCTGTAAAAAAAAATGATGAATGATCAGTTTTTAATAATTATAAATATAATTACAAATATAATTTATGTAAAATGTAAACCTCTGATGGAAGGCGCCGTAGTAGGAGGGGGAGGGCGGTGCCCCTAAGTGGAGTGTGAACCTGTAAAAAAATGATGAATGATTAGATTTCAATAATTATAAATATAATTACAAATATAATTTATGTAAAATATAAACCTCTGATGGAAGGAGCCGTGGTAGGAGGGGGAGGGTGGTGCCTCATAGCAGAGTGTGAACCTATAGAAAAAATGAGGAATGATTAGACTTCAATAATTACAAATATACTTACAAATAAAATTTATGTAAAATGTAAACCATTGGTGGAAGGAGCCGTGGTAGGAGGGGGAGGGTGGTGCCCCGTAATAGAGTGTGAACCTGTAGAAAATTGTGCATTGGTATATTAGAAATCACAGCCTGCATAGAAAAGGAAAAATGAAAAAGACACCTGGTCATTAAACACAAAAAAAACACCTATACATGCATGTCAGACTTAGTGTGGATTGGTCCTCTTTAGATCTAAGTTAGTTTCTATGCGTGGCTCATCTCCATGTGCTTGCCGGGAAATTAACTAAAACTCTCTTTTGAGATAAACTGTAGCTTGCCTCTCAGCAAGAATTAGAGTTCGCCCAGCTTCCAACATTCGTTGTATAAACATGCTAGCTGCTCATGCAGGTAGCCCTGATGAACAAAAGGAATTATCCCCAGTTTCTGAAAGCTTTGCATGCATTTTGCGGCTGGGAGTGCATCATTCCATGTCTAATTAAGGTTCATGGCGATCGACATGCATGATCCCAAACCAATGGCCGGGTAAGCAAACCCGTTTGATATATGATTTAGCGTCCTCTACATGATTTCTTCCTTTCTTTGCAAACCCAGCAATTCAAACTAGCTATATTTTTATCTCATTGAATTTGCTTTGTGTTCATATTGTATTCATTTTAACTTTTATTTATATCATCTTTCTATTTAGTTGTGATCTGTTTAAATAGGCTTTGTTCACAAAAGAATTGGCCCGGCCTGGCAACAAGAAGCATCAGGCTTGGACTTTGGTAAGCTGAACCTGGTCTCATTTGAGATCAAGGTCTAGGAATAACTTTAAATGAAAGCAGTACTGACCATATATGCTCATGATCTCTCTCTGGTAGCAGGAATATTTGTTGTTGATGTACATATACTTTGTGGATTAATATATTTGTGACCTTGGGATATTTTTGTCACCCTGGTCCCCCTTCAATCGGTTGTACCCATCAAATTCCAATTAATTCCTGTGGAACAAAAAATTCTTGATATTTCCTAATACAAACAAATTAATGGACCGGCTCCAATGTATAAGAAATGTATACATGTCAAGCAGAAATGCATACATGTATAATAGGGTGGAAGAAATGCATACATCACAATAATAGGTGTACTAAACATTTAGACAGAAAGGTGCATTACCTTTGTGTTTAGGTTTCTCTGATCTATTCACCTCACTGAGGAAACAATTGGGTACTACTCAGGAAACAATTTGGGTATTATAAAAATGGGAACCAAAATGATGAATTTGGGTGGAGTGACTGGAGTCACATGTCAAGCAGCATTCTGCATGACTGTGAGGCTAAAGAACAGAAACCCAATGGGTGCACCAGCTTTGTTGGAATTCCAGTCTATGGTTTGATTGAATTGGTACAAGTTCAGAAGGATCTAATCTATCTTGCCTTTTCTAATCAAATTAGCTTTCCATTTCATCTATGGCAAATCCTGATGGGTTCTATCTGGCTATCTCATCTTCACTTTCCTCATGTTCTGGGTCTGGCCATTACTATATTGCCGTATCCAACAAAAATAAAAGGAATGCTAAAGGATAAAACTTCTCAGTTATGTAATTATGAATTAGACTTCATGGATTACAAATGTAATTATGAAAATAATTTATGTAAAATGTAAACCTCTTATGGAAGGAGTCGTGGTAGGAGGAAGAGGGCGATGCCCCTGAGCAGAGTGTGAACCTGTAGAAAAAATGAGGTATGATTAGACTTCAATAATTACAAATATACTTACAAATAAAATTTATGTAAAATATAAACCACTGGTGGAAGGAGCCGTAGTAGTAGGAGGAAGGCGATGCCCTTGAACGAAGCGTGAACCTGTAGAAAAAATGAAGAATGATTAAACTTCAATAATTACAATTATAATTACGAATAGAATAACTAAATTTCATATCTGAAGTATGACCTCTGCGTCCTCGAACTGGTTGACCTCCGCGAGGCATACCTGTTGTTTATTAAATTAACATAAAGTATGAGACCATCAAATGATATATCAATTTCATCACTAGTTTGTGTCCATTAAATCAAATACCAATTTCTATTTAAATATCCATTTCATCACCGCCTAATGATGTATCATAACCTAATTCATCACTAGCTTCAGTTTCAATTTCTTCTTCTTCTTCTTCTTCCTCCTCCTCCTCCTCCTCCTCCTCCTCATCATCATCATCATCATAATCATCTTCTTGCATGGTTCGAGCTTGCTGTGGTAGTTCTTTTGGATCAACTTCTTCTGCTTGTAATGCATCATCACACAATGAAATGTTGTCATACAACCCATATGCAATATCATGATCATATGGGAGGTCATCTATATCATCTGCCTGGAAATAATCATCATTTTTCTGTTCTTAAACATTCTCATCCTCCTCTAATTAATACTCAGGAAACAACTTAGGGTTGACTTTGCATACACCCACCATTCATGTATGTCAGACCTCCTCATTGTTGGATATGTGGCATAATAGACTTGTTGGGTCTGTGTTGCCAATATAAAAGGCTCATATGTTCTCAACTTTGACTTATGCTTCACATCAACAATGCATGATATTTTATCAACTTTTGTTTTCGTGGGGTCAAACCAATGACACTTGAATAATATTACCGTATTATCTATTCCCAGGTAAGTCAACTCCATGACCTCCTCTAAGATACCATAATAGTCAAGTTTATTTTCAGCATAAGTACTACCTTTGACACAGACTCCACTGTTCATTATCGACTTTTGTAGACCGTATTCATTTGTATGGAATCGGTAACCATTCACGATGTACCCATTATAACATTGTACATGCTTTGTTGGACCGTAACTTAATTCACGTATCCTGTTGTCGCCGACACGACCTTGTCTCACCTATTGAACATTCAAGATAAAAAAAATACCTTAAACATATAGTCAATCTTCTTTGTATGGTAAAAACACAAGACGTGGTCCTTACCAATGCTTTCAACCATACACCAAATTTTTTTTCACGTTCCTTCTCGACCTCAGCATTACTGAGGTGTGGATTATGTTGTAGTAACTCCTTATCAAATAGCCTATGAATGAGAAAATTTAAACAGACCTCAAAATTACATAGTTACACATTGAATGCACATGATTTTTTTCACAACATATCTACACTATACTTACTCAATATATGGTTCAATCTCCACACAATTTAAAAGGATATAAATTTGTGCGGCATCTTGCTCTCGATCTTCTAAAATTCGTGTTCGGCTGCTACCGAATGCACGTCCAGGATATTTAAATATGGACAACTGATCAGGTGCACCAAGTTGTCCCCCATCATCATTGCGCGGTGGCCGGGTATACCGTGTATGAATGTGAGGTTCAAAGTACATTGACGAGAAGTTTAAAATCTCCTCTGAAATGTATGCTTCAGAAATAGAACCCTCCACCTTAGCTTTGTTCCGAACCTTCTTCTTGAGATTGAACATGCATCTGTGAAAACAACTCAATACTAAACAAGGACACCAAAAAAAAAATATGTAGAAATATATATGTACCTTTCAAATGGATACATCCACCGATATTGTACAGGGCCACCAACTTGGACTTCATATGGTAGGTGTATGATTAAGTGTTCCATACAGTCGAAGAATGCTGGAGGGAATATTTTCTCCAACTGACAGATTGTAATGACTACGGTCTGCTCAAGCTTCTGCACCTCATCTACTGCAACTTCCGATGCACATAAGGTTCTGAAGAAGCAGCTCAACTCAGTTAAGACCCCCCAAATAGGTTTATCTAAAATATCACGGAATGATAAGGGAATCAACCGTTGCATGAAGATATGACAATCATGGCTCTTCAACCATATAATTTTCCCTCATCCATTTTCACAGACCGAGCAATGTTGGACACATATCCGTCTGGAAATCTTAACTGTTGCAACCACTGACATACCTCCTTTACCTGTCCTGGTTCGAGCACATAAGCTGCTTTTGCTTTAAATAGTTTGTTGTTAGCCTCTTGCAACTCTAACTCAGGTCTTCTACATATTTCCTGTAGGTCCATACTAGATTTTACTGTATCTTTTGTTTTCCCCTTCACATTCATCATAGTGTTAAACACATTATCAAACACATTTTTCTCCACATGCATCACATCCAAATTATGTCGTATCAACAGAGTTGACCAATACGGCAGTTCCCAAAATATTGATTTTTTTTGCCCAATTGTGATCTTTCCCAAATCCAGGGAATGGTTGCTCATCCCTACTGTCTGTCGGTGTATCTGGAAAGTATCTCAACGACTCTGTATTTCTCTGCTAGACAGCCGTGTAGATGGTCCTTCTAGTTCAATTGTGCCCTTTCGAAAGGCATTCCTCTGTCATCGAAATGGATGATCATCTGGTAGAAATCGACGGTGACAGTCAAACCAGCACGACTTTCATCCATTAATCAATTTGAATGACTTTGTATCCTCCATACAATATGGACAAGCCAGACGCCCATGTGTGCTCCAACCTGACAACATGCCATATGCAGGGAAGTCACTAATTGTCTAGAGTATAGCAGCCCTCATGTTGAAATTTTGCTTTCGATGGGCATCGTAGGTGACAACACCGTCAGTCCACAATGACTTCAACTCATCAATGAGAGGCCTCAAATATACATCCAAATTTTGACTTGGAGATTTCGGCCCAGGGATCAGTAGCGATAAGAATAGATATGGACGCTTCATACACAAATGTGGTGGAAGGTTGTATGGGGTAACAAACACCGGCCAACAAGAGTAAGGGGCTGCTCTACTACCAAATGGATTGAATCCATCCGTACACAATCCAAGCCTCACATTCCTCACCTCCATTGCGAAGATGGAGTGAGTGCGGTCAAAGTGTATCCAAGCCTCAGCATCAGCAGGGTGTGTCATCTTCTCCTCTGTATGTCGAACTTTGTCTGCATGCCATCTCATATGTCTAGCTGTCTTTGATGACATATACAATCGTTGCAATCTAGGGGTGAGAGGGAAGTAACGAAGTGACTTGTACGGTACATCTCTCCCCCTCGTCCTAGCATTGCCACCTCTCTTTGGCTTGAACCGGGGATGCCCACAAAGAGAACATGATTGGGTATTTTCTAGCCCTTTGTAATACAACATACAATGGTTCGGACAAGCATCTAATTTCACATATCCCAATCCAAGCTCATTAACCATCCTCTTTGCACGGTAATAATTCTCTGGCAACTTCTCACTTCTTGGCAACATGCTTTTCACCACTGAACAGAAAGAGTCAAAACAAGCATCACTCAAAGTGTGCTCTGATTTCAGATTCAACAGTTGAAGGACTGCGGACAAAATGGTGTGACTCTCACAACCATCCCACAATGGCTCATCAGCATCCCTCAGTAATTTATAAAACCGATTCGCATCATCATTAGGTTCTTCATCGACAGCATAATGCAATTCAGGTCCCGCAATGTCAAACACCAAATTGGCATACTGGTTATCCTGAACAACCTCAGTCTTTACTTCTGTATGTCCCCAGAACTCCTCACCATGCGCCGTCCAATTCACATACCCATGGACAAAACCTTTCTTGTAGAGGTGTTGTGCAACATCAAACGGATGAAGGAATCGATTGTTCTTGCAGACTGCACAGGGACATCTAATACGACCTTTAGGATCCACTGTATTAACATTGCTCACCGCAAAGTCAATGAACCCATCAACACCCTCTAAAAATTCAGATGACAACTCGTTACCTACAATCCTACGGTACATCCACTCACGGTGTGCAGACATTTTTCCTATACAAATATTACAAATAATATAAGCTAAACATTAGTTTGTAGTTAGTGAACATGTACATTAATATGCCCGTCCTAAACCAATTACAATCTAGATACTAAGTGTATAAAGGACCTAGCCCATCTACAAATATCCGAACTTGGGAGTTGTGTACATTTGTGTGTGCTATAATTTGCTCAAAATTTCGGCAGCCTTCCGGCGCACCTCTCCAATATACTGCCATAAAATACTAAGTCTAAGTAATGCTCCATCTGAACATCACTTAGATTAGTATGGTATATTGGAGAAGAGTCCGGAGATGCTACCAAAATTTTGAGAAAATTGCAACACACATAAATGTACACACTCCTAAGTTCGAATATTTGTAGACAGTCCGACAATGGTCGAACTATTCAAGATTTTAAATGTATATATGCATCCCTTACTGTAGAATAAGCCATGCATATATACTAATTAAAATCTTGAATGGGCATCTAGACACTGGTAACACATCCCCAATCCCTCTAAAAATATGTTATGAATCACCATCAGCAACCACTCAATCTTAATCAGACATTATAAAAACAACTTGAGGGCACCAAATGCAAGCACACAAGATATAAATTGGACAAAGTCTAGAGATGTCAATCCAATCCTACATAAATATGAAGGCAAAGGGACAAAGTCTAGAGATGTCAATCCAATCCTACACTCTTTCTATATATATATACTGAGGTAGTGTTATTAAAGCTAAACTACTTGGTGAAGGAAAAGGGAGCTCAAAATGCGCATACGGACAACTTTGATACCAAACAATATAAAAGGAGTTAAATAAACATATAGGAATGCCAAAGTTTTTACTCTTACTACTCGTACATCTTTCTGTTCTACCATGTAGAATTAACCAACCCTAGTGGAATACTAGAAGAAGAACAGGTTACAAGATCCTTTAACTGGGTCAAGGCCAGTTAGACCGGAGTGAGATCCCACCCAGTCACCAGAGCATGATTTTGAGTTATCCGAGCAAATAACGCAAGTTACCAGATCTTATTCACTAATCAAAGACGTCGGTACTGTTTTCTGCAGGGTATTTGTTTTATCTAATTCGATGGGCATCTCATCCAAATTAAAGAAAAGAGAAGAATGCAAACAAACCCAGCAACCCGTCACCAATCCATGCTACTTATTACCATCCCACAGATGATTTGATGATGCTTTTTAAGGACGAAGCTGGGTTGGCCATGGCCATCTTTCAATGTTGAGGAAGATAGTCGGCGTGCATAGAGATGTCACAGCGAGGGAGATGGTGGCGGGGGAGAAAAAATCGAGTCTTTCGGAGGATGGCGACTGCACCACGACTTTGTTGGGGTCAAATGCCGGCGGAGGTGTGGGGGAAGGGGGGGGGGGCACATGTCGGCGAAGGTGTGGGGGAAGGGGGGGGGGGGGGGGTTGACGGGGACGGCGACGAGCAGGGGGTGGGGGCTAGGGGGCGACGGAGAGAGGGAGAGAGACTTACCGGTGAGGGGGGCGACCACGACTGGGCACTTGACGAGGGGGTGATGGTGACGGGAGGAGACGATGATGGGGCGACGACGACGGGGCGCTCGGCGACGGGGCGCTCGACGACGGGGCAACAGCGACGGGCGAGGGCTCGGTCGGCGATGGGGCAACGGCGACAGGGGGCGACAACGATAGGGGGCGGGGAAAAGGGTTTGACGGGGCGGGGGAAAGAAAAGAAAGAGGGAAATGGTTTTGATGGGGCGGGGAAAAGGGTTTTTTTCGTTTAGAATTATTTATAGTTAGCGACGGAATAGCGACAACAAAATTTCTGTCGCCAATCCGTTGCTAAACAGCGACAGACATGGCGACGGATATATTGCCGCCGCTAATCCACCGCTGAATTTCTATGTAGCGTCAGAAATAGTTTTGTCGCTAATTTGTCGCTACTTAGCGACAGATTACGACTAATAAATATCTATCGCTAAATTCCGTCGCTAAACAGTTTTTTTCTTGTAGTGGGATCAAACCGTCGCTATTCATATCGATTGATGACTAGTAATCGATTGATCTTAAACGCGTCGTGTCACAATGTCACGATTCTCCATCGATTGGTGACCAAACAACGATTGCCAAAACCAACAATCAATTGATCTTAAATGCGTCATGGTAACACGTCGCGATTCTACATTGATTGGTAAACAACACCGATTGCTGAATATTGATACATGACAGTCCTTGTCGTCGCGTTTCTTATACCGATTGGTGCTTGTTCCGATTGAAGTTAGTATCGATTGATGGTTGGCATATCGATTGGTGTTATACGCGAGGATTAGGTTAGACACAATTTGCATACCGATTCCCAGTCCTATTCTAATTGGTGAAGTACATCGATTGATGACCAAAAGAACATTCTTAAACACATCTGTTATGTCCGTCGTGATTTACAACTTCCATATTTCCCAACAATTTCCTTATTTCACTTTTGGAAATACTTGTTGCCTTTTTCTAAAACGCGACTTGTACCTCCGTTGCGATTCAACATTCCATATTTAACTTTTGGCAAGTTTTCATAAATAAAATTCAAAAATTCATATATGCGTCAACCTTGTCTATCGCGCTTAAGATTGCTGCCTCTGTCATAATCCGATTTTAATTGAAATTCTTTTACCATGTTTGTTTATGTTGTCGCATTTCAACATTAAGTGCGACCACTGTGCCCGTCACGATTTACATTTGTTGTCTACCTCGGACTTCAAGCCTCTGCTCCTATATATACACCCCATGTCTCGTCGTTCCCAAGGTTGGAGACTCCAGAGAACTCCCACGTCCAGTGAGTTGAGAGAGCTAATTTCAAGGCGGAGCCTTGCCAGACTGTCGTATCAAGCTCAACGATGCCTCTCCTCTCCATCATCAACCAGAAGGAGCAGATCTTCAGTGCCTCCTCCTCCTCCTCTCTTCAGCAAGTCTTCAATTTCCAGCAACTACTTGCGCCATCATCATCTCAAAGGGGAAGCACCTCCCTCCTCTTCTTGTTCATATTCTCTATTTTGTTTATACACCATCATCATACTCTCCCCATCATAGCCCTAATGTGGCTGCTGCAATATATCTTGTTTATTCTACTTATCTTTTAATCATCATCTCAATCAACAACACACACACACACACACACACTGTTTGCATGCATGCACAAACATGCCTATTGTCTAGGGGTTTTAAAAGTCATGCAAGGTGTGTTCTTCTCCATCACATTTATGCTATTTCATTACTTTGAGAATTGATACTACACGTTCTTTGGCTAATCCTCTCTTCTTTTTATGTGTTTTGCAAGGGTAATCATCAATAAAAAGCCTTCTACCACGGCCAACCATGCTCATAGAAGAAGAAGCGGACTCATAATCTTTCCTGCGCAATCTCCCCACTTTAAAGGTATTCTACGATCATCTCTTTTTTTGCACTTGATGAACCTCCTTCGGTACCCATGAGTACCTGGCGATCACGATCACATCAAGGACTTGTGCTCCATCCACCATCTTTCATTCATCTTATTCTTTATTTTTCTCATTATTTTCCTTGTGGACGCTTTCGTAGTTCATAAGAATGAAAAAGCATAATCTACACCTATCAGGGCAATGCGTTCTAATTTCCAAGACCTTTTTAGGTTGGGGCGCCTTCAGAATGAGGGTTTTACCCTCTGTTCTGCTAGGCGAGTTCCCCAAAGCAAGGCTGCGTGGTTTCAACTTCTCCGACCATTTTGGAGAGAAATTTGCGTAGGAGGAGGTGGCCAGATCACGAGAAGGCCCCAATAGGTGTCGTTCTTCATTATTTGGTAGGGTGGTTCTCCTCCTTTCGGATTTTTTGTGATCTCAATGGGTTTTTCGGCAAGAAGAAGTCAAGTTTCGCATGTTTAGATGGTCGTTTACCTTGTTTACAGTGTTTGGAATGTGTACAGTGTGTTGGAGGGTTGGAAATGGTGGTTTGGATGAGATTTTGGGGCAGAACTATGTGTTGTCGCAGTCGAGGGACCTGTGACATTCTTATCACAATCCCCGATCCCAACACATTCTTATCACGGTCCTTTAGTCCGACATGTTCTTATCGTGATCTACTAGCCCAATGCGTTATGGTTTGTTGTCGCGGTCTATCGTATGTCCGTGTTTTGGTCGCAGTCTCTGTGTTTGGTTCCGTCTCAACTGAGGTTTAGTTTTATACGTAGGGTTGTGTTGTTCATGCAGAAGTGCTTACGGTGTTTCCCTAACGAGTCTCGTAGTGTTGACACTTAATTATTTACTTGTTACTTCTAGTCAGGAGCCCCGGCTACTGTGTGCGCCTTGCACTTTGTGTGCCGATAGGGGTTTAGTCCCAGTGCTGTGAGCACTGAAGGGGTCTTATAATCTTCCCAGACTCCCCTTTTAGTTCCTCATCCTAGACAGGGGAAAAGATGACTATGGGCAACTTGTGTGGTTCGAGTGCACTCGTGGTTGGGGGATTGGATACCGACAGACGTGTTGGGCCCCAACTAGTCTTGAGTTATAGTTGGTGTGTTGCCCCACTGCCTCTCCGGTCAACAAGTAGTCAGGCATGGGAGTAGCAGTTAGAATGTGTTTCCGACTATGAGAGTGAGAGGTTGTCTGTGTACTCTTCTCCGGGTCAAGTTCTAGCTTCACGGGCCAGCTACCGTGTCCCTAGTGTAGCGTCATACTAGCTTACTCGTGGTTTGACATAGTCAACGGTGATATATGGTGGTGTGTTTATTTCTTGTTCAGTTGTATTATTTATTTTAATTTAGCATGATTAACTATTATCGTGATTATGTTGGTTTATCATATGTTTTGGGGAAGCTTCCCTACTGAGCCAGTGACTTTGAGGCTCACACCCCTACTCCCTTTCAGGTGAGAGTGAGCAGGCGAGTTTTTAGCCCCCGACCGCACCTCCACAACAGTGAGCCGGATCCCTCTTCCTTCAGCAGCTTGTGAGTTTTGTGTGCCACGGGGTATGCCCTATTGGCCCACGATAGCACAGTAGGAATCACCTAGAGGGGGGTGAATAGGTTGATGTAGAAAACTAAATACAAATTAAACATTTTAAATTTTGGTTAGTGAACAAAATTGTGTGCATTAATTATGAAGGCCACAGAAGCAATCACACACAAAGAATACATGAATTTTATCTTGGTTCGGCCCTTCCTATATGGAAGTCCTACGTCTAGTTCCAAGAAAACTCTTGGGATTTCACTAATCGAGGTACAGTCCCCCAATGGACATACAACACCCAGCTCCCCGTTGGTCTTCTTCTATTTCCCAGGCAAGAAGGAAGCCCACTTCTTTTACAGGCTTAGAAGCAAACCTACTCTAATTCTGGATGTGAGTGCACCCACTATTTAATCTCAGTCAGATGTTTCTTTCCAGAGCTCAAATACCAACTCGCTAGTACAAATGTCACGCCCCTCCAATTTAGCAGCGGAATAAACTAGCGGTAGACACGAACAAGAGTATGGTAACGTGTATTGCGCATACATTCGCAAATATCAGAGCATCTAATGAACAATAATTGCAATAACTCTTTGTTTTATTGATAATTCATCTAACTATTACATCCACTAATTCAGAGCCAATACATAGGGCTCAAGACATCATTACATTGGAAAGAAATCTAAGGAAAAGTTACTAGACTCAATTGTTCTAGGATAACTTTGTCATTCGACTCCGGGTCGCTCATCACTCGGGTCCTGTCCCAATAGTAAGAGTAACGTCATCATTCGACTTACCTGAAACACACATGACAAATAACGTAGGGTGAGCGATAACGCCCAGTAGGACTTAAATCTCAGGCTCAAGCAGGCTTTAAATAATTAATACATTAAATGACAGAGTAACTAATGATAGAGCGAGTCATGTAAAATCGAGAAAGTAAAGTAATAGCACAAGTAACATGGTTCAGATAGCAGATGAATCAAGTATAGCACGATGATTAAAGTCAAGTCACGATAAAAACGATAACAACGCAACAGTATGTAGCGACAATGGCAAGCAATAGCAAGCAATAGGTATAGCAAGGAGAGATAGTAGTTGGTCATGTAAAGAGTAAATTGCACTTTGATTGATTTCATCAATCGAGATAGTATAGCACTTTTGATTAACTTTTGTCAATCGAAATAGTAATGGCACTTTGGTTATCCGTAGATAGCCGAGAGAGTATAGCACTTTTATTGTCATTAGACAACGAGAGAGTAGAGCACTTTGAATGCGATTAAGTCACGATAGTACGCAATAACTCAAGATAGCAAGTATCAAGTAGAGCAAGTAGAGCGTATGACAAGATAGCGTGTAACGATATAGCGTGTATGGTTGCACAACGGTGCACTAGTAGAATACGGCAATAGTCACTTCTAGGACAGTAGCGTTCAGTAACAGTCTGCGATAGCACAGTAATCGCACAGTATGTCTGAACTCTTCAGACTAATAGTATAACAGTTTGTGATAGTACAGTAATATCACAGTACGTCTGAACTCCTCAGACTAAAAGGATAATAGTCAGATGTCTAGCCAATATAGTATAGTCAGAAACCGGTGCAATGCAGAACACTGTCTATAGCCCCTACAGGTATTTTCGGGTGGCTCTCTACCCCCAGGACTAGATTGGAGCCCCTCGGACACTCTCCGTGCCCTGCACAGTATGCATTGGATACAGTAGAGTCACAAGACCCATATTATAGTGCTAGACAGTCATGAACAGTACAAAACAGTAGGAGCCACACAGCTCAAAGAGTACTATGAGAGTACTAGATGAATAGACGAGAGAGACGAGATAGTAGAGTGAACGTGAATAGACGAGCGAGTAGAGTATAGATGAGATCTTATGGTCATTGCACAAGAAACGTCGAGTAACAAGCGATAGTAACAGTTGCACAACACACGCGTACGACGTTGGCAGTCAGGTGGAATACACAACCCTTCCGCTGACCTCGTTATGCACAGGTCCAGAGGTCCGGCGTGATTCAAGATAAGAGCGAGAGCAACTAAGGCTATTTGGATCATGTTGATCCCTAAAGGGTATCATAGGTGTTAGGGTACAACCAGCTCGTCGACCATGTAGGAATCCATGGACAGAGGAGACTTACGGAGGTATTGAACAAGGATTCACTAGTCCGGCAGAAGGAATATCCGACAGAGAGTTCGTCCAAGTCAAGGAAAGTGTGTATATAGAAATAAGTGCCCGACGTTCTAGAGGAATTCTAGAACAGTGGAGCGTCGGTAACGGTATTCCCAAACAACACGAGAAACGAAGACAAGTTCATTTAAAATAGAGCAATTTAATGTACATTATTGCAATAAATTAACCAGATACATTATGAGATATTTTGTGCCAAGTCAAGCCATAATTGGATGGTTCAAGTGTGTGAACGTGTGAGAGAAATCATAGATAGAAAGATGTTGTGTTATTACATTTTAAATCATTCAATATGACTCCATTTTATAACATGTGTTTTTAGGAAGTTTGATAAAAGGCAAGAAGTGGATAATCGGCAAGTAGAGAGCATGATCATGAACTTAAAAAAATTAAAATTATGTAAACATGTTTAACTTTGATATGGTTGATAAATGCATGTTAAGACTTTCTAGAACCTTCTTAGAAGAGATCAAACTCACACATGCAAGGAACGACGCAAAACGACGGAAACCAAGATGTATGCCTTTTAGAAGGCAAATGCAATCCCATCCCTTCACTTCCTAAGGTCATAACTCATTGATTTTTCATTGAAATCTCACACATGAATATACCAAATTGAATCCCTTTGAATGAGGAATCCATCAAAGAAAACGGCTCGTCAATCCGAGGTCTATAAAAAAGGTTATGGCCGATTAAGCAGACACAAGCAGACACGACACATTGCCTGTCGCCTTCTGAAAGTGAACGCGACCATGAACTTGTCGCCTTCTGAAAAAGACCACGAAACGGCCTGATTTTTGGTATGGGTCGTGACCATGATGTTGTCGCGTTATGGTAGCGACGTGTCGACCTGTTGCTACCTAAAAATGACGTTGGGTTGCTTTTTCTACCTATTTCCAACTCCGACTTGGATTGGGTTTGACAGCTGTGGTTTGAAAAATCAAAACAAATGCTAGGGTGATCCAAATCGAGTGAAACCACCTTTGTTAGTTAGATTACTTACAATACTTTGTACAGTAGCAAATAATTGAGAAACAAAGGTCGTTTGACTAGGTAATAAAACATATTGTGACTGACTGTGTGAATCTGACACAGTGTTAATGTTCGGACTAATGCTCTTAGTACGATCAACAAAAAATTGGGGAAAATAGTGCCAAATGAAAGTAGACTCATGCGGTAACAAGTTCTCTGTTGAACACTTGATCTAAAAATGACTCCACAAAGAGGTATGGAACTTGTAACACAAGTCATGGTTAAACCGCAACAGTACTTGTCAAAATCATGCAAGATTTAATTCATGACAAAGGATGGATAAAAATTAGGGCTTTTAGGGGAAAAATATGCCTAACATCCATCAGCAACTCTAGTTAAAATTTGAGAGCACGAGGTTGAGTATACATGGAGATCAAGAATAAAGAAGAAGGGTCGGGTTCATCATATTTGTAGAATTTCAAAACTAGAGATCAAAAGATTGGCTCGATGAAAAAGAGTGAAACAAGAGGGCTTTTGTTCTTGATGTATGGAACAATCTACAGATGGATTTAATTGAGTTTGCTCGTGAGAATGCCTACCTTTAGTCGTTTTACTCTTCTAGGGCTAGAACTTGAAGAACTCGGATAAAGCTTGATGAAGCCTTCTCCCCACGAATTCCTCCTCTCCTTGGCTTCTTCTCCACTTCAGCAAGTCCCAACAACGAGCTAGGGCCGGCCTTGGGCTATTAAGAGAGTATTTATGCTTCTTTGCTTTCTATTTCCTAATAGGACTCCAACTCTATTTAATTCCGAATTTTCTATTTCCTCTTCCCTTTCTAAGTATTAGAACATCTATTTGGGTTGGGAAGGGAGCTAAATTCGTGGCCAAGCGACTAGGGTAGGTTTAGGAATCCAATTCCAACCCAAATTGCTTATTTATTGCATTAAATGCCTCTTTTCTATTTAAGTAATATTTAAGTTGCGAATTTAGGGTATTTTCCCATTATTCTTCTTTTTAAAATCCTTATTTTGGCCCACTAATTTCTAATGGGTCCATTTAACCAAGCCCATTATTTATTGGAATTTATCTTATAGGTTTTCCCTTTTTAATTAGGGAATAATAGAGTTATGAATTTTATTGCATTTTCTTATTTGAATTTATTCATAGGCTATGAGAGGTCCATTGGTCCAAACCCGATAATGGTTATTCATTTCATGATGTTGGAAATCTCTTCGACATGTTCGTTTAATTTATGGGCGTGTTATTTTTCCATGTTAACGGTTTTTCGACTTAGTTTTCTAATTTGGATAATTAGTCACGTTGTGACATACGTTTGGCCAATTGGCTTTTCGTTGCATGAATTCGTTCGTGGAAGACTTAGGGATAATATTTGGAGTTGATTACAATTTTTACGAAATTTTTAGATGTGTTCTTGCACATACGATAATGATACGTATGTTTCTATTATTCCGTTTTATAGAATTTATTATTTGAAATTTTAAATACAAAATTTTCCGGGTTACTACAACAAACCCCAGCATAATTCCCACTGGTATAGACCCTAGCTAGTCTTCCACATAAGAGGAACATAGAGAACAGTCCCTCTACTGTATACAACACCCAACACATATGTTGGTCATCTCTCACACTAGAAGAGGAACACATCAATCTTTCTTTAGAAAAGAAAGAACAAGCTATTAAGATCAAGTTCAGGAATAATGAACTTGGATTTCTTGATCTCTGACAGCAACCTGATAGCTAAAGGAATGAACAAGACTAACACAAGACTCTCAGGCTTAAACTCCCTCTTATAGAAGTACAGTGAAACACAGAGAGAGATGAGAAAGAATGAAGACTTGAATGCTTTCCAATTGAAGAGATTTCTACTTGGGCACTTCTTGTTATGCATATTTTTTTCTTCAAAGCCTCCATCTTCTTATACAGCCCTTTGAAGAAGACCGTTGAGGAGATCTGTTGGAACTCCTTCTATCTGTTGTTACTTCTCTTCTTCTTCTGCTCCTCTCTTTGTATCTAACGTTTGTCTTCTTGAGTCTAATGGATGCCTCAGATCTCCTCTATGCTATGAGCATTTAATGCTAGTAAGAGGATAGTGAGAAAGAAAGATATAACATGTTAGTCAGTCCATACCGATTTTACCTAGTCCATATTTCCTGCTGACAGTATGTTATGTTAAGTAGTTGCCTTTCTATCTAGCAGGAAAGAAGGAGACCATTGAGACATGCAAAAAGGTAGCTTCAAGTTAGAGCATATCTTATCATATGTAGGCTATATACAAAGAGTTGTGCCTACTATTTCAAGTTACGAGACATGAATAATGAGTTAAAGATGTGAATGAGATTTGAAATATGTTGCGTGCCAAAGGTATGTTGTTTACCAATCGAAATATTCAAAAGCAATCAAAATATATATTCAACAATTGGTGCATAGTATGAGTACTGAACACTTAATTCACCAATCAATGTGTTTTAAGTTATATTAACACTAATCAGAATGTAAATTACATCAATCAGAATAATACTGAACATTTGTTCACCGATCAGAATGAGTAATGAACATTGTTCACCAATAGGAATATTTACAAACCAATCAAAATGAGTACGATACCAATTAGAATGATTATGAACCTTGTTCAGTAATCGGAACAATTTAAACACCAATCGAAATGTTACTTAGTAATCAGTAAACTTAAACAACAATTGATAAGAAACTTTTGTTCTCCAATCAGAAGAACACTTAAACATCAATCGATAGAAGCTTTGTTCTCCAATAGATAGAAACTTGATCCTCTAATCGATAGAAAGCTTCTTCAGTAATGGATGTGACACCTTAGTCTCTAATCGATACACATTGAACTATAATCGATATGGACTTTGTGTATTTCTTTTTACAGCGATAGAAATTATCTTATTTCTTATACATAAATATCTTAAAAATTATTATTAGATATATTCATAATATTCTCGAGTTTTAGTTATCACCGAAACACAATGATAAATATAAGAGTGGTTCAACATGCCCCTGGCTAGTGTACATTTCTTTTGAGTTTTCAAAGTTTATGGGACAATGTAATATGATGTACATATTTATATCAATGCGAGTATTTTTACTTATCTTGTACATTTCCTATGGATATGTGTGATGATTAACCTTCCAAGACTCCATGGCTCGTGGGTTGGAGGAGTAGCGCCTCGAAAATTCAGTAATTCAAAAATTTGAAATAAATTAAAAATGATAAATACATGCCATTATCGTTTGTATGAAAATACATCAGAAAATTTCATAAAATCATAGTTCAACTCTAAATAATACTCCCTAATGACCCACGAAGAAATTCGTCCAAAGAAAAATCCGGTTAGCCAAACTTAAGACATTTTGTGACTGATTATCGTAGTTAGGGAATTAGTTAGAAAATCATTATCACTTGTACTTAATGTAGTCTAACAATATAATAAAATTAGGGGTAGACTCCAAACAATGTGTGTTGAAAGCCCATCATAGGATTTGGACCAATGGACAACTTATGGCCCATGAATAAATGCAAGTAAGAAAATATCAAGGAAATTTGTAGCTTCAATTGGGCATAAATTGGAAAGGGCAATTAGAGCAAAATCTAAGGCAATTAGACTTCCAAGTTAACCCAAATTCATGTCCCATCAAGAGGGAAGGTTTCCTAATAGTTTCCACTCAATTGGGGATGGGAATCCTCAAGCTTTGGAAAGGATTAACCAAATTCGGAGTCTCCCTTTTCCTAGTTGTATTAGGACTTGAATTAACCCTAGATCTATAAATAATCATCTTAATCCCTATGGGGATGAGTTACCATCGAGTTAGGGTCGTGAGAGGTCGAGCTAGGGCACCAGAGGAGGAGGAGATCAACCACAAACAGAGCTTCTTCTCTAACTCTCGTGCTGCAGAAGACTGGTAGGTGTTCTCGGGCTAAAACTAAATGTATCATATACCACATGAAGAGCATAGATTCTAGTTTCATTTGCACTTAGTTTTTCCAATTTTCATCAAGCATGTTTCGAGTATTAAGTGTTTTTCAAGAGTAGCGCATGATTATGGATTTCCGTGTTTGTACCATGATTCACGCATATCGAGGTCAAATTGGGTCAACCCAGAACCATAGTTCTCTTTTACTCATCGTCCCCTACAACTTTCATGATCATAGCTTTGTCTAAGGACCTCTAGATTTCGAGTTATAGATCAATAAAGAGAAAATGCACAGTTTTTGGGGTTCTCAGGCAAGAACAATGAAAGCGACCACTCCAGATGTCGCGTTCCTCATCGCATGAAGGTGACGTTCCACTCCGTCATGGTTCACTAAATAGCGATAGACCATCCCATCACGTTTCAGGTTCTGTCCGACAGCCCAGGCGCATGAAACAGTGTGCCACATGGATTTCAGTGCACTTCGAGAACGCGATCGATCATGCCGTCGCAATTTTACCATGTTTTTTTGCCCTTGGTTTGCGTGAATATTTTTATTTGAGAAGGTCACTTGAACGCAACCGTTTGCCTCGTCGTGATTATGTGTCACCAATCGATACCCCTGTTCCGATTGCCCTTAATGCGATCGTGAACCCCGTCGCGTTTCGTTAGTCTCCAATCAGTATCCTCTATCGATTGACTTGAACGCATCTAACCATGCCGTTGTGTTTCTGTCCTATAATCGATTTGTTATATCTATTGACTTTAACGTGACCATTTACCCCATCGTGATTTAGTCAGTCATCTCGAAGTCAAGTTTCTTTTGTTTAAGCCTTGGGAATAGGCAACGATTGAACCCGTCGCGTATTCTAAAGCCTACCCGAGACCTGTTTACTCAGTCTAAAGTGTAAGTCTTGCATGTTATGATTTGTAGAAGTATTGTTCAGTCTGTCCAGTGGCCTAAAATCTGTTAATCCATGTAAAAGTTATAACAACCTGAAAGTTTATTCTAATTGTTCATAATCGCATGACATTGGTATGATCATCTTAGTGCTCGTGCTTACTGTTAAACTGAAGATTGATCTTGTTAAGCTGCAGAAAACCATGTTAATGAAATATTGATAGTATTGCGTTATAATTTGTCATCATGTTACCGTTTTCTGTTGTGTTAAACCGATGGATTGTGAATATTGAGACACGTTCTACACGACACTCTTGCATAAATAGGCAGCCCTTTTGGGGGGATTGTAAGCTCTCTGTTGGTCATTCCATACTGGCAGACTAGAGACCTTTCCTCTAAGACCTCCATAAATCTTTGTACTCCTTGGATTCTCTCATGGAGACCGAGTTGGTTGTACCATTGAAGTTCACAGAAGATAAAAAGTCCTTCCGTTCTCATCTACTTCTCGTGAGAGTGATTTTTGATACATGGAAAGCAAGCCACTAAGTGTAAAGATTGAACTAATGAAATTAAGCTGTTATGTTGCCGAAATTTACTCTGGATCATGTTCACTTACCTTGTTCATTATAATCATCGACATGAGGTTTAGTACATAACTGTCTATTTTTTGGAAATCATGTTGGCCATAAATGTAATGGATTTACTAGAAATTATTGGAACTTCGGTTCAAGACTGATTCCTGTGCATATAAGGGCCTAGTCTGGTCCTAGGAGGACCACCCGAAATACTTATAATCGCGAAAGTATATGATTCATTGAGGTGTCTGGCAATCACCTAATTGATTGCAAGATTGATCTGGGTAATTTCCACATTATTATTGAATGATTGAATGATTGATTGATTGATTGAACTGTTATAAGTGAAATGGCCAAATCTATTGTATATGTCATTGTTATCAATCCAATATGTCATTGTTCACTGGAATTCAATGGAATTCAACTTGAGATATTCACTATACATGCTATAGATTTATTGAAACTCTTCTATTGGACAAATGATTGTACTGTCATCCATTCTATTGTTAATCATTCCTTCTCACATGGTAAATGTCATTGGAATTGTTTAATGAATCGTCTCGTACATGTTATACCTTGAAACCTGTTCCATATCGACATCATGATCATCTTGCCATGAGTATTACATGATAGTATTTTGCCATATAAAATGTTAATTTACATAAAGCATGCTTGCTCCATGACATGTAAATCCTACTGGCGTTAGCACGCTCACACCTGCTTCTTATAATATTTCAGGTGATGACTATGAGGAAATAGATGGGGCTGGGGAAGAGTGAAGAGCTTCTTAGAGTGTACCCGTCAACATAGCACGTCAGCCAACCTATTAGAGTCATAGAGTCTGTAATAGTTAATTATTTTCTTGTGTCAATGTACTTTGAATTTCAATAATGGGCCCTATGTTTGGCTCTGATTATGAGGTTGTAAGTTAGAATTTGAAGAAATGAAATAAAGAATTATTTTGGTTGGCACTATTATTGTCAAGTCTTTTGTTATACTTAGTTGTCGCTCTAAATTACTCGACCGTTGCTACTTGTATCGTCACACTTTCGATTTATTTCCACTGCTAAATTCGGGGCGTGATAGGAGGAGTTGGTTATGAATCCTTATAGGACCTAGACGATGTGGGCCATCACACTCTAACCCATTTCCACGGTTCCCTCTCCATTCAAGCTCCTCCCCGTTGCCTCTTTCTCTCCCTCCAACAATCGATGACTAATAGAGGACATGGTGGCGGCATCATGGTGCCCATCCTTGGCTTGGTGGTGGCATGAATGTGGTGAAAACAAAAAGGAAGGGATAGCAAAATGTCTGAGTCAGCCTTCTATAAATAGAGTGAGTTCTACCACTTCCCATCATTATTTTCGCGTGGTTTTCGTCTCATTGAGAAGCATGTGCACAAGCTTTTGGAGTTCTTGCCTTGTTTGGGAAGGATTCTTCCATGTGAGGGTGAAAGTGAGGTTAGTTTTGATGGCTTTCATGTGTTGAGTCGTGTGTTTTGATGATGACATATTATACACAATCTGATGTCATATTGCATTTATGTGGAAGGATGTTGAGTTGTGTATTCATTTGGATGATGACTAAAAACCTTCATGTTGATGATGTCCACACACTCATACTCTAATTTTAATGATGACTACAACATTTAGTTGTGGATGATGTCCAAACACTCATACTTTGATTTTGATATTGTACATATTGTACATATTACAATGATGACTAAACAACATATTTTTGATACTTAATATTTCATATTTTACTGATAATGACATATTTTGATGGTCCACTATTCATATATACAGGTTTACAAAGTTTTGTCAAAGTAGTGTCGACTCTAGTTGAAAGTCAGGTCGACACTACCTGCCAGTTAGGTCGAATCTAATTAACAATCAGGTCAACTCACAAAGTCTACCCATCAAGCTCCTGAAGAACAAGTTACAGTAGTGTCAACTATAGTTGACAATCAGGTCGACTCACAAAGTCTGCCCTGCAAGCTCCTGAAGAACAAGTTACAGTAGTGTCGACTCTAGTTGAAAATCAGGTCGACACTAGTATCCTTCCAGTGAACCTTATTTGAAGAAATACACAGAAGGTCGACACTAGCTGTTGGTCAGGTCGACACTAGCTGTTGGTCAGGTCGACACTAGCTGTCTGTCAGGTCGACACTAGTGTTCTGTCAGTAAGTTGGAAATGATATTTGGTCAGTAGTGTCGACTCACATGGAAACTTGAGTCAACTCACTTTGCGTGAAAACTCAGAAATGCACAGAGTATGATATCCAAAGGCTGTGATTTATTTTTGAAAGCTGTTTGGGAAATTCCATGCAGCAGTCCTCGTTGTTCAAACCCATTAACCTAATAATGAGCTTGACCTGACTCCGCCTCCCGCGAACGAGCTATAGCCTCGCAAGGGATACCATTCACAAGTCCATAGAAATATAAAGGAAACATCTCAAATATATATAAGATTGCCATCTCACAAATATTTAAATGAAATATACATAGCCATTTTCTCAACTGTAGCCAGACACAAGTACAACAATGACCTGGGGCATACCCCGAGGTGTACAAAGAAAGAAGATTACACTGCTGGTGGTGCAGACCCAACTCCGCTACGGTACAGCTCCAAACTAGAAGAGGGGCGAGAAGCCTCCTGCTCTCCCTCACCTGAAAGGAGTAGGGGTGAGCCTCACAAGTCACTGGCTCAGAAGGAAAACTCCCCCAAAATCCGAACAAAACCAAACTCACAAGTATAGAAGCAGGAAGCTACGCTAGCAATTTATAGAACTATCCACACAGGATATTAAAGCTGTAAACACTACTTACCGCATGCCATAACTAGAAATCAGCCTTTAATAAATAAATGGCAAACCTCGCCAGGTGTACGTGCTAAAGTAGAAAAATGCCACACTCGAGTCACGAAGATTGGTTCGCGACACCAGCAACCGACCCGGACAAACCACACAAGACTACCTCTCAGTCCTGCAGCCATGAACGAAAGGTCCAGCTGCCGCTCCACTAGGACAAGCCAAGAAACTGTGGAGACCAACCAAAACCACTCTTGCAGACCACACCGTCGCAGGCCCATGCCTGGCACCTTTAGGGACTCCGGCCCGAGCTCCCTAAAGTGAGGCATTGGAAAACAGGACTAGCTAGGGCTCAGTACGTCTACTAGTGTCCGTAACCCCCAACCACTAGCGCGCTAGAAGCAACAAAACACAAACTCTCACAAGTCCTTGTCCCACCACCATCTTTCCCTTAGTCGGACGTACAACTCTACACAAGAGTGAGGGTGTCGAGGAAGACGACATAGACCTCGACGGTACACAAGTACCGGGACAAGCCCCGAGCACTAAAGTGCCTGGCTCACACAAAACCTGGGGCTCCCAACTGAAGAGGTAACCATGGTAGGCGTCGTACTACTCACCACGCACACACAAACCACGTGAACACCGCTCAAACCACGTGAACAACATGTCAACCACGTGAACAACTCCTTCCTCAAACTCTACAAGTTCCAATGCACTGCTTATAATTGCCATGCACAACAAATAACAATAATCTGATAATCACGTAATCATACACAAGCCTATTGTCCTCGGAATCCTTATCGTGACGGGGTCCACTGCCGCCTTCAGAATGCGACGCCTCGATACGGCGCGTTCTGAAGAAGAACGCAACGGGTCGGGCTGTCGCATTCTGAACGCTACAGTCAGGTCCGTCGCCTTCACAGATAGTGACCTAATTCCGAGATTCCATCTCTAGAATCCCCATACAACCCATGCTATCTACCATGAAACCCATATATTCAAGCTCTAAACATTGTACTAGCATGGTATCCACTATCTATAGCATGTAGAACAAGCTAAACATGCTAAACATGCAATCTACAATGAGAAACAGAGCAGAATCTCCCTACCTTCGCGAAGAACATGAAGAACGGCGATACCCCGGCGTTTCTCCCGCTCCGTAGCACATCCTCACGGTGAGAGCACACCGAAAATGACTCCAAAACATCAAATCGCCCAAAATCCTCCGCAAAAACTCCTTCCTAGCCGAGCAGTGCTTCTTGAGCTCTGTTCGGCCGACCTAATGTAATAAGCAACTCAGAGTTATGAACGCGACGCGCCCTACTGTCGTGACAAGAATGCGATGCAGGAGACCGTCGCCTTCACACTGCTGACGCCAGCAGGTCGCCCAGCGCGCACCATGCGGCAGACATGCAGACGAATACCCAGCCCTATCGCGTTCACAAATAGTGAACTGATGGGTGCTTTAGGCCCAACCTGTCGGCCCACAAAGCCCCACAACCTACGTAAACACCTGAAACTCAAGCCACAGGCCACAGGCCACAGGCCACACTCTGGCCTCCACAACCATTAAACCATGATTCGAACGATCAATACGCTACATTCAATTATTACTAAAATGCCCTTTCATCCAAGTGGCAATGAGGAAAAGGACTTTTAGACACGTGACAGCCTTGGGTGCATTATAGGTTTCTGTGCACATCTCTCCCATGCACAAGGGACTGCACAGAGGCTATAAAGACTCTCTTATCTCATCTGGAGCAGCAATCCCATCGAATCCATCATAGAGAAAGTGGGGATCAAGGCCAAGCATAGAAGGAGAGTGTTAGAGTGCTGCAAGAGGAGCAGATCAAGGAGAAGAGCACCAGAGCTGAGAAAAAGAAGCAATCATGCAAAAGAAGAGCAATAGAGGAAGAAGAAGCAGTCGTGCACAGGAGAAGCAGCAGAGCTGAGAAGAACAAGCAGATCTGAAGGAAGGTGGAAGAGGAAGCTTGTGCAAGAGCAGAAGCACAAAGCCCGGCATCTGTGGAAGAACTCAAGAGCACCAACTGAGATATGAATTTCTCTGTAAATCAGATCTGAAATAGAGTATTGTGGATTGAGGCTGATTTGAAGGAGTTTAGATCAAATTGGTTGAGAAGCACAACCAGATGATGCATTTGTGCAAGATGATCTGAAGCACAACTTCAACCCTCAAGATCTGAAGATTTAGAGTTCAAATTCATTAGTCCAGAGGATATTGGGCAAAGTTGAAGGACTGATGTTTGAGGATTTGTTTCTCTTAACTCTAATCTTCATGTGAATTTGTTTTTCACTTTTAAACTTTATTTAGAACTCATTGAGTGCTCCTACTGGTGATAGGAGTGTTGATCCCATACTGTGTTTGTGTGTGGATTGAGAAGGTCTATCTGAATCAGTGGATAAGCTGTGTAATCAGCGGTTGGCAAGCTGTGAGTCAGCATTCAAGATGTGAGTCAACGTTCAAGTTGTGAGTCAGCAGTTGTTTGAAGCTGAGAATCAGCGGTTTAGTGAAGCCTCAGTTGGTTTGAGTGAGGGGTGGACGTAGGTCTCCGTCTGGGAGCCAAACCACCTTAAAATATCCTGTGCAGTGGTTTGATGTATTGATTTTCCACTAGAATGCTTGCATAGGATTTTGATCACCTTCTAAGCACTCACACACTTATAGATAGATGATCTAATGTGCTTTATATTCCTATAAGTTAATCAAATCAGTGGGTGCCTATTTGAATAGAGATTTTAATTTGACATATTTTTAATTGCATAAAGTTTCCGCTACAAATCTATTCAACCCCCCTTCTATATTTGCCATTTCACTGCATCTTCGATCCAACATCATGGTGAGATCTTGTGATATTGTCACATCCGGAAAAGCGGAATATCTGAACGTGGCAATTGTATTGTTCGTGTCAATCAAAGAAAAATTAAATAAACATCTAAAATTTGGATAGTAAATTCCAAAAGTTGTGAAATGGGAAAATGTGTAGTTTTATTGATAATTCAAAATTATAATGCTATTGCATTGTCTCCTTGATGACTCACCGACACAATTCTTTCTAACTATTACATCAATTGTAATTCATTCATAACAACTAAAGTAGACTTAATAAAAGGAAAAATGTCTTCTAAGCCTTCTTGGTGCACTCGATCACTCTTGGCGTTCCCCATTAGATTGAACCTCTTCATCAAAACTACTTGAAAAATATTTAAATAACATTAGGTGAGCAAAAAGTCAAATAGGAATTACATCTCTTGGATCATACATATTTTACATTGATGACATTAGTTGATGCATAACGCAAATTCGTACACAAAATAACATGAAGTTTTAAAGGACATGAATTAAAGAATCAAGTAATTCAATGGATGGAAATGAAGTAACAATTTAAGAGAGCAGTTCAAGCTATATAACGAAGATAAAGAAAGCATTAAGATTGTCCATATAGTGAAATACCCAAATGGATCAGACTAAATAATCATATCAATGTCATTCATATCAAGAACATATTTGCAATAGCTTCTGTGCATTGCCACACCACACTGTCCATACTCTCACGATTATGAGTATTTTGGACACTCCTCCCAAGACCAGACAAGGCTCTTACTTGCACAGGCATTAGAGTCAGTGGACCGTAGTCCCATTTAAGTATCTAGATAGTTTCATGTAACATTTATGACCAATTGGAATTTCAATAAGTTAAGCTCCTCTAGCCAAGATATAAAACTAATTTAAGACTATGATTTGAGAATGATTTCTATTGAATGGGATCATGCTTATAAGAAGATTATCCATGATCTATGTATGGTACAAGAGATAGGAAACATAACCAAGATTAAACGTTGAACAAAAGTTTGAAGTTATATGGAACATAGTCAATCATTGAGGCACGTTCATAAACGTGGTTGGGCATACAAGCGAGTGCAAAAATTGAGTTTAACCATGGTTTGGTATACAAACGTGTTTAGAAGAATAAGTGTAGTAATCTAGATTTTAAAAGAATTCGATAAATAAGAGAGCCCATTAACATAGGTGAATAATTCATGAGAAATAAATGGTTGGGAATATATCACCAATCGGAAAGATTCTGAACTTTTGTTCAGTAATCGATGTGAATATATCACCAATCGAATGATTTCTAAACCCTTGTTCAGTAATCGATGTGATTACATCAGCAATTGGAAGGATTCTGAACTTTTGTTCAGTAATCGATGTGAACATATCACTAATTGGATGATTGCTGAACCTTTGTTTAGTAATCGATGTGATTACATCACCAATTGGAAGGATTCTGAACTTTTGTTCAGTAATCGATGTGAATATATCACTAATCAGATGATTTTTGAACTTTTGTTCAGTAATCGATGTGATTACATCACCAATCGAAAGGATTCTGAACTTTTATTCAGTGATCGATGTGAATATATCACAATTGGATGATTTATGAACCAATTGGATGATTTATGAACCATTGTTTAGTAATTGATGTGATTACATCACCAATCGAAAGGATTCTGAACTTTTATTCAACAATTGATGTGATTATATCACCAATCGGATGATTTCTAAACTTTGTTTAGTAATCGATGTGATTATATCACCAATCAAATGATTTATGAACCTTTGTTCAGTAATCGATGTGACTACATCACCAACCGAAAGGATTCTGAACTTTTGTTCAGCAATCGATGTGATAATAGGACTAATTGGAAGATGTTTAGTAATCAGTGTGCTTATAGCACCAATCAGAAGTCGACTTGTGTGATAGTGGAAATCGACTTGTGTACTGATAGGAAGTCAGAAGTTGACTTGTGTGATGGTGGAAGTCGACACATGTACTAGTTGTTCAATAATTAGTGTGATTACAAACATCAATCAGAAGTCGACTTTGAGTACTAATGAAAGTCGACTTTATGCACTATTGGAAGTCGACTTTTGGGGTTGCTAGAAGTACTGGTACCTAGGTATGGCCTAGGTATGGTGAGTCTGTCCTTCCTAGACACAGTTAACTTTAGGTATGGATGGAAGTATGGCTCAAGTACGATAAATCTTTGAATATCTGTCCTCATGTACTAACTTTGGTTGATTAAAAAGGGATTCTATTGGGACAAAAGTCCTAAAAAATACCTTATATGACCCTCCTTGACCACCAAAAATTTCTCTAGACATTTCCAGACATGGGAAGCAAAGTTGTGAACAGTGGGTGGTGAGGAGCACCCAGGAGCAAGAGGAACGATCCTGAAGCTTGAAATTTTGGGAGCTTTTCTCCCCCTTGTCTCTGCTTCGACCTATAGAAACCACAGCACTGAAAGTCATTAAAGATAGGTTTTCTTGGGCTCCAACATAACATGTCAAAGTTCTGCAAATTTTGTTGGTCTCTGTTTTGCCCCAACCTTTGTTGTGTCCATAGAGAACTTGAAAGTTTTCAGGCTTTTCTTGTTTATCTCTTGATTCCAGCACCCATAGTTGTTTGATCAAGTTTATAGCCATAGAGTTCTTCCATCTTGAGTTCCAACCATCTTCATAATGCTAGTTGGTCTATCTACTCTCCGAAATCCTATTCTTTTCACTATTTTGAAACCATTGGAAATTGGCATCATTTGTCCCTGATGTGATTTAAAAGGGCCATCCAGAAACCATTTCTTCTGCTCTATTTTGTCTAGTTTAGTGCACAGTATGGTCTGTCTAATATCCAAAAAATTGCTAAGTCATGTAAAAGCTTTAATAACATGAAAGTTATTCTATTTGCTCCTAATTCTTTGAATAGAACTTCTCATCACATGATCTGAAACTCTTATCTTAAAATCTTACTTACCATGAAATCTGAGAACTCTTGTTGGTGTTATCTTGCCTATTTGTGACTTGATTCCAGTCGTTGAACTATTATGTTATCCATTTACACTCTTAGAGTTCTTACCCTTGTTATTCTTGATTCATCAGGGTACTTTGAATCCATTCAAAATCCTACTATGTGTTTCCTTTGGAATTCTATTGGCCATAATATGTTCTATTTAACTGGCACTATTTGGGACTTCGGTCCAATGACCCATGTCTGTGCAAATAAGGGCCCTATCTGGTCCTAGGGAGGAGCGCTCCGACGTACATACTAACCGTGAAAGTATGGACTTGTAGTGGTGGCATGACACTGATATGATATGCAAGATTTGAAAGTTCCGTCATTCGATATGATATGTTTGATCATTTGTGTATGTGTTCATTAGAAATATGGTCGGTCATGTTATGTAGTGACCTGTCACCCCTCCTGGCCGGTTAAGAGGCGACTTGCACACTATCCGAACGGAAGTATCTTACACATCGTTATGGGAAGGCCTTCTGCTGCATGCAATATATATTTTGTAGACCAATCACAAGAGCTGAACGTGGTAAGAATACTAATTATACAAAGTTCAGCTACAACATCAAATACCAGTGCAAAGCACTAGTATAACATATATACAATAATATTGTCTGTTCAAAATTTCATGCTAGAAAGTCTGAATGCAAAAGGTACAATCACCACTTAAACAACTTTTTAAATCCCTAGAGATCGCCCAGCCTGAAGCACAAGCCTAGCAAGGAGGTTGACTTGAGAGGGAATTTCCTCAGAGTGAACCATCTGAAATGGGTGTGAACAAAGGCATGAGTTCTAAGGGAACTCAGCAGGCAAACCAACGAAGTGAAAAGCATAGGAGCATAGTACAAAGTAAAGTTATGAGTTTGCGGAAGCATAGGAGTTACACAAAAGTACATAGCATGGAAGACTTACAGATTTCATGATTTCAGATATGCATGAATCATATTTCAAAGACATGATTGCTTGGCAGGGAAACAAAATCTTGCAAATGGCATCAGCAAAGCTCTCAGGGGATGCATAACATATAGCTAACCACCTACCGAAACAAGATGTTACATATACATACATACTCAAATTTGCCCAACTTAGTGAGCCTAACCACCCACGTTTAACTTGTGGGATGAAACCGTCGTCACGGCTGACCCCTCATACATGACGCCAACCATGAGGAGTCCTAACCACCCCAGAGAGAAGGATCAAAGTCCCTTGCCAAGACAATCACACATAGGATTTTCATAGGATATCCCATCGAATCAAAATTTTGAATCAAACATGCAAGCTCATAAACAGCACGGAACCGAGGAGTTGAAGAATGACTCTCAGAAGATTCACAAAGGATCGAACATGTCGGTTCATATACGGAGGTGATGAGAGACTTCCAAAGGGATCAAAGGAGGAATTGGTTATGCCTACCTTAGTGTGGGGAACCCAGCAAAAAATCCATAGAGAACTGGGAGGCCAAAACCGCCAGGAAGTTGCTATGACTCCATGCTCAAGCCTTCGATCTCCCAGAAACAGAAGATAGCCAAAGTTCATTGGGGGTGGCCACCAAGGCTATATAAAGGGTGTTTTATTTAAGGTGGGGTGATACTAACAAGGGGGTCTAGACACCTGGCCAACATGTAGACCAAAGGAAGATACAAATCCCATGGATGAAACTGATGGCAGCACGAGTGGAAGGTGTTAGGATCGGATGGGTGGATGGATCAGATCTAGAAGGGGGGGTTGAATAGATCTAACACCAATTAACGCGGAAGCTTAAGAAATTCAAAATTACTTCGAATCAGAGATCAATTCACCCAAACAATTTACTGATCTGAAGTGTGATTAGTGTGTGTGAGCAAATCAATTAGTAGTGTGAGCGAAATCCCTATGCATGCATCTAGCGCAATACAAAGTCAAACCACAATTCAAACCACTGCACAGAGGATTTTTAGGTGGTTCGGAAATCACCTCCAGTGACTCCTACGTCCACCCCTCACACAGTGAGGCCACACTACTCAAAACCTTGAGTACAACACACTCTGGAGCACGACGACTCCAAACACCCTTGAGCACGACGACTCCAAACCCTTTGAGTACAATGACTCAAAGAAAACCCAGGAGATAGATACGACGATCTACTCCACAAACCACTTATGAGTACGACGACTCACAAGCACTTGAGCACAACGGCTCAAAATCGGAGCACTACGGCTCCAAACCTTTGGACCACGAAAGATCCAAGTTCTTCTAGAACAAGCTCAGTTAGAGAATAGATCCTCTAGCCCGATCTATCTCAATACAAAGATAAAAAATAGAACAAACAGAATTAAGTGATCTATGTAGAACACATACACAGATCACACAATGAAAACCTGGATGAACACTCCAAGAAAATAAATGAAATAGATGTGACTTGGATGTTCCTTGATGAAGAAGACTTACAGAAGCTTGGATTGAAGTCGCTTGAAGGAATTCGTTGAAGATCTTCTTCAATCCACGATGCTCTGCTTTGATGGCATCTGAAATGCCAGAAGTTCTTCTTCTACTGCTCCTCTTCAGTTGGATCTGCTCCCTATCTCAGCACAATAAGCTTCTCTCCAGAGATTCTCCTTGATTCCCACGTCCTTCCTCTTGAAAGGATGATCTGCAACTTCTGGAGATGGAGCAAGATCTGGAAACCCCCTTTTAGCCGCCAAAAAGCTTCTTCAGGAAGTGTGTGGGCTCTCTTGCCTTTTGGGGTACAAGGAGCATGGGTATTTATAGCCCCATATGTCCATAAAGAGCCTTAGGGTGCGTGGGCACAAAAACCTAGGTCAATCCCTTGAATCCCAAGCAGCCACGTGTCCAGACAAAATCACGATTTTTAGTTTCAGCCGGAGTGTGTCGACACTACTACAGAGTGTGTCGACACACTGTCCCAAACTGGCAGAATTGGTTCTCTGGGAAGAGTCACTAGTGTCGACACTACTTCAGGCTGTGTCGACACACTGTCCAGAACTGCCAAACAGGTCTTTTGGGAACTGGATCTAGTGTCGACACCACTTCAGGCTGTGTCGACACACTGTCCAGAACTGTCAACTGGGTTCTCTGGGAGCTGGGTCTAGTGTCGACACTACTTGATCCTGTGTCGACACCTCTTGACCATTTCTTCATCATTTTGCCTTGGGTTTGAAGCATTATGTCGACACCAGTAGGGGGTGTGTCGACACTACCAAGACAAAATCTGTATACACCTGTAAAATTAACACATAAATCATTAGTACAAGATATTATCATTAAAATATGAGATGTTAAACATCAAAAACATGTTGTTTAAACATTATTGTATTATGTATAGAATGTATAACATGTTCAACATATCATCATCAAAATCACAATATGTCATCATTAAAATCAAAGTATGTCATCATTAAAGTCACAATATGTCATCATCAAAATCAAAGTATGAGTGATGTTCATTGGTCATCATTAAAATACAATTTTAGGAAATTCCAAAACACACTCAACCCAACAATCTCCCCCTTTTTGATGATGACAAAACCTATGCACAATCTCCTAATAGCTTGACTCCCTTGACTGCAATAACTCCCCTTGACCATATACACCCTTTGAACTTTCTCCCCATAAAGAACTTTCTCCCCCTAGAAACTTTTACTTTCTCCTCCTTTAAAGAACATTCTCCCCTTAGAGACCTTTCTCCCCCTTTTTGACAGCATCAAAAAGATAGATAAGAGAGAGAAACAAAGATTGTAGGAGATGAAGAAATGAAATGTAGGAAATGAATGGTCAGAAGTAATCAAAATAAGTGAGGCAAAGTGATATTGTCAAATGAGAGAAATGATTGTGTTTTTGGTATTGTGCCACAAAGTTTAATCACAAAGACACACTCAACACAAGGTATTGCAAGATATAATGATCTGAATGTGGTTAAAATAATGATGCAAATGTGAAATAAAGTGACCTATATGAGTGATCAGAAGTATTTAACAAGGATGCTAGGAGCTTTAATTTTAACACAATGTAGAATAATAGGTCTAAACTCAGTATACATGAACTTTATTAGGGTCTTAAGCTTTTCTATCCTGTCTTGATTTGTTTTCATTTTGAACTGGGAAAGAATACAAGAATAAATTAGTTAAATCTTACTTTTCAGTGCAAGAGATCACATTGATCAGATGCAAGACCTCTTGATTACTCAGTGGTTTAACTTTCATTATCTTATACAAAGTTGAAAATTTGATTTCCACTTTTTGACGTGAAACAAATCACTTTTTAGGTGAAATGGCCCGGTTACTCAGTGGTTCAAGAATTTGCATTGCTCTATTTGTATCTTTCCAGATTGTTGATCATTTTCTTTTGACGTTTTGCAGGAATATGTTTGCTTTGACCAGAAAAGTCATGACTATGAATTTAGAAAAATTATTCTTAACATGTGGTAAAAATGAAGCTTAAACATACACATGTGAAATATTAAAGCCACTCATGTGCCTATAATAATGTTTTGCAAATCATTTTAAAAACATTCAGTATTAAAATTGCTTAACCTTGAAATGATAATGAATCTTTGAAATTAAACTAAATGCACAATGAGTTTAGTTTCAATGTTTTGATTCTCTCATAAGAAAATAGCACAATGAATCAAAAATTCTGATGATTGGGGCTCAATATAGACAACAAATGTCAAGAGAAATGAGTGAAGAATAGACAATAACTCCCCCTCAACAAATACTCCCCCTCAACAATTGCATAAAGGAATCTTGATACTTGGCGGAGACATACTCACGCATAGTGAAAGTGTCTGGACAAGCCTGACTTGTCTTTCTTTAAATCACCATTTGATATACCAAGAATGCCAATGCAATGTGAGAGTGAGGAATTTATGTGCAAGAAGATTTGTCAATAAACTGAATGAGAGTTGTTGATAAATCAGATATGAAAAAATATTTCTCCAGCATTTCACTCAAAGATTCTTTTGACTCACTTCCCCATAAGATATGCATGATATGAAATGATCATTTAAGCAGTTCAGATATGATCATTCCAAACAGTTTGCACAGAAAGAATATGAACATTTTGCACTTTTTCAAATTTACTCCCCCTTAATATGTGCATGGAATGAAAAAGCTAGCAAGCAATTCACACATGATTATGCACACAATTGGCTTTAAGCATAACATGACTTCTGGTACTTGGCGGAGTATTTTACTCACGCATAATGATAGCTTCCAAACAAGCATAACTTGTTTTTCCACATGTCATCATTTGATATACTAAAAAGTCAAAGCAGTTGATATGCACACAGAATCATGAGCACAGTTAAGCAAGCATGATAACACAAACATGATTCCAAGTGTTAAGACACAAACTTATTGTTGTGAGCAACATCAAAACACACTCTTCATTGTTCAGATAAGACTCTAAGAATTTTCTTTAACTTAAGCAGTTCAATCTGGAAATGATATGAGGTTTTACCTGAACAATCTTCATTTCTTTTTCAAAGATTTTACCTGTGTTCTCCAATCATTTCTTGCCTTGCACAGCCAATATCTTGAATCCATTTACAATGTATGGCTGCAAGACTCCTCATCTTGCTGACCACACTTGCTTGGGTCCTGCAATGAAATCAATGTTAGAGTGCAATAAAGATTTCTGAATCCAAAGTGATTTTATTTTTGGTATAGATGCATTTCTTTCATTGATAGAACTATGAGTAGAATTAGTTCCAGATTTTTTTTTTGCCTTGCTCAATGCATCTATGTTTTCATAAAGTTTTCTAATTTTTGGATTTTTAATATAAACAGAAACAGAATGATTTTGTGCAGCATTTCTATGCCTATACACATGAAATTTCTGAACATTTTCAGTATGAACATGATATTTATTCCTATGTGTATGAGCATATGCATTAGACTGAAATTTCTGAGCATGCACAACAAAATCATTTCTGTACCAACAGTCCCTAGAAATATGACCAATTGTATGACAATGAAAGCATTGGACTGATTTGGTATGTTTATTGAAGTTTTGATTTGTAATCCAGCAATGTTTGGCAAGATGACCAGGTTTATTGCAGTGAAAGCAAATGAGAGCATTTCTTACCTGGTACTTACCTTGGCATGTATGCATTTGCTGGAATCTCCTTTTCATGTGAGGAGACTTACCATGAAGAGAAGGAGGTGCCTTTTGGTGGCTCTTGGCATGATGTAAATTTGGAACTTGCCTTGGAGCTTTTTGGACTGATGGAGAAAGTAGATGAATCTTCTTTACAGTAGCATTTTTCTTTTTCTCTGTCTGTTTTTGAACAAGAACTTTCACTAGTTTTTCATTAGAATTAGCAGAGTTCTTGTTTACAGCAGCTTTAACAAATATTAATTTTTTTTATTTTCATTTTTCTTATCTCTATGTTGAAGCTTCTGTTTTTTAGCTTTTAATGCAACAACTTCTTTTTCTGAATTTTGAAGTTTATTTAGCATGACATCTAAACCATATTTCATCTTGTTCTTTTCATTTTCAAATTGAGCAATTTGTTTTTCCAAATCAGAAATTTTATTACTTAAATTGCTACAATCATTGTCCAATGGTTTGTCATGCAACAAGCATTCAATCTTCCTTTTTAGATGACAATTTTCTTCAACAAGTTGTTTGCATCTTTCATTTATTTGATGATCATGAGCCATGTTAGAAATCTGTTTGTTTAATTGATCATTGTCAAATTTGAAGTTTTCATTGAGATCAATCAATTTTTCATTTTCATCTTTCAAATTCCAACTGATCATGATCTTCTTTTAACTTGGACAACTTGTTTTCACAAATTTTGATTTTATCTTTCAGACTTTCTTTTTCAGAATTCAGTTTCTGAACTTCACCTTTCAAATTCTCATTTTCTTGTGAAAGATCTTTATCATTATTTTGGAGCAATTCAAGTCTATTTTTCAATTTTTCACTTTCTTTATGGCAATGTTTTAAAGTCTTTTTCAAATCATTATTTTTAGTGTTCAGCTTTACATTAAGATTCTGTATCTTCTCACAGAATTCAATCAATTCTGCATAAGACTTGCCTTCATCTGCATCAGAATCAGAATTAGAATACATAAATGGATCTGGAATTGATTTACCTGATCTTGTAGACCCATTTGAACTCTTGTTTTCTGGAGAGGATGCAGAATGCTCTGAGCTCTTGGAATGTGCAGTGAGAGCCACAACCTTATGAATTGTTGATTTTCTGGATTCATTAAGGCTCTTCTTTGCCATAATGTACTTGTGAATTTCTTTTGCTCCTTTTCTTTGTGGTTTCTTTGAAAAACTTGATGAAGGTGAGACTGGTGATTTCTCTGAAATTATAACAAGAAATTCATGCAGATTAAAGAGATTTTCCATTATATCAAAACTCAAAAGACTATTAGATCTAATCACAGTGAATCAATGTAACAAGGAATTAGATCTAACAATTAGAGTGGTTAACCTACAGAGACAGTGAAAGATCAAGCAAACAGTTCAAGCAATTAACACAGAGATCAAACAGAAGTAATCAAATCAGATCAGTAACAGACATTAACCTGCTCTGATACCAATTGTTAGGATCGAATGGGTGGATGGATTAGATCTAGAAGGGGGGGTTGAATAGATCTAACACCAATTAACGCGGAAGCTTAAGCAATTCAAAATTACTTCGAATCAGAGTTCAATTCACCCAAACAATTTACTGATCTGAAGTGTGATTAGTGTGTGTGAGCAAATCAATTAGTAGTGTGAGCGAAATCCCTATGCATGCATCTAGCGCAATACAAAGTCAAACCACAATTCAAACCACTGCACACAGGATTTTTTAGGTGGTTCGAAAATCACCTCCAATGACTCCTACGTCCACCCCTCACACAGTGAGGCCACACTACTCAAAACCTTGAGTACAACACACTGTGGAGCACGACGACTCCAAACACCCTTGAGCACGACGACTCAAGAAACAACCGGAGCACGACGACTCCAAACCCTTTGAGTACAATGACTCAAAGAAAACCCAGGAGATAGATACGACGATCTACTCCACAAACCACTTATGAGTACGACGACTCACAAGCACTTGAGCACAACGGCTCAAAACCGGAGCACTACGGCTCCAAACCTTTGGACCACGAAAGATCCAAGTTCTGCTAGAACAAGCTCAGTTAGAGAATAGATCCTCTAGCCCGATCTATCTCAATACAAAGATAAAAAATAGAACAAACAAAATTAAGTGATCTGTGTAGAACACATACACAGATCACACAATGAAAACCTGGATGAACACTCCAAGAAAATAAATGAAATAGATGTGACTTGGATGTTCCTTGATGAAGAAGACTTGCAGAAGCTTGGATTGAAGTCGCTTGAAGGAATTCGTTGAAGATCTTCTTCAATCCACGATGCTCTGCTTTGATGGCATCTGAAATTCCAGAAGTTCTTCTTCTATTGCTCCTCTTCAGTTGGATCTGGTCCCTATCTCAGCACAACAAGCTTCTCTCTAGAGATTCTCCTTGATTCCCACGTCCTTCCCCTTGAAAGGATGGTCTGCAACTTCTGGAGATGGAGCAAGATCTGGAAACCCCCTTTTAGCCGCCAAAAAGCTTCTTCAGGAAGTGTGTGGGCTCTCTTGCCTTTTGGGGTACAAGGAGCATGGGTATTTATAGCCCCATATGTCCATAAAGAGACTTAGGGTGCATGGGCACAAAAACCTAGGTCAAATCCTTTGAATCCCAAGCAGCCACGTGTCCAGACAAAATCACAATTTTGAGTTTCAACCGGAGTGTGTCGACACTACTACAGAGTGTGTCGACACACTGTCCAAAACTGGCAGAATTTGTTCTCTGGGAAGAGTCACTAGTGTCGACACTACTTCAGGCTGTGTCGACACACTGTCCAGAACTGCCAAACAGGTCTTCTGGGAACTGGATCTAGTGTCGACACCACTTCAGGCTGTGTCGACACACTGTCCAGAACTGTCAACTGGGTTCTCTCGGAGCTGGGTCAAGTGTCGACACTACTTGATCCTGTGTCGACACCTCTTGACCATTTCTTCATCATTTTGCCTTGGGTTTGAAGCATTGTGTCGACACCAGTAGGGGGTGTGTCGACACTACCAAGACAAAATCTGTATACACCTGCAAAATTAACACATAAATCATTAGTACAAGATATTATCATTAAAATATGAGATGTTAAACATCAAAAACATGTTGTTTAAACATTATTGTGTTATGTATAGAATGTATAACATGTTCAACATATCATCATCAAAATCACAATATGTCATCATTAAAATCAAAGTATGTCATCATTAAAATCAAAATATGTCATCATCAAAATCAAAGTATGAGTGATGTTCATTGGTCATCATTAGAATACAATTTTAGGAAATTCCAAAACACACTCAACCCAACAGAAGGTTCATCACATGGCCAGTAGCACGATCTGCGAAAAAGTATGAAGTGTACAGACAAACATAGGGATCCCTGCCAGAAGTTGGCAGGCCAAAGGAGTCAGATGATGATGATCATTCCATCAGTCTTACAAAAGCATAAGCACTACAAGATTATACTCGACTCTGATTCACTAAGAGGTCAAAGAGGACATCGATTGTTGTTTAAAACATCGATTCCCTACTAAAACATCGATTTCCTAGGCTAAAACATCGATTACCTAAGTTAAAACATTGATTCCCTACTAAAACAACGGTTCCCTACTAAACATCGATTACCTACTAAAACATCGATTTCCTAGGCTAAAACATCGATTACCTAAGTTAAAACATCAATTCTCTACTAAAACATTGATTTCCTAGGCTAAAACATCGATTACCTAAGTTAAAACATCGATTCCCTACTAAAACATCGATTTCCTAGGCTAAAACATCAATTACCTAAGTTAAAACATCGATTCCCTACTAAAACATCGATTACTTAGGCTAAAACATCGATTTCGAAGTTCCACTTCGTCATATACGAACCTCCACTTCGACCGAAAACACAAATTCCCAACGGGGAACTCAAACTAAGACCCAAATAGGGTAATTAACAAGGTTCATGATAATAATACATCTCTCATTCCCATTTAACTTGTAAGATAATAGTTAAATCCAAGGTAAAAAAAGGGTTTAAGATAATTGAAAGAGTGCTAAGGGCAACTAAGGGTTTGAAGTTGAAAAGAGCTATTAAAATTCTACCCCCCTAAAAATTAATTTTGACCTCCAAATTCACGATTTCCTTGCTAACCAATTGGGGATACACAACGTTCCTCCCTTGGCACACATCTCCCACCTTGATGTCTGATTACTCCCAACCATTCCTAGGATCATATCATCGTCTTGCATATCAAGTGTATACACATAAGCGGAAAGCTCACGGTCCTCCATCCTTAGACTCACACTGGGAAGGGCTGAGGAGAGGGTAGCTATCTGACCAACGGGATAGTCAAAAATCATTCCTTCTCTAAGTAAAGCTACTTCCTTATTCAACAAGTTGGCTAATTTGCGAGATAAAAACAAAAAGAACGAGTGGTCCCAGATCAAAGAAATTCTAGCATGCAGTCTCCCCAGTTGGAAGAATACCTTTGGCCACAGTAGGTGATTCCCTTGCTTCTTCTTTGGTTAAGGCAAAACTCTAGCTTGCCCTTCGGGGTTGTTGCTGTTGAGGCTGGTGGCAATCCTTAACTATGTGTCCTGCCTAGCCACAACTAAAGCATCTTCCAGCTATCATCCAGCACTCAGTACCTAGGTGCCTTTTGTCACACTGAGCACAAACCGGCCATCTGTTACTGCCTTCTCCTTTAGGGTGTCCCGTGAAAGGCATCTTATTCCCCTCCTCCTTGTCTTCCTTAGGCAAGCTTCTCTTCTTCTCAAGTCTGGCACCTTTGTCCTTGACATACTCCTCATGCTCCGCTTCGACTATAAAGGTTATCCTAAAAGCAGTAGTCATAGTCTGAGGGTCCATAGGTGCCACTCTACTGCGCACCCCAGGCTTCAAACCCCTAACACTCTTCTGACTTCATTACTACATATGTGGGGTGAATGTTTCTCCAAGTGGGTGAACATGGCTTCATATTCAGATACACTCAATCATTTCTGCTCCAGCTGAAAAAACTCTAGTTCTTTCTTATCCTTGATGTGCTGAGGGGGTGTACTTCTCATAGAATGCTTGCAAAAACCCCTCCCAACAAATATCATTAGTTTAGACTCTGAAGGTATTTCTCATCATGCATTGCCACCAATCATCGGCCCTATCTTGAAGCATGTAGATGGCTAAGGTCACTTTATCCTCCTCTGCACATCTAATGGCCTTGAAGATCTTTTCCATTTCCCTGATCCAACCTTCCACCTCTTCAGGTTGGCTGGTCAATCTAGAGGTCCCATTTTCTTAAATTTCTCTATCAACGATATTCCCGCTCCTCTATCTTGCTGGGGAATACTTGGGTTCCTCATCATGGTTTGCACAAGCCCTTGAAATGACTGCATGAATGCAGTGAAGTTTGGTGTGGCAGAAGCTCCTTGAGTAAAACCAGCTGGGGTGTCTTGTGGTCCCCCAAAGGATCCTCCAATAGTGGGTCCCTCAAGACTGGAAGCTTTCAAACCTTTACCTCTCCTGTCCATACTCTTGAATCAAAGTCACCTAGTTAAAGACTAGCACTTCCACATAAAATTTCTAACCCCTTAGATCCTAAGAACATAAGGTTATAAATACTCAGAAGCACACATGTTCTAATTATTATTAACATTCTATTAAGTGAATGGTCACAGATCAACCTTATCCCATAACCTTAGCTCTGTTACCATCTGTAGTGACCTGTCACCCCTCCCGGCCAGTTAAGAGGCGACATGCACACTATCTGAACGGAAGTATCTTACACATCATTATGGGAAGGCCTTCTGTTGCATGCAATATATATTTTGTAGACCAATCACAAGAGCTGAACGTAGTAAGAATACTAATTATACAAAGTTCAGTTACAACATCAAATACTAGTGCAAAGCACTAGTATGACATATATACAATATTATAGTCCGTTCAAAATTCATGCCAGAAAGTCTGAATGCAAAAGGTACAACCACCTCTTAAACAACTTTTTAAATCCCTAGAGATCGCCTAGCCTGAAGCACAAGCCTAGCAAGGAGGTCAGCTTGAGAGGGAATTTCCTCAGAGTGAACCATCTGAAATGGGTGTGAACAAAGGCATGCGTTCTAAGGGAACTCAGCAGGCAAACCAACGAATTGAAAAGCATAGGAGCATGGTACAAAGTAAAGTTATGAGTTTGCAGAAGCATAGGAGTTACACAAAAGTACATAGCATGGAAGACTTACAGATTTCATGATTTCAGATATGCATGAATCATATTTCAAAGACATGATTGCTTGGCAGGGAAACAAAATCTTGCAAATGGCATCAGCAAAGCTCTCAGGGGATGCATAACATATAGCTAACCACCTACCGAAACAGGATGTTACATATACATACATACTCAAATTTGCCCAACTTAGTGAGCCTAACCACCCACGTTTAACTTGTGGGATGAAACCGTCGTCACGGCTGACCCCTCATACATGACGCCAACCATGAGGAGTCCTAACCACCCCAGAGAGAAGGATCAAAGTCCCTTTCCAAGACAATCAAACATAGGATTTTCATAGGATATCCCATCGAATCAAAATTTTGAATCAAACATGCAAGCTCATAAACAGCACGGAACCGAGGAGTTGAGGAATGACTCTCAGAAGATTCACAAAGGATCGAACATGTCGGTTCATATACGGAGGTGATGAGAGACTTCCAAAGGGATCAAAGGAGGAATTGGTTATGCCTACCTTAGTGTGGGAAAAACCAGTAGAAGATCCACACGGAACTGGGAGGCCAAAACCGCAAGGAAGCTACTACAACTCCATGGTTAAGCCTTCGATCTCCCAGCAGCAGAAGATAGACAAAGTTCGTTGGGGGTGGCCACCAAGGCTATATAAGGGTTTTTTATTTAAGGTGGGGCGATACTAACAAGGGGGTCTAGACACCTGGCCAACATGCAGACCAAAGGAAGATACAAATCCCGTGGATGAGACTGATGGTAGTACGAGTGGAAGGTTCATCACATGGTCAGCAGCATGATTTTCGAAAAAGTATGAAGTGTACAGACAAACATAGGCATCCCTTCCAGAAGTTGGTAGGCCAAAGGAGTCAGATGATGATGATCATTCCATCATTCTGACAAAAGCATAAACACTACAAGATTATACTCGACTGTGATTCGCTAAGAGGTCAGAGAGGACATCGATTGTTGTTTAAAACATCGGTTACCTAAGTTAAAACATAGATTCCCTACTAAAACATCAATTCCCTACTAAACATTGATTCCCTACTAAAACATCAATTTCCTAGGCTAAAACATCGATTACCTACTAAAAGATCGATTTCCTAGGCTAAAACATTGATTTCCTACTAAAACATCGATTTCCTAGGCTAAAACATCGATTACCTAAGTTAAAACATCGATTCCCTACTAAAACATTGATTACGTAAGTAAAACATCGATTACCTACTAAAACATCAATTTTGAAGTTCCACTTCGTCATATACGAAGCTCCACTTTGACCGAAAACGCAAATTCCCAACGGAGAACTCAAACTAAGACCCATATAGGGTCATTAACAAGGTTCATGATAATAATACATCTCTCATTCCCATTTAACTCATAAGATAATGGTTAAATCCAAGGTAAAAAAGGGTTTAAGATAATTGAAAGAGTGCTAAAGGCGACTAAGGGTTCGAAGTTGAAAAGGGCTATTACATGTTATTTGTTCTTTTGATATGCATACGTTCTGAAATCTCTGAACATGGCCAGTCCTGTTATTTGTTCATTCGATATGTATACATTTTGAAATCCTTGAAATGTGGTCAGTTCTGATAAATGTTCATTTGATATGTATCCATTTTGAAATCATTGTTCCCTGTGGTCATCATTCAACATCTTGAATCATTAGGAACCCATAAAATTGTTACCCTTGATCTATCATTCAACTAGATTTACTGTCATACCTATTTTCCCTTCTATTACTTCTCTGAAATTCTGTTTGTTAATACATTAACCATTTATATTTTACTCGCACTTTGAGATGTAAACCCTACTAGGAGTGAGCACTCATACCTATTTTGTTAAACATTTTCTAGGTAGTGATGGTGAAGAGGTAAATCAGGATGGGAATGGGTAGGAGTGATGAGCATTCAGTATATCTTGAAGCCATGGACTTTGAGCATGTTTTGAAGAGTCTGTAGTAGTTATTCCCTTGGGTTTGTCATGTAAACCTTTGAATTATGGGCCTTATGTTTAGCTATGATGATTGGAGGAAGTTCTATGATGTTGACATTTGAAGTTATCTTTTATAGACACGAGTTAGTTCATTATTGTCTTAATTTTTTTTCTACTATGTTATCCGACAATATGTACTTGTCACATCCCTCGATTTAATTCTGCAACTTAAATTCGGGGTGTGACAATAAGATTAAGAATGCGGTCAAAGTACACAACATGTCCAACTGGCTTTAACGCAGTTGAAGTCTAAGTTGCAATCAGAATATACTGGACAGAGTTACGTCCCAGACGGGCAATGCATCTCCAAGGCTAATAGAGCCTCTTCTCACAATAGTAAGACGAGATTCTAAGGGGTCTTAGAGTTTTTAAGATACATCTAGCTTGGCCCCCGTGTGGGAATCTATAGTCAATAGAGACTCATGGAGGCTTTGATGAAGAAGTTTCAACCCAACAAGAGGAATAGTTGGCAGATAGTTCTTACATCACCAAGGAGGGTTCCTACATCACCAAGAAGGTGTTCGGAAAAACGACAACGATTGGAGCATGTCACCATACATGGTTCTGTTTAAAACATCGATAATATTGATCATGTATCAATATCCTTAATGAATTAGCTAAACATTTAAAATAGGCCATCATATGGATAGAATCTCATGATCAACTTTAACACATCAGAATAAAGAATAATTGGCACATGAGGTATGATCATGAACATGGGAAAAGGGAACAAGCATCTATAAATCAACTCTTAGATCCTTTATGCATAGATTGCCATATGTTCAAGTTTCTGTTACAACCTAATTAGATTTTAAACATGCTTCACTTAACATGACATTTGAGATTTTAGGGCACTGTAAACAAAACACATTTAGAAAACTGGCAAAACTACGGTTTGGATAGGAGTCACATCAAGGATGTGATCTTCTCAGACAACATAAACTGATAGACGAAAGAAGTAGCTTTTCGAGCGTTAGGCACAGAATGTGGATCCCTGGGAAACTGCGATCTGAACGTGGGTACCTTGGGAGCCGCATTTAGGATTAGCGTAGCAATTTTGCACTTGATCATTTTCTGAGTTGCGGCCGGTTACACATGAGCCTTCAAGATTGCAGTTTCTGCAGCTATAACATTATCAGGAAAAAAAAGACTTTTCTAGCAAGAAACATGAAAACGACAATAGTACCCCAATCAAACATGAAATCTATGTAGCATACTCAATAGAATTTGGGGAAAATACATAGGCAGAAAGAACTGGATGAACGACGATCATGTCTAAAGTTCCCTCATATTCTCCTCCAAGCAGCACAACATTTGATCGCACAAAAAATGCGTCGTTAAACACTCACAATCGAATCAATCTAAAACATTATTCATAAAAGTAGTAAAAAAAACACGTAGTACAACAACGAGTACGGATTAAATCTATGAAGGCTGCTGTCAAACTGAAGCTCTTTAGGTTGAAAATAATTTTCTTTTATACCAATCTACTATAAACTTAAATTTAAATCTAACTAAAAGGTAGTAAAAAAAAGAGATAGAAGAGGAGAGAGAAAAGTGGCAAAGTGTAGAGAAAGATAGGGATAGGAGAGAGCACGTAAGAATAAGAGAAATAGAGAGATTAATAGAAAGAGAAGATAGAAAGAATGATCGAAGAAGAGGGAGCAAGGATCGATGTGCAAATAGAAGAGAAATGGGTGAGAGAACAAGAGCATTAAATGCAAGCACTTTATAAGTATGGGTGTTGCATGGGGGTGCATCGCACCTTGCGGTCCACTCCAATGAGAGGAAACCACATACCCCCTACACTATTCACTAAATTTTCAATTTTTTATTTTATCTTTTTTATATTTTAAAAAGATTATAAATAAAAAAACAAATATAACACAATTAGATTTGAGAAAGGAGACTGAAATTAGAAAAACAAATTAAGTAGAACTTGAATGAATAGTGTACATACGTTACCAATATGAAATACAAAGAGAAAGAATAGAGAGAGAAAGAGAGAAAAATGGGTGGGTGACTGTAGCGCACTCTAGTGCTACAATAATCCGGGAAGACACCACAGCAGCATGAGGAAGAGGTCAATCCCAACGACGTCGGCGCTGGCAGCATGCAATGCGAGGAAGACAGAGCAAGTGCCGGTGAGGGGGAAGTGGTGTGGTGTAGCAAAGCAAAAGCAATCGCCGACAAAAGAGAGGCACGAGACGAGAAGGAAGAAGAAGGAGAGACATATGAGAGAGAGAGAGAGAGAGAGAGAGAGAGAGAGAGAGAGAGAGAGAGAGAGAGAGAGAGAGAGAGAGGAGAGAGAGAGAGAGAGAGAGAGAGAGAGAGAGATGAGAGGGCGAGAGAGAAGAACGCCTCGGCCACTGCCATCACAATGCTATTTTATAGAGATTTCCATGCACAATCTGTTGAAAGCCAGCCACAATCTTCGTTCACCATCACCTTCAAAAGCACTAATTCCACCTTCTTTGTCAACACCCAGCTGCCTTCATAGAACCTAGAAAGAGGCCATGTAACCACCTAGCCAACACCAAGTCGCCTTCTTTATGGAACCTAAAAATGGCCATGCAACCTAGAAGGGCAGCCACCCATGCAACACCATTGTGACCTCCTCTTCTATGGGCGACCGATCTTGGGAAATTGGTCGACCGACTCTGGAAACCCAGTTTCCTTTCTGGATAGGACTCTTTCCTATTTTGGATTTGCACGAGTCTATCTTCTAATCTACATTTAAGAAGGAGTCTTTTGATCGTGGGATTAAAGGAAGAAGCCTATCCTTGTGAGCAGTATATATTTATATTCTTCAGGAATAGGTTCCTACATGAAGTTAGGTCAGAGAAAGCACAGGCGAACCAGAGTTTCTTCTAGGCTTCTTCTTTGGGTTTGCTGATTTAAGTTGAAGCTTTGGACGTCAAGAGTCATCTGCAACCATAGTGCAACGTCCAAGGAAGCCAGTGCAACTGATTTCTAGTTCAATGTTTCTCAACAATGCAAACAGGATCTGTGTTTCTATTCTATCCTTTTGTTCTTTGGGTTGAGAAACTTCTCACAACATTTACTTTACATATATATGTGTGTGTGTGCTCGGCTGTGAGCACGTAGGTGTTTGTTGGTGTGTAGTGCGTGCGCGCATACATGCTGGGGGAACGAGGTGGGGTTTGTGTTCTCCCCATAAACAATCATGTGTGTGGGTTTTCGCTTGTACCCGAGAAACTAGCCAGTGGAAATCCTCACAAGAGTGTGGGGTAGTGGACGTAAACACACACAGAGGTGTGTTTGTCGAACCACTATAAATCCTACGTGCATGTGTGGTTTGATCCATCTTTTCTGGCTCTGTTCTATACACACTAGCATAGTTGGTTTCGTCTATATACTTGTTTTTCCATTGTGCATATCACATAATAGGTTTGATTAATTTAGTCTAATCTATTTTGTGTTAAAAGGATTTTTTTTATTGGGTGATAACCAATTCACCCCTCTCCTCTTGGTTGTCCATCGCATCCCTGTACATCAATTGGTATCAGAGCCAAGCTCTTGATCTAAGGAGAGATCCTATTTGCAATGGCCAATAAGGGATTCATGCCTGAAGGTTTCTCTATCCAACGTTCACCGTTCTTTGATGGCAGCAATTACTCCTAATGGAAAAATAGTATGCACATCTTTCTCAGGTATCAAGATTATGAGATCTTAAAAGTTGTGAATACTGGTCCATATACACTACCAGAGGATGAGGGAAAGTGGACAGAGGATCATATTAAAAAATTCAAGGTTAATTTCATTGCCATGAATATAATTCAATGTGCAGTACACCCTAATGAATATTTCTGTGTCTCTATGTGCAGTTCAACAAAGGAGATGTGGGATAAGCTCAAGTTGATCTATGAAGGCACTTCAGAGGCCAAGGAGACCAAAGCGAATATCCTGGTCCATGAATATGAGATGTTCAAGATGAGCCTAGTAGAAACAATCTCTGACATGTTTGCACGGCTCTCCAACATCACCAATGGACTGAAGGCACTTGGGAAGAACTACACGGACTCAGAGATAGTTCATAAAGTTCTAAGGTCCCTCCCACCGGCGTGGCACACCAAGGCCACGGTCATTGAAGACTCCAAGAACTTGTCAACCCACCATGTGGAGGAGTTGATTGGGAGTCTCATGACATATGAGATCAATCTGAAGCAGGAGGAGGCCGAGCAACCCATGCTCCTTAAGTCAAAGGATGTAGCACTCAAAGCAAAGAAATCCAAGGCAAACAGTTCTGAAGAAAACTCATCAAGTGAGAATCTAAAGGAAATGGCAGACATAGCTCGAAGCTTCAAAAAATTTCTGAAGAAAAAGAAGCTTAAGTCTCCTAAATTCTCCAAGGACTTCAAGGGCAAGCACAAGCAAGAAGACTCTAGCAGAAAATCAGAATTGATCTGCTACGAGTGCCAAGGAATTGGGCATATGAGATCAGAATGATCAGGATTTCTGAAAAACAGAACAAACAAAAGACAAAGAAGCCTACAACCATAGTCACCACCTGGAGTGACTCTGACCAGTCATCCTCGAGGCTGAAAAACCCAAGAAGGAGGAGTGCGGTCTCATGGCTATTGAAGATGAGTCTCCTGAGGTAAACTATGACCATGAATCTTTTACTCTTGAAGAGCTTGAACAAATGTATTCTAATTTGTATGAAAAATATAGAAAAATCAAAAAAGAAAACAAGGGACTGAAAAAAAAATTGAAACATTCCTGCATGCTAAAACAAACTGTATGTCATGTCATGAATATAAACTACAATGTGAAAAGCTACAAAATGATAATGAACTACTTCAAAGTATGATCACATTGTATGAAGATGAATTGTTTCCTTAGCTCATGACAATGCTAATTCTGAGAATTTTAGTATGCTTGAAAAAGAAAATGTTTCTTTGAAATTTGAAAATGATGAATTGAAAATCAAGTGCATATGTTTGAAGAGAATGTTAAAAATTCTGAAATTTATGTTAAAGAAATGCATGAAACAATAGATGATCTAAAATCAACTGTTTCTAGACTCATCAAGGGGAAGCAAAAGCTTGATGAAGTTCTTAATGTTAAAGTGAATACTAACAAACATGGTTTAAGTTATTCCCCTAGAAATAAAGAGAACAAATCTGTTAAGTCTAAATTTAAAACATCCTCTTTTCATGCTTCTAATGCTCCTAGCACATCACAGTCACATGCAAAGAAAATTGCTCATGTTAATAAATCAGTTCATGCTAAGAAGACTGAGCAAGTTTAGAACTCTGTGCAAGCCAAACAACCAGTAAATGGTAAACATTCTGTAAAGGCTAAGAAGGATGCACAGTCAAATAAATTTCAGCATGTTAATCATCATGTTTTTTATAAACCACAACCCACAGAACACAATCCTAATGTCACGTGTTACTTCTGTGGTGGGCATGGTCATATGAACTACAACAGCTTTTTAAAGAAAAACATGCAGAAAATGAACTTGGTGTGGATTAGGAAGGATTTGTTCTGTAATATCCTCGAATTTTAAATATCATGGTTTGCTTAGTAAATTTTGTTTATGCATATAAATTAGACTTAAATTGAGATATTTAGGATTAAGAGTGTGTTTAAAACACATTATCATACATCGGTATCACTTTCAGTCGTACGTACCCCGACAAGGTGACACCAGAATTCTGTAACAAAAATAAAATCCGAGAACACCATAATTCTTAGAAAAATATAGTGATAATAAAAATGTAAATATCCGGAATTGTTGACGTACGGATTTCGAGGTTAAGCCGACACAACTATTTTCCGGGCGATTTTTCACCCAGTGGAAAATAAAATCTAAAAATTAAAATAAAATCACCATAATTTGTAAAACCTTTTCATTAGCTTATGGTTGAAATTTTAACATAAATGGACATCATTTGAATGTGTTTATATAAGAATTATTGGGCCACCTAAATTTTGGGCCATTTACGGTAAGGATTTTTGGGAATTATTCCATGCTTACGCAACATGGGCTACGTAAGCCCATGTCATTAAGGGTTAAAACCCTTACACATTGGTGACTGATGTGTAAGTTTGTGAGAGGATGCATGAGCCATGTGTAGCAGTAAAAAACCATATGGTTTTTACTGTTACACCTGCGCATGGGAGGTGTCACTGTGCATGGTAAGGTGCTGGGCTATAAAAGCACGCCCTCACCCTTCACTCACACGTTTCCAGCACCTGTACCTGCACCCATTCTTGTTTTGCTACCTCTTCTGCTGTTGTTGTCTAAAGGAGACTGTAGTTGCTGGGGTGTAGCAGCCGCTGATCGTGGCTGCTATTGCACTTTCTTCTGCTGATTATTATCTCCCCAACTACACCTGTCGAAGCTTCTACCTGTGTGGTTTTCCTGTCCTTTTTCCTGCTACTGTGGATTTTTACGTGAAGGAGAAAAAGAATCTTCATTTCCCTTTCAAGTCAAGTAGGTTCCTTCCTCAGATTTCTCTCCAGTCTTCTATTTTCATACTTGTAGCCTCTTCATCCTTGGAAACCCATATTTTCCTATTTGTCTCTGGTTCTGTGGAAAATTCTCCTCTTCTTGCTAGAACCTCGGAGTTTGAGTGTTTACTTTGGTTCTTGTCACGAGGGTCAGTGAAGCTTTCATGAGACTCTAATCATTATTTATGTCTTAAGAAGTAGATTTTGTATTTAGTATGAATTTTGTTCCATCTTGGAGAAAGAATTGCATAAGGGAGTAGATATGTTTCTGCAAAGTCTTTTCCTACAAGTTCCCAATTTTATGCCATTCATATGCAACGCTTGGACTCCTATTGTCTATGCTTCTTTCCTTCATGTAAGTGATGTTTAGAACTATGTACAAGACCCTCTTTGATGTGTTAAGCATATTTGGTTTCATAGGAGTGTCTAAAGGAGTCTTTAGAGTAGTATAAATCTATTCCTAGAAGCTGGACTTGCGGCTGTCGACAGATGGAAATCATCTGTCAACAGGCCTCAAGTTCCCAGAACCCAGGACTTCTAAAAAATCAGTAGTTGTTGACAGATAGTTCCTATCTGTAGACAGATGACCCTGACCTGTCGATAGATGACTCTTGCCTGTCGAAAAGCACAGTCCAAATCTCAGAAACATGGTTCTGGAAATCAGTACCTGTCGACAGCCACCTTCTAGCTGTCGACAGGCACTGTCCTGTGGTGTTCCCAACACGAATTCTTGTTCCATCTTGTGAAGACTCACTATACTATTGACCCCGCAAGTTGTTTATCTCTTCTTCTTGGACTCTAAACTACTTTATCACCAAGATGAATTGATTAAACATCAATCAACCTATCTTGAATTTCTAACCCTATTGTGCTCATGAAATATAACTTATGATCTAAAGACAGTGTTCTCTTCAAAGAGGGATTAGGATCACTTGTGGTAGCACCAGTCACTTGTGATCAGCTGTGGGCGACAATTTGTAGGTAAATCCAAGTCAATGGACTGACGATGGTGGGTAATAAACCCCGTTCTTGTGCAATGAACAAGATCCAAGGTGCTGGAATTGCCTAGGCACTAAGGATATATTTACGTTATTTAGTAACCACTTGAGACCAGTATGATGCCTGTCGAATTTGTTTCCAATCAAGTTATGATCTGAATTTTGAAAGACACATATGACTTGTTCTGAAATTGTTTGAGCTCGTTATGAAATCAAATTGAGCTATATGTTTCTGTTATGTATGAAATTCATGAGCAAATGTGTTTTTGATCCATATACGCCTACTTTCGCCTACTGAGTCCTCCTACTCATGCCTTTGTTTCCTCCAACCCTTTCAGATTGAAGGTATGTATGATCTCAGCTACAGATGATTCCCAATTCCGCTGTGGATGAAGAAGAGATGAAGAGGAATAGCATAGTTTAGTGACTCTTTAGAGATTTTGTAGTTTTTATTAAAAGTCTAGAGAGCGGAAGCTTGGCTTAATGTAAATAATGAATATCCATACTTTGTACTTTGTTGATATATAATACATACAAAGATGCCTTTGTGGAATGGTTTGCAGTTTTGTGCATTTCACGGATTTGTCTGCCCATAACGAAATTTATCAGCGTAACCCCTCTTCTGATCAAAAGTTATGTATATGTGTGTGTGTTCGGGAGAAGGTGTTACAAAGGTGGTATCAGAGCAAGGTTATGGGTCATAGACATATTTGTGACCATTTTCACAAAGGAAATAACTAAAACATATGTGTGTATTCTAAACTTCCTAAAGATTATTTTGGTTCTTAAAATTTAAGTGGTTAGTATGAATTAATTGGATATGTTTGATGGTGTTCCAGGAAATGGCAGACAAAGGGAAAGCTATCGACACATGTAGTGGGGATAGACTTGAGGAGATTGAGGAAGGTTCTAGGGAGGAAGTTCCTAATATTCCATCGGCCGAAAAATCTCAAGAAGGAAGTGCTGGGACTCCTGATTTGCCACTTTTATGCAGTCATTTCATGGGTTGGTGCAAACACTAATGAAGAACCAACAAGATATAGGTGGAGAAAGAATTTCTAGAGCATCACTGTTAGAAAACTTTAAGAAGATGGGACCTCCGGCCTTCAAAGGAAGTAGTCAACCGAAGTTGTAGAATGATGGGTTAGAGAGATGGAAAAGATATTCAAGGCCATTAGATGTGAGGAGGAGGACAAGGTTACATTAGCGACTTATATGCTTCAAGATAGAGCAGATGAATGGTGGCAATCTGCCATGAGAAATGTATTCAGAAATAGAGGGGATAACATTAGTTGGGAAGAATTCCTGAGAGAGTTGTATGAAAAATACACTCCACCGCACATCAAGGATAGAAAAGAAGTGGAATTTTTGCAGCTGGAGTAGAAAGATATGACTGTGGCAGAGTATGAAACCAAATTTACTAAACTAGAAAAGTATGCACCTCACATTTGTGACAATGAACTCAGAAGAGTAAAGAAGTTTGTGAGAGGGTTGAAACCCAATGTGAGGAGTAGGGTAGCTCCACTAGATCCCCAAAGCATGGCAGTGGCACTAAAGACTGCGTTCATAGTGGAATCTGAATTTATAGAGTATATGAAAAACAAGGAAACTAATGGGGGCAAGAAGAAAAATCTGTATACCAAGGAAACGAAAGGCCAGAAGCGGAAAATTGATTCAACCAAGCAGCAGGAGAACAGAAAAAGAGTTGGCCCATGTGTGCTCAATGTGGAGGGAAACAGCCCGGTGATGAGTGCTGGAAAGTAGCAGGAAAATGTTATGGATGTGGTCAGAAAGGACATCTGATTAGGGACTGTCCACTCAAAGCAGACCAGTCAAAAGCACAAAAGTCAAACCCTACTTTCAGAAAGCCCTAAGACAACCACCCAAGGGACCAGCTAGAGTCTTTGCTCTGACAAAGGAGGAGCCCAAGGCACCCCCACTGTAGCTGAAGGTATTCTCCTGACTGAAAATATGTATGCTAGAGTGTTATTTAACCTTGGAGCTACTCACTCTTTTATTTCTCGGGTATTTGTTAATTCTAAATCTCAGAAACCAGAGAAATTGGTAGGAAGTATGGTACTTGACTGTCCTACTGGTCAAATAGCTATTCTTACTTCTGTCATCCCTAAAGTAAATCTGAAAATAGGAGAGTATGAACTTACTGCATATGTATATGTACTGGATAACATGCAAGATTTTGACATTATACTAGGAATGGATTGGTTAGCAAAAAATTATGCATTACTAGATCGCCATAAGAAAGTTTTAACATTTAAAAGGCCAGAATTAGAAGATTTCAGTTATAGATGTCCAAGGAATAATGGAAACAATAAGACTATATCAGCACTTAAAGCCATGAAATGGCTGAGAAGTGGTTGTCAAGGTTATCTGGCAAGTGTGATGGCTATATCAAATGAGCATAAACAGATATCAGTTCAAGATATTGATGTTGTGAAGGAATTTCCAGATGTGTTCCCAAGTGATCTATCTGGATTACCTCCCAGTAGGGAAATTGATTTTGCTATTGAACTTTTGCCTGGAACTTTACCTATATCCATAGCTCCTTATAGAATGGCACCAGCTTAGTTGACAGAACTAAAGAAGAAGTTGCAAGATTTATTAGACAAAGGTTTTATTAGACCAAGTGTATCACCATGGGGAGCTCCGGTGTTGTTTGTTAGAAAGAAAGACGGATCCCTCAGATTATGTATCGATTATAGGAAGTTGAATCAAGTCACAATTAAGAACAAATATCCATTACCAAGAATTGATGACTTATTTGATCAACTTCGGTCGGCCACCATATTTTCTAAGATAGATCTAAGGTTTGGGTACCATCAATTGAGAGTTAAAGAAGATGATATTCCCAAGACAGCATTTAGAACCAGATATGGACACTACAAGTTTTTAGTACTACCATTTGGATTGACTAATGCACTTGCGGTATTTATGGATTTAATGAATAGGGTATTCCAGCTTATTTGGACAATTTTGTGGTAGTATTTATAGATGACGTGTTGATATATTCATCTAATGAAGAAGAACACAAGGAACATTTGAGAATTGTACTACAAACCTTAAAGAAACGTCAATTATATGCTAAGTTAAGTAAATGTGAGTTCTGGCTCAAGGAAGTGAACTTTTGGGCCATGTGATTTCTGGAAAAGGTGTGGCAGTAGACCCAAGTAAAATTGAAGCAATTCTGAATTGGGAAAAGACCCAAGAATCCATCAGAAATCCGAAGTTTCTGGGATTAGTTGGTTACTATAGGAGATTTATTAAGGTTTTTCTTCTATAGCTACACCTTTGACTCAGTTAACCAGAAAAGAGACACCTTTTGTGTGGAATGAGAAATGTGAGGCCAGTTTTCAGGAATTAAAAGAGAAGCTTACCACAGCTCCGGTTCTTACCTTACCTCAAGGATCGGGAGGATTTATAGTGTATACGGATGCATCTCAAAGAGGAATTGGATGTGTGCTTATGCAGCATGGAAAAGTGGTAGCATATGCTTCTAAACAACTGAAAGATCATGAAAGGAATTATCCAGCCCATGACTTGGAATTAGCAGCAATTATACATGCTTTGAAGATTTGGCGCCATTATTTATATGGAGAAGAATTTGAAGTTTATACTGACCATAAGAGTTTAAAGTACATATTTTCTCAGAAAGAACTGAATTTAAGACAAATGAGATGGTTAGAATTTTTGAAAGATTATGATTTACAGTGAATTACCATCCGAGTAAAGCTAATGTGGTAGCTATGCGTTGAGTAGAAAGAAATCAAGAGCATTACAATACATTAACAGTGGAAAGAAATGACAGATCTGATGATTACTCACCAAGGTATGGTGCAGAAAATTTGATACTAGCACAATTAACAGTAAGGTCAGTATTACTAGACAGAATTGGTGAAGCACAAAACCAAGATCAGAAACTAAAAGAGATGATAAACAAACCAGGATACATCAAAGACGGTCAAGGAATAATCAGATTTCAAAACAGAATATGTATACCGGAGAATGAAGAAATAAAAAGAGAATTATTGAAGGAAGGGCACAAATCTCAGTATTCAATCCATCCTGGTAGCTCTAAAATGTATCAGAATCTGAAAAAGCAATTTTGGTGGCATGGAATGAAAAAGGACATAGCAGAATTTGTGAATAAGTGTTTAACATGTCAACAAATAAAAGCTGAGCACCAGAAGCCAGCAGGGCTATGCAACTAATTGTATAATTCCAGTGTGGAAATGGGAGCAAATAACTATAGATTTGTAATGGGTTTGCCAAAGACAAAGAAGAAGCATGATGCTATCTGGGGTAATTGTAGATAGACTAAATAAATCAGCTCATTTCTAGAAATTGTAAAGACTCCATCATTGGAAGATTTGGCTCAATTATATATAAAAAGAAATAGTGAGACTATATGGAATTCCCTTGTCAATTATTTCTGATAGAGATCAAGGTTCACTGCTAGATTTTGGAAAAGTCTGCAAGCAGCCATGGGTACACAATTAAAATTTAGTTCAGCATATCATCCACAAACTGATCGCCAATCAGAAAGAACTATCAGGACACTCGAAGATATGCTAAGAGCCTGTAGTTTGGATTGGCGTGGTAACTTGGATGATTACCTACACTTAATTGAGTTTGCATATAATAATAGTTACCATACAAGTATTGGGATGGCACCATATGAGACATTATATGGTAGACCCTGTAGATCACCCCTCTGCTGGGCAGAAGTGGGAGAAAAGAGTCTCATTGGGCCAGAACTAATTCAGAACTGCTCAAAGAAGATTAAATTAATCAGGAAGAAATTGCTAATAGCTCAAGACCGACAGAAGAAGTATGCGGATAAGAGAAGGAGGCCACTAGAGTTTAACGTAGGTGATCATGTATTTATAAAGATCTCTCCAACCAAAGGTATCATGAGATTTGGTAAGAAAGGAAAGCTCAGTCCAAGATATGTAGGGCCTTTTGAGATATTGCAAAAAATAGGAGAAGTAGCATATCAGTTAGCCCTACCACCCTCTTGGTCACACATTCATAATGTGTTTCACATATCCATGTTGAGAAAATACATGATGGATTCTTCACATATAATCAGTCATGAAGATGTGGAGATACAACCAGATTTAACTGTACAAGAGGAACCTGTAAAAATATTGGACAAGAAGGAACGAGTTCTCAGAAACAAAGCAGTTTCCATGGTGAAGATCTTATGGAGAAATGCATCCGTGGAGAAAGAAACGTGGGAACTAGAGCAAGAAATGAAAGAAAAGTATCCACAGCTATTCAGTAAGTAAATTTTGCCAATTTCGAGGACGAAATTTATTTTAACAGGGGGAGAAATGCAATATCCTCAAATTTTAAATATCATGGTTTACTTAGTAAATTTTGTTTATGCATATCAATTAGACTTAAATTGAGATATTTAGGATTAAGAGTGTGTTTAAAACACATTATCATACATCGGTATCACTTTCGGTCGTACGTACCCCGACAGGGCGACACAGGAATTCTGTAACAAAAATAAAATTCGAGAACACCATAATTCTTAGAAAAATATGGTGATAACAAAAATGTAAATATTCAAAATTGTTGACGTACGGATTTCGAGGTTAAGCCGACACAACTATTTTCCGGGCGATTTTTCACCCAGTGGAAAATAAAATATAAAAATTAAACTAAAATCACCATAATTTGTAAAACCTTTTCATTAGCTTATGATTGAAATTTTAACATAAATGGACATCATTTGAATGTATTTATATAAGAATTATTGGGCCGGCTAAATTATGGGCCATTTACGATAGGATTTTTGGGAATTATTCCATGCTTACGCAACATGGGCTACGTAAGCCCATGTCATTAAGGGTTAAAACCCTTACATGTTGGTGACTGATGTGTAAGTGTGTGAGAGGATGCATGAGCCATGTGTAGCAGTAAAAACCAAATGGTTTTTACTGTTACACCTGCACATGGGAGGTGTCACTGTGCATGGTAAGGTGCTGGGCTATAAAAGCACCCCCTCACCCTTCGCTCACACCTTTCCAGCACCTGTACCTGCACTCATTCTTGTTTTACTACCTCTTTTGCTGTTGTTGTCTGAAGGAGACTGTAGTTGCGGGGGTGTAGCAGCCGCTGATCGGGCTGCTATGCACTTTCTCTGTATTGATTATCTCTCCAACTACACCTGTCGAAGCTTCAACCGGTGTGGTTTTCATGTTCTTTCCTGCTACTGGGATTTTTACGTGAAGGAGAAGAAGAATCTTCATTTCCCTTTCAAGTCAAGTAGGTTCCTTCCTCAGATTTTCTCTCCAGTCTTCTATTTTTATACGTGTAGCTTCTTCATCCTTGGAAACCCATATTTCCTATTTGTCTCTGGTTCTGTGGAAAATCCTCTTCTTGCTAGAACCTCGGAGTTTGAGTGTCTACTTTGGTTCTTGTCACGAGGGTCAGTGAAGCTTTCATGAGACTCTAATCATTATTTTATGTCTTAATAAGTAGATTTTGTATTTAGTATGAATTTCGTTCCAGCTTGGAGAAAGAATTGCATAAGGGAGTAGATATGTTTCTGCAAAGTCTTTTCTACAAGTTCCAATTTATGCCATTCATATGCAAAGCTTGGACTCCTATTGTCTATGCTTCTTTCCTTCATGTAAGTGATGTTTAGAACTATGTACAAGACCCTCTTTGATGTGTTAAGCATATTTGGTTTCATAGGAGTGTCTAAAGGAGTCTTTAGAGTAGTATAAATCTATTCCTGGAAGCTGGACTTGTGGCTATCAACAGATGGAATCATCTGTCAACAGGCCTCAAGTTTCCAGAACCCAGAACTTCTGAAAAATCAGTAGTTGTGACAGATAGCTCTTATCTGTAGACAAATGACCCTGACTGTCGACAGATGACTCTTGCCTGTCAACAGGCACAGTCCAAATCCCAGAAACATGGTTCTGGAAATCAGTACCTGTCGACAGCCACCTTCTAGCTGTTGACATGCACTGTCTGTGGTGTTCCCAGCACCAATTCTTGTTCCATTTTGTGAAGACTCACTATACTATTGACCCCGCAAGTGGTTATCTCATCTTCTTGGACTCTAAACTACTTTACCACCAAGGTGAATTGATTAAAACCTATCCTTGAATTTCTAACCCTATTGTGCTCATGAAATATAACTTATGATCTGAAGACAGTGTTCTCTTCAAGAGGGATTAGGATCACTTGTGGTAGCACCAGTCACATGTGATCAGCTGTGGGCGATAGTTTGTAGGTAAATCTAAGTCAATGGACTGACGATGGTGGGTAATAAACCCCGTTCTTGCGCAATGAACAAGATCCAAGGTGCTGGAATTGTCTAGGCACTAAGAATATATTTACGTTATTTAGTAACCTCTTGAGAGCAGTATGATGCCTGTCAAATTTTTTCCAAATCAAGTTATGATCTAAAATTTGAAAGACATATATGACTCTTGTTCTTGAAATTGTTTTGAGCTCGTTATGAAATCAAATTGAACTAAATATTTCTGTTAAATATGAAATTCATGAGCAAATGTGTTTTTGATCCATATACGCCTACTTTCACCTACCGAGTCCTCCGACTCATGCCTTTGTTTCCTCCAACCCTTCGGATTGAAGGTGTGTATAATCTCAGCTATAGATGATTCCCATTCCGCTGCAGATGAAGAAGAGATGAAGAGGAATAGCATAGTTTAGTGACACTTTAGAGATTTTGTAGTTTTATTAAAAGTCTAGAGAGCGGAAGCTTGGCTTAATGAAATAATGAATATCCATACTTGTACTTTGTTGATATATAATACGTACAAAGATGCCTTTGTGGAATGGTTTACAGTTTTGTGCATTTCACGGATTTGTCTGCCGATAATGAAATTTGTCAGCGTAACCCCTCTTCCGATCAAAAGTTATGTGTATGTGTGTGCGGTCGGGAGAGGGGGTGTTACATGTTCCCTTCTAGGACTAACAATGTTAGACCCAAAAACATTTGGGTACTAAAGAAAGCCACCTGAGATTATGTGGTTGCAGGTGTCTTATGGACTTAAGAGTTCAAACATCAATTGGTATCAATGTGAATCTAAAGGCACCTACATTGTTCTTATTTTGGCTTTCAAGGTAATACATGAATACTCTTGTATGCTTTATGTTTACTCTTTTAGATTTGTCTATAGACTGTGTTTTTTTATTTTCTTTCTATCATAAAAATAAAAAAAAATCAAAAACACAAAAAGAGTCTTAAGTCTTAGTGTTTTTTGCATGTCTATCCCTTATGTACTTGTATGTAATGTATATGTAAAGACACGTCCTTGACTCTTTCTATAGCCTAATACTCTCTCGATATTTTACTGAATTGGCTTAAGACTTAGTGTACATTAATTTAGCCACTAAGGGGGAGACTTCTGCATTTGGTGTGTGCATACATTAAGGGGGAGCCAAATAGCTTTGTATTTAACTTGTTTCTCAAAATATAGTTGAAATTGATTCCAACACACTAATGCACATGACTATGATTATCAGATATCATCTTGATGGTCGGTGGAAATTTTTCTTAATACTCGTGTGATGCTTAAAATCCACCCAATCCGTAGTAACTTGTGAGGAAAAAACTACTTGTCCCAAATTGAAAACAGAAACTGAGCTTAGTAACTAGGTCTTTCCACTGAACAAGTGAGAAGCCTTGTGTCAAACGGCAATACTTTCCTCAAAATGAAAGAAACGAAAGAAACAAAAAAAATGAATCACATCATTTGCTTCAGAACAAAAAAAAAAAAAGGGACTGAGTGATAGCTACCAAAATCAAGGGTCTATCATGCATGGGTAAGATTGAGAGTATCCGTTAGTGTTAATTAGAATAATGCTTATCATCATGTGTGATGCCTCTTAATCATGTCTCACATTTCACTTTAAATGGTATTTAATTTTGAATGTGTATTGAGAACTTGATTAAACACATGGACTATTTTATGGCTATCTTTTAAAGCATGCGTTCAAGTGACATTTTCACATACTTCGTATTATGCCAATGCACCTCTTATCTGTAATACCACCCACTTTTTGATGCTGTCAAAAAGGGGGAGATAATATTTATAGATTTTATATTTTGGTTTTGGGGGGAGAGTTTACATCCAAAAGAAAAGGGGAGAGTTAGAGTCTAAGTATTTAGAGAGGGGGAGTTAATCTTGCATGACTGAATGCACACATATGAGTCATATAAAAACACCTACAAATCAAATCAAATTAGTGTCTAAAATCAAATGTTGTGTTTTGTGTGAAAAATCTACAAGTGTTTTGTCATCATCAAAAAGTGGGAGATTGTTGTACTTTGTAGATTTGATGATCATAAAAATATTAAGTTTAACTCATGTTTAGAAAATCTCAAAACACTGATATAATTCATGTTCATGACCAAGCATTGATTTATGTTTATTTAATTTGAGGGTCTAATTGTGTGTTAAGTGTGCAATAATTTTTCCCAAAAGTCGGATTTTAAGTGGATAATACAAAGCTCAAGACTTAGACAAAACACCAAAGCCAAGACTGGAAGGTCGCTGCAAAAGTTGCAAAACTGACAATCAGACGACTGACTTGTAGAAATTGGTCGATGATTATGACAGCCCAATTGATTGTGGAACAAGGCCAATCGATGCCCAATCAATTGTGGAATAAGGGCAATCTATGGACAATCGATTGATGGCCAAGCAGAAGTCAGACGACTGATTTGGGCAAATCGGATGACCGGCCTAGCCAATAGGTCTTGTAGTGGGACAGTCAGAAAGTCAGACAACTGACTTGAAGAAATCGGTCGACCGATTCGCCAGTCGAAGCAAGGTGATTTCAGATGTTCACGTTGTATCTTCACCATCCGAAGCGCCGGTCGAAGCTGAGACAGAAGTCAGACGACCGAATTTTCAGAATCGGTCAACCAAGCATCCAACAGATTAGTCAGACGAAGTCCCAGTCGATATTGAGTCCAAAATTGGACGACCAATCTTGGGAAATCGGTCGACCGACTTCGAAAACCCAGTTTCCTTTCTGGATAGGACTCTTTCCTATTTTGGATTTGGATGAGTCTATCTTCTAATCTATGGCCAAGAGGAGTCTTTTGATCGTGGGACTAAAGGGAGAAGCCTATCCTTATGAGCAGTTATATTTACATCCTTGGGGAACAGGTTCCTACATGATGTTAGGTCACAGGCGAACCAGAGTTTCTTCCATGCTTTCTTCTCGAGTTTGTTGATTTAAGTTGAAGCTTTGGACGTCAAGAGTCATTTACAACCATAGTGCAACGTCCAAGGAAGCTAGTGCAACAGATTTCTACTTCAATGTTTCTCAACAACGCAAATAGGAGAAATCTGAACCTTTGTTTCTATTCTATCCTTTTGTTCTTTGAATTGAGAAACTTCTCACAACATTTACTTTTCATATCTTTGTGTGTGTGCTCGGCTATGAGAACGTAGATGTTTGTTAGTATGTAGTGCGTGCGCACATACACACTGGGTTGTCTCGTCCCGGGAACCGAAGTGGGGTTTGTTTTGTACTCGTAAACAATTGTGTGTGTGGGTTTTCGCTTGTACCTGGGAAACAAGCCAGTGGAAATCCTCAAAGGGGTGTGGGGTGATGAACGTAGATGCACACAGGGGTGTGTTTGTCGACCACTATAAATCCTGCTTGCATGTGTGGTTAGATCCATCTATTCTACCTCCATTCTATACATGCTAGGATAGTTGGTTCGTCTATATACTTGTTTTTCCGCTGTGCATATCACATCATAGGTTTGATTAATTTAGTCTAATCTATTCTGTGTTAAAAGATTTTTTTTTATATTGGGCGATAACCAATTCACTCATCCCTCTTGGTTGTCCATTGCATCCCTGTACATCAGTTTCCAGGAGGAGGCACTTGATTGTATTGTGACGACCCAACCAACAAACTAGCCAAAAAACCATACTAGTTGGTAGACTTCCCAAGAAGGTCACCTATCCTGGGACTACTCCCAACTGAGCACGCTTAACTTCAGAGTTCTTTTCCTGCTCGAGCTCTGAAAATAACTAATCCGAGATGTTGGTAGTTACTGATTTAGTCCATTTAACATATTCTTATATGGGGTGTTACATGTATTGTTGGGGTCACTGAGGAGGTGGTTGTTGTTGTTGGTATTGGGGCTGCTGAGGTTACTGATATTACTGGTATTGTGGTAGAGGAGGCTGTTGCGCTGGGGTATGCAACATGGGAGGGTTATTCGGCAGGTTGTAGTTGGTATTGGGGTTGTTAAGGCCTTTGGTTGGAGTTTGGGTGATATGGGGTGGAGTTCGAATTGCCCATTGCACTCACTTGTTCATTGTTGATAACCCCCTCAATTGGGGACCACCATCTTAAGGATTACCATTGTTCTTCTTGAAAACTCTTGCCTTGGCTCAAACATAGACATTATAGGAGAGTCTTTCAGCTGTGTTTGGATGTATCTAACTCTCTCATATAACTCTTCCATGGTTGTCAGTTTGTTCATAGCCAAGATATGCCTAAACTGTGGTTTGTAGCATTTGCAGTTATCATTTTCACTTGTTCTAGCTCAGGTAATGGATCTGTTAATCTTTCAGCCATGTGTAGACACCCATTTCTGACCCATAAGTCGAGCAAAATCCCTTGTCATATCATTGATGCCCCACGTTGACTCATCATCGTCAGGTTGGCTTTCTCCGATCCTGACATCCTTTTCATCAGTTCATCGCCCTGGTGGGTTCTTCCTGGTCAAAGTCAATCCTCTTCATCATCATCTTGTAGCTCTCTGAGTCAAGAGTCTGGCGTTTCAAACCGTACGTCATTCTGATGCCCGTGCATGGAGATCGGACACTTTGCATGCCTGCATGCTGAAAAGGCTCTGAAGGCGACAGCACCCCCGTCGCATTCAAGAAGACGACAACTCGATACGTCGCGTTCATAAATAGGCATTTTAATTCCCTAAAAAATCACCAAAAATGACTTAAAGTCCCCTTCCTTATAAGGAAGGCGACATATCGAGGCGTCGCCTTCTTGAAGGCGACCAGAAGCCCATCGCGTTCTGGACCTCATGCAGAAGATCCTTTCCGAGCCTAACTTGGACACATGCCATACATGGATATTTCCCCTTTTGGTCGACCAAATCGCGTCCAAATCCTTACAAATTTTGGGGAAACCTTCCTTAAAGCCTCCTTTCCGAGTTCCAATCGCCCATGCATGGCCATACCTACCCAAACCCAGACTCTTGCCCGTTATTCCTCTCACAGCCCTTCCAGGAATAATCACCTATAACTATCTCAATACTCGGTCTTTTTGGGGAAGGCAGGAGTCTGCTTCTTCCTCTCCCCGAGAGCTGCAACTACGAAGAAGATAGTTTTCCCTCCAGACGACCAAGAAGAGCCCCCAGGGCATTTTTCCACTGGCTACACCTTCCCTCTCCTTTTTCCTTCACTATTTCCTTCATTCATGCATGCATAGTTCGTTTCTTTCGTAGATTTTCATTAGGACACACACCACACACCCATCTTTAACACCACAGGGTTAAAAACCCCAATCTCGTGAGTTCCCTCCTGTTTAGTGCATGTTACATGTTTTTCATTGAATAGATCTCACATGCACGAAGTTCTAATGGGTTTTTCTTTGTTTTCTTGATCTTGGTAGGTACCTATAGACTAGAGAGGCGTGAGGCTCTTGCCCCTCGGCCGGCTGAGGAGCAGGAAGATCGGAACCCCAATCTTCATCCACTGAAGAAGAAGGCGACGACTAAGCTGTCGCGACCCAGAAGGCGCCGTCCATCACGTCGCGTTCAGGTACAAACATAGCGACGACCCTTCTGTCGCGTTCACAGATACGCCTTCTCTTCTCTTTTCCTTTTCCAACGTAGTCAGCCGTCCCTTCAACCATACACCCTTGGGCGACTACTTGGTGGCGATCATGGTCTTTTCCTAATCTTTCATTCACATAATTTTTTCAAAGGGGAGCAGAATCTCGTGATTACACCTTTAGCGATCACGGTGGGACTTCTAGTGCCCATCATGCTTGCTCTTGTCTTTCCCAGCCATTCATATACCGTCATGTGTGTGGTGTGTTCACAGTTTTCCTTTTGGTTCCCTTTCTTTGAATTTCTTGGAGTGCTGCGGCTCTGGGTGAGAAGGCGACAACCAAATGGTCGCGATCAAAATAGTGACGTCCGGTGTGTCGCGATCAGGTTAGTACACAGTGCCGTTCTCGTCCTTTTCTTGTATTCTGTGGTGCTGTGAGAGAAAGCGACATAGGAAGCGTCACGATAAAGGACGCGACAGGAGGAGCGTCGCGACCAGATACGTCCTCTGCCCGTACATTGGTTTAGAATTCCTTAAAATTCCCGTGTCTGTTGAGAATGCGACGTTGCGGCTGTCGCGATATAGGAGGCGACAGGGAGGTCGTCGCGACCAGGTCAGTACTCTGGTTTCGGTTCTTCTTTGAAATTTGGGTTCACTTTACATACTCCATCTATACTTCATGTCATACCATGCCTGTTCCAGGTTCTTGAGAGTCTGTCAGTCTTGTTTTGTTATAGGATTGTTTTGACTTCCGTGCATAATTAGGTCTGGTTTGTTCTCTGTCCACTGCGAAGAGGAACGCGACTGGTTCCTTGTCGCGATCTTGGTCGCGACAGGTAACCCGTCGCCTTCTGCTTCTGAGAGCAGATCAGCCTAATTTCTATCTTGTTAGTTTTAGGTTAGAATTTTGCATGCACTCCGGTGCACATAGGATCTGCATACACATTTCATATTTGTAGTATAGGTTGTCCTCCTCAGCGACGCCCGCTCTCTCGGCCACATATTCCTTGTGTCCGACTAGAGCACTCGCTTGAGGGCCTCCATAAGTCCCCGCTGACCGTGGATTCCCACACGGTCGCCGGGCTGGTTGTACCTGTCGCCACCTAGATTCTAGGCTCATTCATTTGGCAAGGTTGAGAGATCCTATAGTCACACCCGAAGATTGGAAGCCTTCTCCCATTAGGAACTTTCCTTATTTGGAGAGAACTTGCTAAAAAATCAATTCATTAAAAGGCAAACTTGAATCAAATAAAAGAAACCATCATCATTGCCAACTGCTTGTTTTGGGTGAGACGTTTTCTCTTTCCTTTTGTTTGCATAGGATTGTCTGTTTAGGAAACTAGGTGTCTGTCTAGGTTAGGTTAGTCTTTCAAGTCTAGACAGGCTTTCCTCATTTTGGCATACCCACCTGCCAAATATGGAGTCATAAATGAACCCGGTCTACGATGAGAATCAGGACCCTGCCTTCTACACCTCCCAAGACTACGAGGAGTCCCTTCCTCACGATCTCTTTGGGGAGTCGGCCCGCCCTTGGGTCGCCACAGTCCGCGCTACCGAGAACCACCATCCCGACGATGGTGGCCCGTCTCAAACCATCCACCCCCCCCAGTCGGACGATCAAGCCACTCAACTTCTGCGCTTAATTCCCTAGCTTGATCAGTCCCAGATCCAAACCCTCATGACGGCCCTCAAAGGAAAGGCCGCTTCTTCACCCTCACCCAGAGCGGGTGTGTCACACCTCGTAGCAGCTACATCCGGCCCCCATGTTGTCATGGGACAAGCCGACAACACTCCCATCCGGCCGCGGGCCATTCGGTTCACCCCTTTCGAGTCTGATCACTACCATCCCCGTGAGTCGAGGCCCCAGTCTCCACCATATCAGCCCTGCTATTCCCCTCATCACCCTGAGCCACGCGCCAGGCCAACCTCCCGTGCCTCTTCCATGTACGCTCAGCCGTCCGCCGCCCCGGACATGATGTCCGAGTGGGCGTCCATCAAGAAGGAGCTCCAAGAGCTCCGAAAGCAAGTCGACCCTAGGCACACCACGACGTGCACATGCCTAATTCAATGGCCTATGGGTCCCGTCTCCATTCGAGCTGCCGAAGTACCGCAAATACAACGACTCAGGCAATCCCTACATCCATATCAAAGACTTCATCTATGAGTCCGCCCCCTACCAGCATGATCACCGCCTAATGGCCTATCTGTTCCGCCGGTCACTGGACGGGCATGCCTTAGACTGGTTCTACTCCCTGCTACCTGAGGATGCAGAGGACTTCGCTATTGTGAAGGCCAAATTCCTCGAACAGTTCCAAGACAGGGTTGGGCCTGAATACTCTCTCATAGATCTCATGGCCGAAAAGATGAAGTCAGATGAGGACTTCGCCGCATATGCCGATAGGTGGAGACAAATGGCCACGCGAGTTCCGAGGTACCTTCCAGAGGGAGAGAAGGTGAAAATCATCATTTCTAATGCAACACCTGCCTATAGAAACATCCTGGCAATGAATGACATCACCACTATGCATCAACTCTACAGCCGGGCCCGGTTTATCCAGACCCAGCTCAAAGATTCTCCCATCCATTCTATGTTCGAACCCCAGAAGTCCCGATTCCAGAGAAAGCCTCAGGGGCCAGTCACTGAAGGAGTCCAAGTGAACGAGCAAGTGAGCGCGTTCAATCCTGCCGGCCAGAACCAAAACCGCCAACCATACACTGCCCAGGGTCAGAACCCTAGCTCCACAAGGGCAACAACAACGCCAATACAACCAAGTGCCACCTCCCGATGGCTCTCAGCAGAGGTGTCCTTAGGTCCAAGAAGAACTCACTACCCGCCACTCCCGGAGACACTCTCCGACATATTCTTGGCCTTGCTCTCCACAGAAAGCCATTAGACTCCCTCCTGAGAGACCACTGAACCCTAGTGTGGACCAAACTCGGTACTGTGTCTTCCATCGGCAGCCCGGTCATACAATCGACCAATGCTTCACATTCAAGGACTTGGTGTATGACTTGCATGAGCAGGAAAGAATATACTGCATAGCCCTCCGGCAGGTGATCGGAGAAATCAAAGAGAGGCAGAGACAACAGCAACAGCAGAGGCAACAGCGCCAACCACCCCCTCAGAAACAACAGCAAGCAACAACAACAGCCGTTGCAGGACCTCGACATCGTCCACAACCCCTTACCAAACCATCCACCAGCTCCAAACCCACCGCAGCCACCAGCCCAGGTGAATCCCCGTCACCCCTCCTCCTCAAGCGAACTGGACGTATGATGATGAACTAGACGTTCAGCAGATGATGGCCATTAACCACCAATATCCCCTTCAATCCCAAACAATACAACCAGCCTACACGGCTCCCTAGTCAATCACTCCTGTAGTTTCCATGGCCAACGCCGTCATTCTGCCCGTCGGTTCAACATCCGCGCCAGTCGCTAGTCCACCCACTATCTTACCCTTCGCTCCACCTGTCTCTGTACCTCTACCACCCATCATATCTGCTCCGTCCCCCATTATCCTACCACCACCTGGGCCAGACCTACCTTCTGCTGCTACACTATCCTCCGCCAGACAACCAGCCACCCATCCAACCACCTGCGGAGCGGGCGAGTCTTTCGCCGTCCGTACCCACCTATCTCCACCACCTCCACCAACAGAGCAACCCCCAACAGGTCCTGCAACCGCCTCAGCAGCAGCAAAACTCAGCAGCAGACACAAGATGAGTGGTTAATTGAGCCGTACCGAGAACCCACTATGACATCCTCAAGCATCTGGATCATGTGCCAGCCAAGATCTCCAACTAGAGCTGATAAAGAAATCCAAGGAGCACCAGGAGGCCTTGAGGAACTTCTTGCAGAAGGTGGTAGTAAATGAGGACATGCTAGCTGACAAACTACAGAGTGCAATAGCCATGGTGACTCGCGGACCAGCAATTACCTTTGCAGAAAGCGAATTAGCACCCCAAGAAGCCAGGAGGCTCCCTCTCTGCGTAACTCTAGTCATCAACCATGTGGCAGTGGAGCGGCACTGGTCGACACGGGGGCATCAATAAATGTCTGCCGCTGAGTACCCTGAGAGCCTGTGACCTGTTAGAGGGTATGCTGAGGCCAACACCCACCACCATAGACGCTTACGACAACTCTATAAGATCCTGCCACGGCGGCATGGTTGCAAGCCGAACTGGGATGGCCGCTCGCCGTCACGGGGATTTCTATGTCCTTGATATTGATCCCATGTTCAAGGCCATTCTGGGACGTCCATGGTGGAAGCACTCGGAGCTGTGCCGTCCACTGCACATCAATGTCTGAAGTTCCCCTTTCAAGGGCACATCATCAAAGTCAAGAGCATAGCCACCACCCACTCAGTAGATGCCATCCATGACACCCACCTCCCAGCCGTATGGGCCGCTAACAAGCATGTAGTCTCGGTGCTAGACATCAACTACCCTTGAGCTACTCGTTCCAGTCCAAGCGAGAGGTCAATCTGGCGCAAGCCATGCAATCAAAAGAAAGGAGCACTAAGCACCAAGGGGTGGCAGATCATGATGAAGCTCGGGTACGAGGATAAGGCAAGGTCTAGGGACAGAACTGTAGGGCATAGTCAAGCCTATCCCGGATATGTCATGAAAAGCCGATGGGGCTGGGGTATAGGGAGAGTCCAAACCATGGTCATCCAGCACATCCACTCTCAAGGCCGACGTGAACCACTCACATGGACACTCCGGTGTCATTTCATAGGGGGCCTACCAACGGGAATAACACCGTGTAGTTGAGGCGGAGCTGTCACAGCACGAGGTGCATGGCCGAAACATCTCCGGCACATGGCCCTCTGCTAACCTATAGAGCATTAGAAGCACTTGTCCAACCAAGAGGAGAAGACAGGGGACCAGAGGCTGAATGGTACCGATGGTTTGACATAGAAGGACAACACCATTGCCTTCAGCGTCTGTTCTGGGAAGAAGAAAGGACGTGGCCGCCAACTGCGGCAGACCTATTAGATCACCCACAGCCATCACATCTAAAAGGCAGCTCATGAGCGGACACCACATACATAGGAGAGCCGGATATCCCCTACGGAAGAGGGGAAGACCGTAGATGAACTCTGGAGGGGCACCTACTATCCATCACCCGTCCCTCTGGGACTCCCTGCTTCCGGTCTTGTCCCTTACTCTCTCCCCTACTCATTCAACTGACTCCCCAACTTCTGACGGCTGCACACAAACTCCTCACACCCGAGCTCCCACCTACAGTCCTCTCTCCTGCAGACCGATCCAGGTGACCATGAGGTCACCCTCTCTTGCTGCATGCTCTCCACTGATCCCAAAAAAAAAAAACGCCAACTTTCAAATGCACATTGAGGTCGAGGGAGCCGGCATACTTCCTTCACCCTTCTGATCAGGGGCACCCGCAACTGGGGCTCCCCTCCTGCTCCTTACTAGGGGCCATCATCTTCGAGGACACCATGTCCTCCACCAGTCCTGTAGAGTCGTCTAGTCTAGAAGAGTCTAGGGTAGAAGAGTCTAGTCTTAGCTTAGATAGGCCTAGGTCATAGGGTCAGGTCAGTCCAGCGCCCCCCAAGTCAAGCGTCGCCCTAGGAAGCAACGGGGTAAGGTCATTCCCAGAGATACCTTCAAGAGCTAGCTCGGAGATGTCAAGCATTCTGCTGATAGAGGAGCTCACAAAAGAAGCGCTGGTGCCAGAAGAAGAATTTGTGCAGGATGGGGTGCTAATAGACGACGGATTGGCATCTACGAAATCATGAATGACGAGGACCCAATCGATGAAGAGGATAGCGAAGTAGATGACGCTGCTGAAAAAGTACGCCAGTGGCGTAAGGAGATTCGACGAGCCCACCATAGCAGTGGATGAACCTACTAAGGAAGTCAACCTCAGAACTGAGAAAGATCCCAGGATTGTGAAATCTCAGCAAAACTCCCTCTGATGAAAGAAGAAAAGCTGGTGCAAATCTTAAGGGAGTACAAAGATACATTCGCCTGGTCATATGAGGACATGCTCGGTCTAGACCCCTCACTAGTGGAGCACCGCCTGGTATTGAAAGAAGGGGCAAAGGCCATAAAGCAAAGATTCAGAAGATTCCACCCACTCATGGCCTTGAAGATGAAGGATGAAGTAGACAAACTCCATAAGGCCAAATTCATCAGGGTAGTGCTATATCCGAACTGGGTGGCAAACATCGTCCCTGTCATGAAAAAGGATGGTAAAGTCAGAATCTGCATCGACTTCAGGGAACTGAACAAGGCATGTCCGAAGATGACTTCCCGCTTCCTCATATGATGTGCTTATCGATAACACTGCTAGGTATGAGACCCTCTCATTCATGGATGGATATCAGGATATAACCAAAATCCGTCTAGCTCCTGAAGATCAAGAGAAAACATCCTTCACACATGCCCTGGGGAACATACTGTTAGTAGTCATGCCGTTTGGGCTAAAGAATGCCAGCGCTACTTATCAGGGGTGATGATGGCCATCTTCCACGACATGATATTTATGTAGAAGTATACGTGGATGACATCTTGGTGAAGTCGAGAACCAGGAGAGAGCACCCGAAATCCTTGCCAAGGGTATTGCAGGCGGTCGAGAGTACCAATTTAAAATGAATCCGAAAGAAATGCGTGTTCGGGGTATCATCGGGGAAAATACTAGGCTTCATAGTTAGCAAGCGGGAAGCATTGATTGACGAACAAGGCTGAGGGCTATAGCAGAAATGCCACCTCCAAAGAAACATCTCCAATTAAGAGGGCTAATAGGGCGTTTGCAGTTCATCAGAAGATTCATATCCCAGCATTTATAAAGATGCCGCCCGTTCTATGATCTCTTGAAAGGAGGGGCAAAATTCGAATGGAATGATAAATGCCAAGCAGCCTTCGATGAGTTGAAGAGTTAT